>OY728151.1:466607142-467857142 GCA_963277665.1 Viscum album
TAATTGAGCAGTTTACAGTAGTGATGGATCAGTTGAATCTGGTGATAAATCATGGTTGTTTTCATTGATGATATTTTGGTGTTTTCTAAAAGTCTAGTTGAGAATGAAAGTCATTGAAGGGTTATTTTGATAACCTTGAATGAAATGAAACTATATGGAAAATTCAGAAAGTGTGAGTTTTGGTTACAAAAAATTTCTTTCCTGGGTCACATTGTTTCAAAAGATGGCATAACTGTTGATCCTGCCAAAAAAAAGTTTTTGAAAAATGGCCATGACCTACAAATGTAACAGAGATCCATAGTTTTCTTAGTTTGGAAGGTTACTACCGAAGGTTTGTTGAAAATTTTTCACGGTTATCTAGTCTAATGACTAAGCTATCTCGTAAGGGTGTTAAGTTCATCTCGACAAAATAATGTGATGATTGTTTTCAAGAGTTGAAAAGAATATTGGTGAATGCTCTAGTTTTGGAACTTCCTACCAGGAATGGTGAGTTTGTTATATACAGTGATGCTTCGTTGAAGGGACTTGGGTGTGTCCTTATGCAGAATGACCAGGTAATTTCATATGCTTCACGTCAGTTGAAAACTCATGAGGTAAATTACCTTACACATGATTTGGAATTAGCTGCTGTTGTTTTTTCTCTAAAAATTTGGAGGCATCATTTGTATGGAGTAAAGTGTGAAATATATACTGATCAAAAAAGTTTAAAGTATGTATTCACTGAGAAATAATTGAACATGAGACTAAAAAGATGGCTGGAATTAATCAAGGATTATGATTGTACAATTCACTACCATCCTGGAAACGCAAATAAAGTGGTCGATGCTTTGAGTCAAAAAAGTAATGCTTCATTAACCATGCTATGTTTGGAACGAGATCCTTTGTTTTTTGATTTGATGAACTTCAACATAGAAGTTGTTGGTTCAAGAAGTTATTCTATTTTGTTTCAGGTATCAGTGAGGTCTTCCCTATTAGATAGAATTAAGTAAGCAAAGAGAGAAGATAGTGAGTTGCAGAAAATGGTAGAGCTGGTTGAGAAGGGTAAGTTGACTGAATTCAACATTGATAATGATTGTGTTTTGAGGTTTGGGAAGAGATTATGTGTGCCTTGTGATTCACAGTTGAAGAATGAGTTGTTATGTGAGGCTTATAGTTCCCCGTTTTCATTTCATCCTGGTAGTACTAAGATGTACAGAGATCTGCGGGAGTATTACTGGTGGGATGGAATGAAAAGGGATATTGCTAATTTTACTGTGAAGTGTTTGACTTGTCAGAAGGTTGAAGAAGAGCGGCAGTTACCGAAAGGGATGCTTCAGCCTCAACCAGTGCCAGAGTGGAAATGAGATAATATATCCATGGGCTTTGTTGTGGGATTACCGAAGACATCTCGAGGTAATAATGCAATCTGGGTTATTGTTGATCGCTTGACTAAATCTGCTCATTTCCTTCCTATACGTGATAATTTTTCCCTAGATCAACTTTCCCGTTTGTATCATAAAGAGATAGTCAGGTTACATGGATTTCCTCTCACCATTGTTTCTGACCGTGATCCTAGGATTAATTCTAACTTTTGGAAAGGCTTTCAGAAGTTGTTGGGTAATGAATTAAATTTTAGTATAGCTTTTCATCCGCAATCAGATGGGCAGTCAGAACGAACAATTCAGACCATGGAGGATATTCTACAAGCTTGTTCGATGGATTATCAGGGAAGTTGGGACCAAAATATTTCTTTGGTTGAGTTTTCTTATAATAACAGTTTTCATTCCAGTATACAGATGGCACCATTTGAGGCATTATATGGGAAGTGGTGTCGAACTCCAGAATTTTGGAATGAAGTGGGTGAAAGGAAGCTGATTGGATCAGAATTGGTAGAAGAGATGGCAGAAAAAGTTCAGTTGATTTAGAAACACATGAGAACATCTCAGAGCAGGCAGAAGAGTTATGCGGATAACCGGAGGAAGGATCTAGCTTTCAAGGTAGGTGATCATGTTTTTCTCAAGGTTTCTCCATGGAAAAGTGTGATGTGATTTGGTAAGAAAGGAAAGATGAGTCCAAGCTTCATTTGACCATATGAAATTCTAGAGAGAGTTGGATCAGTTGCATACATAGTGGCATTACCTCCGAGTTTATCTCAGGTACACAATGTTTTTCATGTTTTGATGCTGAGAAAGTATTTGCCAGATCCATCTCATGTTTTGAGTCCAGAGGTAGTTCAGTCCAAGTTCTTGACCTAAGAGAGAAAGTGTTGGGAAATAAGTTAATTTACCAGGTAAAGGTTTTGTGTAAATACCATATGGTTGAAGAGGCAACGTGAGAATCTGAAAATGCTATGAGGGATAAAAACCACCACTTATTTTGATAAGTGAGTAAAATTGTGAGGACGCAATTCCCAAAAGGGGGGAAGGATGTAACATCCCAGTTAAATAATGAATAAAACATTTTCATATTTATTAATATTTATGATTTAAATATTAATTTTTCTTTAAAGGGGTTGCTATGTTTGATAGCTTACCCGATACGCAACAAAGAGTTTCTTTGAAATCTTACGTTCCACACTAGTAATAAAATAATATTATTTTAAATGGTTGTTAACACATAGCCATTGTATTGTCGGGAATGGATATAAATAACAAAAATAATATTATATTTGTTTTTTAAATGTATTTACATTTATCAAATAAATGATAAAGGATTAAAATACGAAAAGATTTCAATTTTAGGCGTATATGCCCCAGTTTTCACTAAAGGTTCCCTTATCACCTTTTAATGGTGAACCATCATTAAATATAGTTTTGTTCACTCTTATACATTCTATTGGACCAAATAGAACTCTTTCTTAGAATCGGGACATCAAAATTTACTTTGTGTAAATTTTTGGTATTTTTCCGATAAAGTTCATTTTTTCAATGAATAGTGTAAAATGTTGTATTTTAATTCAAAACCTCTTTTTAATCTAATTTATTTATATGAATAGACTATCTTTTTAGTTGGGTTTAAAGTGGAAATAGAATATATTTTTATCATTTAATCTAATGGTGGTCATTGGAATAAATTTCACTTTGAAATTGGACTTAATCTAGTGTCAATCTTTTGATACTTATTGTTTCATAAAAAGACACTATTTGTCATGACATCGGGAATTAATTATTAAATTAATTAATTTGACTTATATGATTTGAATTTTTTAAAATATACATCATTTTTTAATTCATAATATCACATATATCTTAGGGTGAAGTTTTGGTATTTTCTGAAAAACATCAATTTTTTATGAATAGTAAAACCACTAAGTGGTAGTTAAAGAAACTGATTTTTTGTTAAAATGAAACTTTTTCACTTATGTGATTTGATTTTCAAAAATCTGACATACTTGGTTGTCATTAATAAGTAAACTGTGGTTCAATGAGATTAAAATATATTTTTGGTGAATAGTAACTTATTAAGTTTTTAAATGCGATTCGAGGTAATTATTGTAGTTTAAGGTAAAAATAATGTTTTAATAATATGAGATGAGCCTGACACTTGTCCTACCCTCATTGGATGTGTCATGGCCAAATAAGAAAAACCATGGGTCAACTTGGGGACCCGAAGGAGCCACTTTGGTTGGGAAATGACATAAATAACTTTTTATTAAATGTTAAAGTAAAAATTACACAAACATGATATGTTTTACTAAAAAAACTTTTACATGGGGTTATACAAGTCATATTTTTTACTATAAATATTCATTAGAAATATAGAAAGCTTTCCTAAATCATGATAATTTTTTATTATTTTTAGAAATAAATATATTAAATTATTTATGACATCATGATGATGCAACGATTAACTCATTAACAAAGGATTTAAATAAAATGAAAAGATAATGTAAAATCTGTGACCTAAACATGTCCAAAACCTATTGGATGGGTGGATTTACAACCCTTATCACCATTCCCTCTAATTACATCAATGTGGGACCATTAAAATCGGAAACTCATTCTATAATAAAGTAACTTTTCTTCACTTTCCAAGAGTGCCTCTCCTCTCCTCTTATAAAAGTCCCCCACCTCAAATTCTTTACCCACACTTAAAAAGACATTGGATCGGCCAAACCCTGACCATTTTGTCTTTCCACTTCCCTATCTTACTCTTTTAAGCCTCACTTTGGGCATAAGTCTTCCCAAGGATTCCTTTGAGCTCAAACCAAAGCGGTTACCCTATTTTAATGTAATGTCTTCACTTGAGTCCTTTTGTTTTATTTTGCTTCTCCAACCCCCTAAACTCTTTTTATTTATTTCTATTGTTACTCCTCCAGTATATTCAATATACTAGTATGTTGTTATAATAATTATTCGAGCTACACTTACACACACCTACATCTAATGGTTAATGAACATACTGTTTCCGTGGATGGAGAATTTTTGCCTCCAGAAATGATGATTGTTCAACATTCATTTAACACCATTAAAGGTGGCCATTAAGATGTCACTATATTTATATATGATATATATAATGTTTATTCTTTCTTTAAGCTTCTTTATTTTTCATTTTGGGCATACCTTTATGGTTTCCATTATGGGTAAAGGCGATATCTTCATTTAAGGAAGTGCGGACTACCATCCACTCAAAGTGATTTGATTCGTTAATTCCATATGTGGGACGTATAAAGGATGGAGTTATGATATTATATATGATATTACACTGGAATTATAATATACCTTTATATAATTATGATTCCATTCTATAAAAATATGAAATAGAAATGAAAGTAGCGTTCATGCGTACGTACGACTTACCGTCTCTGTGAACGATGCATTTCATTTCTTATCCCCAAATGTAGTGTACTATTTTAAGTACATATATATAATTGATATATATGATTTATGTTACATCTAAATTATTAATATAATTCTGGAATTAAAATATACATACCTCTCATTTAGTTTTAATTCCTTTAATATGACATAGAAATGAAAGTAGCGTTCATGCGTATGTACGGCCTACCGTCTCAATGAACAGTGCATTTCATTTATTACATCTAAATGATTATGTAATATTATAAATGCATGCATGTACTGGATATATATGACATATATGATATCTACATCATTAATACCATTCTGCATATAATGGATACGTGAACAACTTGTAATTATAAAGGGTTTATTTTTGACTCAAGTACCAATGATCGTTAAAACGACCGTTATTAACTTAAATAATTACATATTGTTCATGACATAGCAATAAGTGATATAAAAGGAATAATGAACTTGAAAAAGGCTCTTAAACAGGTATAAATTAACTCAAGTTTATTATTCAGGAGGTTAAAGAATGATCTAGTCAAGTCGGACCCGAGGTAAGGGACTTCGTCTCAATCTCCTTTCATTGAGACATATTTCGTTTTATACACAAATTTATTTTATACGGTATATAAACCCCTTTGACTTTTACTTTTATACAAAAGGAATCTTTTTCTAAGAATCATTTTACAAAATGACAAAAAGGAATGTTTCTTTTAACGTACGCGGTGACAACGACCTTTTCTGCCACCGCGAGTATTATTTGGTCTTTGGCTTGCTCAACAAGCCATAATGTTTTTAAAATAAAATAAATACCATATACTCTTTTATGTATTTTGGTATTGAAAATGGTTTTGATAAAATATTCTATTATGTCAATATATTTAAATCATATATTGTGATTGAAATGTGGAAATGTTATCATTCCATTATATTGGTTTTATCTTATATGATTTTATATTGGTACTTGGACATTTGACGGGTGGTTACGTAATAAACCATATGATTGGTGGTACCGTGAATACCAGGACGGGTGGTTGCATTATAACCTCCAATGAATTGGGTATAGAAGTAGGCCGTATGGCTATTCCATTAAGTATGTATGGAAGTTTGTTGTATGGCTATTCCATTATGTGATATGTGTGGAAGTCGACCGTATGGTTATTCCACTTAAGTATGTTTATGTACCTAGTTACCATTATATGTTATGTGTTATTTATATGGGTTTCATGGTAATCTTTTCTTACAAAAGGGTATGTAATTATATTTTATTGAGTGAATAGTTTGTACTACTTCATGAAGGTGAAGGTATTGCTTTGATAAAGTATACATGGTTTACTTGTTGTTTTTATAAACTAACTGTATTTATTCTTTGTGTATCCCTTACTAAGCTCTTTATGCTCACCCCAAGTTTTTTTGAAATGTTTTTCACATGACATAATGTGGAATAGGGTCAAGGATGAGATCAAGGGAAAGTAATTCTATATAAAACATGGAACTAGACATGTCTCTTTTTAAGAGTTTTTTTATTCTATGGAAATTCAGTAGAAGTGTCTACTTTGTAATCTTTTGAGATGTAACAGTTATGTCCTAATTCTCTAAAACTCTAAACCTAAAAATATTTTCAATGTGAATTATTCATTTAATTCAATATTAAGTAATGTTTAAGGCCGAGGCCTTATAAATACAATCTTACACTACCTGGAATTCATTTTAATAATCTCATTATCTTAATCAGTTTCTTATCAGTTTCCATGTGTCTTGGTTGAATGGGGAAGATTCATCAAAAGGTAATTTATCAACTCTTACCCTTACTGAAATCCATTTCCATGATCTTCATCAATATAAAATTGTTAAATAGTTGTGATATTGAGTATCTGGAAGAGTACACAGATATATGTTAAAGCTATAAGAATAATATGATTTTATGTTTATCCCAAAATAAATTTTGTGAAATTCAATTATTATGTTATATGAATTTTTGAATAAGAGAAGGGAATATAATATTATGTTCTAGCACATCCAAGGAAGATCATTTCAAATTTTAGTAATAGGATTAATTGATTTTACACATCACATACTCTACTTTTAAGTTACATTTGGATTCTTTAAAATGACCCATTCATATCTATCATTTTCAAAATTCTCTTATATAGAGTAAAATTTACCATAATTCATAAAAAATTGAATCTTATGTTATTATAGGATTTCCCTTCCTCATGGAATGATCACCTTAACTTTTCACAAAATTTAACATATACTTTTTAGGGGGACATAGATATTTTTAAATTTATATTTTGTCACATTATGTACCCCTTATTAAATGTAATGTTACTCTTGAAAAATTAATAACTTAGCCCAATTTCAACTAGTCAATTATAAATTATTCTTACACATTCCCTCTAGTGTTTTTTCATTTCCATTTTCTTATTGTGAAGCTTATAAAAAATAACATAACTATCACTCACCCTTATATATAGTTCTTTATCCTAGATTGTGATTATTACTTATTTTTTGAAATTATTTATAGAAATATTGATTCAAAAAAATATCAAAATTATTAAATCATAAAAAAATAAAATATATGAAAATATTTTGTTATAAATTATAAGAAATAAAAAAAGGTCCAAATGTGTGACATTTATTATAAATTAAAGTCAAAAAATATGAAAATTTAATAAAATAGTAAGAAAAATAAAAAATAGTGGCTGGATCATTAATAATATTATTTATTATGTCATCGCATTAATGTATAAAATTAATTTATCTACTATTTATCTTTTCTCCAAACTCATTATTGATCCAAAATCCATTTAAGATAATATCATTAAAATTTAATACTAAAATCAACCAATGAACACCCTAGCGATCATCATGTCAAGATACTCATAAATATAAATTTTATTTCATGATATAATCATAATTTTTATATAAAAACATTTAAAATGAATAATAATTAATTTATCTTGAGACAAAACCTAAATAAACCCTAATTTTGGCTATGATGGATGCATTTTTATGATGCCTACATTAATATAATCACCAATTATAAACACAGTTTTATAAAAAATATTCCCATTAAAAATGAAACATGAAATCCTAAAATAAACAAAAATAAAATATTTATTGAAAATATATATTACAATGAAAATAAAAAAGGAAAATAAATAATTTATATACATGAAATCAGGAAATTATCCTTTAATAAAAGTCTTTTCAACCATTATTTGAACACCCACAAAAAGATATAATCATTTCAAAAGAAATTAAATGCATAGAAAAAATAAATCTGCCATGGTGTTTTAGGCTTAAAATAAATATTAAATTGACGGTTTCTAGAATACGTTAATGATTTGGAAGTCATATATATTATAATTACAAAGGATTTAAATAAAAAATAAGATAAGATAGATCACCTCTGGTGGGGAATAAACCTGAACACCGAATGATAGGGCTATAGGGCTCTAGATTGAAATGCATGGGGAGGAAGAGCCAGTGCAGGATGTATTTAGGGAAATAATATACCAACTCTTATTTAAAAGCATTGGTAAAACACCTCTATATAAACAATTTTAAAAAAATATTGAAATAAAGTAATCTATGGTAATGATTTCTAAAATCTATTGGGATTTTATTCATCTAAAAATCCCATCCTAATTGTTTCTATAAACCGTTGGGATAGGACCACCTATACCAACAATTTTTGAAAACTGTTGGTATAGGTTCATGTTGATATATTTCATTTATAGTAGTGAAAATGTTTTAATTAATATTTTTGAAATTTTTATATTTTAAATGAGTGATTTCAAATGGAAAATATATTTTTCTCAAGAATGTTTTAATGAAATTTTTATGAAATCTATGTCCTTCAACGATAATAGACTTTCTTGTTGCTTATGTTTTAATAGGGATATGATCCAATAATACCATCATTTTTATTTATTTGGATGGTTTATTTTAATTATTATTATGAAAATATGTTTATGAAGCCCATTTATTTTCCATTGGTTATGATATAAGGAATTTATGAAATTTTTATAAAAAATGATTCTTTTCTATGGGTTATGCTAAGATAAAATGTTTATCAAAACCATTTATTTTTATTGGTTATGATATGGTTAATGTTTTATGATTTTCAGAACACTAAAGTTTTTATTAAGGGATGGGTGGGACCTATATCTCCTATAAATTAATTTAGTAATGTTTTATATCTCATGAGATAATGTTGGGAGACAAGTTGAATTACTTGGTATGATATGGGAAATAGGCCGATGTGCTTGATCCACTGTGAGAAATTGGTTATGATGCATAATTTGTTTTGAAATGAAAAACATGTGTTTATTAATAATTAGTTATGATTTTATGGTATCATTTTTTAATCTTTAACATATTAACTTCTTTGTATACTTGTGATGGTGACACACTTAAATGATATGAACATCTAGTTCATGATTTTCATATTATTATTATTGAATCTTATGGTACATGTCTATTCAAATGATTATACTTTATTCGATGGATCATAATTTTGATCCATGATTCTTTGGGTATGCAATTTTTACGTTATATTTATAATCTCATACCCTTATTATTTTCTTAGGCTTTCATGTGATCATCGATCAATATCAACCATGTTTACCCTTACCAATATTCATAGCTCACCATTTATTATGTTTCCATTCTCTATAAAATAAGGAAAGTATTAACTATGGTTTTCCTCTATAGAGTACTAAATGGGTAGATATTTATGGGATATGTTGAATATATTTCATAAAATAATAAGATTTTCTAACTAGTATTTATATCCACTCAAACATTATTTTCCTAAGTCATATATTTGTGAAGTGTGTTGAATATTAATATTTTAAGATCTAATATATATGTGTGAAACTCTTGGGTCTCCATAGTTGGTATCATTAGAATGATATATTTAACCATTGAAGAATAGGATGACCAAAATTTAGTAATATATCTAAGGATATGTCCAAGGATCAGCCAAGAGAGAATCCAAAGTGTAGGAATAAAACCTAGAATTTTGGTGAAGGATAGAGCCAGTGGTTTCTATGAAATTTCATCCTTGTCTAGAGAATACAAGTGGATGTGGATCTTAAATAGTTATACATCGTGTTTATAACATTGAAAAGGACATATTGAGTTAGACTTGATCATCACTTGGTGCGTAACAATGGGTCTTTCTATACACATGGGTTGAGATTCTTTAGTTATATTATTTAGAAGTTCACAAACACTCTACCACCCATTATAGAGGATTTAAATCGATTAAAATGAATAACCATGGATGATCCTTAGGTTTCATAGATTGAATTGAATTTCACATGATTTAATAAATCCTATAAATTATTGTTCTTTCATGATAATGTGGTTTTGTAATGACTTAAACATTTATAAATAAAATTCCATTACATATGATTTAATTAAACGTCTTATGGATATTGAAAACATGTAAAATTCTTTTTCTCCAATTGGATTAAAAATTAACATTAATTATCGTTACCATTGATAATATTGATTTTTAACAGTAATCACATAACTGGTATAAATTTTGGGTTTTAACAAATCATTTTGGCATAGAAAAAGGAAGTGTTAACCTCAAATAGTAATTTATAGTATATTTTCTAGATTAATACCTAGTTGATATCCAACAACTTAAGAAAGAGTAAAAATGTTTATAGGAGAAGATCAAGCACATCGAGATCACGACCCAAAGCATGTTCACTGAACGACCCCATAAAATCCCCACTAGACTGCACCTTAATCCTAGAGAATATGTTAGTGCAATAAGGGGATATTTATCAAGAACCTATCAATAATAAAATGTAAATTATTTTTTTATAAAATATTGAATATATTTTCTTCCTATTGTTGTTACTTTGTAAATGATTTTTAAAGCACACATAACATTTTTAATTAATATTAAAATTCAATTAAGAAATATATTTTGATGAATTAATAATGTCTTTAAATAAATAATATTTTAATAAAATATTATAATTAAATTAATTTTTTTTAAATATAAATGATCATATAATTGTTATGATGTCAAGCGTAATTTTTATTAGTGTTCAAAAACTATTATTGACACAAACACATAATTTTCAATTAATATTAGATTTTATTTTGAAAGTAAAAATTAAAATATTTAGAAAATTATTCTCATAAAAGTAATATCATTTTTGGAATCATGTCATTGAAATTATCCAATGGTAAATTTCTCGTAATTTTCTGAGATAGTCAAATTTTTGTGTAAAAATTAAATACAGTATAAACATACAGTGTGTTTTATAACATCATATTGGGCCAATATTGATGTAATAAATACTATAAAAGGTATAATCGTCCATATATATGTTTTTTATTGAAAATTACATAATTTTAATTTTATCTGATTTTTTTATAAAGCCTTAGTGAATCCCCCAAGACTTATAATATATTTTAATATTTTAAAATCATTTCTTTGAATGTACGACTCACCCCCACATAATATTGGAAAATATTTTATTATAATCAGTCAATATACTTATAAAATAACTTATTCCATACCACTTTGGTAGAAACTGTCAGAAAAACCAGGGGATGGTTTCTGGTTTAGAATATTTTATTATGTAGTGTCCAAAAACGAAAATTATAAAGAAGTCCCCATCCTTTCCTATATAATCCCACCCAAGATCCCATTTAAATTCACTAAAACTAATTGAAAATCATAAAAACTCTTTTCTATACTCTATATAGTCCTTCAATGAAACCCCCAATCTCCTAATAATCCTCTACTATGCCTTTGGAGTCACACATCCAAGTAAGGGATTTCACTCCACTCCATTGAATTCAAGAACCTTCTTTGAGATTAGTTCTTTTAATTTCAATTGATTATTTTGATATTAATTTATAATAATATAATTATTTTCCAATTGATTTTATTTTTTAGGTATCATTTATTCCCCCCTCATTAGGTCCTTACCTAAGACATTACTATACTGAAATTCCGTAAGGGATTCTCTCTTGTCTCTTTTTATGAAGCACTTCATTTATGATATTCCCTTTTGATTTCCATTTTATTAAGTTGGGATTATTTATTACATACCCCATCTATTTCCATTTCATTTCTAAATTATTTTACCCCATTCCACTTTCATTTATCCCACTTAAAAACCCTTATGTACACATGTTACTATGCTTAAATTTTTTAAGGAATCGTCCACCCTCCCCTTTTTATCAAGCATTCCTTTTATATAATGTCTTATAAATTACTTTTTCCTTTATTGGTATATGTTATTAAATATCCCCAATAATATACATATCATGTGTAAATTATTAGATACCTATTTTATCTCTTATCAACCCATTTTATTAATTTCTATATGTCTCCGTTATACTGCTGAAACTGCGTCATGATTTTCCATGCCAAAATCACCATATAGTAAATTCCATACTCATTTATCTATTAAGGGTATTCAACTTTATGCACATATAAATATTGATTAGGGTATTACACATATTTATTACACATTCCTATATCATGTAATAAATTATAATGTTTAATGAATCCATGTTATATGATCTATGTGGCACACTTAATCATAAGAATGAAAGAGTATGAAGGGTGTACCCTGATGGCACTCTAATGCATTGGGTAATGTTTAGTACCATGATACATCAATTGTAATGGCCCTTGAAAAATGATCCTTCATGTGAAATGGCCCTCGCCCCATGCTCTACCATGTGTAATGATCCTTGACTCATGCTCCTCCATGTCAAATGATCATTGACTCGCTCTTATGTTATGTTGTATGTTGTTTCCACATATACCGTGTTATGATTATCATGCTATATCATGCCTTATTAATCATTTTACATTATGCCTCAATGATATTCCTTGTCTAACATGTACTATTATTCTCATATTATTCCATGATTATTCCTTTACTGGCCTTTATAGCTCACCCCTTTCTTATTTATGTCTTCATGTTATCCTATGCAGTGTTACATACAAAGAAATATTTTGGTCATGTCAAAGAAGTTTTTGATAAAGATTTTTTATTTCATATTTTAAGTTGTTTTATAATGTACCTAATTACATAAATAGACTATACCTCTTGATCTTCTCAGTTTTATTAAGTGCAATTTTACATAAAAAATCAGGTTTCAATATGATACAAAGTGGAGGGTTGTTATAATTAGTATATGAGGATATGTTTAGTTATTTTTGGGATTAGGATTAGAAAACCCTAATTAAAACCCTTATGGATAATACAATGTTTAATAGAACATACCTAAATTTTGGTGAGTATATATCAAGTGGTTTATTAAGATAATACATTTCTTTTTGGATACAACCTGTAGAAATGGTTCTAGAACAAATTTAACTATGAGTAAGAACTCTGAAAAGGTGTTCTAGGCTTGACTTGACGTATCCTAGTACGTGAAAATAGTCCTTAATATGAACCTAGTTTGACAATCCAAGGGTATATGCTTTATAAAACTCATAATCTCATTACAAACCATTATTATGGGAACAATGGAAAAAATTCCAAAAAGAATATATGTTAGGAAGTAGATCATGGATAACATAGACCGAACCCTAGAAAAGCATATGTTAATAAGATAAACGTGATTCATAAGTTATCCCTACTTTTTATTTGTTTAATATTTTAAGATACTTATCCTTAATTTACATTTTATTCTATACAATGGATTAAATAGAAGGAATCGTGCTAACAACCGATGCAAATGGCAATGTGATGATTTCCCCAATGAGATTCCCAACTGAGTGGGAGTAGAAATACAAAACATTGTAATGATACTATCTCAGTTAACTCAAGTTATAAATATAATCATAGACTAAGAGGAGTTCACACCACCCCTAAGAGACAACAACTCGTAGCCCAGAGAATCATGTGACAAAGGATTCCTACTTTCAATAGATCATCCAATCCCTTAATCATTGAGAAATGGATCAATTACACTAAAAATATTTTCCCCATAATTAAATATTCCTTACGTGAGAAGGTTCTCCTTGATGTTTATCATATGTAAGGTGAATTTGAGTAGTGGTGGACATTGATCAATAATACGAATCCTGAGGAAGAAATCGAAACAATGGAGTAGAAAGATTTTTAGAAAATGTTTCTTGAAAAATATTTTCGCCACACCCTCCGTATTAATTTGAAAATATATTTACTTGCACTAAAGAAAAAAGGACAGTGAATGTTTTTGGGAATATTAGGAAAATTTATCAAGACTTGTAGGACATGCTTAAGATTTTGTCATTACCCTTAAATACATGGTTGGTCGCTTATTTGGTGGGATAAATCCTAGTCTACATAAATCCTTGGAAATCAGAGACTTTGAAATCTATGAGGAAATTGTATTATGTGACCTCAAAGTCAAAATTGATATTGGTGAATCTTAGGGGCATCACATGGATAATAATAGGAATGTCGAATTTAATTATAGTGGTTCGATGGATAAATCTAATCGTACTAAGAAAATTTAGCATCACACTTTTCAATGGCACAGAAAGAAGCACCACAGAAATTTTCCAAAAGGGAATAAAGAAATTATATAGGTGCCGAAAGGATGGGAACCTAGCTAATAATTTATGATAATAGAAACCCACTATTGTGATGGAGGAAAGTAACACTCCATTCAACCTTGAGCAATTTTTTCATTTCTACATTAGTAAGGAACAAGGGAAATTTTCAAATCAATTCTCTAAGCCAAGGGGTTTCAGAGGAAACCAACAACCTCCAAGGCATTAAGGGTGAGATTTTACCATCACCACCATTGAGGTGAGTCACAAAAATAAAATGGTGACTGGTACACTATTTATTAATTCAATAATAACAAACTTACTTTCTGATTCTGGTTCTACACATTCCTTTATATCATGTAATTTTAGTCGAACTATTCCAAAACCACCAAAAAACCTGGAAGTAGAGATGTTAGTGAAGATTGAAAATGGGGTAATTATTTTATCCTTTGTACATAACTCCCCCGATCAAAATTTGTGGATTGATGTTCCTGAATAAACTTATCATACTTCCCTTGGTGGAATATTACACAATTCTAGGCATGGATTAGATTTCCATATATAGAGCCAACAGAAATTTATGAGAGAGGAAAATCACACTCCATATAGTGAATTGACCCTTGATTCTATAGATGTTCAAAGATAATGATGAATCTTCTTTAACACTATCATATCAAGAATAGATATTTTTCCCTAAGAGAAAGCGATTCTTTCTCAAATTATTGAGTCTATGGATAGAACCATTCTCAAAGACATGCCTATTGTGAGGGAATACACAGATGTGTCTCTCAAAGAATTTACTAGTACCCCCCCCCTAGCCGTGAGGTTGAATTTTCATTCGAGATTATACCAGGGGTGTTAATAATATCCATGACTCAATATAGTATGGCTAATGTGGAACATTAAGAACTAAATAAATAACTACATGAGAATATGTGTAATGGGATTATACGCCCACGTGCTTCACTATGGGGTGAACCGATCCTCTTCATCAAGAAGGATGGGTCAATGCACGTTTACATTGATTATCACAAGCTCAAAAAAATCATGATAAAGAATATTTATTCTTTTCCATGAAATGATGACTTGTTCAATCAGATATATGGATAAAAATACTTCTCCAAGGTGGATCTGTTGTTGGGATATTACCAAGTAAGGGTAGATAAGGATGATATTCCCAATACTTATTTTCATATAACGTGTGTTCATTATGAGTTCATAGTGATTCTTTTTAGAATCACTAATTCTAATAAAATCATCATGGACTTAATGAATATAATATTTAGAGATTACCTTTAAAAATTTGTTGTATTATTTTTAGTTGATATTATAATATACTCCAAAACCAAGGAGGAGCATGAGGAGCATTTCAACATTATGCTAAAGACCTTACAAAAGGATAATCTCTATGAAAAGTATAAGTAGTGTGAGTTATGGCTGAAATAACTATAATTCTTATGGAATATCATCACTAGCAATGGGATATATTTGGATACTTTAGAGAAAAAATAAATTGACAGACGGTTGATGCCAACATTTGTGATTGAAATCTGTAGTTTCCTTGGGTTAGCTAGATATTATCGCCGATTTTTGATAAATTACTCATGATTGTAAAACCCTCTTAACAACATAACTAAGAAGGGAGTCAAGTTTACATGGAATGATGAATGTGAAGAAAGCTTCATATAGTTGAGAAGAGGGCTTATCACTACCCATGTTCTCACATTACCCACAAATCGGGAACACTTCATAATTTTCAGTGATTATTTGAAGAATATATTAGGATTTGTGTTGATGAAAAAGGAAAAAGTCATTTCCTACACCTCAAAAAATTAGTGAATTCATGAGAAAAACTATCCCACCCTTGATCTGATGTTGGAAGCTGTGATATTTGCATTGAAAATTTGGCGACATTATCTCTTTGGGGAGAAGTGTGAAATATATACAGATAAAGAAATTATTAAATATATATTCACAAAAAATGATAAATATGCACCAATTAATATGGTTAAGGATTATCAAGGATTATGACTTCTTAATCCACTACCATCCTGGGAAAGTGAACAAGGTGGAAGATGCTCTAAGTAGAAAGGATCCAACAATTCTATCATCAATAATAATTGGGAAGGATTTGATAATCATAGATTTGAATACGTTGGGAATGGGAATCATAAAGAAATGAATGTCATTAATCCTTTTACAAATTATTTCTCAATCGTTTCTTTTGGAAACGTGAACAGATTCTAAGAAAGATGATGTGGGAATTAAGAGAGTGAGAACTATAAGGAAAGAGGAATCCTTAGAGTTCAATGTTAATAGAGAAGGAATTGTGAGATTTGGGTCAAGACTATGGGTTCCATTAAATCCTGAGTTAAAATAATACATTTGAATTATGCACATATTTTGACATTCTCTATTCACCCAAGAAACACAAAGATGTATTGAGATCTCTAGGTGCACTATTGCTGGGATAAAATAAATAATCAGATTGTAGAATACACATAAAATTTCCCAATACGTCAACAAGTGAAGGATGAATGGTTTAAGTACAAGGGGATGATGCAACCATTACCCATACCAACATGTATATGGGAAAATATCACAATGGAATTTGTCTCTTTACTTGAAAAGACATCTAAGGGAAACAATTCTATCTGGGTTGTTGTGGATCATCTAACAAAGACTGTGAACTTCATCATTGTTTGATTGGATTTATCACTAGATCAACTATTATAGATATATATAAGAGAGGTGGTATGGTTGCATGGAGTTCCACTATATATTGTGTCTAATATAGATCCATGATTCACCTCTATGTTTCTGAAAAGTCTCCAGTATGCTCTAAACGATGAGATGAACTTCAGTATGGCTTATCACCCTCAACTGATGGCCTATATGAGTGGACTATTCAAACACATAAGGACATGTTCATAACTTTAAAAATGTATCTCAAAGGTGTATAGAACCAATATCATCGTTTGGTGGAGTTCTCTTACAACAATAGTTTCCACTCCAGCATCCAAATATCACCCTATGAATCCATTTTTGAGAATAGGTGTTGAGCACCAACATATTGGGATGAAGTGGGGAAATATAATTTTCCAGGTCCTAAAATGGTCGAAGAAATGGTGGAGAAGGATAAGACTAGGCAACAACACATCAAATATATTCAGAGTCGACAAAAGAGCTACGTTGAAAATCATCGACAAGACCATTTTTTGATGTATGATACATGGTATTCCTCAAAATATCTCCATATAAGAGAGTTATGATCATTGGGAAGAAGGTTAGGATTAGTATATGGTAAATAATCCCTTTTTAGATTCATGTTCTCATTAGATAAGTGGACTATCGACTAGCACTCCCACCCAAAAAATCCCATGTACATAATGTATTCCATGTAGCCCTCTTAAGAAAGTACAAACTATACCAATCACATATACTAAATCTAGTAGTGTTAGCATTACAGAATGACTTTTACTATGCGGATAAGCCCGTGGAGATCTTAGATTGTAGAGAAAATGTTCTATGAAGTAAGAAAATTCCCCTCGTAAAAGTGTTGTGGAAATCCCACAATTTTAATTAAGCAATGTAGGAACTATAGGAGGGGATGAAACAGATTTACCCTCATCTGTTTTAGTGTGGGAAAATGAAAGTTTGAGGGTGAAATTTCTTATGGGGGTATGTTTGTAACAACCTGAACATTCAAAAATAAAAATCTATTTCATATGATTTAATAAATGTCTTATATATATTAAAAACACATGAACTTATTTTGTTTTACCCAATTGGATTTCAAATGACTGTTAAGTATCTTTAACTTAGATAATATATCCCTTTAGTAGTAATCACAAGACTAGTATAAATATAGGGCTTCCAAAAACCATTTTGGCACAGAAATTGGAAGTGATGACCTCAACCAAAATGATCATACCCTATGAATCCCATTTATCAGAGCTTCCATGGGAGTTAGAATTTCTTGTCTTTTCCCTAGACCAATCCCAAGCCTTGATCCAACAACTTATGTATGAGAAAACCCCTTTACGAGAGAATTTCAAGCTCACTGAGATCTTGACCAAAATCATTTTCATCGAATGACCCCATGGAAGACCCACCATCGTGGACGTTAGTCCTAGGGTGTATACTGGCATAATAAATAGATATGTTTCAAGACCTTAGAAATATGAATATGTGAATTATTTTTATATATAATATTAAATATATTTTCTTCATATTATTGTTACATTGTAAATGATTTCTAAAGTACAGATAGAATTTTTAGTTAATATTTAAATTTAGTTAATAAATCTATTTTAATTAATTAAAGGATTTTTGAAATAAATATTATGTTAATAAAATATTATTTTTAAATTTCATTTTTAAAATATAAATGACCATATAATTTCTATGAAGTCATATTTAATTTTTATTAGGGTTCGAAAACTGTTATTGACAAAAAACCCATCATTTTCAATAAATGTTAGTTTTTATTTTATAATTATATATTCAAATATTTAGAAAAATATTAAAATAAAATGAATATCATGTTTGGAATTAGTATCTCAAAATTATCGAATTGTAAATTTTTCATAATTTTCAGAAATAATCAAATTTTTAGGTAAAAAATAAATACCATATAAATATACATTGTGTTTTATGACATCATATTGGCCTAATGGTGATCTGATAAATGTCATAAAAGGTTTACTCAGACAAATATATATTTTTAATTTAAAATAATGTAATTTTTTAGTTTATTTTATCTATCCTTAGTAAATCCTCCAAGACTTATAATATATTTTAATATTTTAAAATCATTTCATTGAAAGCATTACTCACCTCCACATAAGAAAGGTTAATATTTTATTATATTAATCCCATGGAATTCTATAATAATTCATAAAACACCTCTTTGTAGAAACAATGGGAAAAATCATGATATGGTTTGTGGCTTTGAATATTTTATTATGTAGTGTCAAAACCCATAATAATAATGAAATCCCCCTCATTTCTTATATAAACCCAGCCATGATCCAATTTATCTTCACTAAAACTACTTTATGGTCATAAATTTTCTTCCCTCTACTCTTAATAGCCCTACCAAGGTTCCCCCAATCTCCCAAGAAGCCACTCCTAAGCCTTTGGAGTCACATATCCTAATAAGGGATTTCTCTCCCCTCCTTTGAATTCAAGAACCATCATTGAGATAAGTTCTTTTAATTTAAATTGATAATATTTCCATTAATTTATAATAATTAATTTAATATCCAATTTATGTTATTTTTATGAGGTATAATTTAATACTCTCCATTTGGACACTTACTTATGTCGTTACAATGCCTAAATTCCATAAGGGATTCTTTCTCTCCTCTTTTTTATCAAGCACTTCATTTATGATACTACCTTTTTATTTGTATTTTCATAAATTGGGATAAATTATTACCTATCCAACTTATTGTATATTTTTTTTTAATTATGGTATTCCATTTCACTCTAATTTATCCCTCTTATTAACCCTTATGTACACCCATTACTATGCTAAAATTTTGTAAGGAATCTTCCACACTCTTCTTTAATCAATCATTCCTTTTATGTTATGTCTTATAAATTCATTTTTTCCTATGATGGGATATTTATTCAATATACATATTACATTCCATTTCATTTCTAATTTATTATGTACCCCTTTCTATCCAATTAACCCATTTTTTGAATTTTTATATGATATCATTATGCTGCCGAAATTGAATCACAATTTTCCTTACCAAAATCATCATGTCGTGAATACAATACCCATTTCTCTATCAAGGATATTCATCTTTATACACATATAATTATTAATTGAGGAATGAAATAAATATATTCCACATTATTAGATCATGGAATAAATTATGATTTTTAATGAATCAATGTTATTTGATCATTATGGCACAATTAAACATGAAAATGGTAAGATTATGAATGGTGTGCTTTGATAGCACTCCAATGCATTGGGTAATATTTAGTATCATGATACTTCATGTGAAATTAGACTTGACTCACACTCCACCATGTGAAATTGGCCTCAACCCATTCTCCTCCATGTTTAATGAGCCTTCAATCATGATCCTCCATGTGCAATGATCATTAAATCACACTTATGTAATATTGTATGTTGTTTCCACATTTATCATGTTATGATTATCATGCTATATCATGCATTATTAATAATGTTTCTTTATGTCTCATTAATTTCACTTGTCTAACATACACTATTATCCTCATGTTATTCCATGATTATTCCCTTACTGGGCGTTATATCTTACCCCATTTCTTACGCATGTCTTTAAGTTATCCCGTACAATTTGATGTATGATGGAATATTATGGTCATGTCAAAGAAGGTTTCTATAAATATGTTGAAGTCATGTTTTATGTTTTTATGTAATGTACCTAATTTCTCAAATACACTAATCCTCTTGGTCTCTTGAGTTGTATTAAGTGCAATTTTATGTAACAAACCTTGTTTAAATATGATATAAAGTGTGGGGAAATTATATATTTACCACTATTGATGTTTTTAATCACAATATGCATTTTTGTTTTCGTCAAAAGATGGGACCCAAAGGAATCATATTAATAGGGAATGCGATGGGAAATATAATGATTTTCTTCCTAAGAAACAAATTTTTTTAGAGTTTGTTTCCTAAGAAAAACCAATTTTACATTGAATAAATTTTTAGTCTATGTATTTAATATTAATTAGATATATTATTACATATTTTCCATTGTTCTATATGGATTTAATTTAATAACGTCCTAATGTACTTTTTACACTGATAAGGTTATTGTAGTTCCCCTTTATGATGAGAACATTGAAGTTCTATGATAATATTATTAATATAGTTCTGTGGATGGATAATGTACTATGATTTGACACATAGTATTTAGATCACAAAGTGAGAATAATCATAACTGGATGAGGATTTTTCTCGTGAATTTCACACATTCTAATCTCCATTATGGGTTATTATAAGAACAGATCCAGCTGTAGGAATTCTTCATGTTTTGGTGTCATCTAATATTCTTATTTTTGATCATGTGTAACTGTTCTTTGTATTAATTATTATAATTAATATTGGTCATGAATCACACACTTATATTTACTGAAAAAATGGTCATTTCATATATTTGCAGGAAGTAGGTTATATTGGTTGCATCACGATTTACATGACATTAATAGATAATTTGAGGAAGGATTTTCCCTTCCATATTTATGGGAGTTGATATCATGGACCTTTGATTGGAAAATATCCATATCCTAAAATACATGGCTATGGTATAATGATGTGTTTATTTCAGATCGTCAATGAAAGATGTATCAAGCATATATGTTGATTGCACAATCGTGAATATTTCATGATTGGGTATTATGATAAATGAATTATATTACATAGTGATCATTCTTATGTGGTTGTAATCATTGTTAAATTAAGATCTTTTTCTTGGGTTACTTGACCTATTACTATACAATAACTATGGATGTTAAGCAAGCTCACTTAATGCCAATGAGAAATAATCCTAGAAGGCCACACACTAATTGTTTCCATTCATATCGATTAAATTATATTTAAATTTAATTAATAGAATAAATATTATTCTAAATATTGAGTAATTATTTTATTCATGTTATACTAATAACATAAATTATATATATATTTATTCACTAGCGTGCAGATAAAAACAAATATTTTTTATTTTATTGAATATTTAATAAATATTTGTTCACAAGTATATGAATAAAATATTTATTTATGAATAAAATATTTATTTGGGTATTCAATAAATACCTTGGAGTTCGATCACACCAGGACCACATCCAATGATAATATAATTATCTATAAGATGAAAAATATCATTTATCAATTTGTGTAAGTTGGTTCACCATAGAATAATAAGAATATTATTTTAAAGAATAGAGTTTAATATAAGTAATAAATGTTATTTAATGTCCAACATGAAATTAAATAATATTATAAAATACATCCTAACTCTATAAATGGACGATTATGTATATTGTGTTGAGAATTGAAAAATTGATAATAGAGAATTGTTGTGCAGAAAAATTCTCTCCCACCTAGTGCTTATATCCCCCTCTCAAGAATGGGAAATTGAAGAGGGATTTCTTCAATACCAAAGAACAAAAAATAAAAAATGAACAACACAATACATTTGGTTCACGATGCTAGCACCTAGAGATATTGTAGTATATCTCGAAGATCATTTTAGAATGTGTGTATCACCACTAGGGGGATTATATCCCTTGATCATTGTAGTGTGACAAAGGAAATATGAATATGTCTTTTCAGACAATCAACATTCATCAAAAAAGAATTTTCATATGCCAAAGTATTTATTTATTCAAATATTAAATAAATTAATTATAAATATATGGTACCAGATCTTCTCTCATGTATTCATGAAATGATTATTAAATGAAATTTTAATATATTTCTCAACACTGTATGCTTCAATTATTCGTGGAACCAATAATTGGTATCAAATTCATCATGTTTAAATTTGTAATTATATATTTTATTATTGATCTATGCCCAATTATGGTTACAATTTAATTTCATATTATTCGTTAATTAATATTATTTGAATTAAAATGCTTTGAAATATTAACCATATTCATTCATGTTTTTAGTTTTGTTAAATGTTTCATTAAACTTTTTTAGGGAACACATCATGTACCCTATTGTGCAACATCTAGATGTGTCGATGGATACATAGCACACCATTCACCAATTACACATTATTTACATCGTATGTTGATCGCCTAACCTAGCACAAAATTTATGGATTAAAAAGTGTTTATCAGTATACAGTCTTTATAGTCAACATTGGTTAGCAACATAAATTGCACAATCAGTGTAGTCATTACACACGGTCAAAATCAAATGAGGCTAAAAATCTTGAGAATTTATGGTATAAATGACTTGTATATGGGGTACACAACACGTAGATTATCAAATCCCATGTTCTAAGAACATGATGAACCAATTGATGATAAAACAGACACATGACTCAATGAGATACATGACATGTAGCAATCTTGTACACACCACATGGTCCACCATGGAACACAACAACAATCCATGAATATATCCTAGAAACATAGAAATTGGAACATAGGACGTGTAGCTAGAATGTACATGTTGTGTAGTTTGGCCGAGGTACATTCTATAGACCCAAGTGTGTGACCCAAATACAAAAAAAACAAGATACAAAACTTATAACTGAATGTACATGATATGTATTCTCCTATTAATGGAAAAAATTATAAATTAAATTAAATTGGAAAATTGATGCATTAAAAAATTATTTTATTGACTGGAACACCATTTTGTTATTCAAATTTTCATAATAGTTTTAAATAATTTGAAATTCTCAATCAATTTATTATAATAAATATATTTCATTACTATTTCTTTTATCTATTTTCAAAAAATTCTATAAATGATGGGTATATATAATAAAGTTAGGTTAACAATTAATATGAAAGGGAATTAATTAATTAATTAATTAAAGTTCGTCATCTTAAAGATAAAAAAATTAAAGAAATGAATTCTAGCTAGTTAATTTGTTGTATTCGTTGCATGTATAACCTTTCATGAGATTGAATAGGACTTCTATATGTGTTGGATGATTTTATTTAATTTATTGCACGAGTTTGGATTATTTAATGTTATGTTAAATGATGACCTATATGTCATCTCTCCCTTCATTATTATGTAGTACCCACATGTCCAATGATATTAATGTAATCTTGATTTAACCAATAATTTGGTCTCCCCCACTTACTTGTGAGTAATAAATACTTCTAACCAATGGAGCATCCTTAGGCTTGTGGAGATATTTCATGTTTGAACCATTATGATTCTAACTTCGGTGATACATGGGTGTATAGGTGGAATGCTATAACTCATTCCAAGACCAAAAAAAAGAAGTTATTTTCCCTAGGCCATTGGTTTTTTTAATTTCCACTCATTAAATCAACCATTAGATAAAGATTATGAAATGGTCATTTAATTAATTATTTTATATCTTCAATTATTTAATTTAAAGATGCAAGGTCATGATAAAATAAATAAATGAGTTCATGCGAAAAGAAAAAAAATAAATAAATGAATTATATGTAAATTTTTTATCCAACATGGATAAACAATTAACTAACATCTACTTAATATTAAAAATACGTTTAATGAATAAAACCATATAAAATGTATCCAAATAAAATTAAAATCCCGCATTTAAATATTAAGTCGTAATTAGCCTTATATTCCATGATTAAGAATAAAACTCAATATAACTAAGTGTTTGACTAACCCTTATTAGGAAACATGATTTTATAAATTGGGTTCTTATGAATATCTTGGGTTAACTTAATTATTTTACATCAATAGGAGTATACATTTCTAAACGTGGTTTAATTTCAAGGTATGTGTTGAGGAAATCCTTATCATGATTTTATGGTATGGGAGTCCACTCAATGGATCCAGGAGATATAATCCCATAGTTAGTAAAGACATTCCTACCTAAATAACTTCAAGTAGCTTAATCATCCATTTTTGGGGTAATTAAAAGGTAAATATTGATACTTTCCACTAGAATGTAATTGTAACTTGACATTACATGTTCAATAGACAATGTTATTAGAAATTGATAAACTAGTGTGAGGTTTAATAATATGAATTTACTTATTATATCTCACTCAATCAATAATCAATTAATAAACTAATAATATTCTCTTTTAATTGTATTATAAAATGGAAAGTGTATCATCCACATTAGCCTTATGATCAAAATTTTATAAAGAAAACCTACCAACTAAAAGTAACATCTAAGAATGGCGCATAAACCATCGGGTAGTTCTATTCTAGGAATTGAAATATTATATGCTAGTATCCTCATTTCATAATCTTCATGCCAAGGAGGTGAGTGATTAAGAGTTTATAGTATATGAGAAATATATTTATGACATAGTTTAAATTCAATGTTTTATGGTTTCATCTATGTATTTTGATCTAAAGATGTATCATGAGAAAATGGATGTGTATAGAATGATTGAGCACCTCTATAGTCTTTACCAAGAGAGATCTAGATAATAATGATTTGATAATTCCAAGGAAATATTACAAAGAAATTGTTGAGAGGGTGACACAACTAGGCCTCACAAAGTTGAACTCATTGGATACATTAAGTACTTAGAGGTTTTAGGTTTTAAACACCCTAAAGAACTGAGAACTAATCTCATTATGACATCACTCACTTAGATATTATCAATATTATTTTATTCATTTTAAAATGAAAAACATTAAGAAGTCTCTTCAAGATCTTCTTACTCTTATATACCAAGTTTATATGGATATTAATTGTAAAAAATTATCCATCCTTATAGTGAAGACTATAAGGCCCCAGCCTTAAACCTTACTTAATCTTGAGTTATTACAAGATTACACATTGAGGATCTTTTCGGGTTTAGAGTTTTATAGAATTAGATCATAAAACTTGCATTACATTCCACATATAAACAAAGTGGTTACATAAAGATAGTATTCTTCATTCCCATCAATGGAACACACATTTAAAATAAAACATGGATTATTTCTTGACACATCCTTGACTCTATCATCTTATCATGTACCTTTCCCTTGACCTGTGAAAAACATTTCAAAAACATGGGATGAGCATAAAAACTCAGTATGGGTTATAAAAAAAACAACATGGAAAGGAAACATGAGTTCATATATACATAAGAATGAAATCATACTTTACCCATAAAACATAGGCACTTTAACATACCTCATAAAAACATGAATAAATCATATAAATCATAAGACATAAAGGTAACTTGAGGCATTCATAACATTCTTACGTAGGGAGTAACCCTCTTGGTTACGTTTGGAATACCCATCACAGTATATTCCCTAAAATCTCTTCGGAGAAACCTTAACGTTTCACTCCTTCGCGTTACCCAATGCATTGGAGAGCTATAACGGGCTCACCCGCCCTTAGTTTATCACGGAACCACCCGTCTTCATAATAATGCCCAAGAACCTCAACATAATCGTATCACATAAAACATGCATAAAAGAAAACATAACATTTCCACATTTCAATCACGAGATATCAATACGACACATTGATATATAAAAAAAACATTATGAAAACCATTTTCAATACCAAAGTAAAACATGGTATTTATTTTTCTTTTAAAAAAGAAGGTATGGCTTGTAGAGGAAGCCAAAACTCAAATAACGGTTACGACGGCGGAGAAGTCGTTGTCGCCGCATACGTACGAAAAAAACATTCCCTTTTGTCGTTTAGTAAACGCTTCGTAAAAAAGATTCCTTTTGAATAAACGTAAAAGTCAAAGGGGTTTATACACCATATGAAAGAAAGTTGTGTATAAAATAAAATATGCCTCAATGAAAGGAGATTGAGACGAAGTCCCATACAAAGATAATTTTTAAAATAAAATAGATACATTATGTGTATTCACTATAAGTACACATAAATAAAGTACAAATACAAGATACGACATAATAATATAATGACATAATTTGAAAGTAGGAGATTAACCCAAAGAATGGAAATTGGGTTAAGAAGTTCCCATACCTCGTATCTGACTTGACCCGACCGTTCTTTAAACTCCTGAATAATAAACTTTAGTTAATCTCTACTTGATTATGAATCTTTTCCAAGTTCATTATTCCTTTTATACCATGTTATGAACATCATGTAATCACTTAAGTCAATAACGTTTATTTTGTCGGTATTTGGTTCTTAAGTCAAAAATAAACTTATTACACTTACATGTTGTTAATTTGGTCAAAGGTTCATTATATCCATAATGGTATTCATGATGTAGATATCATATATGTCATATATATCCAGTACTTACATGCATTTTTAATATTACATAATCATTTAGAGGTAAGAAATGAAATGCACCGTTCATGGAGACGGTAAGCCGTACGTACGCATGAACGCTACTTCCATTTCTATTTCATATTTCATGGAATGGATTCATAATGGTATAAGAGTATGTTATAACTCCAGTATAATAACATATATAATATCATTAACTTTATCCTTTACACATCCCACATATGGTATTAACGAATCCAATCACTTTTAGGGGGCGGTAGTCCGCGCTTCCTAAAATGAAGATATCGTGTTTTACCCATAATGGAAACCATAAAGTATGACCAAAATGAAGAAAAACAGAAGCTTAAGGAAAACATATACATATTATATATCATATATAAAAATAGTGACATCATAATGGCCACCTTTGAAGGTGTTAAATGAGTATTGAACAATCATCGTTTCGGGAGGCATAATTTCGCCATCCACGGAAAACGTATGTTCTTTAACCATTTGATGTAGTTGTGTGAGAGTTTGGCTCAAATAAATCTTATAACAACATCCTAGTATATTGAAGATACTGGTGATGTTATAAAAGAAGGAAATAAAAAGAGTTTAGGGGGTTGGAGAAGCAAAATAAAACAAATGAACATGAGAGAAACAATTACCTTTAAAAAGTGTAACTCCTTTTGATTTGAGCCTAAAGGCTTCCTTTGAAAGGATTCTGCCCAAAGTGAATCCTCTAGGATGAGGAGAGGGATGTGGAGAGAGCAAATGGGCAGGGGTTGGCCGAGACAATGGCTTGAAGAGTGTGTGAAATGAGGTAGAGGTGGGGGCCTTTTATAAGAGGAGAGGAGGGACACTTTTGGAAAGTAAAGAAACATTACATTATTTGAAAATGTGTTTCGGTTTTAAAAGGTCCCACATTGATAGAATTCGTGGATATGGTGATAAGGCATCGAAATCCATTCATCCAATTGGGTTTGGACATGTGTAGTTCATTTATTTTACATTATCTTTCTATTTTATTTAAATCGTCAAATAATGATGTCATCGCTGCATCATTATTATGTCATAAATAATTATCTTTATTTAATGTCTAAAAATTATAAAAAAATTACTATGATGTAGGAAATCTTTTTATCTTTCCATTGAATATTTATAATCAAAATTTAGACTTGTATAACCCCACTTAAAAATTGTTTTCTCAAAACATATTATGTTTGTGTCATTTTCACTTTAACATTAAATAAAAAGTAATTTATGTCATTTCCCAACAAAAGTGGATCCATGGGGTCCCCAAGTTGACCCATGGCTTGTCTTGGTCTTCCATGACACAACCAATAAGGTTGAGACATGTGTCTAGGTTATTTCATATTATTAAAGCATTATTTATACCTTAAACTACACTAATTATCACTAATCGCGATTAAAAACTTAAAAAGTTACTATTCACTAAAAAATTATTTTAATCTCATTGAACCACATTTTACTTCTTAATGACAACCATGTATGTGGGATTTTCAAAATTCAATACACATTAGTGGTAAAATTTCATTTAACTGAAAAATCAGTTTGCTTGATTACCACTTAGTGGTTTCACTATTCATCAAAAATTGAAGTTTTTCAGAAAATTACCAAAAATTCACCCTAAGCTATATTTGATATTCCGAATTCAAAAATGAAGTCCATTTTACAAAATTCAAATCATATGAGTCACATTAATTAATTTAATAATTAATTCCCGCTGCCAGGGCAAATAGCGTGTTTTTACAAAACAATAAGTATCAAAAGATTGACACCAGTTTAAGTCTAATTTCAAAGTGAAATTGATTCCAATGACCACCATTAGATAAAATGGTAAAAATATATTCTAATTTCACTTTAAAACCAATTCAAAAGATAATCTAATCATATAAATAAATTAGATCAAAAAGAGGTTTTGAATTAAAATGCAACATTTTACACTATTCATAAAAAAATGAACTTTATCAGAAAGGTACCAAAAATTACACAAAATAAAATTTGATGTCCCGATTCTTAATAAAAGTTTTATTTGGTCCAAAAGAATGTATAAGAGTGATCAAAACTATATTTAATGACGGTTCACCATTAAAAGGTGATAAGTGAACCTTTAGTGAAAATTAGAGTATAAAAGCCTAAAATTGAACTCTTTCCGTATTTTAAGCCTTTATCTTTTATTGGGTAAATGTAAAAACATATAAAAACATATCTATTCATATTTTAGTTATTTCTATTCATTCCCGCCAGTACAACGGCTACTTGTTAACTAACATAATATTATTATATTACTAGTGTGCTACGTAAGTTTCAAAGAAACTCATCGTTGCGTATCGGGTACGCTATCGAACATAGCAACCCCTTTTAATTAAAATTCATATTTAATTCTCTAATATTAATAAATATGAAAATTATTTATTCTTTAATTACCTGGGATGTTACATCCTTCCCCCCTTTTGGGAATTGCGTCCTCGCAATTTTATTTACTTATCAAATAAATTGGGGTACTTATCCCTCATTGCATTTTCGGATTCCCATGTTGCCTCTTCAATCATGTGGTTTTTCCACAAAACCTTTACCTGGTGAATCACCTTATTCCGTAACACTTGATCCCTGTGGTCAAGAATCTGGACCGGTTGTTCCTCATAAGATAGGTTCTCTTCCAGGTGAACTACCTCTGGACTCAAAACATGAGATGGATCTGGCATATACTTTCTCAACATCGAAACGTTAAAAACATTATGTACCTGAGATAAACTCGGAGGTAAAGCCACTCGGTATGCAACTGATCCAACTCTTTCCAGAATTTCGTATGGTCCAATGAACCTTGGACTCAACTTTCCTTTCTTACCAAATCTCATCACACTTTCCATGGTGAAACCTTGAGAAAAACATGATCACCTACCTCGAAAGATAGATCATTCCTCCGGTTATCCGCATAACTCTTCTGCCTGCTCTGAGCTGTTCTCATGTGTTTCTGAATCAGCTGAACTTTTTCTACCATCTCTTCTACCAATTCTGGTCCCATCAACTTCCTTTCACCCACTTCATCCCAGAAAGCTGGAGTTCGACATCGCTTCCCATATAATGCCTGAAATGGTGCCATCTGTATACTGGAATGAAAACTGTTATTATATGAAAACTCAACCAAAGAAAGATGATGGTCCCAACTTCCCTGATAATCCATAGAACAAGCTCGTAGCATATCCTCCAATGTCTGAATTGTTCGTTCTGACTGCCCATCTGATTGAGGATGAAAAGCTGTACTAAAATTTAATTCAGTACCCAATGACTTCTGAAGGCCTTTCCAAAAGTTAGAAGTAAACCTGGGATCACGATCCGATACAATGGAGAGAAGAACTCCATGTAACCTGACTATCTCTTTAAGATACAAACGGGAAAGTTGATCAAGAGAGAAAGTATCTCGTATAGCAAGGAAATGAGCAGACTTGGTCAAGCGATCAACAATAACCCAGATTGCATTATTACCTCGAGATGTCTTCGGTAATCCAACAACAAAGTCCATGGATATATTCTCCCATTTCCACTCTGGCACTGGTAAAGGCTGAAGCATCCCTTTCGGTAACTGCCGCTCTGCTTTAACCTGTTGACATGTCAAACACTTCACAGTAAAATCAGAAATATCTCTTTTCATTCCATCCCACCAGTAATACTCCCGCAGATCTCTATACATCTTAGTACTGCCAGGATGAACTGAAAATGGAGAACTATGAGCTTCACATAACAACTCTCTCTTCAACTGTGAATCACAAGGCACACATAACCTCTTCACAAACCTCAAAACACAAACACAAACTTATCCAAGAACTCATGGAAAATTTTATTCATAAGGTCCATGAATAAAACAGGTGCATTGGTTAACCCAAAAGGCATAACTACAAATTCATAATGGCCATATCTAGTACGGAACGCAGTCGTTTGCTTCTTTTACATTCAACTGATGGTACCCCGACCTCAAGTCAATCTTCGAAAAATACTGAGCTCCCTGGAGCTGACACCACTTCATTCGATGGCCCAACATCTGCTGAAGTTGTTGCAAATGATTTTACCACCCCTTTCTGCTTGTAGTCTAGCTGCTTCCCATCACTCAAGCTCCTTGTCGGACACTCGTTTGCATAGTGACCCATCTCATTGCACTTATAACATTTCACTAACTGTAAATCAAATTTATTCTTACCTTCACCTTGATCCTTTTCAGTGCAATCACGAGCCTTATGTCCCATCTTACCACATCGGTAGCACTTTCCAGAATTCAGAAGACATTCCCCAGCATGCCTTTTTCCACATTTATCACAAACTGGAAACTTAGTTCTCTTACCATCAGACTTTTTTGAAGAATTCTTACCTTTCTCCTGCCACCTCGGTCTCTTCTTCTGCTGGTTGTTATAGGACACTTGGTCATCGGCAAACTCCATTTCCACCTTCTCAGCACATCGAACATGCTTTTCATAACTTTTAAACTCACGAGAAGCTAATTCCCTTCGATACTTTGGCTTTAATCCTGAGTAAAAACGATTTATTTTACTATCAAGGTCTCGGATAAAATTGGGAGCATACCTTGCCAATCGAGTGAACCTTTCTTCATAGGCAGCCACTGAGTCTTCCTCTTGCCTCAATTCCAAGAATTGATTTTCCATCCTAAGTCGAACAGCCTTAGGAAAATACTTCTCAAGAAACATACCTTTGAATTCATCCCAATCAAGAGCATCAATCTCATCGGCGTCCATGATATTTTTAACCATAGACCACCACTGATCTGCTTCACCCTCCAAACGGTAAATAGCAAGACTAACCTTTTGATTGTCTGAACACCCCATGACATCAAAAATCGTCTCCAGTGATTTAATCCACCCTTCAGCTAGCACAGGGTCAGATGATCCTCTGAATGATGGGGGATGTTGCCTCATGAAATGTTCCACCACTGACATGTTCCTCTGCGGTTGATCTGGCTGATCTCGTGCATGGATACCACCACCATTTATAGCCTGAGTCAACTGTGCCATCACTGCAACAAACTGTTCAGTTCCGATTCCGACCATCTCAGGTTGCTGATTTGGAAGGCTGTCTTCCTCCTGATGTCGTCCCAACATAGCTGCTTTGTTTCCTCTGCGGAAAACCATTCTGAACACCGAAATATCTTAGGCGAAGCAACATGGTAATCTGTAAATGCTATATCATTTAAATAATATTATAATTTAACACTTTTCTAACTCCTAAAGTTGTCTAAACCGACCTTTGATACCAACTATAAGGCCCCAGCCTTAAACCTTACTTAATCTTGAGTTATTACAAGATTACACATTGAGGATCTTTTCGGGTTTAGAGTTTTAGAGAATTAGATCATAAAACTTGCATTAAATTCCACATATAAACAAAGTGGTTACATAAAGATAGTATTCTTCATTCCCATCAATGGAACACACATTTAAAATAAAACATGGATTATTTCTTGACACATCCTTGACTCTATCATCTTATCATGTACCTTTCCCTTGACCTGTGAAAAACATTTCAAAAACTTGGGATGAGCATAAATACTCAGTATGGGTTATAAAAAAAACAACATGGAAAGGAAACATGAGTTCATATATACATAAGAATGAAATCATACTTTACCCATAAAACATAGGCACTTTAACATACCTCATAAAAACATGAATAAATCATATAAATCATAAGACATAAAGTTAACTTGAGGCATTCATAACATTCTTACGTAGGGATTAACCCTCTTGGTTACGTTTGGAATACCCATCACAGTATATTCCCTAAAATCTCTTAGGAGAAACCTTAACGTTTCACTCCTTCGCGTTACCCAATGCATTGGAGAGCTATAACGGGCTCACCCGCCCTTAGTTTATCACGGAACCACCCGTCTTCATAATAATGCCCAAGAACCTCAACATAATCGTATCACATAAAACATGCATAAAGGAAACATAACATTTCCACATTTCAATCACGAGATATCAATACAACACATTGATATATAAAAAAAACATTATGAAAACCATTTTCAATACCAAAGTAAAACATGGTATTTATTTTTCTTTTAAAAAAGAAGGTATGGCTTGTAGAGGAAGCCAAAACTCAAATAACGGTTACGACGGCGGAGAAGTCGTTGTCGCCGCATACGTACGAAAAAAACATTCTCTTTTGTCGTTTAGTAAACGCTTCGTAAAAAAGATTCCTTTTGAATAAACGTAAAAGTCAAAGGGGTTTATACACCATATGAAAGAAAGTTGTGTATAAAATAAAATATGCCTCAATGAAAGGAGATTGAGACGAAGTCCCATACAAAGATAATTTTTAAAATAAAATAGATACATTATGTGTATTCACTATAAGTACACATAAATAAAGTACAAATACAAGATACGACATAATAATATAATGACATAATTTGAAAGTAGGAGATTAACCCAAAGAATGGAAATTGGGTTAAGAAGTTCCCATACCTCGTATCTGACTTGACCCGACCGTTCTTTAAACTCATGAATAATAAACATTAGTTAATCTCTACTTGATTATGAATCTTTTCCAAGTTCATTATTCCTTTTATACCATGTTATGAACATCATGTAATCAGTTAAGTCAATAACGTTTATTTTGTCGGTATTTGGTTCTTAAGTCAAAAATAAACTTATTACACTTACATGTTGTTAATTTGGTCAAAGGTTCATTATATCCATAATGGTATTCATGATGTAGATATCATATATGTCATATATATCCAGTACTTACATGCATTTTTAATATTACATAATCATTTAGAGGTAAGAAATGAAATGCACCGTTCATGGAGACGGTAAGCCGTACGTACGCATGAACGCTACTTCCATTTCTATTTCATATTTCATGGAATGGATTCATAATGGTATAAGAGTATGTTATAACTCCAGTATAATAACATATATAATATCATTAACTTTAACCTTTACACATCCCACATATGGTATTAACGAATCAAATCACTTTTAGGGGGCGGTAGTCCGCGCTTCCTAAAATGAAGATATCGTGTTTTACCCATAATGGAAACCATAAAGTATGACCAAAATGAAGAAAAACAGAAGCTTAAGGAAAACATATACATATTATATATCATATATAAAAATAGTGACATCATAATGGCCACCTTTGAAGGTGTTAAATGAGTATTGAACAATCATCGTTTCGGGAGGCATAATTTCGCCATCCACGGAAAACGTATGTTCTTTAACCATTTGATATAGTTGTGTGAGAGTGTGGCTCAAATAAATCTTATAACAACATCCTAGTATATTGAAGATACTGGTGATGTTATAAAAGAAGGAAATAAAAAGAGTTTAGGGGGTTGGAGAAGCAAAATAAAACAAATGAACATGAGAGAAACAATTACCTTTAAAAAGTGTAACTCCTTTTGATTTGAGCATAAAGGCTTCCTTTGAAAGGATTCTGCCCAAAGGGAATCCTCTAGGATGAGGAGAGGGATGTGGAGAGAGCAAATGGGCAGGGGTTGGCCGAGACAATGGCTTGAAGAGTGTGTGAAATGAGGTAGAGGTGGGGGCCTTTTATAAGAGGAGAGGAGGGGCACTTTTGGAAAGTAAAGAAACATTACATTATTTGAAAATGTGTTTCGGTTTTAAAAGGTCCCACATTGATAGAATTCGTGGATAAGGTGATAAGGCATCGAAATCAATTCATCCAATTGGGTTTGGACATGTGTAGTTCATAGATTTTACATTATCTTTCTATTTTATTTAAATCGTCAAATAATGATGTCATCGCTGCATCATTATTATGTCATAAATAATTAAATTTATTTAATGTCTAAAAATTATAAAAAAATTACTATGATGTAGGAAATATTTTTATCTTTCCATTTAATATTTATAATCAAAATTTGGACTTGTATAACCCCACTTAAAAATTGTTTTCGCAAAACATATTATGTTTGTGTCATTTTCACTTTAACATTAAATAAAAAGTAATTTATGTCATTTCCCAACAAAAGTGGATCCATGGGGTCCCCAAGTTGACCCATGGCTTGTCTTGGTCGGCCATGACACAACCAATAAGGTTGAGACATGTGTCTAGGTTATTTCATATTATTAAAGCATTATTTATACCTTAAACTACACTAATTATCACTAATCGCGATTAAAAACTTAATAAGTTACTATTCACTAAAAAATTATTTTAATCTCATTGAACCACATTTTACTTCTTAATGACAACCATGTATGTCGGATTTTCAAAATTCAATACACATTAGTGGTAAAATTTCATTTAACTGAAAAATCAGTTTGCTTGATTACCACTTACTGGTTTCACTATTCATCAAAAATTGAAGTTTTTCAGAAAATTACCAAAAATTCACCCTAAGCTATATTTGATATTCCGAATTCAAAAATGAAGTCCATTTTACAAAATTCAAATCATATGAGTCAAATTAATTAATTTAATAATTAATTCCCGCTGCCAGGGCAAATAGCGTGTTTTTACAAAACAATAAGTATCAAAAGATTGACACCAGTTTAAGTCTAATTTCAAAGTGAAATTGATTCCAATGACCACCATTAGATAAAATGGTAAAAATATATTCTAATTTCACTTTAAAACCAATTCAAAATATAATCTAATCATATAAATAAATTAGATCAAAAAGAGGTTTTGAATTAAAATGCAACATTTTACACTATTCATAAAAAAAATGAACTTTATCAGAAAGGTACCAAAAATTACACAAAGTAAAATTTGATGTCCCGATTCTTAATAAAAGTTTTATTTGGTCCAAAAGAATGTATAAGAGTGATCAAAACTATATTTAATGACGGTTCACCATTAAAAGGTGATAAGTGAACCTTTAGTAAAAATTAGAGTATAAAAGCCTAAAATTGAACTCTTTCCGTATTTTAAGCCTTTATCTTTTATTGGGTAAATGTAAAAACATATCTATTCATATTTTAGTTATTTCTATTCATTCCCGCCAGTACAACAACTACTTGTTAACTAACATAATATTATTATATTACTAGTGTGCTACGTAAGTTTCAAAGAAACTCATCGTTGCGTATCGGGTACGCTATCGAACATAACAACCCCTTTTAATTAAAATTCATATTTAATTCTCTAATATTAATAAATATGAAAATTATTTATTCTTTAATTACCTGGGATGTTACAATGACATAGAAATGGAAAGAAATTATTTTTAAGCCCATAGATTTTATATTCTTTTTTAATAAAAGAAATATCAAGAAGAAAACAAGAAAATATAATGCTTTCTATTTTATATGTGTCAAGAAAGGTTGCTTGAAGAAAAAATGAACCCAACCAAATAAGAAAGTTGATGTTTCATTTGTATTTTTCATCAAGTTTAATTTATATGTTTCTACAATTTTTTATCAGATATAGCTTGGGATTCTCACATATGTATTGAGATACTTGAACCATGTACATTTTGAAAGATTTATCGTGGGGATGTATATCTAAGATCAACCAATAGAGTTAAGCTATTTGTTGTATCTATGAGGGAATACCATGTAATGTTACCAACTAGAATGATGTCAATTTCGAAATGTTTTAAAAATGTTAAATATATTACTAAAAACATTATTTCTATATACAGACATGATACTAATGGATTTATTTTAAAAGTTGGGACTAAATTATGCTTTTTTTATCAAGATAACATTTTTTATATAAATGAAAATTTAAATAACAGTCTTTATGTGTTTTATCACATGAACCAAGTAATTATAATTGATAAAAAAGTTACTTCACATTACTCATACCACGCCCAAATTTGGCATCACCGACTAGGTCATGTAAATGAATAAAACTGATTAAATTTCATCAAGATGGATATTTAGTTTTTTATCTAAACTCAATAGGTGTATTGCATGCATGTTAATAAGGAAGAATTATTAAAGCCGTATTAAGTGGGAATGGGGAAATGGATAAAGTACTTGTTGAATTAGTTCATGATGATGTGTGTGAAAAATTTCCTATTGAATCAAGTGGAGGGTAATAAAACATCACAAGTTTTTCTGATGGTTTTAGTAGAAGTGGATATATACTTAATAAGGTATAATTTGAGTTGATTTGAGAAATTAAATGAATAAAAAATGAAATTGAGAACCATATTGGTAAGAAGATTAAGAAACATTGCTTAAACCGTGGTGGAGAATATCTTAATAAAAACATCATTGAATACTTATAGGAGTTTGGGGCCAATTCCCAAATCACTCATACTTACATGACTCATTGTAATGGTGTAAGAGAAAGGAGGAACCTAACCTTTTGGGAAAATGGTGAGATCAATGTGTAGTCATGCAAGTCCTCCACTATCCTTATGAGAGTAGGTGTTACAAATATAAAAAATATACAAAACGAAGTACAAAATAATTATATAAATGTCATTTCCATATAAATTTTGGAGTGAAAATAAAACCACGTTATCAAATTTACATGTGTGGGAAAGAAAAGCATTTTTAAGGCCTCTTTAGGTAACATAGATTCACCCCGAGGAACCGAGTGTACTTTATAGAATACCCAAAAGAAAATAAGAGGATATTACCTATAAAACCCCACATAAAAAAATCATTGTGGAAATACATGCCATATACATTGACAGGGAGAACATATTTAAAATATATAGTGATGACGATATGGAATTCGATGAAATCAAGGCTCAAGACACACAAGAGTTAGTACAAGAACATATTCCACAAAGACCCATAGAAGTATAAACTATTCAAGAGACAAAAGTACCAAAGAGGAGTTCAAGGGATATTAGAGGACCATAATGTTATGCTTTTTAAGTCACCTAGGATTGTGACTCATTATTAGATGATAAAAATGATTCTATAACCTACAAAAAAGTAGTAAGTGGAACAAATGTTTCCATGTGGTCATAAGCCATGAATTCCTAACTGGTTTCCATGTAACAAAACCAATTCTATATTTTGTTTGACCCTCTAGTGATATAAGGAACATTGGTGGAGAATGGGTATTCAAGAATAAATTGTATGTGGAAGGAAAATTCATTACCTATAAGGAGCTACTTGTTGTAAAAGTGTTTAAATAGCATCAAGAAATTTACAAAGATGAAACATTTTTACCAATTTAAATGTTGAAATCCATTAGAATAATACATTATATTTTTTCTTTATATGATAAAAATATTTGTAAAATGAATTTTAAAATAAATTTCCTTAACAGGAACCTTCAAGAAGATGTCTATATGACACAACCTTAAGGGTTTTTGACACCAAAGTATTCCAACAATGTATGAAAGTTGTTAAGATCCATTTATGAATTAGAGAAATCATCCAGTTGATGGAACATTTATTTTGATGAGTCTGTACATGAATTTATTTATAAATAAAAAATGTGATCCATGTGTCTACAAATGTTATGTTGGAGTCAGTTAGTTTTCATGATAGTATATGTTAATGACTTATTACTTATTGGAAACTAAATAATAATATTAAAGTCTGTTAAGGAATGGTTGAATAAATGATTCTCTATAAAGAACATGGGTAAGGTAGAATATATTAATGGTATAAAGACCCATCATGATGGATCCATGAGGTTTTGCTACCTAATTCAAAGTACATACATTTACAAGATACTAAAGATATCCAGTATCAAATAATCCAAGAGGGGACTATTTCCAGCATCACAAGACATTCATCTTTCCAAGAAAATGTGTACTTAGAAACATGAGGAAATAAATAAAATGGAAAGGATTCCATAAATTTTAGTGATTGGGTAAATCATGTATTCTATTCTATGTAATAGGCCAGATATTTCCTATGCATTGAGTACAGTAGGCAGATATCTAACTGATCCAAGTAACCACCATTGGATGTCAGTCATGATTTTCCATAAGTATCTAAGGAATACAAAGGATATTTTTTAGGGTATATAGGGGATATGGGGAAATATTGATTATATTATATGAGTATGATAGTCTCTATGCTAATAAATATGACATGATGTAACAAATGATATACATACTCTCATTGAATGAAGCTGTTGTGAGTTTGATGATCTCAACGAAAGTTGTGGACATCGATTCTAAAGAAGATTATGCATACATTGTGGCTTTTAAGGAAGATAAGTAAATAGTATGGATGTGTAACTTAGTATCATATCATGACATGGTAATTATCCCATAATTCTATATTTTATGTGTTAAATATTAATTCAGAATCTTGTTACATATTTACCATTATTCAATATAGATTTAATGTAATAATGCCTTAGAGTATTTGTCAAATTGATAAGGTTATAGTAGTTACCCATTATAAGGAGAACCTTGAAGTGCTACGAAAATATTATTAATATAGTTATATGGTTAAATAATGTACAATAATAGGACACATAGTATTTATATTGTCAACTGAGAGTACTTGTAAGAATATCCGGCATCCTCTCATGATGTTTACACTTGGTAATCTCTATGCTGAGAGATTGTGAGAGTAGATCTTCCTGTTGGAATTTCTCATGTTTTAATGTCATCAAATATTCTTATATATGACCACATGTTATAATACATAGACTTTAATTTTATAATAAATACATGTCATAACATTAAGTCATAGATTTAATAATAAAAACCATTATTCCATATGTTGGCGAGAAGTAGGGTGTATTGGGTGAATCCTGATTGACTTGTCACTAATGGATAAGTCAAGGAAGGATCTTCCCCTTATTTATAAGAGTTGATATATCATTCATTTAATTGAAATATAACCATTTCCTAAATTCTTTTCCCATTGAATAACAATATATTTATTTCATATTGTCAAAGATTGATGTATCAAGCATATTAGTTGAGGACACTATCATGAAACCCACTTGATGAGATATTATGACAAAGGGATTATATTATAACGTGAGAGTTTGTATGTGGTTGTCATCATTGAAAAATTAAGTTCTTTCTCTTGGGTTTCTTTATCCATTACTAGAATGTAATCTTAGACTTTAGTAAACACACTAAATGTTGATTAGAAAGAATCCAAGAGTGACACACACAAAGTATTTTTTTTGATCTAGATTAAATTATATTTCAATTTAATTAATTGAATAAATATTATTCTTAATCATGATGAATAATTTTATTTAATTAATATTGATCACATAAATTAAATAAATATTTATTCACCGGCATTTGAATGAAAATATATTTATTTATTTTATTGAATATTTAAAAAATATTTATTCTCCAGCATATGAATGATATATTTATTTATAAATAAAATATTTATTTAGGTATTAAATAAATACCAAGGTGTTCAAATGGTCAAAGACAATATCGGATGATAAAATAATTAATTGCAAGATGGTAATTATTATTTATCATTTTGGAAAAGTTGGCACACCATAACCTAATAATAATATTATTATGTGGCATTGGGTTTATTAAAGTTAATAAATATTACATAATGGATGATATATAATTAAATGTTATTTTAATCTAAATCATAACTCTTAAAATAGAAGTTGATGTTCATTGTGTAGAGAATTAAAAAAGCGAGAATAAATAATTTTTTCACACAATGAATTCTATCTTGACACCTCCTTCTCTATCCCTCTCAAGAAAGAGAAACCCAAGAGGTTTTTTTCAAGAATGATGAAATAGAAATCCAGATGGAATAGTTCAAGATAATTAATCCACCACACTAGAAACCATAGATCGAGTGGTGTTTCTCAACGGTCATTATAGCATGTGTGGATCACAAATAGTGGGACTCCATCCATATAAACCTAAAAATAATGAAGGAAATCTGAACGGGTAGTTTCATATGATCAATATTCATCAATGATGAAAGTTCCTAAGGCCAGTTATTTTACTCATTATATAATAAATAAATTATTTATAAATTTTACATGGATTATATTCTCTAATAGTTTCAAGAAATTATTATTAAAATTAATTTTAGTATTTATCAAACCACTTCATCCTTGTACTACACCATGAACCAAAAATGGTATGGGAACTAGAATGGAAAATATCTTTGATATGCTGACACAAATGTTTCAAGCTATGAATAATGTTGAACAACCAAATGAGAAAAGGATGGAATAATGTTATGTTGAGTCCTTCATGGGGAAACACACACATTTATTTAGTGGTTCTACTGATCCAGTTGATTCTAAGAAATGGATCAGTACCATTGAAAATAAATTTTTAGTTCTCCAACGTGTGGGGCATGGAGAAGTCATTTTGACTATTTATCATTTTTAAGGTGGAGAAGATTAGTGGTGGAATCTTATCATGAACACGTGGGAACATGAAGAAATTGACTACGTAGAGTGGGATGAGTTTAAGTTATTATTTTTAAATATTTAAATACTTGTATTATTCATACTAATAAGGAGAAGTAATTACTTAAGATAAATCATAAGGATGATGAATACATTGGTAATTATGATGAAAATTTTAAAACACATTTGTAGTAGGATTTTGGAATTATTATTCAACATGAAGGTAAGGTTTATCGATTCATTGGTAGCCTAAACACAATTATCATAAATATATTAGCTATAAGAGACTTATTAGCTATTAATAATTTTTTTTAACATATGGTGGAAATAGAAATTTTTAATTCCCATATTTCTTATGGTTTTTATAGGAAACGTAATATTGAGTCTCATTAATACATGAATAAATCACACGGTGGAATAAAATTCCAATAATATATATACTAGAAACATGGGAAAAACATCAATGAAATGGATAAAATATATAATTTAGGTTATTTGAATGTAGAAGGGTGGGAAATAAATCCCCTGAATATTAAAAAAGAAATGATTAGTCTAGTAAATGTTGTGGAACAAATAAAAATTTCCACTAATTCATCAACAATTATCTAATGATTTATATGAATGGAATATGAGAATTATTCTAACCAGTTCTCAAACCCTATAGTTAATGATGATGATCGACGTCAGGAAAATCTTAATCCAAGAGAAAAAAGGAAATCTCATGTAATTAATATATTTTATAAGTGGTGTTACAATTATGTGGTGAAAGTTACACTTACCATCCAATATAAAATTTTTTATGCCTTATCTGACACTATATCTAACCACTATTATATTTTAATAATTTTTTATTAGTATCAAAATACCACCCCAAAAATTAGATGTTGAATTAGTAGTGAAAACCCTTAATAGTATAACGAGCAAATCTCAAGTCTATAATTCTTATTCAGTTGAATTTTATGGGAAAATGACTCATAAAAACCTCTTTATTCTACCTATAGTAGAATTTTATGTTTTCTTTGGCATGGATCGGATATATCTACAAAATTACAACATCTATTTCCAAGTAAAATAGGCCTCATTTCATATTCCAAACTGGCCATTGATTATATATCACCCAGTTGATACATTTAAACATTTAATAGAGAGTAAATATATTTTATGGGTGTTGATTCAAATTCAAAAGGATAGTTTATCTTATATAGTTGGGGTGAAACACAACATCGTTCATATTCTTATTTTTTTTTTGTTTTTATGTATTTTTGGAAGATTTTCCTTGTCTTCTATTGAAACACATTGTTGAGTTCTCAATATAACTCATACCTAGTTCCAAACATATTTTATGGAATCCCTATTTAATGGACCCGATTGAGTTGTAATAATTAGAGTGGAAACTCTAGAATTACCTTGAAAAGTGATTTATCTACCCAAGTGTGTCACCTTGGGGACCACTTGTTATAGTTGTTAAAAAGAGAGATGGATCAATGTGACTAATTATTGATTATTTAGAGATGAAGAAGACCATGATCAAGAATAAGTATCATCTACCCTATATTGATGACTTGTGTAATAAACTGTATGGATCTAAATACTTTTACAAGATTGAACTTCATTCTATATATCATAAACTAATGTTAAAAAATGAAGATATACCCAAGACAACATTCTATACAAGTATGGACACTAGGAATATATACTGACGACATTTAGTCTAACTAATTCCCCCATTATATTCATGGATTTAATGATTAATGTTTATATATATTACCTTGATTAGTTTGTGGTAGTATCCATAGATGATATTATCATATATTCGAAGAGAAAGTAATATATTGAAGATCTATTGAGAATTATTCTAATGACCCTAAGGAGGGAGAAACTAAATGAAAAATTTTCAAACTCTGAATTTTACCTATAAAAGTTTTCATTTGTGGGTCATATCATTTCAAGGATGGTTATATTAGTGGACCCATAAAATTTTAAGTCTATTGAACATTTTAATAGACCATCTATAGAAACAGAGATATTAATTTGTCATGATTTTTCATGATATCATTGAATTTTTGTGAATAATTTCTCAAGACTATCTAAATGACTCACTTTGTAAAATTAAAAGTGATCCTAGTTCCTCTACATAGATGAATGGGATGGAAATTTTATGGAATTAAAGATAATATTAGTTACCTAACTTATGATTATATTACTCTATAGTGTAAAATGGTTTCATATCTGTAATGATGAATCCATGAAGGGTTTCAGATGTGTTATCCTGGAGAATAACATGGTAATAGCTTATGCCGCATGAAGATTCGTGGTCCATGAGAAAAATTGTCCAATTAATGAATTGGATTTATCTGTGGTAATGTTATCATAAAATATAAGGATGAATTGTATTTATAGGTTAATGTGTGATATATATACTGATAAAAAAATTTAAATTATATATTCACACAGAAGGAGTTGAACATGCACCAACGAATATGGTTATATCTGAATAAAGATCATGGCATCCCAATAAATTGCAACACTTGGAAATAGAGAAAGGTGGATGATGATTTGAGTTGAGAATATCATTATATCTTATCTATGATAAGGATCAAAAAATATCCAATATTTTTGTATTTGAATAGGATTGGCCAAAAAATCCATAAGGAAAGGCATAATTCTTATATTTCTAAAATGAGTGTTCAAATATCTATACAAGTAAAGATTAAATAGGCATAGAAGCGAGTTTTAGAGCGATAGTTTAAGGTGAGAAATATTTATAAGTGTAACACTGATTGTGATGGAATGATAAGGGTCAAGAATTGGGTTTGTGTTATTCTCATTCCCTGTTAAAAAGAGTTTTTATAAGAGTATCATAGTTCTTCATTCTGCATTCATCCTAAAAGTAAAAATAAACATAGGTATTTGAATGTGTATTTCTAGTGGGATGGAATGAAGAAGGATAAAAAATAGTTTTTATCTCAATGCTGGATATTTTTTTAGGTTAAATATGTAATAAAAAATTCCAAGGGGATGTTACAACGATTACTTATACAAGAATGTAAATTGGGAAACATCACCCTGAATTTTTCATTGGACCCCCCAAAATTTCTAAAGGGAATAATGTTGTATGGATTATTGTCAATCTCCCTACAAAGTGAGTATAAATTGACACTATCAATGATATATTCTCTCTAGATCTTATTTCTAGGATATACAATAATAAAGTTGAAAGTTTTCATGAATTACCACATTCTATTATGTCTGATTAGGATACGAGGTTTACATTGTTGTTATGGAGAAATATTTACAAGTCTCTAAATACAAAGTTGGGTTTATGAAGAATTTATCATCCTTATATAGACATCTATTTTAAGAATACGATTCAAAACCTAGTGGATATGTTAAGATCGTATCTTATGTATTTCAATTGAGGTAGGGATTAACATCTTCCTTTAGTTGAGATTTCTTAAAATAATATCCTCACTCAAGCATTCAAATGGGTTATTTTGAATCCCTCTCTATAATGAAGTGTGTAAATATTGCATATTAGGATGAGGTTACAGATAAAAAGATATTGTTACCCAGTCTAGATGAATAAATGAAAGTTAAGGTTATATCTATTCAATAACAGATAAAGGAATCACAAAGTCAATAGAAAATTTATACTCACAATCATCAGTGTGATCTGGAAATTAAAGTCGGTGACAAGGGGTTTCTAAAAAACTTCTACCTAGAATAAATTAATGATATTTAAAAATAATAGAAAACTATGTCAAAGGTATATCATCCCATTTGAAATAATTTATCATATTACTTCTGTATCTAATATCTTGGAATATCCACTGAACCTATCTCACATTCATGATGTGTTCCATGTGTTTATCATTATGAAGTACACACCTAATCCATCATATGTATTGAAGTAAGAGGTATTACTAAAAGAGAATGATTTTTTCTATAGGGAATAACTAGTAGAGTTTCCAAATCATAGATGAAAAAAACTATGAAATAAGACCACTCTCTCAGCCAATGATTTGTGGCGAAACCACTAATTTGTTAATGCTACATGACAACCTGAGGATATGATAAGGAAAACTTATCCTCATTTGTTTATATCATAGTGATGAATTTATTAGGGGAAATTAATTTGAATGTTTATATAAAAGAACACCATTATATTTTTTAATTTTTTAATATATTTAATTTATTAAATATCTTACATTACACATAATATAGTGTTTTAATGAACCACAATATATTATTATTATTTCTGAACATTATAAAATAGCTATTAAATATGTAAATTTAAATAATAATAAATAAGTTTCTAAAATAATGTATAAATGCTTTAGATTAAGAAAATATATTTACAATTAATTTCTTAATTTTAATTGAAGTCATTATTTGGTGAAAAAATACTTTCTTTTCTCAACAAATGATTTGTATTATTTTTGTGAAGAAAGAATAAAATAAATTTTGACACTTCTTAAAAATGATTTAATAGAAATTAAATTAATTTTTTGAATAAACATGTAAATTTTTTATTAGTCTGTATTTTCTCTAATTTTCTTAAAATATTAATTTTTCTATGAATAGTAAAAAATATTAGTTTGTAATAAAAATTGAATTTTCATTTAAATAATTAAAAAAGTTACCACATTTTTAAAAATGATTTAAAAGTAGAGTTTTCTTAAATTTTTTTATTATGAAACCAATTTATTTCATAGGAAAAATTCATTTTGAATCTTCATATTAAATCTTTTTATACTTTTGAAAATTTTCTCTTTTGAAAACTGCTTTTTCATTACATATGCAGTTTTAATTTTAATTTAAAATTTTCAATTTTTTTGAATGGAATTTTGGAAAATGGGTTCTGTATTTTTAATCACAATAATTAATATTATATAATATGTTCAAATTATTTTTTCAAAATTAATAGTAAAATATATAAAAGTTAATCAATTTGGTTAAGTTTAAAATGGGTTTACCAGGGGGTTAAACTAAAATGATAAGGGGTAAAATGACCAAATAAATTTTACAAATATAATTTAATAGACATATTTAAATATTATATCATATATAGTTCTATAATGAGACATTTATATTCTTTTTATAATTTTCAAAATATGGTTACACCATTTGCTTTTGAAAAATTCCAAATGTATCCGGTCCCCAACTTATTAAAGGGAATCTACTATCCTCTCCTCTAAAAATCCTTCAAATATATTTAATTTATTATTATACAATAACAAAAATATATAAAATATATTTATATGTTATTATGTTAATTTCATAACCAATATTCATCACATCATCAATCAAATATGAAACAAAACTGTCGATCATGTGTATGGAAATCTACCACCTCGCAAACTGATTTAATTAATTTTCAATCACCACATCTCATAGATTGATATAATAATGGATTGAAAATATTTATTTGATATTTGTGGCATTATTATACCCCTATAATTATAATATCACATATACCTTTTTTTACTTTCCATTTCATGGGGATATGATATTGTCATTTGTGTATACGACACACTACTCCATCATGAGGTGATCTGATTTCTTCTTCACTTACACTTTAAATATAAAGTAATTATGATAGTTTAAATATAAATATGTGATATATATGACTTAAAAATTATTCTTTAATTGTAATATATTATTTACCTTTCTTTCATTTCACCCGTCACAAAAATGCAAACAATATTCACTTGTATGTACGAACCAACATCTCCCAAATTAATTTAATTAATTTTATATATATAAAATTAATGGATTAATATAAATACATATATAATGAATATATATGATACTTTTATCTTGTTTAACATTACAGATTTTATGTAATAATGATCAAAGTATGACGATCAAAAATATCAAACCAAAGCATATATGAAAAATGAAGTAGTTATTACCAGAAACATGATTTTAACAAGGAATTATTAATAAATAAATAATAAAATGTCATGAGTAAATAATATATTGAATTATATAAATTATCATGGTTATTTTATATATCTAAAATAAACCTATATTCATTATAATATATTGTTGAATGAGTATAAAGTAAGTCAAGACTTTTGGTAAGGGGTTTTTGTCTCAAATTGTCTTCCTTGGGAAATATGTTATGTTATGAACATATAATATATTATGAGGTGTATAGATAAACCATTATAAATGATATATCATGAATTTATTTATTCTAATTATATATAAAATTTTATTTAATGTTATTTTTTATGGGTGTTATGATTAAAAAGTAACCAAAGAAGGTAATGGATTTTTGTCTTATTTTTATTTTTATGGGACACATGCCTTACACAAAACCAATTTCTTCTATGTGATATATATAATTAAAATGATTGAATTTAATGAATATTATAATGAAACTATGGTATATACATAACCACATAAAGTTTTTATTTAATGGTTCTTATGTATCAAAACATATCAAAGCATGTAATATATTTTCATCTCACTTTAATTTCTATGGGACTCATGTCTTATACACCACTTGTTTGTTTTTATTGGTGTATATAATGTATATGAAGTCCTATTGTGATTATTATAATTAAATTATGTGATTTAAATACCCATATCAATTTCTTTCTTTCATGGGGACTATTATTTAAACGTTACTACAATATCATTATTTATCGATACTGTTTATGATTATGTTTCTGATGATGAAATATTGTGATCTAACACTCAATAAAATCATGTATTTTATTCTCATATATTTATTAATATAGAATAAATATATTCCTTTAATATTAAACTCTTTATATAATCAATAATCTGTAGATTTATTTTAAGGAAAAATAAAATTTAATTATCTCTTTAGTCGAAAAAACTTTTTATTCCGTGTCCATGTTTTCTAAAAATGTTTTATTTAATCCTTTCACTATTATAAAATGGTTAATTAATGAGGTATTGACTCATGTTTTAATTTTTAGAATGTTTTTTAAAATAAATCTTATTTTTTTGAACAGGTCTCTTTCAAATGTTTATCAAATATGTGAAAGGAATCATTATATTAACATATACAAAATGAATTAAATTATTCACCATCATGACCACTCAATTATTTGTAGATTTTGTTAAATGTTTTCCATGAACATTTAAAATTAATTTTTTTTCTTAATACTTTGGAAATTTTTATATTTTAAAGGGATAATTCCAAATGGAAAGGTTATTTTTCTCAAGAATATTTTAATGATATTTTTATGAAATTTTTATCCATCAACGATAATATCCTTTGATGTTGTTTATGTTTTATTGGGGATATGATCTAATAGTAAAATCATTTTTATTTATTTTTTTGGTTTGTTTTTATTATTATGATAAAAATATGTTTTTGAATCCTATTTATTTTCTATATATGATGATATGATGAATTAATGAAGTGTTTATCAAACCTATTTCATTTCCTTGGGTTATGATATGATGAAATTTTTTTGAAACAAATTAATTTTCCCGGGTTATGGTATGATTAATGTTTAATGATTTTTTGGAACAAAAAAGTATTGATTACGGGATGATTTGGTCCTATTTCTCCCTATAATGTATTGTGTAATGTATTATATCTCATGAGATAAATATGGGAATCAATTCAATGTGTTTGATCCACTATGGGAAACATGAAAATGTGTTTGATCCACTATAAGAAACAAGTGATGATTCCTGATCCATTATGAAATAGTAAACATGTGTTAATTTTGATCTGTTATGATTTTATGGTTTTTTTTTAACCTTGATATATGAAATAGTTTTTATACTTGTGATGGTGACAAACTTATATTTCATAAAATTATTGTTTAGGATTCATATTTGATGAATTTACACACTTAAATTTCATGTATTTTTAAATGATAATGTTTTATGCGATGGATCACACATATGATCCATTATAAATTATGTATGAACTTTTTTAAGTTGTATTTATAATCTCATATATATATTTTTATCTTGTTATTTCATATGATCACTTATTTATATCTTCTACATTTGCTCTTACTGAGTATACAAGCTCACCCTTTATTTTGTTTCTTTTCGACATGATATGAAGTGAGGTTTAAGTAGTGTATTTATTTTAATGTTAATAAATTTGAAGATAACTATGGGATATGTTGAATACCATTAATGAAATAAGAATATTGTGTAACTTGTCTCCAAAGACACCAAACCATTATGGTCCTTTGGTGTGTATTTGGGAAATATATTGATTATTTATATATTAAGAGGTAATATATATGTATGAAAATAATTGGTATATATATATTGAAAAAAATAAAATATATGATATTTATGTTATAATTATGGTCCTATAAAAATAATATATCATTGACCTTCTTACCCTTCCACTCATTAAAAAATGATTACACCACTCGTGCGCATGTGTAGACTATCACCTACACAATGCAATGTGATTCATTTTTCATATCCTATATTGAATGGTGATTATAAATAAGTATATAATGAATATATATGATATTTATATCATTATTAACATTCTAGTGATTATGGAATCCTGATCAAGATTCAGGTACTGAAACTGCCAAATTGAAACATACATGAAAAAAATAAACTAGTTAAGACATATAAATGAACATATCAATAAAGAAATATTAATAAATATGTATCTAATTATTTTAATTGGATTATATATAGTATTATAAGTATTTATATATTTATTTAATAGATATAAAATAAATTTTAATTCATTATACAAGAGGATAAATGAACTTACGAAGCATGTCGGAGTTGAGGTAAGGGTTTATTTTATAACCTCATTCTTGTTCAAGATTATTTATATTTAATTTTATGTTGGGGGAATTATATGATATTTCTATATTAAACATCATAAATTATCTTCTTATTTTTTTATTTCTATGGTATTTATGTATTAGTTTCATTTTTTCCATCTTCGACACTCAAAAATACCCAATGAATATTTTTAAGGAAAAGAAATTTTGTTTTCCTATTTGGTCGAGAATCATTGTCTTCCAAGCCTATATTTTCATTTAAATATTTTTATAAATATTATCCAACGATTTCATAATGTCATTTCTACACATGCTTGACTATCGATTAATTTTTTTAAATAAATATTCTTTTAATTTTATGAAAGATAAACATTTTAAAGAACATGGGAACCAAATATTAGTTTTATCATACATGGTATGAATTATTTTTCCTTTCATCATCATTACAATTTAAATTGATGATTCCATTACATGTGATTATATTTATTGAAATAGAAAACGTTTTTCCTAGTATTTTTTAATTTTCTTAACTAATAGATATCAAAATGAAAAGTGTATTTTCTTAAAAATTGTTTCGAGTGATCATTTAAAAGTATTTTCATATATATAAATATACATTGAAAAATACTTTGAATTATTGAGGTTTTAATAAAATGATATTATGCACCATATTTCTGCATATGGATAATGATCTGTTTGATTGGGAATGTACTAACATTATATATACTTATTCATCAAATAGGGATATTTATTTTTTACTATGACATATTGATTCTATTTTATTGTGTATTCATATGATTAATGCATTATAATTTTGATGCTATTAGTGGGAATTGAAATTACATGGCCACTTTTGTACATGTGGACTACCATCTCCATGAAGTGAAGTGATTCATTTTTCATGCATTCATTTCATATAATATTATAAATATGTTTATAATTTAAATATAAGGTATATATATCAGGCTTACCATTTTTTATTTGATGAAATAATGAGATATATGAAAGGGACAAAAGTAATGAATCGATACATTCATTAAAATTGAAAATTTTAACACTAAAAAACAATGATTCAATTAAAGAATAATTAGTAAATGGGTATTAAAATATTTTAAGTAGATTATATATGATATTTTATCTATGTATATGGTTGTAAAAGGAAATAATAATTAATTGAAATTCATTATGTAAGAGGTTAATATCACTTATAAATTATGTTAAACTTGTGGTGAGGGTTTATTTCATAATCTCATCAATATTCTATGTTTTTTGTCTTTAATATTAAATTGGGGGAATTATATTATCTCTCAAACTTAAATCCAAAAAATTATTTTATTCTTTGGTTATTTCTATGTCTTTCAAATATTTGTTCCATTTTTACCTTCCTTAGTACTATGAAATTCCAAATAAATGTATTTAAAGAAAGAAAGATTTTCTTTTTGACTCTGTAGGGAATGTTTCTCTTCCAAAATCACATGTTATTTAAAATATTTTACTAAAAGTTTTAATATTATATAATTATTTTTTAAATTCATTTTTACCCATGTCTGAAATTTTATAAAATTGTTAAAAAGTAATCATTTTTCATTTTCTAAACGATGCATTTATTTCTAAAAGTGTGAAGAAGATAATTGTTTTAACATAAATGGAATAACTAATATTTTATTGGAATACTCTGTAACATGTTTCCATTGATATTTCCAATTATTTTTGTTTCATTATATTTTGGAAATTACTTTTTAAATAATTTATTTCAAAATGTAAAAGTTATTTCCCTCAAGAAATTTTCCATTTATCTTTTAAAATTCTTTATATCTACTTACAAATAATTTAATTAATATTGGGCTTTACAAGGGTTAAAATATAATTATAGCATCAAATATATTTCTACAGATGGAATATTATTAGTTTTACAAGGGAATGTATTGATATTATAAATTCTATTTCTTCTAATTTAGATAGTTATTGATAATTAATGAATATTGATTAATATGAAATTTGTTTTATATGGTGAATGAATTGGATTTATTAAGTGATGGGTGGGTCCTAGAATTACATATTCCATCTATTCATTAATAGGTCTCATGATAAAAAATAGGTTGAGTATTTTTCCAAGGAGTTACCCATTTGTGTGAGATGTCTTAGCATGATGCCTTGATAGTATGTTTAAGATGTCCTACACTATGTATTACATAATTATGAATACAATTATTTATGTCTATGTTATTATTCAAATAGTTATTTCCTCCATCGATATATTTAAAGATCATGTAATTATTTATATGGAATTACTTGATTATAATTTTTTCTTACATATTATTCATGTCGTATTTACTATTTAATAGCATCCATTGTATGAATTCATTTAATGGAAATCAGATATCACCTATTTCTTAAGTTTAATTTCACTATGATATTATGAATTGTACTATTATTATTATGAAAGGATATTCTAGAAGGATTAATAATGTTCTTAAATAAAATAATTTGTTTTATTTTATTTTTACAAATGTAATGTCGAATTCAAGCATGTATCTAGTTTTACAAGTCTGATAAACTAATTGATCTAGGATGGTGAGATCAATTGTATCTTATACCAATGTAATAAAGTAACCACCAACTGTTGGATACTGGAGTTCGGAAATTACAAAATTTGTTTGATCTCGATATGTGTTAAGTTAACTAGGAATATTATTTTATATCCTACAAGTTCAATATTTAATATAGATTTATTTTTTCGATTCCCTAACACTCATAGACATCAAAAATGGTTTTCATGGACATATTTGTGTTTTGTTGGTTATAAATGCTACTTGAGGTTTTTTTAAATTCTTATCATACTTATTTTAATGCATATATTTTAATTATTTTTTATCTAGTGCATATTGATTTATTAAGACCACTCTTATTAATGATCTAATGTCCCTTATATATTTTTTATGATTGTTGAATGAAATTTAATGGACTCAATCCTCACCAAATACCTGTGAACTATATCATTATTCCATGTGTCCCAACCATCTATTCCCCCTTCTGTTACTTGAATTAATCTTTTGATTTGGTCCATCCACGTGGATTCCATCTCATGCATGCACCTACCCCAACTGATTCCATCCCATGAGTGTGCCAACCCCATCACCATTTTCTATAAGCTTTGAGACCCCCTATTATACTGAATCTATTCATTATATCTAGTTCTTATTGATAGATTTTGGTTACAAAACTCTTTGTTCTTGGTGATATCATGAATAATAATTGGGAAACTATGTTTTTCTTGGTATTGTTTCTCTCATTCATCTTTGGGTAATGATATCATATAAAATATCCTCTGTTCTGGTGAATACTTAGTGGATAAATCATTTTTATACATTTTAGCGAATTAAATGGAAAAAAAATGCTCCAGACGTGACACCTTTCATTGTAACTAGGTTTGAGTCCAGAAACCAATATCTATAAGAAAATACTTATCTTTATATGATATGAATACAAATAAAAAATTTATTGTTAATACGTGAGTTTATCTAGGAGTAGATGATGTTAAAACCACATGAATGGGTTTATTTTCATCACCTGGTTCACCAAGGTCATCCTCCGTTGATAGTTTCTATTGTTCATATTCTATTTCTTATTGTGTCTGTGTTTATTTCTTTTTTTATTTTTAATAAATCAACACATGGGTTTTTGTTCTAAACATGAACGTAAGATCACTTTGATCATAAAAATATTTTATATTAGAGATATTTTATAACTAATTATTTTTTTCATAATCCCATAGAAAGATCATCAATTTTCAGAAAATTAATTCATGGATTTCTAAAGAATAAAACTTATCTTTTGATTATAAGACTATCATATATGAATCACTGGGTCATAGTCATTAATTAGGATTTTGACAACAATATTACCACAAATATTTTGATATGTTTGATGGTTAAAATGGTTTAAACATGCAGTGAATAATGATTGGTGCCCTTGAAAATCATAATGAACTAATTGATTCCATTGTTGGTTCAAAGAAAAAAATCCCCACCCAATTCCATAAGGATTAAATTGAAGCTACCTATATTGATGTTTATGAAGACATCCTTTGGAAATACAATAATTAAATTATTTTATCTTTATCTGATAAAGTTCTTAGAGATGCTACCTATAAGACTTTTATTTATGGTATTTGGTCTGAACATGATGACATGTACGTGAATAAATATCTTATTAGTGGATTATATAAGATAATGAGATTATATACTTTCAAAATTTTCCTAGAAACAATAATCAAATCCCATATTGATTAATTTAATAAAATCATGTTAGATATTTCCAACATAGCTGTTGATTTAGGGGAAAAGGACCATAATATAATACTATTAACATCACAAGATGATTTTATAAATTTAATTAAATATTATATGAAGTATGATAAATAATATATTGAATATGAATAGGTGAATCATCTTTATTATACCAAGATTATTAAAATAACGGTATTGTTAAATCCGAGTTTGAGGGTCTTAATGTTATGGGTAATGGTGAGTCTTGTTATAAAAAGAAATAGAGAAGTATGTAAAGGAAACATAGGTCTAAATTAATGAATAATGTCATAAAATGATTTCATTTTAAGAAACCCATGAACATATCATGTATGTTTTATACCAAAATAAGCTACCATAAATATAAGAGTAATGTCTATTTATTTTATTTAAATTTAAATTTTTCAATACTAATGTGTTGAAAGTATGTGATAGTGAATTATATGAGGAGTAGATCTTGTATTCCATGTTCTCCTTCCACATATGTCATTGAGTGAATACTTCACCAAATTGTTTGAAATCGAGTTGGGTGAAGTGTAATAGGGAAATAACAGGGTTTTTTATATTATAGGAAGAAGTTTATTTTTGTTATAAAATTATGATTGCGATATTAAAAAGCATGAAGAGGTTAGATATGTACCTAAGTAGAAAAGATACTTTTTTACTTAAGAGTTTTATATCAGAAAGGAAAAAAAAATTATCTAAGCTCTGGTATCCTAATAAATACTCCCAAATACCTCACTTTCATTAAACTAATTATCTTAAATGGTCCTTATATGTTAGATGAAAAAACTCCAATAAAATAGTTAAATTCATCACGGGTTACGAGTTTAGATAAGATCACCCTAAGCATAGGATGATTGAGAACATGTGTGCCAAGGGATTTAATAAGATTATGATATAAGGGTTACTGAGTTATGTTAATCATAGAAATATTTTTTTCTATGATAATTATGTCTATGGGAAATATAGATGATTCAGTTTCAATAAGTCTGCATATAAGGATATATTCCCAGTTGAGTGTGTCACAATGATCATTATGGCCCTTCCAAGACTATTTTATATGTTGGAGGATATTACATTATTATATTTATTAGATATTATTCTAGGATGGTCTGAAAATAAATTTTATAATATAAGTATGATACTTTTCATACATTCATGAACAAGAATGATAATATATAAAATAAAACTCGTAAAAATCATAATTCTCTTAGGACTGATTATGCTTTAGAGTATATGTCCAATGAATTCATTTATCTCTATAACTCTGATGGTATCAAATTATAATGATATTTTGTGTAAAACCAACAATATAATTGTTTAGAATATATGATTAATGGGACTATATTATAAATAGTGACATGCCTGATGTCCCCTTCTAATTTACTGATGCATATCCACGATGAGGCTACCAATCTAGAATAATACATGATAAATCATTTTTTATCCTAAAAAATTATTTAAATAAAAATTATAGAATCTATAAAGGCATAACCTGTATTCTTTCATACCATATAATTTTTAGATCCAAAACTTATTCACATACAATAATTGATAAGATTCAACCCACAGTTATTAAGTGTAACTTTGTGATATATTCAGATGGTGTTAATGGTTACAATATATGGATAGATAAAACTAGGTATAAAAAATGAATCATTAATAATGATGTTGTGTCCTATGATTTTGACCATTATAAGAAGATGTGTGTAAAAAATAGTGAGACTAATAGACAAATTGTTGTATCTAGTAAGGTTGTACCTGCACACTAACCATTGATTGTTAAAGCTTATTAGTAGCCTATAAATCAAATTTAACCTAGGGATATCTCAACTAAACTCTCTCCATAGACTCATGGTGAGAATAATTCTAATTTATTCTCTAAACCTAAGTTTGAGGAAGATAATAATATAAGGAATTATCAATTTACCAGTGATATAGAGAGAGGAGTAATTAGGCCACTATCTTGGTTCAACCATGTTAATGTGGTAACCTATGTGTTCAATATAACTCATGAATTATATTTTGATGAACCAAAAACATAAAAATAATTTTTTAATTCAAAATAATCTATAAAATGACTAGATTCCATGAAAGACAATATGAACTCCTTTATAAAAAATAAAACTTTTATCACTGTTACTAAAAGTTGTAATTTGAAAATTAAAGTTTTTATATTGATATTCAAAATAAAGGAGGATCATACCTGGTAATCTAAAATTGTATATAAATATCAATTGGTTATAGAAGGGATCCTTAAATAAGAAGGTGTTGATTATATAATAGTATTCTCCCATTTTATAAATCATTCATCTATATAGATTTTTTATACAATTACAGATATTGATTTTCATATTTTGTAGTTGGATGTTTAAATTAAATTTTTTCATGGAACCCTTGATCAATTAATTTTTATAATGCATCATAAAGGTTTTCCAAATAGTTTCATTCCATTTAGAATTATCCATTTAAATTAATTCTTTATAAGTACCTAATAATTATTAACGGTAATGGTATAAGTGGATTGATTCATTATTGATTGATATTTGTTTAATATAAGTATGTTTGATTCATTTGTTTATTTTAATCATGTTAAGAATGAACTTATTTTGATTCTTTATATACATATGACATGATCATAATCTGCTAAAATATATTATTTATAAATCATGTCTAAGAATAACATGATTTTATATATAAGTTGAAGGATTTAGAAAATACAAAACAAATTAGAGGCTTGAAAATAATAATAGTTGGAATGAATTGAACCATGTATATATCTGGAAACGATTATATAAAAAATATCTTAATGTAGTTACGTTTTTATCACATTATATTTTCTAGGATTTTCTTAGTATAATAAATGAAAATTTATTCAAATATTTCCCCTAGTAATGAAGCTAAGGAATATTTAATGAAAAAATATTTCTTAGTCATATATAGTAGGAATTCTTTTGTATAAAATGGTATATTAAATGTTGGATACATTATTTGTTGTGTGTACATTGAGAAGGTTAATTTGGAAGAATAGTAAAAATAATTAGAATAATTTAAAGTTGATACATTGGTATATGTAGATTTATGATAATATAGTATTTTGATATAGAAAAAATGATAGTTTTTGTGATTCCATTATCAGGTTTGTGGGTTTTAATTATGCAACAATTATTGATACTCTTAAATAAATAAATGGTTTTTTGATTCTTGAATATATAGTACTTGTCTCCTGAAAAAACAACATTCAATCTATTGTTCCACTTTCCACCATTGAAGTAGAAAATATATCATTTAACAAATTAATCAAAGAAGCTATATAGTTGTGAGGTTTGATTAATGAGATATATTTCTCTATTTAAATCATAATACTTCAATGTGATGGAAAATTTACTTTAATGTTTTTGTCTAAAAACTATGTTTTACTTATTATATTGAAGAACATAGGTATTATAATTCATTTTATTTGAGATACTTTAGAATATGGAATGGTGTGTGTTATAAAGATACACACTAGGGACTACCCAACTAATAGTTACACTAAGGTGGTGCCCTTGTACAAGTTAAAAGAACTTTTTATAATTAATGAAATTAGTCTCAATTCCATAATTTATATTGTGGGAACACCATCATTAATTTTTTTTAATTTCAAGGTAGATGTTTTTTAATTTTCAACGAATATATTCATTAATATATTTTTTTCAATTTTCCAATCTATATAGATATAAAAAATAGTTTATATCGATACATTTTTATGTTTCATGTATTATTATAGTTACATGTGTTTTTTTAATCTTCCCTATAACACATTTATATCCTAAATTTAAATTATTGTTTAGTGGGTGTGCCTCAGTTAATGGTAACCATTTTTTTCAATGATGTGATGACCCCTGATTTTTCTTGGTGTATTTTTTTTGATTTGTGAATATCATAGAATACTTTCAATCCTCATCATATCTATATAACCTATGGAGCTCATCCACATGTCCCAACAAGCTATGTCACCATCAGTTGATTGAATAAACCTTTTGATCTTGGCAATTATCATTGATTCCATCCTGAGCCCATTTACTAAACCACTAATGTATCACCTTCCAAACATCATTTCCTGGTGGATTTTCCCCTATTAGTTTTTTTGTATCTATTTATTCACTTAGGTTCTACTTAATAGAGATTGGTGGGTGACCTTTGGGTTATTGTTGACAACTTAAATAAGAAGAGATAGGTTTTCATAACTCTAATACTCTTAGGTATATTTGACTTGATAATATCCTACAAATAGTCCATTATTATGGTGGCGAATTAGTGGAGACCTTATGTTCTTTGGTACTGGAGAAAGACATCAAAAATAAGAGGCTTCATACTTGAATCCTTTCATAGTAATGAGAATTTGGTCAAGAAAATTGGATTCATAAGAAGATGATTTAATTTTCATGTTATATATTCTATTTTTTAGTTTTTATAAGTGTGATTTCATCCCAGAGTTAGTGGAACTGAATCATAATGACGATTTTCATCACTTTCACCTAGTTTAGTAAGGCCATCCTCATTAGATAGTTTCTCTGGTTCATTATATTCTTCTTCTCGAGACGATATTTATTTCAAAAACATCTTAGTAATAAAACCAAACTTGGGGTGGTTTTATATCCAATAATGTAGGATAAATTAAATTTATATAATGTTATATATTGGTGTTTTGTTATTGATTACCATTTTTCTATTATTATAATCATAGATAATGATCATCTATTTTAGGAAAGTTAATTCATGGGTTTCTAAACAAAAAAATCCTATAGTTTCTATAACCATCACATATGAATGTATGGTTATTAATATTATTTGTATTCATCACAAAAACTCTTCCACTAATATATATATAATGCCATGAATTTTATTTCATAGTTAAAGCTGAGTCCCACTAGTAATTCTTATGTAGAGGTCTGATGGTCATCAGTGGACTTTCAGTGGTGTGACATTGGTTTTTGAATGGTGGGTTAGAACTATAGTTGATTTTATGATGGTTCATGTGTAGGATATTAAGTGGTTTTATTTTGAATGATATTCAAGATGAGAACATTGAATACGGTCCCTTGACGATTCATAAAGATGTCAATTTGAGTCTAGTTTTTTGGTAGAACAAAAAAGGTTATTGGTCATCAAATATCTAGGAGAGTAGCTAAAGATTAAAATATTATTCAAAGTGTCTTTTAGTTTCTTTTATCATTTTATACTAAGTATATTACTATGGAATTGTTTCTTTTTTTTGAAAGGACCGACTGAGTTTTCGATTTGAATATGGAAGAATATTAATATTCAATAGTTGTGATTTATTTCCATAGGTATTTGTAGATTTATTTGAGTGTAGAAAGTTTAATGAATATAATCAGTTTAATTGGGAGTTATATCATGTGAAAGTGTGTCATGAAGGGGTCATGTTCCTCAACTAATGAAGAGTTTCATAGCCCAAATAGTTGAGAGTAAGTAGTAAAAATGTGACACACAAGGAGAGGTGAGAGTTCATTTTTCTACTCATTCTAAATTATTTATTATTATTAGTATAATATTGAGTGATCAAGGAGAATAAGAAATATTAAATGAAAAAATTATGATATGGATGATTTCAACACTTACGAGTTTGATACCTAATTAGTGGGAGACATGTGTTTCATTCCTAACTCTTAACATTGAGTTGTGGTAGTCCTAACATTTTCAATACTTTTACAAGAATTTTTTTAGCTCTACTTAAATTATTTTCTAAATTGTATGGTTCTATACATTAACTATATATTGTGAAATAGGATTATTTTTTAATGTTGACTTGTTTTATATCTAATTTCTCTAACAGTAATCCGGCTTTATGCTTCTTTTATTTTATTTACTTTGTTTATTATTTAATTAATGTTAAGATAAAGTGTTATTTTTATTATTCTTATTATGATATGTTGTTCTACAAAAACTAAATTTATGAATTCAAATATTAATTTTAGGTTTCTTTCATGTCTAGCATATCAAATAATTTGTTAATTGAATATATTTTTGGATTTATTTTTACATTCAATGGATGAATATTAAATTCAAATATATTTATCATCTTATAAAACAATTACATAATATTTATAAGATGAAAGAATATATTAGTATGTAAAGATAAACTATCTCAATAAGTTAAAACATAATAAGTCTATGCTGCTAGTCTACACACTTTTTATCAGTTTCACTTGATCTCATATTCACACATTATAGAGGTGGAACAACATCATTGAAATTTATCATTTCTTGATATAGATTGATCCATTGATGTGTGGTTCAGATTGAAATATTAAACAATTAAATAATGAAGTATATTTTTTATTAGTATCTTAAAATAGGTTTTCTGTGTATTTACTAAAATTAACAGTAATTTTTCTCCAAAACTTAAACTCTTTGGTTTAAAATCATTAACATCTCACATATTGACTTCTATTTCACTCTTTAAATGATTTTATGCTAATATTTCTACACATAACATTCAAAAATAAAATTTTCATCCTTAATTTAAATTAGTTTAGATATTTATAAAGATATTATTATACACACTAACATTATCTTATATTTCACCCTTTACTGATATTCTATTGTAATAATTTATAAATTTATATTCTTACAACCATTGATAATGAGAACGATCATAATTTAGTACCATTTATCGGGATAGTTTGTAATTTTGTTTTCTAAAAATAAATAATAGGGAAACATAGATACTATTATCTATATTTTTTTTAAATTAATTTATATATATTGGAGAGTGAAGAACAACTTATTTTTATTTGTTATTTAATTGAAAATTTCTTTGTTATTTGTGTGTAACTACTGAAAACACTTGAATATTGTTATGTTTGTTTTAAATAAACCTACTTGTTTTTAAAAACAACATAATTAACTATACGATGTACATATTTATATAATTGCATGTAATATTTTTGTTACTATAGTGTTATAACATTAAGAAAAATTTGATTCCGATGTCTAATCACTGAAAATATAAATGTAGTTTGTTATTTTTTCAAGTCCTAAATAACATTATATTTTTTAATCATTAATTGAATTTAATTTCACTATTTTGAGTATCTTTTAGTTATTATTTGAAATTTATTTGTTTTTAATTTTTTTATATTTCATAGTAATTAACGAATTACATTAGATATTGGAATAAATAAAACATAGTTTTTTAACAAATTATGAATTTTTTTGGCAATACTGATTGGCAGTGTTCATATAAACACCAATGGAAAAACAATAAATTTAAATGAAATAAAAACTTGATTTTAGATAAAATGTTAAATAAATAAAATATTGATAAAATGTTTATAAATTTCAATTTTAGACTTCACGATCATGAATTTAAAATTCAAAAGTTACCAAATTGAACATGGGATTTATGATGAAAGATAAAATAAAAATAAATTTTATATAAACTAGAGGAAACTTAAAGGGGTTTTAAAAAATAAATATTGGAGTTTAAGAATCATAGTGATGAGAAATAAGTTAAATATCATACTAGTGTGTTAAAATGAATGCCAGAGAAAAAATTAAATAAACAATTATGTCAAATAATTATAAATCATTAAACTATGGAAGAAGTGGTATACTCTATTTTGATTTGTCCATGTAAAAATGAAATGTATTCATTTTTGGTAGATTTGTGGGAGTATAAGGAGATGTTGATGAAAAAAATTAAAATTAAGATTTAAAATTTATAAAAACATTAAACTATTTTCAAAAAATATTTATTGATGAGAGTGGTACTAAAGTTTATGGATTTAATGAAAAAAACATTGAACTATAAAACAATGAATTTATAACATATGAATATTAATTTCAATATTCAGTTCATTATTGTTAAACTTTTAATCTTGTATTTTCTCATGTGTATTTTGATAAAGTTTATGAGGTAATTTATTCTAATTTTTTTATTAACACTCATTTATTGATAACCTCACTAGTGATTTCTCTTTAGAATTGAATAATAATGTGAATATAGTTAATTTAGGAATAATAACATAAATATATTTTTTTTTTATTTTTTTATAATGGAAGAAAATTAGAGTTTTCCTTCTCTATTATTTACATAGAATGTACAACATTTATCTTACATTCTTATGGGGTAGTGAATTGAAGTTTGAACTTGATTTTATAGTGTAATAACAAGTATTTGGTTCCAAAAAACGTATTCATAGGTAACAAGTTCATGTAGTGATTTAATAGTTGAATTAATTTTGGAAAATACTAAAAATTAAAAAATTATGATTTTGGAATTTTCCAGGTGGAAGGAAAATAAAATTTTCCCTAGTTACTTTTTAATTCCTCAACTGTTATTTACTTCATTTGTGATGATTAAAATTGAAGCAAGGATAATGGAATTAAAATAAGAGTTGATAAAAATATAGAATAAGAAATAGTAATAGATAAAAATTTCTTTAAAACATAGTTAAACGATTCTCAATATGAGGCTTTTTTGAAAATCATAGATACATTACAGTGGTTTGTGATGATTTTGGTATTAATACTTTTTTATTGAGAGCTATTAATCCATCTGAACACCTTTTAGTGGAACTTCATATATTATATAAATATATAGAAAAATATAGTGTGAGTAAAATTCAAATTAAATCTAAAAGTCGACCTCAAGGAGGATTCCACCCAAAGTATGAATAAAGTTTTCTTTCACTTTCATGTGGTTCCTCCATGTGAATTTTTCATATCATTGTATTTCGGGATGCCTCCAAATAAAAATAACAGCTTATAGTAAAATTATTTTACCATGTAATTAGTGGGTGGTGAAAATATGGTGGTTTCTAACAATGAAACCGCACATTATAAAAAATTTGAATATATTTATAGGGATTATATCTGGGAATACAAATCCTGAACTATATGAGAGGAAACATATTATTTCATTACATCCAATAAGATAATTTCTTTTTTTCTATTTTCTTTCCTAAAATTTTAATTTTTTTTACATAAAATAAGTATCATAGATATTTTATTTTCCTTATTGTGATTTATTATCAATTACCATGGATTTATTTGAAAGTGTTGTCAACTTTCTTTTTCCAAATAAGTTGTTTCTCTTATTAGTTATAAAGATAAAATTTAATATGTTAATATTCATTATTTTATGTGATTATTTTCAAATAAAAAATTACATTAAATCAATAAATATAGGGATACACACAAACCATATATGCATTATTTCTTGGTTTTGAGTTCAATTTAGGATTTGGGTTTCATAAAAGAAACACTTTTCCTTATAAATTATCCACATAGCTAATTTTGCTTTCAACTTGATTATGTCTTTTTTCTAACTCCTTTGATCAAATGTCATTATTAAATCCTTCTATTTTTTTTGGAAAAACCTAGATGGATATTTATGAATGGAAAGATGTATGTTTCCATTTCTTTGGTGGATCAATGTAAGGTTGTTTAGATTAACCAATCCAATATAATTCTTATTGATATCATTTTTCTTTTTAATTTTTTAATCTGGTTGCATTGATTTTCTTTAACCCTAATACAAAATTTAATTCTTTAAACTAACATTTTTCTATAGATTATATTATTGAAACAATTAGTATGGATTAATAATATTAAATATATTTTATTTTTTGTATATATCCTTGGAGTATAATTTCATACTTGTTAGGGGACTGTTAAACATTTGAACACCATAGTAGAATCTGGAAAGCATATTATAGGAAGAGAAATCAAAATGTACCTCAAAATTTTATATAGTAATATTTATTTTCAATCCTATATGAGATATTTATTGAGATCATTGAGATGTTTTTTTTAAATTTTTGTATGTGTAATGAATTGTTTTTCCGATGATTGTGAGTCATTTGAATTAGTATGAAACTTGTGAGATGGGGTTGAAAAATGGAAATATACCTAAACATATGAATTTATACCCTATGACTATGTTCAATCATAAAACTCCATCATATTTACTTTTCTAGCCATAATAATTGGGAATATGAATTGGGATCACTGTATGACATTGATTCGTGAAAATAAAATGGAAAAGGCATTGAGTGTATGACATGAACATGGGAGTGTCAGACACTATTGTATAACATTAGTGATAACTGTATGAATTCAAGATTAAATGTGTGACATCTACCTTATTGTAGGAAGTTACTTTATAATTTTATCAAATAATATTACTTCAGAGTAATCCTTTTTATTGTAAAACATTGGTTTTCAACATTAGACTTTTAGAATGGATGAGCATAAGAATTTAAAGACAATGGAGAATCACAAAAAATTACTTCCAGGCATTTAATTTTGTTTTTATAACTTCATAAGTAATAAAAAATACAAGTCAAACCTAAAATTTTCATAGTAATGAGAGTTTACATCTTCAATGTATGTCTTTGATATAATTCTACAACTTTACTAATAATATAACTTCCAATGTCATACGATAAATAAAAAAATGTTGAGTTTTTATAATTTAAATTTTTACTAAAAAGGAATAATTAAGATTATAATGATTTTTTTTCACTAAATTTCCAAGATATAATGATTTTAATCAAATCCGTGATTCTACCTACGATTTATGGGATTTTGAATGAAATTAAATAAGAAGGATCGAGGATGATTTCTAACGGATTTTAAATTATATAATTTATATTATCTCTCATGGTCAAAGATTCATTTATTAAGGGATTGTTAGAGTATTCAAGAATCATGTGAGTTGACAAAAATCATTATGGAAATAATAATTACAAATTACTGATAAATTAAAAGGTAGAAAATTATAAAGAATGTTTCTAGTGAATTTTGTGAGAATGTGATACATTTTTGTATCAAAGAAAGAGAATTTGAGGAATGTTGACCAGTTTTGATTTCTTGTTTATAATGTGGATTAGAAAAATTGATTCCACTACCATAAATTCATACTATTTCTACTGAGATGGAAGAATACTATTTCATATATGAATTCTCTCATGAATGGTTTTTCCACTTTGAACTGATGAGAGGAAGGATAATTTCATACTACCAGACTACATTTGTTCTCATAGACGAGGCTCTTATAGAATAAGGTCTTATATTTAACATATAATGATATAACTATATATATATATGATTCGATTCGACCAAAAGTAATGTAGAAATTTTCATAGGATGGTTGAACATGGATAGAAAAGACAATTCATTTTTTATTATAGTATAAGTTTAATGATGTCCCATTAACTAACATTATACAATACTTTTGATTTGTTTTCACGATCCAAGTGTTTAAATCATACCTGTATTATAATCACTATTATATCTATGATAATAATGGTATCATAACCCAAACCAAATCATGAAAGTATCAGTATCTCACATTGAGTTTGAAACATGAAAATTTCCATAATGCTACTTGATTCTTATTATTATTTCTTACAAGTGAGGATGGCCTTTTAAGATTGGATCAGGACTCTAACATGTCATAAGGGTTTAATTCCAAAATTAAAATAATTATTAAAAATAAGAACCTATGGTTCACCTTCAAGTGGCGTACTAACTGATTCAAGTACTTAATGTGGTATCAGATCCACGATCTCCCCCTTATATCCTACTCTTTTTAAGGATAGTAATACAAGGAAACAATTCTATGAATAGTAGACGATTTACCAATTTTTATGGGAATATTTTTCATTTTTTGAATAATTTAATGATACATTTTATACTTCCACATGGTTTATTAGTTAATGATACTATTAATATGGTATTTATACCCATTATAGAAGATAAGACCATGAAATTTATTGATAATAGATACCACGATATTTATTAGATTACTTGGAATTATATATTTTGTTCCTTGATTGAAAAATTTTATACCTAAATTTATGGGTTTAAATATAAATAATGAAATATAAAAAAAACGTGAGAACATGTACGAAGGTAACAACATGATCAAAGAAGGAAAATAGTAACATTAAAGGGCCACATTCAAAGATGTATAAATGGATATTGATGAAACCATTATTAAATATTTCACCAATGTAAACAAAATATCTAGTAATATAATAGGTTTTGATAAATATGAAGGAATAATCTAAAATAGTTAAAAAAAAGTAATGAAATACGTTATAGATATGTTTGATCCAATGTGTAATGTCTTATGTTTTGAACCGGATGAAAATTTTGAAGAAATTTAATCATTTTCAATTATGAATCAGCTCATTTTTTAATAAACAATTTGGAATGAATTTTTAGTGATTTGAACACTTTTAAATGTCATTTTCAGACTTGGGTTTAGTCTTGGTGAGTTTCCTAGGTGTCTCAAGTATTTTTGTGAGAGCCAGACTAGAGTTAACCAATTTTGTAGGACCTACATTAGGCACATGACTTGTTTGAAATAGTGTGTCCCATACCAAGAAACCATGCAGCCTCTTTCAGGTGGATAGTGAATATTTCATGGTTTTCCAAACAGTGCACCAAGCCAGCATGTTTAGTGAAAATGGAAAATATTTAAGAACTGTTCACCATATGGTTGGTGCACAGTTTCCAAATATAACAACTATCATGTTCGGGGTTCCCGAGGTGCCTATTAAAGGGTTCATAGTTGGAACACAATTTTCCAAATTGTGTGCCCCAAACCATGCATGATACTTAGTTGAAAATATTGAATTAATTTAAATTCAATTTAAAAAAAACTAAACAAATCACTCTCTTCCCTCATAAGCGATGCACCCCCTGGGTCCCTTCGATTTATGTGAACTCCCTCACCTCGTCTCCTATCCAGTGTGTTATTCAACTCATATTTCTTGTGGTTCTTCATCAAATCCATTACTATAAGACTCTTTCCTCCTTCCTCTTCCCTATTTAGATCTTTTTTAGACTAACTCTTTCCCTACATGGCTCGGACAAACCTATGGTTTAGGTATAATGTTTATTTATAGTTTTCTTTTGGTTTTAGGTTGTGTGTAGGGTCTCTCGAGACCCATTCTTGTGGGTTCAGACAATCGACACTGAAGGTGAAGTAGTTAGACTTGTTTAGGTTTGTCTCCACCATATGAGGTGAGGTTATTTATCAATTTCCTTGCATATAACCTTCTAATTTAGGGTCCTTAATTATTTTAAGGTTCTTATTAATTGTTTTTCAGTGCATTGGACCTTGTTGTGTGGTTCCAAGTCACCAGGTCTAAGGTGACATACCTATATATGCATAGGTAAGTATATATAAATATATATATATATATATATAGGTTCCCCTGTTATGTGTATATTCATCCATGGTGGTGAATATACTTTTATGAAGCTAAGTGTGCCTATTTATATATATGAAATTATATACGTAGGTGAGTGGACACTAGTAAATACATATAATCATATATATAAGGACCCTATTGTGCTTGTTCATGGCCATGAGAATATGTGCATATGGTATGGGTGTCCTTATATGTATACGAAGAAGTATATGCTTAGTGGGGATATCAAAAAATCCGAGTTGGGAAGTGTCAAGTGTTGAAGTGTTCAACATGGTTCCACCCTGAGGTAGGATCCCTTTCTTCTCCCTTTTTATTTAATAAATCATTAATTATTTAATTTCAACTATTCACACCTTTATTTAATGATTTCCTAGTATGATTGTTTATTTATAAAATGGTTCCATCTATAAAGTTAATGAATTTATTAAAGGTGACCAATTATTTTTTTTGTTAACAATGTCACATTTTTAAAATAAAAACCTTCTAAGGGAGGTGTGATGATATGAATCTAAAAAGAATAAGATAGAATTTTATGCTTGATTGATTCATTTCATTGACCCTTCTTTATAGTTTTACCTTGGTTAGAAATGTCCTATTTAGGGTTTTGGCTAGTTTTGAAAATTGAATGGTTTTTTATATAAATGGAAGATACTGTGTAGGGATCTGCTTTTATTCCAATTAAACCCTTCCTTGTCAATTGATCCATAGAAATGGTTTTTCCATGAGTAAATTAATTAAATTAGTTAATTGAAAGATCATATGCATGTTAACATTCTTTATAAAGGGAATTGGCCTTTTAAGTAATTTACTCACCAATGTTATAATCCCTTAATTGCTTCCATGAGACATACCAATTGAACTTCCAGTTTTTTATATTGAATGAGTCCAAGAGGATAGAACAAAATTTATGTATAGGATGGTTACCCCATGAATTTTCTATTTTTTAGTTGGGAGTCAAAAGAGGATCATGATTTGTGTATTGAATTATGAATATGGTCTTGACTATTGAAATGCATAAGAGGATTGTCTTATGTATGATATTATAATTGTAAATGATGGTGATAAATGAGTTTTACAACCATTTTGGATGGGAGAAATTCTTACCCCATTCTAACTTTGAAATCATTATTGATTGGAGTAAATCTTACCCCATTCCAGCTATGTAATCGTTATGGATGTGAGACATTCTTACCCCATTCAAGATATATAACCATTATGTGTTGTAGGAATTCTTAACCAATACTAGATATGTAGTCATTGTGGATAGGAGACATTATTACCCAATGTTATCTATATAATAGTTAAATCTGGGAGGCATTCTTACACCCTGCCAGCTATATAATCATTATAGATGGGAGGAATTCTTACCAAGTTTCATTGATGTAATAACTTATGGATGGGATGCATTTCTACCATATTACGGTTATATTATATTTATGGGTGGGAGGCATTATTAACCCAAACAATTTATGATATATATAATTATATATCTAATGACTTGTTCAAACTATTATTACGGCAATGAGCCAAAGCTGGTGTAGCTATCAGGTGTACATTAGGAACCTGGATGGGAGTATTTATTTATGTAGGTATGTTTACTAATTATTCTATACCAGTGAACTATTTTAGTTTATGTTACACTATCTGGATTCGGCTAGACACCGTGGGTAAAAAACTACTGGGATTTTATCTCACAACCTACTCGGGTACCCTTGGTACCTGAGTATACCTTATATTTGAAGGACCTAGGTTGATTTCTATATTTCTTGTACCTGGGAGTTAGGAGAATAGGACTGAGCTATAGTTCGAAATTATCATGGAGATCTCACTTGGAGATTTACAATCTTTCCTGTATTTTTTTCTATCTTGAAAAGCATGTTCTACTATTTACTACTTTTGCTTATGTATCATCCATCATCCATGCATTGTATAAACTAACAATGGACATTTTAATTAATTTTTTTTATCTGTCTTCTGTTGCTATATTTATTTATCTACTGCTTCAAATATTATTTTATATTTTTTACTATATATACTCAGATAATATAATTGGTAATCTCTGATAAGACGATATAGTCTCCTCACTATCACCTCCTGATACCCTCACTATTAGTAGAAAACCTTTGGTATATGAGGAGATATGCTTGAGGCCATGTGTCCCACCGGTACGGCTACCTATTTAATGGTAAGACATGGATAGATGTTAAAAAGTGGCATCAGAGGTTTTTTCATTTAATTTTTTACTGATATGGTTTGGTAGTCATGTGACTAGGAATGTGTCAGTCCTTGGTTAATAACTATGATTTGAACTGATCACCCCACATACGATAAATGACCATATGGATAGGGATGGGATTAATGTTTGTGTTATTTGATATTACAATTGATTATTATTTTACCACTAGTGACAGTTGTATTTTCTACTGCATATTGATTTATGTAATTTCTTGTATTTTTACCCTTCGCCTAATATATAATGGAAGTTTCACTGCATGCATCATACTAGGCACATAGAAATTCAAATTACATGAATTGTTCCATTCCATGTAGTTTCATTTAAGTTTTTCTACTGATTTTACTATGTTCTTTTCCTGTTATGTCATGATTTATTTTTTAGCATGCCTTGTTTGTTTATATTCCATATTGGATTCTTATTTACCATTTTTTTCCAATAAAACATGATTTTATGCACAATACCATGTTCTTATATTTTTATTGCTTATGATAACATAATGTGTTGATATATGTAAATTGTTACATGGGATAAATGTATTGTTTTTGATTTAATGGAAACTGGTTTTCAATTGTATGGTTTATAGGAACCTTATAATCTGGAAAAGGTGACTTGTATACTCAATCCATCATTTATTTTTTTCTAAAATGTAAAAAAATAATGTTTAGATGTTAAAGTAAGTTGGTTTTGACTAAAGGGAGCCAAATGATGAAATATAATGTGTATGTGAACTTTATAGGTTGGTAGGTTGTCACCCTTTGATTGGACCTTCGTGTATGATCATGTTAAATTATGAATTGATTTGGTTTCAATTAATGGTATCCAATTTACAATCCATGTAGTGTGTGGGCGCTTTATCAGTTGGGAAATGAAAAATCATTTGGTCAAACATTTTATATATGGATATGTTATATTTTTAAATAGATAAATATAATTACAAAATGTTTGTTTTGATTTTTAAATGAATTTGGTAACTTCTAAATGTGCAACTGGATCCACGTTGGTCGATTGGAGCATGCTTCTTATGCAATGACCTATTTGGGTGTTTAAAAATATACAAATCGAGAAACTGTTATTAGGTTTCTGTTTTAAAAACCCATGAATGTTAAAATAAGACCTTCAAAGGTATCCTTATTTTCTAAAAATGATGTTTAATTAAAACTTTTAATGATTAAATATTAAAGGAGATTAAAAATAAAGGGCATGTAAATGGAATCTTAGGTGATGTATTTTATTTAAAACCCTCATGCAAGGGTAGGTTGATATTTTATTTTGAGTAGACTTTGAATGGAACTGTAGATGTCTTCCATTGGATTCCTCATTTTAGAAATGGATTGATGATTAGATTTTGAGGCTAGTGACCTTTGTCAGTGTGATCTAGTGATATGTTCAGTTTTTTTCTTCATATGGGGTTTTCCACTATAGTTACCACACTTAAAGATTCTATTATTTACTAATGGCATGTATTTTATGATGTTTGGTGAATTTAAAGTTAGTTCTCCGATATTTCAACCCTTTACATACAAAATAATCCCTTCTCTGGATGGGTGGTCATAGTATACATGACTTTTGTTTTAACTTGAGCATCGAGAAATACTTGGTTACAGATGGTTAGACAAGCCTTGGGCATGTTCAAATGCTTTCTGGAGCATTTGATCATTTATTTTTCTCCATAATGTATTACTTCATATGGATACATCCATGTTACTGTTTGTATTAGGAAATATGATGTTGGGTTAAAATTCTTGTGTTGTGGTGTACGATCTCATGTCATGTCCAAGTAGAGTTACATGAGCATTTGAGAATCATGTTTTTCCCAATTCTCAAGAAGGATTTCAAGAGAATTTGGTATTTTGACACATTTTTCTCATTGGTTTCGATTTCGTGTATGTTCTAATGTTGTGATTGTGGCTATGAGGAGCAACACATATATGATTAATGTGGTTTTGATCTAGCATGTTATTAAGAAACAAGTATTCTTTCCTTTTTTGACTGTAACACTCCAATGGCAGGGAGCATCCTATTGGTTTTGTTAAAGGTATCCTTCTTGTTAAATGGAACACACCGAGGAAGACCATGTGGGAATGTTCGGTTGTTTTAAAATTCCTTGGGGATATTGGGTTTTAATTTGTGGCGGTGATTTCATGGCATCATGAATTTGTTTGGTTTTCTATGTATGTGAACTTTTGAAAGAACAGATGGTCTCTGATACACAACGGTGGTAAATTTGAACGAAGACAGAATTATTTCAGGTGGTAAAGGTATGTGTTCAGTTAATGATGGTGTACTGGAAGGTGAAGATGAGTTCTTTTTTTGAAGCTAACTAGTTTTTGTTCGATTATTGTTGTTTCCAATTTTGGTTATGACTAGCTAGAAACCATTTCAAATCATCTTAGTGTATTATTCTTAGAAACAAGCATCTCCCATATCTTGACATCATCCTAGATACAAAAATATAGAATTGATCTTACACTGTGCTAAATCATTAAAAGATTTTGAGATTGTTTAGTGTTTCTCCTTTGGTGTTATGTAGTGGATGCCCGGATTCCTTCATAGTTTGGTCTCAAGACGTCACCAGATGTCGTGTATGAGATTTTGTGAACATTATCATGGTTAATTATTGCTTCCTTGTAGTAAGGACTTACTGTAATATTGAAATACACTAGCCGTCTAAGATAATAGTTTTGAGAATGGTAAGTCAACAAGAGTGTCTTGACTCATTGTCCCTATTTCTAAAGTGTACGGTCAGTGAATGACCATATTTGGATTTTTTAGGAGGTGTTGAGTTTGGTTTATGTTATACAGTTCTATTAATGAAAAACTAAGTTTACTTGGGCTTTGAGGTCGACGGGGATCTATATTTTTATCCATTTTGAGAATCATGCAAGAAGAGTCATTATAATGCTTAGAGGCATTCTTATAAGGAAATTATGATTGTGGCTAGGTCAAAGTTTGAAATTGAACCTCTTTAACTTTAAAATAAATGGTGGTAAGTACCCATGGTATGTTTTTTATGATAAAATGACGTGATCTTATCTCAACCTAAATAGTATTGGGTATGTGTTTCCATTATGTTTGGTTGGGAAACAAGCGTTCTCTTGAGTTTTAATGGATTAAGTACCATTTGAATTTGAAATTCTCTGAGGTGCGTTGGACACTTGGAAACATAATGCGATCGTCAAAAACAATATTTAAAACCCTTATAAGTTAGGTGATGACTATGTTATTATAGAATGCCTCTTAGGGATGAGAATTTCTAAGGTAGTAATGTTGGAACATCCCATGTTTTGAACTAGATAGAAATTTAGAAGGAATTTATACTTTTTAAATGATGAAGTGGGTCTTTTTTAAAAATGAGCTTTGGAATGAAGTTATGACATTTGGAACTCATATAAGTGTTTTTTATTGACTTGGGTGAAGGTCTATGGATTTTCCAGGGTGTCTCGAGAAGTTTCGGGAGGGCCAGACTAGGGGAAACCAATTTTGAAGGAGCTACATTAGGCGCAGGGTTTTTCTAAAACTGTGTGTCCAAGTGTATAAAAGCTTGCAGCCCTTTTAGGTGTATAGTGTTTGTCAAACTGGTTGTACACAATTTTACACACCATTAACCTAGCCCACATGCTTTGTTGAAATTGATAGTAACTAAGAACTGTTCAACACATGTCTTCCAAACCATGTGGCTAGCTCGTGCGTGGGGCCCCAGGCTCCCAACCCTATTTGGGTGCCCCAGGTGCCTTGTAAAGTGTGAATTTTCGGTGCATGGTTTTCTAAACCGTGTGGACCAAAATGTGTTCGATACCCAGTTTAAAAAATTAAATGAATTTGAATTAAATTTTAAAACTAAACCTATCTATATTATACCTCATACGGGACACAACCCCGTAGAGCCCTCAGCCTTATGTGAACCCCCTCGCCTCATCTTCCCTCTAGCGCACCATTAAACCTCAATTTCATGGGGTTCTTCATCTGATCTATCATGGAAGGACTCCTTACTCCTTCTTCTTACCTATTCTATCCCTTTTTCGATCTCTCTGTCACCCTTTATGGATCAAACAAACCTAGGGTTTAGTTTTAATGCCAATTTTTAATTTTATTTTGGTTTTATGTACTACAAAGGGTCTTTTGAGACCCATTAATTTGGGTTTCGATTACTACTACTGAATTCGAAGCGATTTATATTGTTTCAGTTCACCGCCACCATCTGAGGTGATGTTATTTACCCATTTCATGTCTTATCACCTATTAATTTAGTGTCTTTAATTATTTTAAGGTTCCTTGTAATTTTTTTAGTGCGTTGGACCTTATCATGTGGTTTTAAGTCGTCTAGTATAAGCTGACTTTCCTGAATATGCATAGGAAAGTATATATATATATATATGTGTCTGTGTGTCTATGTGTATGTATGTATGTATTTAGGTTCCCTTATTATGTGTATATTCTTCCATGGTAGTGAATATACATGTATGAGGCTTGGTGTGCCTATATATATATATGAAAATGAATATGTAGTTTATTGGACACTAGCATATACATATAAACATATATGTAAGGATCCCCTTACTCTTTATCATGGCCATGTAGATATGTACATAGTATATATATTTCCTTATACGTATGTGAACATACATTAGATAAGTGGGGGAAGGAAAAACTCCTAGTTCGAAGGTGACATGATCCGAAGTGTTTTGATTGGTTCCACCCTGAGGTAGGATCCCATCCATTTCCCTTTTTTAAGAAAGAGTTAATTATTTAATTTCATGGGTCAAACATTTATTTAATTATTTCATATTATGGTAGTTTATTTCTAAAATTATTCATTTGGTAATGTTAATAAAGTGATTAATGGTAACAAAATTTTATTTTTCAATAAAGTCATGTTTTTATAATAAAACCCCTCCTATGGAGGTGCAATACCTTCTAGATAAAAAGTAGAAGTTAGAATTTTATGCTTTGTGTATTCATTGAATTGATTCATCCTTATGATTATACCTTGGTTAGTAATGGAATGTTTCGGGATTTGGCTAGTTTTTTAAATTGAATGGTCATCCATATAAAGGGAAGTGACCCTGTAGGAATCTACCTTTATTCCAAAGATACCCTTCATTTTTAATTGATCCCTAGACATGATGTTTTCTCTATTAAATGAATTAAATTAGTTAAACAAAAGATCATACTCATGTTTGCTTGAATTATAAAGGGAATTGGCCTTGTAGGTAATTTTCATACCAATGTTATCACCCATAAGTGTTTGTAGGATAATTACCACTTGACTGTATAGTTTTTTTAAATGAATTATTCCAAGAGGATTGAATGGAATTTATGTAAAGGATGTTCAACCCCTGACTTTTCTAATTTTTAATTAAAAATGATAAAAGAATAATGTTTTGTGTAATGAATTATGAATATTGACTTGACTCTTGAAATGAATAAAAAGCTTTGACTTATGCATTGTAATATAAATGTAAATAATGGTGATAAATGAGCTATATAATCATTATGGATGGGAGGAATTATTTCCCCATGACTGCTATGTAATCATTATGGATGGGAGGCATTCTTACCCCGTACCAGCTATGTAATTGTTATAGATCGGAGGCTTCCTTACCCCATGAGGGATATATAAACATTATGGATAAGTGGAATTATTACCCCATTCCAGCTATGTAAACGTTATGGTTGGGAGGTATACTTCTCATGAAATTTATAAAACTTTTATGTGTCGCATAAATTCTTATTCAATGTCAGATATATAATTGATATGGATGGGAAGCATTCATACCCTATGTCAGCTATGTAATTATTTATGGGCAGAAGACATTTTTACCCAGTGTTATTTATATTCTATTTATTGGTGGGAGGAATTGTTAACCCAGTCCATTTATGATATATATATATATATATATATTGAATTTTTAGACTAGTATCCCGAAAATGAGTTGAAGCTGCTATAGTCGTTAGGTGTCCCTTTGGAACCTAGGCAACTATATTTATTTATGCAATTTTGTTTACTAAATTCCCTATATATGTGCTCTATTTTAGTTTATTTTGTACTATTTTTATTGGTTTAGACACCGTGGGTGATGACCTACTGATATTTCATAACACACCCAACCTGGGATCCCTTGGTACGAGAGTAAACCTTATATTTGTAGGACATAGTTTGATTGTTGTATTTCTTTTACCTAGGAGTTAGGAGTAAAGGACCAAGTTGGAGATCAAGATGCTCATAGTGATTTACCATGAGTATTTACTATATTTATTTTATTTTTGTGATGTATTTTAAAGCATGTTGTATTGTTTACTGCTTTAGGTTATGTATCATCCATTATCCATGCGTTGTATAAACTGGAATTGACCATTTTTATTAAATTGTTTTTATTTAACTCCCATTATTGTCTATCATTTATCTTATGATGACATTATTTTCATGCTATTTTCTTTTGTTTATACTCTAATAATAGCACCATAAATCACTGATAAAAGGGAATAATCTTCCCAGTATAACCACTTGAGACCCTGACTGATAATCAGCAACCTCTATCATATGGAGATATGCTCTTGAGGCCATGTATACAAACAGTCTAGCTACTATTTTGATGGAATGCCAAGTCGGGATGTTGCACAATTATTCGAATCATTACAGTTTGGTGAAATATTTATCATTATTATTTTCACAAATCTCATGAATTATAAAATGAGAATACACCCATATTTAAGAGGAAGGCTAAGGTGGAGATAGAATTTAAATCCATGAGGAAAAATAAAATTATAAAAGATGTGGTTTGGTCCATTAGTAGCTATGAATATGATAATGAGAGTTTTGAATTCATAATAAAGTTAAAACTTTTATATATAAGGATTTGAATAAAAGTAAACACAATTATTTCAGAAAAAATTCTTTAGGTATGGGGGAATAGGAAAATTTTATGCATATTTTTTATAAATAATGAAGAATATGGAATCTAATAAAGAATAACAGGATGGGAATCCAAATTGGAATTCAAAAAAACTATTTTTTAAAAAAATAGAAAGTCAGATAATGGTAGGAAGATAATTCATAGAATAAAGAAATAAATCCATCTGATTAAAAAGTAGAAATAATTCCCATCCATAGAAGTGATTCTGAAAAAGTGTTCCTAATAAGGGATATAAATTTCATGGAATGTGTAATAGAAAAGTAAGTTAATAAAAAGGAATATAACTTAATTAGTGAAGTAGAATAAGAAAAAATATATTCCTTAGATGGTGAACATGTTAAAATAGAACATGAAATATGGATTTATATAAATACTAAACTCAATAATGAAGTGTGAAAAGTTAATAATATTTCCATAAATATGAATAAAGATGAAACTGAGATATATAGTAGATAAAATTACAACATTATGAAGATAAATATTTTCAATGTAATTATTTTTGAGAAATATAAAATAAAAATATTATTGAGAATAAGGATATTGACTGTGATGAAGAGGTTAGTCAAGATAAATCATGTTTTCTTAAGGCTAAAAGTACCCTTTAAAAAATGAATACTAATTTTTGAATGTATTTAGAAGTAAAGGATAAATCATATTAGTACACTAGGATATTTTTTGCAGTATGGTCACAAGGGAAAAAAATGTATGACCATGATTCTAGGTCAACAAAAAAATGGTGATTGAGGATAGGGATATTCAACAAAAAATCATGGGTGAGTGATCACTTACTATTGTTGAAGATATCTATTCAAGTGAAATAAACAAGCCATATCATAGATGTTTGATTCGAATTAAACATGAATACAAATATAAGGATACTTAAAAAATTGAAAAACATGAAGGTGATGCAGTATCATTGAACAATGAATATCCCTTATAGATCAAGTGTACCAGAAAAACTAAAATTGAGTCCCAAATACCAAAATTAAAAAATGTCTCACGAATAAGTAGGCTCAAATAGAATCTAAAAAAATGAGTAAGATGTTTGATTGTGGGTATAATGTAATTTTTAGGATGAGAACAAATCCCATTTTGAGAATAAAAGATAGAACATTTATAAATTAAGGTAACGGGAAAATCCAAAATAGATTATAGATTTGAGACTCAAAAAATCATTCTACCTAAGATCAAAAAGAGAAAAAAATAGTGAAATATAATGTTGGGTTATCTTTTTTAGATAAGTTTAGAAATATATCCATGGGTGATATGCTGAAGGAAAAGCCATATCTCAAATGAGAAAGGGAATAAGACTGTGAAACATTACAATAAGGGAAAATCACATGAGGGGGACATGAAAGAGTTGAAATTCAAACCGCTAAGCCTCTCTAGTTGATACAATCTGGTCCATGTAAAACAATTAGAAATAATTACATTAAATGTGATCTATGTTTTAACATATTTACTAATGATTTAAATAGGATTACCAATGTTATTTTTTTAAAACACAAGTGTGAGGTATGATACATGTTTAAAATCTTTTGAATAATAAATGAGAAAGTGATGGGGATGTGCACAAAAAAAATTTAGAAGTGACAATTAGAATGAGTTTATTGGAAGATATATTTAATCCTCTATTTAAAGACATATAATTAAACACTATTATAAATATAACACTTTGATATTTAATATGTATTCATTTGAAATAAATTTAAATCATTTGATAGCTTGATTTACTTGTAACCCAAGTCTAAATAAAACATGAGATATTATAACATTTATAATCTTTCCAGTGTATTAGTTGTTATGAGTAGGATTAATCAAATTATGAAGTATACAAAGAAATTTATTTCTTAATTTAAATGGATTTATTAAAGAATAATAAACAATCATTAATTTATTAATATAATTATTTCATGATTAAAGACTTATTTTTTTGAAGAATTATATTTTTCTAGTAATCATATATTTTTTATATATTGATATATATTTTAGAAATTTATTTATATTTAATTATAATGAATGAATAATCATTCACACGTTAGTTATCTAATGGTTAGTATTTAAGGAAAAATAATGTGGTTGTTTGTAGAATTGATTTTCAGAAAAATATTTTTTATGTCTATAATGTGCGTTTATCTAAAAAAATTAATATATAACTATTTATTATTGTTAATGATTAAGTGTATCGAATATATATTGAATACAATATTTTAAAATTTATATAATAGTTTTTATTAGGCATGTAATTAGAATGATTTTTTATGCTTAAAATAGAATTTTTCAAAAAATTGGTTTTCATTAAGTTTTAAATTATTATTTATAAAATTATTTTATTTAAATAATAGAAATTGAGTTTTATAGAATTAATTTTATATTTGGGATTAGTATGTTTAAATCTGTTTATAACGTCACTTTAATTTTTGGTCATAATTAATATTAGAAATAGTAAATATTTGCTACCACCCTTACAATTAAATCTGGTTAATGAAAGGAGTTAAACTCCATGATCTGAGTAAAAATGATACCTAAATTTATATTAATATTATTGGATGTATTTATCTAATAATTATTTTATACTAACAAATAACTATTTTCTATTTCATTCCATTTTAAAAAGAAAACGACTTTATATTTGTTAATCATATAAGGGACTCTTGGTGTGTCCCTCACCTTCATTATAAATGGGAACCTCCTCACCCCCTTATTCACACAATTTGAGCACTCTCAATTATTCAAAAAATATAAAAAGACCATTATTTATTTCTTCCATTAATTTTGGATCTCCTAGTATTACATTAATATGTAATGATTTGGACCTTGCTAACCCATTACTTTGTAAGAAATTAGGTGGTGGAGTCATTTGAGGATGTTATGAGGGAGTTGGTGAGTAAATGGGTGGAGTTAAAGTTGATAATTCATTTGAAAGGAGTTATGAAGTGACGATCTCTGGTTACACTACGTAAGAGAGGCACCTTTGGAATTAAGAGGCCAACTGTAAAGTAGGATCTCAGAACTATGTTTTCAGTGCCTCATTCATTTTGGCATGGTTGTGGTATGTGGAGAGGTTGTGTCATAGAGATAAGTTTAATTCCTAATTTGTTGTGGCATGGAGGTGTTGTCTATATAATGGAGTTTGGGATGAATGATTTCAAGGGTAATACTGTTTTTAGGGTAGCTGTGCCATGGTTCTAGGTTGGGCCGTGTCCCCTGCATAGAGAAATTGTTTTCTGGAACTGTCCTTACCATTAAGCCATGGTCCCTTCTCCTATATTATCATATCAATGGTGTGAAAATAACCCTATTTTCTATATGAATATTTGAAAAGCTAGGATTTGGAATGTTCCGTCCCCTTTTTAGTAAATTATTCTATCTTTTTAGAAATTTAATTGTGTGGCGTGACATGATACTTTGTGGATTTATTTTTTTTAGACTACCTATGAAAACCTAAACCCTCTCAAATACAATTATTCTCCCAATTATGTTCCAAGTTTTTATGTGACTTAAGAGTGATCAAATGAGGTATTTTGGAACCTTACTATTATATTTCAATCTAATCCATGTAGATCCAATCCCTAGAGGTTCAAATTTAGTTTCCTTCTGCCCACTTCCCTACTTTACTTCTTTCCATCATATGGGAAGTACTGTTGTCAGAAAAACAACTTCTGTTGATATTTTTTTAATAAGATTTTTGGGAGTTTTTTTTGTTTGATGAAGGTTTTATCCCTTTTTAAGGTTATTAGTGGTGGTCCCCATCTTATTACAACATTATGATGTGGTTCCAAAATCACTATTTGATTTAGGGGATCCTTTGTTTCGTATCTAATTGTATCATGCATGAGGGTTTATACTTTTATTATATTTTGTTAAGATATTATGAACTATACTAATAAAGATAATGAATGGGATTATTTTAAATTGAAGGGGAAGTGGAATGAAATTCATGTTTTTCCATTCTAATTTTATAGGATATTAATATTTTAAGGATTGATTCCATTCATAAAATCATGCTCATTGGGGGGATTATTTTCACTATGGTAGATGTGTTTATGGAACCTTATAGTGTGATTTTTTATATAAATTTAAATCCTATTGGATAAGAATGTATATTCATCCAATTAGTTTGATTAAAAAGGAATTTATGGCGTGTTTGAGAATGACATTGAAATAAAGAAGTGGAAATGATCAAAATACAATTCCTAAATAGGAAAAAAAATTATGTGTAAATGATGTGAATGGTGTTGTGATGAGTGGTTGTAATGTGGGGGAGAATGTGATTATAACTAGATATGATGTGAAATATGAGATTATAAGTGGTTGTGATGTGGTGGTTTTGATGAGGATGGGGATATGGTCTTAATATAGTGCCAATGTGGTGGATTTTTGGAAAAAGGAGAATTGTTGTTGTGGTGTGGTTAGATGTTCTATACGATTGATTGTTAGTGAAACAAATTAAAATTATTAATTTGTATGGCATGTATTGAAAAAAATAATGAACATTTGAATTGAAATGGGAAGTGTGGCTAAAATGGATGTTGTTTCTATGAAATTAATTGGATTAATTAATTAAATTGTATAGTAATGGGAAATCTTGAAAATGGATTAACTTGAAAATAAATTTAAATGTGGAATTTGGGTTATGGTTTATTTTTTCAGTGTTATGCATTTAGTGGTGGTAGTAAAAGTAGTTAACGTTGTAAGGCCTTGGTTGTGATGTGGTGATTTTTGATGGAACTCTTATTGTAAACCCATAAGGTGAGAATGTGTATTTATGCTATTATATATATAAATTATATTAAAATTATTATTTCAATACAAACCCCACCCATTTGAAGAACTTTTTACAAACAAACAATTATTTGTAGGGTGTTTATTTGAACATCATGATGGAAGGGATGGATGGATGGCTACCCACCCTTCCCAGATCCCTCTTCTATGATATATTTATATGCATAGGATATTATGGAAATAATTAAAAATAGTATTAGTGGTTATGTTTAATGAGATAATGAGTTGGTATATAGTGTGTTTCATTCATGGTTGGAGGAGGGTATGAGGTTGAGGTCTTTTATGTTCATGATATCCTATTATTCTGGTTATGTCTATGGTTAAGATGTTGTGTGGTATCCCTAGGTGTATATGGGATAGATGTGATGTTATGGGCTATGTGTCTATGGATGATATGGAATGTTACAACCTAGATGTCTATAGAAGAGATGTGATGTGATGTGATGTGATGTGATGTGATGTGATGTGATATCCTAGGTGTCTTCAAGTATGATTCTATATGGAAAATATGAGTGTTTCAAGAGGTATGTTGTTGTGGTGTGATAGAGGAAACCCAGAATTAATGTGGTCTGGGGTACCTTTTTTGTCAACATACTTCTTATTATGTTACTAAAATTTTAAGAATCATTTGGTGATCAAACCATAGTAAGTATAGGTTTGGTCAATTTACCATTTTACGTGTTGTTGGTTCTATTGTTTTCTCACCTTTTTATTAGTATGATTATTTAATATGTACATGTGATAAATTGTATGTGATCATACTTAGTATACTTGTATGTTCATGCTATGTGTACAAAATATTATTTTGGTTTCCAGGAGGAATTCATGGACCATGTACGATATTACTAGATCATAATCAAGAACTATTACATTCTCACTGCTATAGTGTTTTCTTTTGGTATTTTGTTTAGAGTATATTTGCATCTATGTACATTATACATTCAATATTGTGTATTTTTTGTTTACTTTTTATATTGTGTCATTGAGTTACGTCTACTTGATTTATCCATTGTCCTGATCCTATATTATTGTGGAAAATGCCTTCCGTTTATGTGATATTTTTATAACATTGATACTTATAACCAACCCAGGGCCTACTAATGGTGTTACTTGAGGGTAAATATCTCTCATCCTTCACTATAAACCTTATAGGATTACCTTTTTATAGATGGGGTCATGACACTGTGGTATAAAATGTTTTGGTTGAGGGATATGATTGAGTTTGGAGTTAGACATTGTAAGGAATGAATGGGTTGGTAGGGGAATAGTGTTAGATTATCATGGTGCATGACATAGGCCTGAGAATACTAGATATAACATGAGATTTTTGTTATCAATATGATCATACACAAAAAATATAATACTACTGAATAACGAAGTGATATGGTACTACTTCTAGGGTAGAGAACCAAGGGAGGTAAATGCACCCTGATAATCTATGTTCTTATTTCAATTGGGTGGTTTTGGGAAGTTTAAATAAATTAAATTAATAATTACAAAATTACATAGTACTAGAATTTGTAAATATTTTTTCCCTTTCATTTATGGATCCCGGTCACTATCTACATGTGGTTCATGTATAAGAGGATTAGGTGGTTGATTCAATTGATCATCAAAGGATTGAACCTGCCGAAGAGGATTAGGCATAGTAGAGGATGTAATATTCCTTATAGTAGTTGAGTATTGATAAGTGATAATAAAGTGTTTCTAATCTGATGATAGAGAGATAGTTTGAGGTGTTTAAGATCACTTTTTTATTGATTTGGGTCCCAGTGGTGTACTGAGTCACACTGGTAGTTAGTAAGATATAAGGGAATACCCATCAGTGGTGGACATTGTATCTCGGTTAATGTAAGGGTGCATATTTTTCATGATATTAATTTTAAAATGAGTTCTGATTAGTGTTCTTTTCGATGAACATGAATGTAGTGAATAAGTATGATATACTCACTCTTTAACAAAATAACAAGCCTGCGTGGGAAAATGATATGGCATTCCTGGATCTTTTGTCCTTCTCCTAGTATTTTTTGTGATGAGGAGTCCCAAGTAAAACATCTTTAGGAGGTGATATATCCTTATATATAGAATGTAGTTATTCCATTTTTCCCAACATATCAATTTATTTATAAGATTGTAGAGGTGATAAAGAATATGCACTTATAATGTGGTTTACTATGAGAGGGTAACTGTCAGGGTTCCTTAAAGCGTACAGTTTTTAGTGTTTGAGATCAGGTACTAGGGGTTAGTAAGTTTGAAACAATGAGGAATCAACCTCACCAAGTCCCCTCTCAGCATTTTGAGACCAATGGTTTTCATTATTTCCCAGGTTACCTGATCTAGTTTTGTTTTTCTATGTTGTCTATGACCATCATTATAATCATTTCCCTATTCTTCGTCAAGATCAGTATAGTAGAGGTGGTCTAGTTCAGCGTTGGTCCTAGAAACATCATTCTCCCCCTAGTGGAGATGGAGTAGGTATAGGTATACCTCACAACATTTCCCACTATGTTTTAGTCCCTTCTCCAATATATTATAATCTATAATACATAGATAAACATGTTTTTTAAATAGATATTTTCTCAGCTAGGTTACGACATGACACCTCTCGTTTGTTTTATAGTCTTCTTTTTTCTACAATTTTATGGCGTGGAGAGTTAGGCTACGGTGTGATCATATATTTTTTTGACTACCTATGAAAATAAAAACCTACAAACCCCCTTCACAATGCTTATTTTCTTATTAATTCTTTGGAAAACCAACTTCATCCCAAGGAGGCCATTTTTCCTCTTCTAATTGGTTTTTAACCCTGACCATCAGAGATCAACCCCTAAATGTTACAAGTAAGTTTCTTTCTTCCAACTTCTTGGTTTTTTCTCTTTCCTTTATATGGGAAGGTTTTTTTAATAAAAACCCTAGTTTTGATGATATTTTGGTATGTAGATGTTTTGGTGTGTTATGTTTCAGGTTATAATTGTTTTCCCTTTATCATGATTTTTGGTGGTGGTATTCCTATCATTAAAACCTTGTACAGTGGTTCGAGAAGCTTCACATAAGTTAGTGGATCCTCTCTTTCCATCTAATTGTATCATGATGATGTGGTTATGTTTTTGTTATCTTTTGAGATGAAAATATTACTTTGATTAATGAATATACAGATTTAGTTTAACAGAAATTGAATTGGAAGAGAAAATGGAAGAAATGTTTTGATGGAATATGTGATTATGAGAAAGATGTGATGTGATAACCTAGGTTTCTTTATGCATGTTTCAGTATAAAATAGATTGGATAACCAGGGTGTACATCATTTGGTAGTGAGAGAAGAAAACTTGTGGTAAATTGGTGTAGGGTAACTTTTTATCAACATTAATTTTATTATGTCACTATAATTGGATGTGTTATTTTTTGAGTCCACTATAGTGTGGATTGGGTTGGTTATTTTTCCTTTTTTTGGTGTAGTTGGTTCTATATCTTTCTCACTAGTTCATTAGTATAATTATTGAAATGTACCTTAGATAAATTTCATGTGATATTATTGAGTATATTTTTATTCTCACCCTACATGTACAAAATGTATATTCATTTATATGAATAATTAATTGACCATGCTGGAAATTTATGGCTATAACTGTGAAGTTGTTGCATTGTCACAATCGTAGGTTTTTTTTGGGTATTTTAGCTAGAGAACCTTTTTATCTATTTACTTAAAAAATTCATTATGGGATGGTTTTTAATTTTATTTTTATATTATTTCATAGTGTTTATTATTTTTGATTTATTGTATCTTATTATCCTATATTATAGAGGGTAATTCCTTCCATATATGAGAGAATTTTATAACCTTGGTGGTTGTGACCATCTTGAAGCCTATTGAAGGAGAGACCTCAGGGAAATTATCCATCATCATTCATTTCCATCCTAAGAGGGGTATATTTTGAGGGAGTGGTCATGAAATAAGGGTATAATAATAAGTCCTAAGTTGTGAGATAAATGATGTCTCTTAAAGAAGAGGTAATCATCTTACCTCACTCTTTCAAATTTTATTTCTTCTTAAAATTCCTTTAAATTTATTGTATCTATACCAACATAATGGCTATATTATAATAAATATACATTTATTTTATTGTGACTATAGAATAATCATTTTCTACCTATTTTCCATAAAATGATAAATGAAAGTATTTCATGTACGGACATGCATACTACCCCATCCAAATAGTGATATATTTTTTTCCATCACCCCCATTCATGGATGGGTATAATGATGGGTTTAATAAAGATACATTCCATATATGAAATTGTTATGATTCAACAATCATAAAATATTATTTATATTTCTTTACCTTTTTTTAGTATAAGATGAAAATCAATTTTATTCATATGTATGGACCACTGTCTCTTTGAACGGTGTAATTTGGTAATCTATCACTATCCTTTATGAAAGGTTTAAAATATGTATATAAATATTTTTTATTTTTTATATATTTATTAAATTTATGGGGATTTTGGAACCATGATTAATATTCAAGGACCATAACTTCTAGACCAACAATATATAAAAACAAAGTAGATAATTCCTGAAATGAAGATGATAATGAGTGTTTATTAATGAGCGAGGATAAGATGTTATTTTTAAACAATGTAAAGAATTATAATTATGAATATTCTTCTATAATATAATTATAATAAATTTAAATGTATTATATAAGAGTTTACAATACATATGAGTTATTTCGGACTTGAGGTTAGGGTTTTATGTTACAATATGACTTTTTTCTAGGATAGGTAATGCATAAATTTATAATGATGAAATTTTAAGATATATATCTCTAAAATCATATGTAATTTATTTTACACAATTTATTTATAGAGATTAAAAGTTTTACTTTTATTTTAATCTCTCTAGGTAATCATAATTATAGAATAATGTTTATAAGAAAAACTGATTTTGTAGTACTCATCAACTGTGAATCTTTTTCTTTCTCTCAACATTTTAAAAAAATGTTATTAAAAAAATTAAATTATAAAATGATATATTAGAGTCATTTTTATGATTTTTTTATTTCTATAAAATGTATAAAGTTATTTTAATTTTCATTTTCTTAATGAAGTTATTTTTACTAAATGTTTGAACAGAATCATTTTTTAATGTATAATGCATAAATAAATTTTCTAATTGTCATGAATAGTCTTTTAATTAAATATATCATTATATATTTCCAAATTTCATTTCAAAGAAATTTTTTTCTTAATATTCTATAAATTTATATATTTTAATTATGTGATATCAAAATGAAAATGTTATTCTTTTCAAGAAGTTCTCTTGTGATCTTTTATAGGTATTTTCATCTATTAAAACATCCATTCATGACACTTATTTTTTAAGGAGGATATGATCCAACAATACCATCCTTATTATTTCAAAATATGTTTAATTATTCCGTTGATGAAATCATGATGAAACTCAATTTTTTCCATGTACTACCCTATGAAGAAATGATAAATATTTTTGTTGTCTTGTGGAATACATATGAATGGATTATGAAAATATGATGATTGGATCTGTTATATCCCTCCAATGAATTAGGTAATGATTAATGTCTTTTGTGATCAATGAGTACATAACCTACTATCCCAATCCTAAATAGGGCACCAGGGTGGTTATCCCAAGCTGGATGTACGTACATAAGTGGTAAGATATCCTAACATGTTATGAATGTCTTAGTTCAAGGCCTTGAAATATGAATTATTTCATTATGATTATGCCACACTTTTTATACCACCCTATATTAGATGTTATTATTATATTTATATAATCCCAGGGATCATGATCTTTGAGTCTTATATGATTTTTGTCTTTTGAACATCCAAATCCTTATTCCATGATTATGATCTATGAATTATTCCATTTAATTTTCAAATGTCAATCACATATTCTTTGACCCTTAAGAACATGTTATGTTTATATATGGTTATTGAATGATATCTCTTATATTTATCCATATCGGTCATCTTATTTCACCCTTTATCATATTTCAACTCCCCATGTTATAATGTAATGTTTTATGTATGGTATGTATGAGAAATTTATTATATGATAATAACGTTATGATATATGTTGAATAACTTTTATGAAATAATAGGATTATGTAACTAGTTTTTGAATACACTAAGCCTTTAGAGTTCTAGTGTTTGTATTGTTATGAGATGTTTTAATATTTATTTAAAATGATGTAATATTTATGCATGAAATGTTTGGGTCACCTCACCATATACACACCAACTAAATGGATTTGTAGGGAGAATATAGGCCTTTTCGAGATATGAAGAATAATGCTTGAAGTATGTGGTTACTAAAAATCATATTAGAGATAATCAATTTAAAAAATTATTCAAATTCAAAATAAATGTTTTTTAAGATGAGATTATAACATGGATACCGATGATATGTGGAAAAAACTTAATTCCACTTTGGACTAATTTTGAATTTTATGTAGTCCTTTCCTTATAAAAAAAATCAAAACTCAATAAGTTTTATGAAATGGTTGGGGAGGGTATTTTTTGGTTATATATCAAATGAGGAAGGATATAGATATTAAAATTAGATTATGCAAAATTTTATTCAATGATATAATGTAAATATTTTAAAACAAACCTATATCTAATTATCAAGATGTAGCAGTTTTTGATGAAAAAGATGAAAACATCAAGAAACATTCTTAAAATATATGTGTTGTTCATGAAAAATATTGACTATAAGTTGGTTACCTTGGGTCAGATAAAACTAGTGATGAGTATTAGTTAGGAGGAAATAAAAATTTGAAGCATAAAAAAGCTAAGGATGCATGTGGAGAATGATAATATCATTTGAAATAATCAACCTCTAATAAAAACCGAAGGAAGGATACAATTGGAAAAGAAAATAGATTTGGCCTCAAAGATTGATCCAGATTCTTTGGTTGAATTATATCTATATAAATTGGATAGAAACTATGTATAATGAGTGAATCTATTTCAAAATAATGCCACATGGGATCTTATTCCAAGATCCAACAACATAGTATCATTAGAAAAAAATTGGGTTTTAGGAATAATTTAGATGATCAATGAAAGGTGTTATTGAACAAGGGAAGTCTTTTATGTAAAGGTTTTTTTCAAGATGAAAGAGTGTATTCTAATGAATCATTTTATCTAGTTGTAATATTAAATTCTAAAATAATATTATATGTTGTAGAAGCTTATAGAAAATATAAAATATATCATTTGGATATAAAATCCTCATTTTTGAATAGAGAGATTTCAGAATATGTTTATATTAAGAATTATATGGTTTTATTCATTATAATAATGGATCAAGTGTATATTAATTAATGCAACATTTATATGGTTTATGAATACCCTAAATGGATAGGAGTCAAATCTTGATATCTATTCAAGAGAGATCATATTTTACAAAGGGACTGTTTAAAAAACCTACATATCGAATAGATAATGGTTATAAAAATTATTTTAATTATGAAGGTTTATAATATTTTTTTTCCAGTGATCCTTTGAATTCTTATCAAGACATTACAAATCAAATAAAGAATAAAATTAAGATGATTATTATGGGTGAGATGAGATATTTCTTTGGGATACAAGTCATTCATGGAAATGTAAACTTTTTTGATCATAAAATAATTATTCGAGAGAATTAATAAACATGATTTAGTGATGGGATTATAGGATAGTGGATATACCTATTTAGGTATGGTTGAAATTTTATAAAGATACAGAAGGATAGTTTGTAAATAAAATAGAATTTAAATGTCTTATTGGAAGCCTGACTTATCTGACATCTTTTAGAACTAGTATTTTGTATGTTGTGAGTATTTATACTAGATATCGAAGTGAATCAATAAAATAATATCTAATGGTTTACAAAAGGATCCTTAGATATGTTAAAGAGATTATAATTTATAATATTCTTGATAAGATAAGAAATAATTTTAATCTGTCCTAGTTTATAAATATTTTTTTGCTAAGGTGATAGTGATGATATATGATCAAATTCATTTGGAATTTTCCTCTCGGGAAAAATTTTCTTGAGTTTCCCCTACAAGAAACAAACCTTATTGACAATGAGTACTATAAAAAGATGAATGTGTTGTTTTTGCGATTTTTTCATGAAAATGATATATAAAAAAGTGAAAATAAATTATTTTAGGATTAATTTTGAAAAACATACTAGATTTCATAGTGATAATAAAATGGATATAGATATTTTTAAAAATAATATAAAATTATCAAGGTCCCAAAACAAAGACATTAAATTGAATTTTATTAAATATAGGAAGTCCAATAGAGACAAAAAACTGAATTTCTTCACCATAATAGACCATTTGGATGAAATTTCAACCATAAAAATCCATAATGATAAATTTTATAATGTCTTTGGACAGATATGTTAAGACTCTCTAACAACATTATGAATCTTTGGAAGGTACTCTAATAGATGCAGAAAATTCTCTTTCAACTAGGGAGATAAGGTGGATACTGATTTTTTAAAGAATAATTATTTACCTATCTGATCTAAATAAGTGTTTGTGATTTTAAATAAGCATTATTTTTTGATTAGGGGAGTGAAAGTGTTAGGGGAGAGGGGACTTTAATACATGGGAAAAATGATTATTTTCCCAAGGTGATGGAGTTCCATAAAAAAGATTCTATAACTTTTGTTGTGGTTTCATAATTTTTATCCTTTGATAATGGTTGGTATTTGTTTTCTATTTTATAAGAATTATAGTTATTAGTAGATGTTCAAAAAGAGTCTCATATATTGATAACAAATAAAAAGGGGTAGATTGAATTGACATCGTAATTTTTTATAGATGTTTTTTTATAAACATTATATCAGAATGTTTTTTATTTCATTGATAAATGTTTTTTAATATTTTTTGGAGTGGATTGAAGTGTTTTTGTGATGATTCTATGTTTTTTGAATAACTCTGACTTTATTGAGCATGATCTAAAAAATTACAATATCTTTTTACATATGATGTATCATTGTATGAATATGTGTTATCATATAAATCTATCACATTTCTATTATTGAATTTAAACCTTGGATGTTTGACATGGGATCACCATATGACATTGGGGATTAATAAGAAAATTCCAAATATATTAAGAATTCGATTTGAATATTAGAGTATTATAATTTATCTAATGAAATTATAGGGAGTCCAGGGAAATTTATTTTTAGCAATTGAATTTGGACTAACTATATGACTTTTCAAAATCATATTAACCCATCATAAGATTTTGATCCAATCATAAAATTTCTATTTCCACCATTATAATTTATAAATGGAGACTGTATGAATTTTATGGTAATATAGAAGCATGTGACTTTGGAACTAAATGTATGAGTTTTGATCACGTAACTTCAAAATAAATATAAAATACATGTTGGCCCAAAAATTAGAAAATTCATCAGGGTGTATGAATTCATTTAATGAGTTTGATCTATAATTATCGATCCAATGATCATATGACTTCAATAGTCATATGATAAAGTGAAATTTTTAGTTTGTAATAATTTTGGTCGTTTCTGAAAACTAAAATAAATTATAATGATGTTTTTGTATGAAAATATTTTCAAAATATTTGGGACTCAATTGAAGACATAATTATTGTCATGATTCATTCAATATCGAAAGAAAAAATTGAGATAGATCATAGGAAATTTAGAATAGATTAGTGTTAAATATATGATATTATATTTCCCTATAAAAGGAACTATTATTTATGGAATCTTCATGTAGTTCAGAATAATGTGATTTGGCATAAGTTACTATAAAAAATATTATTTTTAAAATTAATTATAATATAAATTGTATAAAATAAAGAAGAATTGTTTTTTTGAATTTAGAGATAATTTGATATGGAATTGTATTTAAGGAAGTAAATTTGAGTAATTATATAAGATTATTCATTCTTATTTCTGAAGAGTTCGGGTTAATATTGTTCCACTAAAATTCATTTAGTAACTTTTTACTGAAATGTATGAAGACTAGATTAGTAATGCATGGTCTCATGAATGTGATATCCATTTGGAAACAGTGATAGGAAAGTAGATGTACAACTTCTATACGACTTTTTTATAGTATTCAAGGACCTTCAAGAAGAAGATGTTGTATTTTATGTAGAACAATATTTATGGATATTGAATATCAGATTAAACCAAGATCAATGAGTTAATATTAAAATTCTATTGGTAACATGATAAATAACATAATTCATTTTTATTACAGTATGTGTTCAAGGATGTGACCTGACATTGCATTGTACTAGATATTTGACATCCTATCAAGAATCAATGATTTATACTTACCATATCTTGTAATAATTTCTATATTTGTTAAAATATATGACTACAAACTTAAAATGAACTTGGAATGGATTAGGAACTCACTTTAAGGATAAAACATGTAAAATAGCTTTATGTTATCTCATTCTTACAATAATTTTATATGGTTGAAGAATATATTATAAGCATATATCATAATTCTAACAGGTTATCTATGTTAAATTCTTAAAATAAAAGATATTTTAAACATTAAATACTAATTAAACTGCCTTATAAATGGTTTAATAGTTGGTATAGGAACTTCAAAAATAAATGAGGAGTATATAACATATAGGAAAACTTGAATGAAATATTCTTTAATGTTGATAAGAGCCCCAGTATGGGAAAAATATATATTTCATGAAGTGGATAAATAAATGGACTTATTTTATATTTATTTATTTGGGGACCCATATGTGAAAGAATGGGGGATATTAATAAAAGGGAAGGTTTGATGAGAGGGATAAGGTAAGAATGAGTTTTTTAGAATCTGTCTAACATAGGGCTTGGGTAAGAGAGGGAAAAATCATACTTTTAATCTTATATTCAATTCACCGCCTTCTTATATTTTTTTTGATATTCACCTCCTCATATTATAATTCCTCTATGCTTGGAAATATATGTTTATTATATCTCCCCCTCCTTCTCGTACTCCACATTTTGGTTATTTATATTTTGGAAGAGGTTTCTATGGATATTTTTCTTATCAGTAGGTTTGACTTGAAAGATATCATTTAATGCAGACATTACACTGAGAAAGGATCAATATCATATACAAGTGCTCTGAAAGTTTTGAGACATCAATGTACAACTTTGATTCAATGATCTAAAATCCCACACATTAGATAGAAGAGGTGGGATAATGTACTAATATAATAGATGGGATTCTTGTAGAATATCACTTGTCTAGTGAGACATGTGGTGAATATTCCAATGAATGATGAATAGAATCCAACAATTAAGGTAAAAAGGCTATAAAATCATTTTTGTTTCCCCATGGGATAGTAAAAAAAATCAAAGAGATCTTAGGATTTAAGAAATGAACATTACTATAGTAATGTTTATTCAAGTAACCAACCACATCGAGATGTTTATTTTTTATGGATTAAATCTATGGGGATGGATTAGATGATTATAGTAATAATTATACATCATTTAGATTACCAAGTAAATGAAATTATTTATGGTTATGAAAGGTTCATCAATATTATAGTTTACCATATTGGTATAGGTGCATCCAGATTTAAGCCTATATTCATTTAAAGTAGTGTTAATGAATGATTTTAGTAGTGCAGGGATGAAAAGTTTTACCCGTGATGCACAAGGAGAGTTATCTATATTATGTTGGATATGGGGTGACACACAGACAACAATTTTTATGAAGGATTTGTAAAAACCACCCTTTAAAATCTATATGTTATAATGAACATAAGCAATAGTAGTGTATTCATCTCGTACACCTTTTATTTGTGAATACATGAAAGCAAATGAATAAGAAAATTGGATGAAAAAATAATATTCATTGCTGATGGTGAGAGGTTGAATATTGTAGATATTACCAGAGAGAAAATTCAAATCCACTTTGTCAGACGGAAAATAAGATTCCCTCAGTTAGGTTTATTTACTTGTAAATGATATATATTTTTTGTTGTATAATAATGATAGTGGCTTTGAAGAATATGATAAAATTGATTACAAGAATCCATTTATATTTATCTATGCTGATAGTAAATAGTGAAAAGGATTAAAAGAGGGAGATAAGAGGTCTTCAAATGATATCTTGATGGTCTATAGAAAAAATTAAGAAAAAACAAAAGGGGTTTTCTTTGTGATCTCTATGTAAAAAGGAATTGGAAAAACAAATGTTGATGATTTTATAAATTTTTAAACCTCGTCATTATATAATTTACTCGATATGTGAGTTGGGAAAAAGCATTGATTCCTCTACTATAATTAATTTTTTTATCATGTTTTAGAGGTTTTTAATAGACCATATAGAGTTCCAATAAATAAGAGTGCATTGTAACTTTTCCTTGTGGATAGAGATGGTATAAAACCCAATGATACTATAAATACTAGGAATAGTAGTATTCTAGATTTATAAGTTTTAGCCACTATATATGTATATTATTTGGGATATATATATATATATATATAATACCACTACAAGAAAAAGTATTTATTTTTTTATATATTCTTTTAACCATAGATTATTAATTTGAAGATAAATTTATGGTAGAATCTATGGGATTTTATATACATGGGATAATCATCTACGAGATTTCTTAGCATGGATGTGTCCCTAGATTTTTTTAGAAAACAAAGAACTAGTAACAATAATCCATTGATTTATTGTTTTTTCTTAAACCAATTATTTAGGAAAAAAATTCCTAATACTAAATGAAAAGATCCAAAATAATATGTTTCTAGTATATAAAATGTATTAACTCTATCATATGAATATGAACTACATGGAATTAAAAGATATTGGTCCAAGGAATTTGAATCCTAGTTTTTCTCTAATAAAAACCCTTTAAAATGGAAATAGAAATCTAGAACCCTGTATAGGTTAACATTTGACATTTATGATGAAAAACAATTAAAATATCAAATGATAGACATCTAGACAAATATTTAGAGTGAAATAAATGTGAGTAATTTTTATCTAAAAGACATTGATAACTTATTTCATTGAGGTTATGTATTTTATATTTAGGTATGTAATATTTTCTTAAGTATAGTAGAACAAAGAAGTGTCTAAAATTAAGATTTACATACCATGACACAAGAGGCTGAAAAACAACATCATTTGAAGGTGCATGCGGTTTTCTGATTCCTTTTGGTGATGTTTTCTTATTTTCTACAGGAATTGAACATATTGGAGCTGCTGATAGTGAGAACATGCAATATAATTTAGACCAAATTAGAGTAAATCGTTGTGATGTAACCTTCACTGGGAATGTGTATTGTTTCTAAATTTTGGTTCATATATAATAAGATAATATGGATGAGGAATCTCCCATCTATAATAAGGTTTATTTTTATTATCTTTTGGAATTGAAGGATTTTCATTTTGGCACGAGTGATAGATAATTTGACACCTCAATAAAATTTAGAAGGAATATTATAGGAAAAGAAATAAAAGAGAGGAGTTTTATAGTTAGGATAACCGGTATATATTATTATATAATGGGTATAAGAGACCTATTAAAAGAGAAATATATTTTAAATTAATCTTATAAAAGTAATGAATTAGTCCATAATAGTTCTTTCGGGGAACCAGACATTAATGAAGAGGGAAACAATTAAAATGGGAAGGTCAAAGATTTGTGGCAGAGGAAGATTGGAATTTTTTAGACATAGTTTTTATTAGGGATTGGGTGGGATAAGGGATAACCCTATATGGTTTTTCTCTTATATTCCTTTCTCCATAATCTTATATTTTTTATGTTTTTCACATCCTCCTTCTATAATTATAATATTCTTAGATGTATCCATTCACATATTCTATATTCTACTCCCTTTTTTAATCCACATTATATCTAAATATAATATGAAATATATTTCTCTCGGTTTTGTTTTTATTAGGTATTATTCCTTCTATTTATTTCTTTTATTTTTTGAATTTAATTCCATATAAAATATTGAATATAGGTTAGTTATTTCCCTTTATATTTTCAAACCAAAAATATTTTTCATGTTTTATGAAATATTTTATATTCTAATTTTGTGTTTATGTGATAATAAATATGGGCCTTCAATGAAAATATTTATCCATAATTTTTATTTTGTGCTTTTGATTTTTGAGAAACATTTTTTGTACAGAGAATTTTTTGTGACAAAATGTTTTTACTATTCATATAGTTGTTTGAGTTTTATTCTAAATCTGTTTTATTTATTGTATGATAGTTAACAAAAAATATAAGTGTAGTTAATTGAACAATAGTATGACCCACCTAATGGTTTTACATTAGGGATGATGTTGGGTTTTATATGTTGGGGAAGGGTATCTTGGGTATTATACTGGAATTAATTTAGTCAGTTAAAATTTTCCTTAAATATTGTAAAAAATACTTATATCCACAAATTTTTTCAAATCATTGTAAAATATTCTACAATATTTAATCCCATATTTGATAAAAATATTTTCCCTTTATAGTCATTTTTAATTTTTTGATGATTTTAGTTAATCAATAATTTTATATCATCATATAAAAATATATCTTTTTTGTTTTAAATACAAGGAAATGATATAAAAGTTCAATATTTTTTCCATAACGGATAGCCAATTTTATAGAACAATTTTTATAAATAATTATAGTGGATAAACATATTTTTCATTATTGATATTGTGAATAGATTATTTTTAAATGATGGTGATTCATGTGTTTTTAAAAACTATTTATGGTATAATTTTTTTATCATATATCATTATCTTTTTGAACATTATATTAGGTTAATTGATTTATTAATAATTATTGGATATCTATTGTCTCAATTTCCACACTTAGACACTGAATAATCAAGTTGTACAAAATGATTTCTTAGTTTCATAGGTTGGAATTCATCTAATTGTATTCATCAAAACTATTTTTGATGAATATTTTCTTATGGGAACTAAATTTGAAACAAAAATATATTTTTTTGAAAATAATGAAAAGTTGTTTATTATTTATTAAATTCAATGGAACAAAAATGTTCATTTTTTTAGAATTCAACCATCAGAGTCTGTTGTCAAATTAACCTTCCTTGATAAAAATTAATTTTTCATTCTTGTGGAAAAACATGTAACCTTCATATTATAAAAACATTATAATTGTTATTCTTTCATTACGTTTTATTAAATATACTTTTATTAATATGTATAGAAATTAATATCATTTACACTATATAAAAAAATATTCTAAGCCTTTTTTAAAATAATATAGTAAATCATAGAGTTATTCAAGTTAAAAAAATATTGAAATTATATTATTGGTTATACTTATTTTTAATTGATAATAATAATAATAATAATAATAATAATATTCATAGTTTTAATCACATAAGATGATAATTTTCATAGTATGGGATTTTTTTTTGAAATGCTTTAAAATGACATCAATAACATACTTCAAATCCCACAAAACATTGGTTTTCAAAAATGTATTTTGGTTATCCAAAAGATATCACAACAAATACTTTCTCTATATTAATATAAATTTACTTCTTCTTGAAAAAATATCCCATAAGTTTCAATTATTTAATCCAAAATATATAATTTCAATAATTTGATATAAAAATGGTGGTCAAGTATTTTAACTAGGAAGTTTCTATTTACTTCACCATGTTATATTTTGAATGAAAATTAATTAATAAATCCTACTAACCACTTTGAAAAATGAATAAAAATAACTATAGAATATATTATTAATTATATATAAAAACATTGTATGCTCATTATATCTTATAAATGGAATCACTAGATATTTATACATTACATATCAAGTTTGGAATAAATTTTTAATAATTTATTCCTCCCATACACATAATTGATGATATATAAAACAAAATTCTATTTTAGAAAACCATATGGAAACATTTAAATGGATTAATAGAAAATTTATTTGGTAAAATTGAATTTATTCGTGATTGACACCTGATTGAATTTCTTAAAATCCTCACAATAAAAAAAACCATTTCCAATTATTGTTATATTTGATAGTACTAAACCATGTAGAGATACTCAATTCAATTAATCCTTCTAAATATTCTCTATTCCAAACATCATATACATAATATTTTCTAAAAAAATAGAATACAAATATAAAAATATAATACTAGTTCATGATAATAATTTAATAGAAAATTCCCCTTGTTACTGCTATGATATTCTAGAAAAATATTTGAGAAACAAATGTACTTACCTTCCCACCATCACTAGAAGCTGATGCAGATAATCCTCTTCTAATACTCCTAGAACCAATATTTATATCTAAACATAAATAAATACAATGTATATGAGAAAAAGTAATGATATACCCATAATGATATATTATTCAACTTTAATTGAATTTGTAGTATAGACAACTTATAATGATACAAAATAGAACAGTTTCTATGCTTTAGTAACCAGTCTATCTAGATAGAAATGTTAAATTTTTATATTTTAAGCCCTAAAATGAACTAAAATAATTTGATATTTCTAATCAAAATTGTTCAGTATGTATAATTAAATAAATTAAAAATATTTTTTTACAAAATGGATAAATATTTTAGGAAAGTAATTCATTACTTATACTTGAATATCCAACATTATTTATACAATTTTAGGTATAAATGAATTAGAAATTGATATTTCGAATTACCAATAAATTATGATATATGAAATCAATATAGTAACTATCAATGCTTTTCTTTCCATTAATTGTTCAACTAGTATTGTATTTATCATAAATAGGTTCATCTGTTCCCACAAAGATTGAGTTATTTCATATTGCATAGGATTCCTACCAATCATTAATTATTTCCCTTCTTATATAACCAAGAATTTGAATCCTTCCTCTATGATTTTTTCATATTTTATTGTGACCCCCAAGTTTATGTTGATCCCCAAAAGAGAGCTTAATAAGTTATCTATAAGTGGAACTTCATTACATTGTCCAGTATTATACCATAATTACATGGTCATTTTTTAACTAAATAGAACTTCTTCATGTGAATTAGATCTATATAATATTATATTATAGTATTTCCTATATCTTGTGAGAAAGTATATGACATAGTAGTTATAGAAGACCAAATTGTTTTATATATTCTAATAAAATCATGATACCATAAATCAATAAAACTAATTATAACTATAATATGATATGAAAGTCTCAAGGTCAATATGTAGATCTCTCTTTAGATTATACTAAAACTATCCTAAACTAATATCAGTGTGAATGAATGATGAACAAGTTCGTTGACACAAAAAATGATAAGGAGAAGGAATCTGTATAACATCATGTTACCCACTTTCAGATAATTCCCATATCTTTATTAATTCTTTTTTTTATTTGGGTTTTTCTTGGGACTCTTGAGGAAGGAGAGAATTTTATGGGGAAAATGACCAAATTTTGTGGATGTATGTTTTTTTAAATTAATAGAGTCATTGTATAAATGTATTGAAGCCTTTTTAGGGTTCTCCTCAATTTTAGAGAATGCCAACCTTGTTTTGGCGTTTTATGCTGACAACTAGACCATTCATAGTATACAGGATAAATACACACCATGTAATTTCTTTTGGGAAGAATTTATTAACCTAGTACACAACATTAAGGATTACATGCCATGCATTTTTTTTACATTGGGTAATGATAAAATCAATCTTTTCATGAAATGAAAAAAGTTTTTTGGCCTACATGAGTTTTTTTAATTTCGTAACATGAAAAGGGGATTCATTATATATAAGACTCATGAGTTTTTATTTTAGGGTGATGAATGTATGATCTCCTTTTCCTTCATTTGTAGCTCTCTTATATCCTAACATATAAGCTCTCAATGGATATTTTGGTGACCTACAAACCTTCTGAATAATATTTTTTCAGTGATTGGTCATCATTTTAGTTTCTGTACATTTCTTTGGGTGAGTATTCCAAATGAATATTTTTTTTTGTATTTTATCATGGTAGTAATTTTGAATTTAATTTTTTGATCAATAAATATTTTGTGTTGATTATTCTTGTTTCCTTCAAGATTGATCTTTATATTTTCCATCAGATGCTAACGCTTGTGATAGTTGTAGTGTGGCGTTTGAGTTCATGGGATGTAAGTAATGATATATAATCTTCAATGAACCTTTTTATAAATTGAATTGATCTTAATATGTGTGTATTGATTTTTTAGTGTCCATTTTCATCACCGTTTTCTTTCTTATTTGTGGATTCCATTACGGGCATGTGAGAACCTAGATTGAGGTAGGTGGTTCCATCTCTAGCCTATGAAATATGTACTCTGTTTATTTAGTTTTATAAATTTATCTATAAATTAATTGTAATGGTCGTATTGTGTGTGTGTAAATGGGTTTTTGAGAAAATATAGTTTTCACTTTTTTGGTAAAGAAAAATGTATTTTAAATTCATTGTAAATTGAACTTCTGAAATGGTTTTCAAAGAATGGTTTTGATTAAATGGTTAGGAAAATATAGAACATACGTATAATTTGGAAATTAGGTGGAAGGAGTAGTAATATGACTTATCTGTTTGTCAGGTGGTTCACTCATAGTGTGTTACACCGATCCCAAGGAATATTATTATTGGAACATGATAGACCAATTGGGGTGTTCACTTCTTAGGGTGTTCCTCTTCCCTCCAAATTTGATTCATATATATAGAGACTTGATGTTTACGATTGTCTTTGTTTAGTTATGAGATTCCTAGCTATTCTATCCAATAGTAAACCTTGTCATAATATTACCGATTATATAGATTGTAAAAATTAAGATTGTACTGCCTTGGATTTGATATGATATGTGATGCATGCTTTGATTTGATTTGACTTCTTTGATGTATAGGAAAATATTTGAAACTAATTTCCCTGTTTTGTTATGAAATTTGTAAAAAGGGGAAATAAAATGTTTTTCCATGTTTTTGATATAAAATCAATTATTTTGTTACAATGAACTGTTTTCCTGAATGTTGATCATGTTCAGATTATTGTACATAAACTTGTTAGGGAGCACCTAGGTGGTATCCTAATACACCTGTTATCCCACATCCTGCACACCCCTTCTATAGTGTATAAATTTTTTTATGTATTTCAATATAGGAAAAAGAAATATAATATAGTGAGGAAAAATTGTTTTTTATATACTGAGTATGGGTAGCAGGTGGTGAGATTGTGGGTGTTTTCCAACACTATCACTTGGATTAGTTGGTTTTTTGTTCTAATTTGATTATTGGACTTGTACTTTGGAATGTTTTAATTTATTTGAGTTGTATAGTTTTTGTTGTCCTCTATCATTTATGTAATATATGTAGACCTTCCTCTATTTCTCTCTAATATATATATTCCATTTTTCCCTTTATGATCGGTGAAATCATTCCATATGGTTATTTTTTAATACCTGGGTGCTAGTTTCCAGACCGTGTGGATCAGGAAAAACCTTCAGGTATGTGTAAATTTGGGTTGGATAGTATTTTGAGAGGGTATCTAGTTCTGGTTCATCATAGTTTGGTATTAGAGGTGGTATGTCCTAATGTTTTATTTTCTTGGTACATTAGGTAAGTCATAGATAGTATTGTTCGGACAAGATAGGTAGGTTTCAATGACTACGTAAAAAAACATACTGTGATGAGACTCAAGTTTCAATGGGTTGTTGGGATGTGTGTCTCCTATTTTTATTCTTGATATTAATCTCATTTTTTCTTATGGTTTTTAAGTTTGAACTATAATTTTCTTATTTTTTGTTTATTAATTCTGTTTTGATGTGCAACTATATTCCTCTAATATGTGTTCTATAGATTTCTCTGGGTAATTTAAAGGATTCTACACAAGTGAATATTATTATAGATAAGAATATTATTGAGTCTATCATGGGGGAAGTTAATACTATCAACCATAATGTATTTCATGTCAAGAACATAGTATTTGAGGCACAAATGTGAGATGGTGGAGTAATAGATCAATCATGGGAGTTATTATGTAAGAATCCACCACCATTTAAGGGTATGAATGAACCTCAAGAGATGGAGGAACCACTGGATAAGATTGACCAGATATTTGACTTCCTGGACACACCTAAGAGTATCATGGTGAAGTGTACAACAACCAAACATAATGGTGCTAGCAAGCGATGGTGGGATTTCATGTTACATGAAGATATAAATGTAGGATTGTACTAGAAGTATTTTAATGCTACCTTAGTTTAGGAGCATTTTTAGAGTCTCTAATGATGTAGAATTCTCTAGAGTCCTTCTCTTTATGGTAAGGAGAGCATTCAGAGTTGGTGTACACCAATTAGTTTACTAAGATGGTTCTTTTTTCTCCAGATATTGCAAAGAATGACCAGTTATAAACTTACTAGTACCTATATGGTTTTAAACCATATAACAGATCACATTTATTTGTGATAAAGAATTCCCCCTTTGTAGAGATGGTATACAAGGATATGTTATCATATATTAATGTGGAACGAATGATTGGTTATTCTACCCCCTCTCTTACACATAATAAAAACATTATTGGTACAAAAGAGAAAAGGATAAAGTTGCAGGATCATCATAGGATTGGTCGATGTGGTTTTTAATGGAAGGAATCATCTATAAATTTAGTTATAGATAATATTTTTCCTTTAACTTTATATTAGTGTGGAAAGTTTAGGCACAAAATGAAATCTTATGCTATGATTTTGAAGATATGTAATTGTTTTGGATTTTATAGGCATCTACATAATTTCATTCAGGATATGTCTATGACTAGATATTGTAACGCCCCAACCCCATTTACCCAGAGTCGGTGCATTATTACATAACATTGGCATGATCAAGAAAGATCAAGCCTTGAATGACCGATTAGTTTAGTAGTCATGGAAACACTGGATATATTCATAATTCTTACATTACATCACAAAGTATAAAAAACTACAACAACATCTTGTCTTCATATCCTCTCATAATATCCCTATAGGTCATTCTTAATTACTTATTCACATCCTGGGAAAAATAAAACATTTAAAGGGATGAGCTCAGATGCTCAGTAAGGATAACAATATAGCAGAAACTTTCATAAATAAGCATAACAATTGATGGCATTGTATAACTAAAACAAAATCCTTTTAAACTGAACTTTCGCATAATATGACAAAGATAAAATGAAATAATTACATTTACCTATTCACATGGATATTATATAAGTCGAATAACCACATGCAATATCGATATGCACTTTTATAATGATGGAATTCATAATTCTAGACTATCATAACCACATAGTCAAGGCCTCGTTCCAAGACTACAAATAAAATTTTGTCAAGTCCTTATGCCAAGATACTTCTTGGTCTTATGAGACCTATCAATGCATCGAGGAGCTATAGCGGGCTCCACCAGTCACTTACTAAGTCCAATTCATTCCTCATATGAAAATATTGAAACATAACATAAAAATTCATATTAAAACTAGCTTACGAGATGTCAATACTTTAACCACAAACCATTAATAGTATAAAAATAGTACATCCAAAGTCAAAAAAAACTCATTTGATACAATAAGAAATATTGTATTGTATCATATTAACCTCAATCGAGGGTAATGAAGGATATTGACATAGATTATAATAATAATCAAACTATTAAGAAAAATATCCCCCTTTTCTTGAAAACATTTAAAAGTCACAGTATCTGTCAAGAAGACATTTAAAATATATTTTGGAATCAAAGTGTCCCATAACACATTGAAACATTTAAAAATAATTTTTCTTTGAAAGAATTAATGTTCATATAAATAAATCTTTAAAACCATTTTTAAAACATGGACATTAATGAGAATGATTTAGAATAATAAATCTTTACATCATTTTAAAATGATATTTTAGTTAGAGTTCCAAACCAAATGAGAGACACTTGAATACAAATAATTGAGGTAATAAAAACATTGTAATATCTTGAGAATAAAGGAATTCATGATATACTATGTCAATGTACATTATATACACAATATAAAAGTGATTTGGTGTATAACAACAAAGGAGTCTCAATGGAATGTAAATTGAGATGAAATATCTCATAAAGGTCATATCCTTAGGTTAAGGATAAATCAACGATATAATTTTGTGTGAAAAAAATTAGTACACTCAATATGATTGGAAATTCAATGTAAAACAATCAAAGGACATTCACATATATTCTTTTAAAAACAACACCAATGAATTGGATGTTTATCTCAACAAATAGAATTTAGTAAAAATTACTCTTATCAAGTCCATATTGATGACTTGAGGATTTATCAATGGAGTTATTATGTGTAACAAACTTATATCCATAGAGAGTTGAGAGGAAATTATGACATAAGAAAATGAATATTTATTCCACACATAATCTTGGAGTAAAATAATCAATGAAGTATGTGTAAAGCCGAAAGAGTGGAAATTGAAATTTCAAATTCCCTTATTGATTTTGTAACTTTTGAAACATATAGAATGAAAGAAGGATAATACCATGATTATGTAAATATCCATGAATTAATGTATATTACAAAATTAATAATAACATGGGTAGTACACACACTACATGCAATAAATAAGTGGTGAACAATGGAAATCTCAAGAAATTAAAAGTGAGATAAGAAACCACTTACATTGTACTTTTTCCTTGGTCAAGGGTAAGTTAGCCTCCTGTATAATAGTGAAATAAATGTTATTGAATTATACAATAATCATATACAATAATATGATATCATATATGATCTTTTAACATGGCATTGTTAATAATATCTTAGTATTATCATCGTTTTAGGTGTTAACTTACTCATTTTCTTTTATATTGTTTGTTACATAATTCATGTTTGTTATGGATAGGTTGTATATTTCTAATATAAAGAATTATATGAAGTCCTTACACATTATTTTTAATCATAAAATGAGAATTAGACTTGTATGGATACGATGGGGAATGAATCTCATCGCGTTCGTAGAGGCAGTAGTCCGTACGTACGTAAGAACAATAATATCATTCTTCTGATATTAAAATCATATATAATTGGATGATATATCATATATACCAAATCATTATCATGTTATACTTATTATTTACTTGAATTACAAATCATTATTATTCCCATCCAAATAATAATGTATTGAATAACAATTACACCACGACGTGGAGACGGTAGGCCGTACGTACGCACGTATAGTGACTTTTCATTAAAAGGATGGATAGAGTACTGAATATGGTTGTAACATATTTATTATAATATCTTATTATATAAAATATAATGGATTTATTATTTTAAAATGTATATAACAATGAAATAAGAAGTTTATGAAGAAAGGAACTTGAGAGAGGGTGGTGAAAAAATTACCTCTTCTTCAAGTTCTTTGTTTTGATTTGATCAAAAGAGATCCTTAAGTTGGCATTCTGATCAAACTAATGCCTCTAGGTTTACGTGAGGGATGTTTATAGAATATTTATGCAGTGGTTGGCCGTAAAAAAAGGCTTTGGAGGTGTAAATTAGAGAGAAGGGGGAGTAACCTTTTATAAGAGGGGTGAGGGGTACCTTTGGAAAAGCTAGAAATATTATTTTATAGTAAATTCATATTCGGTTTCAAATGGATCCAAAGAGGATTATTTAAATCATAAGGTGAGTATGGGTCAAAATACTTCCAACCAATATATTTTAGACAGGTTTGGGTCACTTTATTATCCCTATCATTTATATTTAACTCTTAATTAAATAGTTTGACATTTACCATGTCTCTTTGTATTTTTATATTATATAGTTAATAAACATACTATATACCTCAAAGAGACCCCCCAAGTGGTCCATTAATGATACACCTATCATTATATTAGTCCTTTTTCAGAACCTTTTATTTTTAGGAATATAATATCAATTAATAATACAATATCTGTTTTAAAAACTCTTTTATGTCAATTTTGACACTATTGGTTATTTTGTTTTTGATAATTTCATAACAACATTATTACTTCGAAAAAATTATATAACCAATACTAATATGTCATAGAAATCTATAAAATTATTTTAATTAATAAAAAGTCACAAATTACATTTATTTGGATATTTATAATATCAATTATTTTAATTTTTCATTAATTAGGTAATTACTGCATCACCATTATGTCATAAATAAATTAAATTATTTAATGTCTAAAAATTATAAATAAAATAAAATTATGCAGGAAATCATTTTATATTTATAATTAATTTTTATAATCTAATTTATCTTATGTATTACCTAATATTAAAAATGTTTTAGTTATTAAACATTCATTTTATCTCTTTTAACTTCTCTTTTTATTAACTAAAAATAAATGCCCTAATCTAATCCAAGTGGATATAAATGATAATATATTATTCATAACGTTGTTTTTGGTAAAGATAAACTTGTCCAATAGAATTAGTACATGTGTTAGGGTAATATTAATATCATTTTTACCTTTAAATACCCTATTAACTTTTAACCGTGGTTAATTAAAGTAAAAAGTTACTATTCAGAAAAAATTATTTTAATCTCATTGAACCACATTTTAATCCTATATATTAACCATGTCTCTCCAATTTTCAAAATTACCTTCACAGAAGTGGTAAAATTATGTTTTATGTAAATTTCCAAATTCTCCTAGGATGTGGATAAAATGTGGTGAAAAGTTCAATAAAATTTTTATATATCTAAAAATATTCTAAAATAACTCCAATTAATTACATTAAACATATTTAGGTATTATGTATCTATTTTGAATTTAATTAAATTTAAATAAAATAAATAATTATTTAAATTAAAATCCGGTTTTAAAATATAACTCATTGTTTTTTCACTATTCATCAAAAATAGAATGTTTTCAGAAAAATACCAAAAATTCACCCTAAGCTAATTTCGATATTCCGAATCCAAAAATGAAGTCCATCTTGAACGGTAAAATTTATAAAATTTCAAAAAGTTGGTATTACTATTCATAACGGCTAGTTTGATTGGTTGTGGTGTGTGTTAGAACTCGAAGTTGCATACAACACACACTACTGTATTATTAAAAGAGAAGCATCCCGTGGAAGCTTGGGGTGTTACATTATCCCCTCATTCAAATAATATCATCATTGAAGTTTTGAAAATTGGTCTTGGGAATATAATGGAAATTCCCACACCGGACAAAGAGTCAATAAAACTATCACCTTAAAAGAAAGAAAGAGAAGTACAAAGGTCACCCAAGATAACTTATACTAGGATTCCATGTACGAAAACACTGATATAGAAGATAAACTAAGTGTCAAGTTCCGATGGAATGGGATATAAAACATGATCATGAGATAGTTAACAACAAGAAAGCCACAAACTTGTGATGGGAGAAACGGTCATTTTTTCCCAGTAGGAAATGTATACAGACAATATTTTTTTTATGTTACATTACATAAAGATAGGGAATTCATTTATGATATTGACTAAGAAAATACAGAGATACACTTACATATTAAGTAGAGTTTCGTTCTTTAATAAATTTCGACCACTAACTCATTTTTTAAAACAATCAGTATTCATGAAGACTTGGTCACACTAGAAGATCTAGAATAAACTTCTATAGAATCACACGATCCATGAAGGATAAAATATATGTTTACCTTGCATTTAGAAATTAATCAAAAACAAAATGGTTAGTAGAAGATCTGATGATCCCCCAAAAGGATATTCCTATAGAGAAAGAAACACTTATCTTAATATCTAAAATTAAACCGACAATACCCCAAAGTTAAATAAATAGCATTTAATAAACAATTGTCCTTAAAATCATTAAATATAATCCAAACTAATATTGAAACCCAAAACATAGAAGAATTTCGTTATGTAGTCTTCCACGTTAAATTGTATCTCTAAAGGACATTAACTAATCTTAAAGTCATATACTTAAAATTAATTAACCTAATCACATATTCTATATTATAGGTTAATCATTTCTATAAATAACCTAAATCAATATAAATCCACAATAAAAATGTAGATAAAAATCCACCATTACTCCTCAAATGAAATCCCATAGTATTCGAGTTTCCTTGGTCATATAGTGTTCCCAACAAAGCGAACATCTTCCAAAATAACATTTATCACTTAATCACCAAATAATATTCCTATACTAATGGAATTCGTTTTATAAGACATAAAAAATTAAATCACCTTTATTATTGATCAATAAAATCATTTAACTAAAAATAATTAGTCACATTAACCAGGTACTTCACGTAGTCTAGTGGTAGGCGATAAATACCAATCACAATTTGGTTGTGGGTTCGATTTCCAGAGATTTGTCTGACACGACGGGTTTTCATACGGTTTGCATGTTTTCCTTTTTCAAAACTATATTTTATAACATTACCAAAATAAGATAAATTCCTTAAAATAAGAATAACATAATTTTAACCAGAAATGTTATCTCATACCTTTGATTTTCATCAAAAAATATAATAACTTTTAATTGCCTCAAACCCAATGATCATATAAAACCAAATCATTATTTATAACTATATTCACAAGGGAAAAGCTATGTCTTCCTCAAAAATCATTCTCACATGGAAAACTGCGGGGTTAAAAATACAAGAGAAAACTATTCCAAAGTAATCCCATCAACATTGAGAACTAATACTTTTAAACATTTCTACAACCATTTATTTCCACATAGCTCTTTCTCTGACCAAGAAAATATCCTATCAAATAGGGAATTCCCTCGGGTAATGTCCAAGTCCCCTAAATTTACGAAAAATGAATGTAAATGGATTTTTGGGACACTTTTTATTTTCTTCCATAGTACTCTTCATTTTTTCTCAGCAATTATTCACATTATGTTGTTCTTTCTCACACGTAAAGCATTTCTTTGTTCTGTTGAGACACATTCCTGGGTGTCTCCTTCCAAATTTCCTACATGATGGAATTGTAGGATTCTTTTCTCCATGGTCTCCACTACTGGAGATCTTATCATTCATCACCTTTATCTTCATTGTTGAGTCAGGGAGTGGGTTCATATATATGTTCTTCATAATATTTTTGGAAAACTGATTTGTAATGAACATGACAATTTTTTATTCATATCAACATTCCATTGTTTTTCCCATTTCCACCACTGTTCCCACCTTGTACATCATTCTCAAAGTTACTATGACTTATTTTTACTCCCACCATTGACTAAAACCCAATAGCATTGTGGGATTAATAGTAGTCATAAAATCATTTAGAGAATATCATGACACCATATTCTCAATTTGAAACACCTTAGGATTAACCAAGGACATTTAATCTCATATTATATTAAAATACTTCAAATTGGTTTTTAAAGAAAATGTAAATTATCCCTTGAATATACCCTAAGAGTGTCTTAACCAAGAGTGCAGCAAGACCCATTTCCATGCACCAGTTCTCGTTTGACTCTAGCTCAAAGTGATGTTTTCGGTTTTTACCCCTAGGTACATCTGTGCCAAAGCCACCTCTACCCGCTCGTATCCAGATAGGGATGTATTGTTTGGAAAAATCACAAAATCTATACAATTCCAAATTTCTAGGAAGTTCTTTTATACTAATCATCAATGTCTATCTTAGGGCTATGTGCTCTAATCAGAGATAATCTAAATCTAGTTTCCATGTTTTGTTCTAAACTTCCTCTAATCCCAACTGTAATGACCCAACCCCAGTTATCCAGAGTCAGTGCATTATTACATAACATTTTCATTATCACAAAAGATCATGTCTCAAAAGACCGATTAGTTTAGTATTTTTGGAAACATTAGATATATTCATAAGTCTTACATTACATCATAAAGTAAAAAAAACTACAACAACATCTTGTCTTCTTATCCCCTCATACTATCCCCTCAGGTCATTAATAAATTACTTCTTCACATCCTGGAAAAAATAATACATTGAAAGGGGTGAGATCAGATGCTCAGTATGGATACGAATATAGCAGAAACTTTCATAAATAAGTATAAACATTTAAGGCAATTTATATCTAAAATAAAATCTTTTTAAACTTGATCTTCATCATAATAATGAAAAGATAAAATTAAATAATGCCATTTACTTATTCACATGGATATTATAATAGTCGAACAACTACATGCAATATCAATATCCACTTTTATAATGATGGAATGCATAATGACAGACTATCATAACCACATAGTCAAGGCCTCGTGCCATGATTACAAATAAGATTTTGTCAAGGCCTTGTTCCAAGACACTATATTGTCTCATGAGACCTATTGATGCATCGAGGAGCTATAGAGGCCTCCACCAGTCACTTACTAAGTCCAGTGAATTTCTCAAATGAAAATATTGAAACATAACATAAAATTCGTATTAAAACTAGCATACAAAATGTCAATACATTAACCACAAACCATGAATGGTATAAAAATATCTCATACACAGTAAAACATAACTCATTCGATATAATATAGAAGATTTTATTGTATCAGATTAACCTCAATCGAGAATAATGAAGGATATTGGAATAGATTAAAATAATCATCAAACCATTGGGAGAAATATCCCCCTTTTTCTTGAAAAAACATAAAAGTCACACTATTTATCAAGAAGCCATTTAAAATATATTTTTAAATCAAAGTGTCCCATACGACTTTTAAACTTATAAAAGTAATTTTGATTTATAACTTTAATGTACAAATAAATAAATCCATTAAACCATTTTTTAAACATGGACATCAACGAGAATGATTTATAATAATAAATCATTATAAAATTTTAAAATGATATTTTAGTTAGAGTTCCTAACCAAAAGAGAGACACATGAATACAAATAATATAGGTAACAAAAACATTGTAATATCATGTGAATAAATGGATCCATGATATACTATGTCAAAGTACATTATATACACCATATAAAAGTGATTTGGTGTATAACAACAAAGGAGACCCAATGGAATGTAAATTGTGATGAAATCTCTCATAAAGGCCGTATCATTAGGTTAAGGATAAATCAACGATATAATTATGTGTGAAAAATATAAATACACTAAATATGATTAGATATTTAGTGTAAAACAATCAATGGGCATTCACACATATTCTTGTAAAAACAACACCAATGAATTGGATGTTTAACTCAACAAATGAAGATTGAGTAAAAATTACTCTTTTCAAGTTCATACCGATAACATGAGAATTTATCAATGGAGTGATTATGTGTATCAAAATTATATCCACAGAATGTGGAGTGGAAATTATGACATAAGAAAATGATTAGTGGTTCCACTCATAATCTTGGAGTAAAATAATCAATGAATTATGCGTAAAGCCGAATGAGTGGAAATTGAAATTTCAAATTCCCTTATTGATTTGGTAACTTACGAAACATACAGCCATGGAAGAAGTATCATACAATGATGATGTAAATATCCATGAATTAAACTATATTCCACAATGAATACAAACATGGGAGGTACAACCACCACATGAAATTAATAAGTGGTGAACAATGGAAATCTCATGGAATTAAAAGTGAGATAAGAAACCCCTTACTTTGTACTTTTTACTTGGTTGAGGGTAGGTTATCCTCTTGTATAATTTTTAAATAATCGTTATTGAATTATAGAATAATCATATAAATTAATATGATATCATATATGATCTTTTAACATTGCTTTGTTAATAATATCTTAATATTTTCGTCATTTCAGGTGTTAACTTACTCGTTTCCTTTTATATGTTGTGTTACCTAAGTCATGTTTGTTATGAATATGTAGCATCCTATTCATATACAGAACGATATAAAGTCCTTAAATATTATTTTTAATCATAAAATGAGAATTATAATTGAATAGATATGATGGGGAATGAATCTCATCGCATTCGTGGAGACTGTAGTCCGTATGTACGCATGAGCGATAATATAATTCTTTTTATATTAAAATCATATATAATTGGATGGTATATCATATATACAGAATCATTATCATGTTATAATTATTATTTAAATTAATTACACATAATTATTATACCCATCCAAATAATAATGTATTAAATAATAGTTACACCACTACATGGAGACGGTTGGCCGTACGTACGCACGTATGGTGACATGTCATTAAATGGATTGGTAGAATACTGAATATGGTTGTACCATATTTATAATAATATCAAAATATATACAATATACTGGTGTTATTATTTTAGAATGGTAATAACAATGAAAGAATATGTTGAAGAAGAAAGGAACTTGAAAGAGGGTTGTGAAAACATTACCTCTTCTTCGGGTTCTTCCTTTGGATTTGATCAAAAGGGCTCCAATGGTTGGATTTCTGATCAAACTAATGCCTCTAGGTTGAATTGAGGGAACTAGAGAGAGTATTTGGGTTGGGGATGGCCGATCCAAAAGGTTTGTAAGGGGTAAATTAGAGATAACGGTGTGTATCCTTTTATAAGAGGGGTGAGGCGCAAATTTTGAAAAGCTAGAAATATTATTTTATAATAAATTCATATTCGATTTTTAATGACTCCGAAGTGGATTATATAAAGGATAAGGTGGGGATGGTTTGAAGTCAACCAATATATTTTAGACAATTTTGGGATACTATATTAACCTTATCATTAATATTTAACTCTTAGTTAAATAGTTTGACATTTACCACATCTCTTTATATTTTTATATTATATAGATAATAAACTTTCTATATACCTCAAAGAGACCCCCAAGTGGTCCATTAATGATAAACCTATCATTATATAAGTATTTTGGCCGAACCATATATTTTTAGGAATATAATATCAATTAATAATATAATATTTGTTTTAAAAACTCTTTTATGTCAATTTTGACACTATTTGGTATTTTGTTTTTGATAATTTTATAACAACATTATTACTTAGAAAAAATTTATGTAACAAATCCTATTATGTCATATTAATCTAGAAAATTATTGGAATTCAAAAAAAGTCTCAAATTATATTAATTTTGATATTTATATTATCATTTATTTTAATATTTCATTAATTAGGTAATTACTGCATCACCATTGTGTCATTAATAAATTAAATTATTTAATGCCTGAAAATCATAAATAAAATAACATTATGTATGAAATCTTTGTATATTTCTAACGAATATTTATAATCGAATTTATCTTTTGTCTCAACCTATATTAAGAAAATTTTAGTTATTAAACATTGATTTTATCTCTTTTAACTCTTCTTTGAATTAAATAATAATAAATGTCCTAATCTAATCCAAGTGGACCTAAATGATAATATTTTATTCCTAAGGTTGTTTTTTGACGAGATAAACTTTTAAAATATAATTAGGACATGTTTTAGGGTAATATTAATATCATTTTTACCCTTAATTACCCTATTTAATTTTAACCATGGTAATTAAAAGTAAAAAAGTTACTATTCATCAAAAATTATTTTCATCTCATTGAACCACATTTTAATCCTTGATATTAACTATGTCTCTCGGATTTTTGAAATTCCACTCATAGAAGAGGTAAAATTATGTTTTATGTGAGATTCCATATTCTCCTAAGAGGTGGCTAAAAGACAGCGAACAATTCAATAAAAGTTTATATATCAAAAATTATTCTAAACAAACTCCAATGAATGAAATTGAAATTATATAGTTATTAGGTATCTATTTTGTCCTTAATTAAATTTAAATAAAATATATAATTATTTAAATAAATATTCAGTTTTAAACTATAACTCAGTGTTTTTCACTATTCATAAAAAAGTGAATGTTTTCCGAAAAATATCAAAAATTAACCATAGGCTAATTTCAATATTCCGAATAAAAAATGAAGTCCATTATTGAAGATAAAATTTATAAAATTTTAAAAAGTTGGTAGTACTATTCATAACAACTAGTTTGATTGGTTGTGGTTTGTGCTAGAACTCGAAGTTGCGTACAACACACGCTACTGTATTATTCAAAAAGAAGCGTACCATGGATGCTTAGAGTGTTACATTCTCCCATACATCAAATAATTTCATCCAAGAAATTTTTAAAATTGGGCTTGGGAATATAATGGAAAGTCCCACATCAGAAAAAGTGTCAATAAAACTATAACCTTAAAAGAATGAAAGATAAGTACAAAGGTCACCCAAGATAACTCATACTAGGATTCCATGTACGAAAACATAGATATGGAAGATAAACTAAGTGTTAAGTTTTGATGGAGAGGGATAGAAAACTTGATCTGGAGAAATTTAACAACACGACAACCACAAAATTTTGATGGGACAAACGGTCCTTAGTTTCCCAGTAGGAAAATTATACGGACAAAATTTTTTTAAGTTACATTACATAAAGATGAGAAAATCATTTACGAGATTGACTAAGAAAATAAAGAGATATAATTACATTTTATGTAGATTTTCATTCTTTAATAAATTTCCACAACTAATTCATTTTTTTAAACGATGATTATTCGATAATACTTGGTCACATTAGAAGAGCTAGAATAAACATCTATATAATCACATGATCCATGATGGATAAACTATATATTTACCATGTCTTTAGAGATTAATAAAAACCAAAATGGTTAGTACAAGATCTGATGATCCCCCAAAAGGATATTCCTTTAGAGAAAGAAACACTAATCTTAATTTCTAAAATTAAACCAACAATACCCCAATGTTAAATAAATACCATTCAATAAACAATTTCCCTTAAAATCCTTCAATATAATCCAAACTAATATTGAAACCCAAAACATAGAAGAATTTGGTTACGTAATCATCCACGTTAAATTGCATCTCCAAATGACATCACCTACTCTTAATGTCACAAACTTAAAAGTAATTAACCTAATCATATATTATATATTATAGGTTAATAATTTCCATAAATAACTTGAATCACTATAAATCCAGAATAAAAACGTAGATAAAAATCTACCATTACTCCTCAAATAAAATCCCATAGTATTCTAGTTTCCTTGGGCTTATTGTTTTCCCAACAAAGCGAACATATTCCAAAATAACATTAATCCCTTAATCACCAAATCATTTTCCTATAATAAGGGTATTAATTTGATAAGACATAAGAACCTAAATCTACTTATTATTGATCAATAAAGAAATATAACTAAAAATAATTATTCAAACTAACTAGGGACTTCACGTAGTCACGTGGTATGTGATAAATCCAATCGCACTTTGGTTGTGGGTTTGATTACCACAACTTTTTCCGACGCGGCGGTTTTTTCACACGGTCTACCTATTGTCCTTTTTCAAAACTATATTTTATAACATTACCAAAATGAGATAAATTCCTCAAAAAACCCATAATATAATTTTAACCAGAAATGTTATCTCATACCTTGCATTTTCATTCCAAAATATAATAACTTGTAATTTCCTCAATCCCAATGACCATATAAAATCAAATGGTTATTTATAACTATACCATTTTTATTATCTTCCATAGTACTCTTCATTTTTCCTCGGAAATTATTCACTTTATGTCTTTCATTCCTGCATGTAACGCATTTCTTTGTTCTGTTGATACACTTTCTTGGGTGTCTCATTCCACATTTCCTACATGATGAAAATTTAGGATTCTTTTCTCAATGGTCTCCACTACTGGAGCTGTTATCATTCATCACCTTTCTCTTCATTGTTCAATCCGGGAATCGATTAATATATTTTTTGTTGATCATATTTTTGGAAAAAGTATTTTGCATGAACATGATATCTTTTACGCTGATCGACATTCCATTTTGTTTCTCATTTCCACCATTGTTCCTACCTTGTAAATCATTCTCAATGTTACTATGACTTCTTTGGATTCCTTCCATTAACTAAAACCAGAAAGCATTGTGTGAGTAACAATGGTCATAAAATCATATAGAGAATATCATGACACCATATTCTCAATTTGAAACACCTTAGGATTAACCATGGTCATTTATTCTCATCCTATATTAAAATAATTCAAATTGGTTTGTAAATAAAATTTAAATTATCCTAACCATATCCCCCAAGAGTGTCGTAACCAAGAGTGTGGAAAGGCCTGTTTTCGTGCACCAGTTCCCGTTCGAGTCTAGCTCAAAGCGGTGTTTTCGGGTTTTACCCAAGAATGAATCTGTGCCAGAACCACCTCTACCAGTTCGTATCCAGACATGGATGTATTGTTTGAAAAACTCACAAAATCTATACAATACCAAAATTTTAGGAAGTTCTTCTATACTAATCCTCTAAGTCTATCTTAGAGCTATCTTCTCTAATCATAGTTTATCTAAATCTAGTTTCCAAAGTTTATACTAAACTTTATCTCATTACAACTGTAACGCCCCAACCCAAGTTACCTAGAGTCAGTGCATTATTACATAAAACTGGAATGATCAAAAAAGATCAATTCTCGAAAGTCCGATTAGTTTAGTAGTCTTGGAAACACTAGATATATTCAGAAGTCTTACATTACGTCATAAAGTAAAAAAACTACAACAACATCTTGTCTTCATATCCCCTCATAATATCCATGTAGGTAATTCATAAATTACTTTTTCACATCCTGGGAAAAATAAAACATTGAAAGGGTGAGCCCAGATGCTCAGTAAGGATAATATTATAGTAGAAACATTCATAAATAAGCGTAAACATTTAAGGCAATGTAGAACTAAAACAAAAGATTTTTAAACTTGAACTTCAGCAAAATATAGAAAAGATAAAATAAAATAATTACATTTACATATTTACATGGAAATTTTACTAGTCGAATAACCACATGAAATATTAATAACCACATTCATAATGATGGAATGCATAATTCCAGACTATTATAACCACATAGTCAAGGGCTCGTGCCAAGACTACAAATAAGATTTTGTCAAGACCTTGTTCCAAGACACAAGTTGGTCTCATGAGACCTACTGATGCATTGAGGAGATATAATGGGCTCCACCCATCACATAATAAGTCCAATGCATTCATTATATGAAAATTTTGAAGCATAACATAAACATTTGTTTTAAAACTAGCATACGAAATGTCAATACTTTAACCACAAACCATGAATGGTATAAAAATTGCACATCTACAGTCAAACATAACTCATTCGATACAATATGGAATATTGTATTGTATCAAATTAACCTCAATCGAGAATAATGAAGGATATTGACATAGAATAGAATAATCAACAATCTATTGAGAGAAATATCCCCCTTTTTATTGAAAAAACATAAAAGTCACACTATTTGTCAAGAAGCCATTTAAAATAGATTTTTTAATCAAAGTGTCCCATACCACTTTGAAAATTTTAAAATTAATTTTGATTTGATAACTTTAATGTCCATATAAATGAATCCATTAAACCATTTTTTTAACATGGACATTAATAAGAATTATTTAGAATAATAACTATTTAAAACATTTTAAAATGATATATTTGTTAGAGTTCCTAACTAAAAGAGGGACATTTGAATACAAATAATTGAGGTAATAAAATATTTTTAATACCATGAGAATAAAGGGATTCATGATATACTATGTCAATGTACATTATATACACCATATAAAAGTGATTTGGTGTATAACAACAAAACAGTCTTAATGGAATTTAAATTGAGATGAAATATCTCATAATGGCAGTATCCTTAGGTTAAGGATAAATAAATGACATAATTATGTGTGAAAAATATAAATACACTCAATATTATTGAATATTCAGTGTAAAACAATCAAAGTACATTCTCACATATACTTGTAAAAACAACACCAATTAATTGGATGTTTAACTCATCAAATGAAGATTGAGGAAAAATTACTCTTATCGAGTTCATACCGATGACATGAGAATTTATCAATGGAGTGATTATGTGTATCAAAAGTATATACACAGAAAGGGGAGTGGAAATTATGGAATATGAAAATGAATATTGATTCCACACATAATCCTGGAGTAAAATACTCAATAAAGTATGCCTAAAGCTGAATGAGTGTAAATTGAAATTTTAAATTCCTTTATTGATTTGGTAACTTAGGAATCATACAACAATGAAAGAAGGATCATACAACGATGATGTAAATATCCATGAATTAATTTATATTACACAATGAATATAAACATGGGCATTACACACGCCACATGCAATAAATAAGTGGTGAACAATGGAAATCTCACAGAATTAAAAGTGAGATAAGAAACCCCTTTGTAATTTGTCCTTCGTCGAGGGTAGGTTTTCATATTGTATAATGGTGAAATAATTATTATTGAATTATACAATAATCATATAAATTAATATGATATCATATATGATATTTTAACATCGCTTTGTTAATAATATCTTAGTATTATCGTCGTTTTGGGTGTTAACTTACTCATTTTAATTTATATGTTTGGTTACATAAGACGTGTCTGTTATGGATAGGTTGTATCGTATTAATATAAAGAATGATATCAAGTCCATAAAAATTATTTTTAATCATAAAATGATAATTATATTTGTATGGATATGATGGGGAATGAATCTCATCGCGTTCATGGAGACGGTAGTCTGTACATACACACAAGCGATAATATCATTATTTTGATAATAAAATCATATATACTTGGATGGTATATCACATATACAGAATAAAATTAATTTTATACTTTTTATTTACATGAATTACACATCATTATTATACCCATCCAAATAATTATGTATTGAATAACAATTACACCACGACGTGGAGAGGGTATGTCGCATGTACTCATGTATGGTGACATGTCATTCAAAAGATGTATAGAATACTGAATTTGGTTATACCATATTTATAATAATGTCACAGTATATAAACTATACTGGAGTTATTATTTTATAATGGAAATAACAAAGAATGTAGAAGTTTAAGAAGAAAGGAACTTGAATGGGGGTTGTGAAAACATTACCTCTTCTTCAGGTTCTTCCTTATGATTTGATCAGAAGGACTCCATAGGTTGGATTTCATATCAAAATAATGCCTCTATGTTGATGTGAGGTAAGTTGAGAGAATATTTAGGCAGGTTTTGGCCAATACAAAAATATTTGAAGGTGTAAATTAGAGAGAAGGGTGAGTACCGTTTTATTAGAGGGGTGAGGGGCACCTTTGCAAAAGCTAGAAATAATATTTTATAATAATCTCATATTAGATTTATAATGTCTAACAAGTGTATTATTTAAAGGTTAAGGTGGGTATGGGTCTAAATACTTTCAACAAATAGATTTTAGACAGGTTTGGGTCACTATATTAACCTTATCATTTATATTTAACTCTTAGTTAAATAGTTTGACATTTACCATGTATCTTTGTATTTTTATATTATATAGTTAATAAAATTACTATATACCTCCAAGAACCCCAAGTGGTCCATTAATGAAACTATTATCATTATATATGTCCTTTGGACGAACCATGGATTTTTAGGAATATAATATCAATTAATAATATAATATTTGTTTTAAAAACACTTTTATGTCAATTTTGACACTATTGGGTATTTTGTTTTTGATAATTTCATAACAGCATTTTCACTATAGAAACAATTTATATAACAAATCATAATATCTAATATTAATCTATAAAATTATTTTAATTCATAAAAAGTCCCAAATTATATTTATATTGATATTTATAATATCAATTATATTAATATTTCATTAATTAGGTAATTACTACATCACCATTGTGTCATAAATAAATTAAATTATTTAATTTCTAAAAATTATAAATAAAATAAAATAATGTAAGAAATCATTTATCTTTCTAATAAATATTTATAATCGAATTTATCTTATGTATAACTTTATATTAAAAATGTTTTAGTTATTAAAAATTGATTTTATCTCTTTTAACACTTCATTGCATTAAATAATAATAAATGTCCTAATCAAATCCAAGTGGACCCAAATGATAATATGTTATTCCTAAGGTTGTTTTTGGTTGAGATAAACTTGTCCAATAGAATTAGGAGATGTGTTAGGGTAATATTAATTTCATTTTTACCCTTAATTACCCTATTTACTTTTAAACGTGGTAAACAAAAGTAAAAAAGTTACTATTCACCAAAAATTATATTATCTCATTGAACCACATGTTACTACTTGATATTAACCGTGTCTCTCAGATTTTCGAAATTCCACTCACAGAAGGGGTAAAATTACGTTTTATGTGAATTTCCAGGTTCTCTTAGGAGGTGGGTAAAAGACGGTGAAAGTTTAATAAAATTTTTATATATCTAAAATTATTATAAACTAACTCCAATGAATTAAATTGATCATATATAGGTATTATGTATCTATTTTGACCTTAATTAAATTTATATAAAATAAATAATTATTTAAATAAAAATTCAGTTTTAAACAATAACTCAATGATTTTTCACTATTCATGAAAAAATGAATGTTTTTAGAAAAATACCCAAAATTCAACCTAAGATAATATCGATATTCCAAATCCATAAATGAAGTCCATTTTGAAATATTAAATTTATAAAATTTTAAAAAGTAGGTATTACTATTTATAATGGCTAGTTTGATGGGATGTGGTGTGTGTTAGAACTCGATGTTACCTACAACACATGCTACTGTATTATTTAAAGGGAAGCATACCATGGAAGCTTAGGGTGTTATAGATATGGTCAAGGGTCATTAGCTCCAAATGATACGATTTTGTGCTTATATTCTTCAATGACAACAGGGCTCCAACCAAAAGCCTAAAGAGTGAAGAACCTTCATGTAGTAGATGGGTTTCCGGTGGAGTTAGATGTGGGACCAATAATAGTGAGAGTTACTATATTAATCACATATTCAATATTGATTGCTTTATTGGATACTGGTTCTTCCCACACATTAATATATTTTTATTTTTTTGATATGCTAAAACATTCAACAAAACTCATGAAATTTGTTATGGAGTTAACGAAACCTTTTGGGAAGAGGAAAGAGAATGAGTTTGAGTGTTCTTCTTTAATATCGGTAGATGACACATAGTAAATCTAGTATTTACACATTCTTGCTATGGATATGTTTGATTTCAACATCAAGATGAAATGAATTATCACTCATTTTGATGAGGTTAATTTTTTTCATCAACATGTCTTTTTTTTATTATGAGTGATGGGATATCATAGGTGTTTCATGGAGTGTGGGATCCAAGATCTATTCGTGTAAGACCTTCCAACCCAAAGATTATGATTTTGTTGTTTGTTGTAGCAGTTGAGCCTATTGATGTTACAACTATTATTCACCTCTTTGTTATTGTTTAGGAAATTCCTGACATTTTACTTGATTGTTTCTTTGGGCTGCTTCAGGATTGGGTTTTAGAGTTTAAAATTTCCCCAGTTTCAGGTATGCATCCTATTTCAATACCTTATTTGTAATGCCCCGACCCTAGTTACCCAGAGTCGGTGAATTATTACATAACATTGGAATGATCACAAAATATCAATTCTCGAAAGACCAATTAGTTCAGTAGCATTGGAAACACTAGATACATTCATAAATGTTACATTACATCATAAAGTGAAAAACTACAATAACATGGTCTCCATAGTCCACACTCATATCCCCTACTAACTATCCATGCATGTCATTCATAAAATACTTCTTCACATCCTGGAAAATATTAAAACTTTGAAAGGGGTGAGATCAGATGCTCAGTAAGGATAACAATATTGGGGAAGCTTTCATAAATAAACATAAACATTTAAGGCAGTGTATAACTAAAACAAAAGCCTTTTAAACATGAACTTCATCGTAATATGGAAATATTAAAACGAAATAATTCAATTTACTTATTCACATGGATATTATACTAGTCAAATAATCACATTCAATATCAATAACCACTTTCATAATGATGGAATACATAATGACAAACTATCATAACCACGTAGCCAAGGCCTTGTGCCAATACTACAAATAATATTTTTTCAAGGCCTTGTGCCAAGACACTAGTTTTTCTCATGAGACCTAATGATGCATTGAGGAGCTATAGTGGGCACCACCCTTCACTTATTATGTCCAATGCATTCCTCATATGAACAAGTTTAAACATATCATAAACCATAACATAATCGTATCACATAAAACATTCATAAAGAAAACATAAAATTTCCACATTTCAATCAAAATATATAAATTCAACACATTGATATAATAAAAACACTTTCAATACCATTTTAAATACCAAAATAAGAGAAAATTAAAACATGGTATTTATTTTTCATTTAAAAAAAATATATGGCGTGTAGAGGAAGCCAAAACTCAAATAATGGTCATTACGGCAGAGAAGTCGTTTTCGCCGAATACGTATGACAAAAAACATTTCCTTTTATTGTTTAGTAAAACTCTTTGTATAAAAATATTTCTTTTGAATAAATGTAAAAGTCAAAGGGGTTTATACACCGTATAAAATTAAGTTGTGTATAAAATAAAATATGCCTCAATGAAAGGAGATTGAGACGAAGTCCATTACAAAGATCATTTTTAAATAAAATAGATCTATTATGTGTATTCACTATAATTACACATAAATAAATTACAAATACAAGATAATACATAATAATATCAAGACATAATTTGAAAGTAGGAGATTAACCCAAAGAACGGAAATTGGGTTAAGAAGTTTCCTTACCTCATGTCCGACTTGACTCGACCGTTCTTTAATCTCCTAAATAATAGACTAGAGTTAATCCCTACTTTCTTAAGAATATTTTTTGATTTCATTACCCCTTTTATATCACTTATTACAATGTTACAAAAATTATGTAGTCATTTAAGTTAATATCGGTCATTTTGTCGATCTTTGGTACTTGAGTAAACAATACACTTCTTATAATTACAAGTTGTTTATGTGGTAGAATATCCACTATCTCTAGTATTTTATTCATGATTTAGATATCATATATATAATATATATCTAGTATATACATTCATTCATAATATTACGTTAAATTTAGAGGTAATAAATTAAATGCATCATTCATCGATACGGTAAGCCGTACATACGCATGAACGCTACATTCATTTCTATTTCGTATTTAATGGAATTAAATAATAATGATATAAAGTTATATTATAATTCCAGTATAATATCATATATAATGTCATTTTCTTCATCCTTTATGCATCCCATATATGGCATTAATGATTCAAATCACTTTGAGGGGGCGATAGTCCGCACTTCCTAAAATGAAATTATCGCGTTTATCCATAACGGAAATCATAAAGGTATTCCATAAATGAGAAATAAAGAAGTATAAGGAAAACATAAACATAATATATATCACATATAAATATAGTGACATCTTAATGGCCACCATGAGAGGTGTTAAAAGAATATTGAACAATCATCGTTTGGTGAGGCAAAAATTCACCAACCACATAAATAGTATGTTTGTTAACCATTAGACGAAGGTGTGTGTAATTGTAAATCAAATACATCTCATAAAAAAATAATAGTATATATAAGATACTGGTGTTGTTAAAAAATAATGGAAGAAAAATAGTTTAATGGGTTGGAGAAGCAAAATAAAACAAAATAACATAAGAGAAGACATTACCTTAAAATCGGGTAACTCTTTTTGATTTGAGCCAAATGATTACTTGGGTAGAATTATTCCCAAAGTGAGGATTCTAAGAGTAAGATAGGGAAGTTGAGAGAGGATTTTGGAAGAGTTTGGCCAATCCAAATGGCTTTGATGGTGTGAATAAGGTGGTAAAGTTGGGGGCCTTTTATAAGAGGAGAGGAGGGGCACTCTTGGAAAGCAATGAAATTTTACATTATTATGAAGTACTTTTCTGATTTCAAAGGTCCCAGAATTATATATTTAGTGTATAAGGTGATAAGGGATCTAAATCTACTCATAAAATTGGTTTTTGACAAGTGTATGTCTTAGATTTTACATTATCTTTTCATTTTATTAAAATCGATAATTAATGAGGTAATCGACGCATCATCATTGTGTCATTGAAATTTTATTTTATTTAATGTCTAAAAATTATATAAAAAATATCATGATGAGTAAAATAGTTTTATCTTTCCAATTGATATTTATAGTCGAAAATTTAACTTATATAACCCCATTGAATAATTTTTTTAGTAAAAAAACACATGTTTGTGATAATTTTATTTTTACTTTAAATAAAAAGTTATTAATGTAATTTTCTTACCCATGTGGCTCCATGGGGTCCCCAAGATGACCCATGGATTATCTTGGTCGGACATGAGTCATCAAATAAGGGTAGGACCAGTGTCAAGATATTATCATATTTTTATAATATCATTTTAACCATAAATTTAACTAATAACATTTAATTGCGATTAATAGAACCTAAAAGTCACTATTCATAAAAAATTATTTTAATCACATTGAACCACATTTTACTTCCTAATGAGAACCATGTATGTCAGATTTTTTAAATTCAATACAGAGAAGTGGTAATGTTTTATTTACACAAAAAATTAGTTTTTAAACTGCCACTTAGTGGTTTCACTATTCATCAAAAATTGAAGTTTTTCAGAAAAATATCAAAAATTAACTCTAAGATATATTTGATATTCTGAATTCAAAAATGATGTCTATTTTACAAAATAAAAAACATATAAGTTTCATTAATTAATTTTATAATAAATTACCGTTGTCACTACAAATAGCGTGTTTTTAAGAAACAATATATATCAAAAGATTGGCAATTGTTTATGTCCAATATCAAAGTGAAATTAATTTTAATGACCAACATTGGATAAAATGGTAAAAATATTTTCTAATTATACTTTAAACTGCTCAATGTTATAATTTATCACTATAAATTATTTTGATTAAAAAGTTGTTTTTAAGTATTTGTTTACTATTCATAGAAAAGTGGAAGTTCTCAGAAAATTACAAAAATTCAAATTAGGATAATTTCGATATTCCGAATACAAAAATGAAGTCCATTTTGAATTATAAAATTAATATAATTTCAAAACGTGGTTATTACTATTCGTAACAGCTACTTTGATTGGTCTCAGTGTGTTAGAATCTTGAACTTGCTTACAATGCAAGATATTGTTTTATTGAAAGAGAAGTGTATCATGAAATCTTGGGGTGTTACATTTTCCCCTATTTCGATAAATTTTTTCCTTGCAATTTGAAAATGTTCTTAGAAAATAATAGGTTGAAAATAGAAACTACCTTTTTGGAAAACCCACATCCGAAATAAGGTTAATAAAAATATAACTTTAAAAGAAATAAATAGAAGTACAAAGGTCACCCGAGATAGCCCATACTAGTATTTTATGAAAATATGGATATGGAGGAGAAACAAACCATCAAGGTCTGATGGAGAGTTGTAGAAAACAGTATTAAGAGAAAGTTAACTACAGGAAAATCAAAAACAAGTGATTGGTTAAACGGTCATTGATTCCCCAATTGGAAAATTTATCCAACAACATTTTTGTTTTAAGCTACCTTTCATAAAGTTTAGGAATTTATTTAAGAGATTTTCTAAGAACGTAAGGAAATATACTTACTTTTCATGTAGACTTTCATTTTTTAATATATTTTTACCACAAACCCATCATTCACTCCAAAAGGTAATAGAATTAAAAAATATTATATTTATCCTTATCATACAAGGTTTAAAATATTAACACAGACCATTTAGATTAGGAAAACTATTTTATAATAACTAGGGACTTTTTTGTAGGCTAGTGGTAGGTAATAAAGGCCTGTCGCACTATGGTTGTGGGTTTGATTCATGCAGATTTGTCTGACGTGACGGGTTATCCCCCAACCTGCAGGTTGTCCTTTTCCTAAAACTATAGTATTATAATATTCCAAAAATAATATTCAGAAATTATTTAACCATAAACAATACTATCCAAAGTTCAACTTAATCCATTCCAACCTTTTTAGTTATCCGAAATACCTCTGTCCTGACTTTCTCTAAAAGGTCTCTAAATTCCAAAATCAATTGCAACATCAGATTCCCCAAACAAAGTAAAGTTTCTCTTATTGTCACATACTAAATATATGATTACCTTCATCATATTAAATCCTTAATGAAAAAAAGAGTACTGTAGTAAAATCCTTATATATATCACATTATTCTTATAACCAGAATATAATCCATGAGTCCAAAAACACCAATACATTAATAATTCCACTTTAACTGTAGTAACAACATAATATTGACCTTTATCCCTTGGCCTTTTCTGAGGTAAGTTTCCCTAACACTGAAAAAATTAATTTTCATAATGCCCCATTTCCCTACAATTGTACCATTCAACATTGATATCTTCTTTCATTCCCTTGCAATCACGACCCTAGTGACCTTTTTCTCTACATTTAAAACAGACTTCCATTCCTTTTAGGCAAGTACCGGGATGATTCTTCCCGCAATATTCGCATAATAGAAAATCATACTTTCCCTTTTTCCCTTTATATGTCTCTTGTTCCACCATTATCTTCTTCTCTTGCATTTGTTTATTGTCGTTAGATTTAGAGAATTCCTTTTCTGTCTTGATAGAACACGAGACTATAGCTTCGTACGAGGAGAAGGTTTGTGAGACTAATGCTCGACGGAGAAATGGTTTTAACCCATCAAAGGAATGATCAATCGTACTTCTTGGGTTACGTATATAATCTACATCATGCCTCGCTAACCTTGTAAAGTTAGACTCATACTTAGCGACATTCTCATCCTCCTTCTGCCTCAGACTCAGAAATTACCTTTCCATATATGCTCGATGGTCATGTGGAAAGTATTTTTCTAAGAAAATTTACTTAAACTCCATCCATTCCATAGATTATACTTCTTTATCTTCCTTTGTGTTTTGAATTGGCGACCACCATTGATCGACATCTCAAGTGAGGCAGTAAACTGCCAGGACAACCTTCTCCCTTTCGCTACTCCCCAAGGGGTGGAATATTTTCTCTAAGGAGTTTATCCGTTCCTCAGCTACTAATGGATTTGTACCCCCATTAAATTTTGGTGTTTATTGCCTCATGAAGCGGTCTATCATTGATCCTCCACATTGCGGATAAGGGTGCTCCAAACGAGTAATATTATTATTCATAACCTGAGTGAGTTTTCCCAGTATGGTGATAAGCAGATCAGCACCAGTTGTATCACTAGCTCCATTATAATTACATTGAGCATGTGGGAAATCCCTACCTGGAGTGCGTGCATTGATACAGTTTCCATTCCTTCCACTAGGCGACATTTCTAAACAATGGCATTAACTAGATCAATTTATTGATCAAAATACATAATAACAAACATGCAAAACACTTAACATAAATTGAACTATATATGGACATAATCCATAATCATAAAAAAATTTCTTTGAGGAAGTATATACTCTTAAACCCTTCATAGTGGTTCGTAAAGAAAATGAGAATTATCCTAAGCATATCCCTCGGGAGTGTCGTAACCAAGAGTGTAGCAAGGCCCGTTGTCGTGCAGTAGTTCCCGTTCTAGTCTAGCTCAAAGCGGTGTTTTCAGGTTTTACCACTAGGTACATATGTGCGAGAGCCACCTCTACCTGCTCGTATCCAAACAGGGATGTATTGCATGGAAAACTTACAAAATCTTTATAATACAAAAATTCTAGGAAGTTATTCTATACTAATCCTCAATGTATATCTTAGGTCTATGTGTTCTAATCAGAATTTTTCTAAATCTAGCTTCCAATGTTAGTACCAAACTGCCTCTGATACCAACTATAATGCACCGACCCTAGTTACCCAGAGTTGGTGCATTATTACGTGACATTGACATGATCACAAAAGATCAAGTCTCGAAATACTGATTAGTTTAGTAGCCTTGGAAACACTAGATACATTCATAAAAGTTAAATTACATCATAAAGTGAAAAACTAAAATAATATGGTCTCCATAGTCCACACTCATATCCCCTTCTGACTATCCCTGCAGGTCATTCATAAAATAATTTTTCACATCCTGGAAAATATTAAAACATTTAAAGGGGTGAGCTCAGATGCTCAGTAAGGATAACAATATTGCGGAAGCTTTCATAAATAAACATAATCAATTAAGGCAATGTATAACTAAAAAAAAGCCTTTTAAAATTGAAATTCAGCGTAATATGGAAAAAGTAAAATTAAATAATTCCATTTACTTATTCACATGGATATTCTACTAGTCGAATAATCACATGAAATATCAATAACCACTTTTATAATGATGGAATGAATAATGCCAGACTATCATAACCTTGTAGCTAAGTCCTTGTGCCAAGAATAAAAATAAGATTTTTTCAAAGACTTGTGCCAAAACATTAGTTTGTCTCATGAGACCTACCGATGCATTGAAGAGCTATAGCGGGCTCCACATGTCACTTATAAAGTGCAATGCATTCCTCATATGAACAGATTTAAACATATCATAAACCATAACATAATCGTATCACATAAAACATGCATAAAGGAAACATAAAATTTCTACATTTCAATCAAAATATATCAATTTAACACATTGAGATAATAAATGAACTGTCAAAACCATTTTCAATACCAAAATAAAATAAAATTAAAACTTGGTATTTATTTTTCATTTAAAAAAACTATGGCTTGTAGGGGAAGATGAAACTCAAATAATGGTCATGGCGGCGGAGAAGTCATTGTCGCCGCATACGTACAAAAAAAATAAAAATTCCCTTTTGTCGTTTAGTAAAACGTTTTTTATAAAAATATTTCTTTTGAATAAAAGTAAAAGTCAAAGGGGTTTATACACCGTATAAAAGAATGTTGTGTATAAAACCAAATATACCTCAATGAAAGGAGGTTGAGAAGAATTCCCTTACAAAGATAATTTCTTAAATAAAATAGATCTATTATGTGTATTCACTATAATTACACATAAATAATGTACAAATACAAGACAGTACATAATAATATCATGACATAATTTGAAAGTAGGAGATTAACCCAAAGAACGGAAATTGGGTTAAGAAGTTTCCTTACCTCGTGTCCGACTTGACTCGACCGTTCTTTAATCTCCTGAATAATTAACTAGAGTTAATCTCTACTTTATTAAGAACCTTTTTCAATTTCATTATCCCTTTTATATCACTTATTACAATGTTACGAACATTATGTAGCCATTTAAGTTAATAACTGTCGTTTTGTCGATCATTGGTACTTGATTCAACAATAAACTTCTTATAATTACAAGTTGTTTATGTGGTAGAATATCCATTGTCTCCAGAATTATATTCATGAAGTAGATATCATATATATATTATATATCTAGTATATAAATTCTTTCATAATATTATGTATCATTTTGAGGTAAGAAATGAAATGCACCTTTCATGGAGACGGTAAGTCGTACGTACGCATGAACGCTACATTCATTTCTATTTCATATTTAATGGAATGAAATCATAATGATATAAAGGAATATTATAATTCTAGTATAAAATAATATACAATATAATTTACTCCATCCTTTATACATCACACATATGGCATTAATGTTTCAAATCACTTTGAGGGGGCGGTAGTCTTCACTTCCTAAAATGAAATTATCGCGTTTACCCATAATGGAAGTCATAAAGGTATGCGATAAATGAGAAATACAGAATTATAAGGAAAACATAAACATAATATATATCATATATAAATATAGTGACATCTTAATGGCCCCCATGAGAGGTGTTAAAAGAAGATTGAACAATCATCGTTTCGTGGGGTAGAAATTCGGCAACCATAGAAACAATATGTTTATTAACCATTAGACGAAGGTGTGTGTATGTGTAAATAAAATAATTCTCATAACAATATAATATTATATTGAAGATACTGGTTTTGTAACAAAATAATGGAATAAAAAGATTTTAAGGGGCAGGAGAAGCAAAATAAAACAAAATTGCATAAGAGAAGACATTACCTTAATATCGGGTAACTCTTTTTGATTTGAGCCAAAGGCTTCATTGGGTAGAATTATGACCAAAGTGAGGTTTCTAGAAGTAATATAATGATGTTTAGAGAGTATTGGGGCAGATTGTGGCCGATCCAAATGGCTTTTAATGTGTGAATATGGTGGTAGAGGTGGGGGCCTTTTATAAGAGGAGAGGAGGGGCACTCATGGAAAGTAATGAAATGTTACATTATTATGAAGTAATTTTCGGATTTCAAAGGTCCCACAATTATATATTTCTAGTATAAGGTGATAAGGGATCGAAATATACTAATAAAATAGGTTTTTGACAAGTTTAAATCTTATATTTTACATTATCTTTTCATTTTATTTAAATCGTTAATTAATGAGGTAATCACTGCATCATCATGGTGTCAGGAAAATTTTAATTTATTTAAGGTCTAAAAATTATATAAAAAATATCATGATGTAGGAAGTCCTTTTAGATTTCTAATGAATATTTATAGTCTAAAATTTAACTTATATAACCCCATGTAATAATTGTTTTAGTGAAACGACACATGTTTGTGACAATTTTATTTTTACTTTAAATAAAACGTTATTAATATCATTTACTTACCCAAGTGGCTCCATGGGGTCCCCAAGTTGACCCACGGATTGTCATGGTCGTACATGAGTCATAAAATAAGGGTAGGACAAGTTTAAAGATATTTTCAAATTTTTATAATATCATTTCTACCTTAAATTTCACTAATTACATTTAATTGTGATTAATAGAACATAAAAGTTACTATTCAGGAAAAAAAATTATTTTATTCCCATTTAACCACATTTTAATTCCTAATGGCAACATTGTATTTCATATTTTTTAAATTCAATACACAGAAGTGGTTATGTTTCATTTATACGAAAAATTATTTTTTAAACTACCACTTAGTGGTTTCACTATTCATCAAAATTTGATGTTTCTCAGAAAAATACCAAAAAATAACCCTAAGATATATTTGATATTCCGAATTCCAAAATGATGTCTATTTTACAAAATTCAAACCATATAAGTATCATTAATTAATTTTATAATTAATTCCCGTTGTCACAACAAATATCGTGTTTTTAAAAAATAATATATATCAAAATATTGACAATTGTTTATGTCCAATTTCAATGGGAAATTAAATTTAATGACCACCATTGGATAAAATGGTAAAAATAAATTCTAATTATACTTTAAAACAACTCAATGTTATAATTTATCACTATAAATTATTTTGATTAAAAGAGTTGTTTTAAGTAATTTTTTACTATTCATTGAAAAGTGGAAGTTCTCAGAAAATTACAAAAATTCAACTTAGGATAATTTCAATATTCCTATTACAAAAATGAAATCCATTTTTAATTATAAAATTAATATAATTTAAAAAAGTGGTCATTACAATTCATAATGGCTACTTTGATTGGTCGTGGTGTGTTAGAATCTCAAACTTGCGTACAATGCAATCTATTGTATTATTGAAAGAGAAGAGTATCATGAAAGCATGGGGTGTAAAATTATTACCACATAGAACTAGAGGAACTGAAAGAGACCATGATTCAGTTGAATGACCAAATGTTGATTTTTTTCTCCCTAGTTTTTGTCCTTGGGATACCTTTGTTCTCCATTATAAGAAGGCTAATGGTTCACTCTGATCATCCATAAACTATCAGAAGTTGAACCAAGTGAAGGATAATCATAAATTTTATTTTACTCATGTGGATGATTTATTTGATCAGTTAAAGTGTAAATTTAATTTTTTGAAGATCAATCTCTAGTCTGGTTATAATTAGTTGAGATTTTCGGATTCTGACATACAAAAGATAGATTTCAGGAGCAAGTATAACCATTTCAAATATCCTATGATTCCATTTTTTCAACTAAAACTCTTTTAGACTTTATGGATTTCATGATATCAATATTTAATATGTATCTATTCACTTTTATGGTTGTGTTCATGGATGATATTTTGGATTACTAAAGATCTGGGCATGAGCATGAGAACCGTTGGATGTTTATTATGGAAATAATAAAGATTCTCCATTTGTATGAAAAGAATTAAAAATTCAATTTCTCGATCAAAGAAGTGATTTTCTTTGGGAAAATCATTTTTTTCATGGATTATTAGTTTATCATGATATGGTGAAGGTAATATTGTCATGGAAATAACCATGAACTATATTTGAGATGCAGAGATTCCTTGATCGTGCTTGATATTATCAATGGTTCATTAAGGATTTAACAAAATTGGCATCACCTTTGACTATCTTACTTTGAAAGGGGTGAAACTAACATTGGATAAAAAGTTTTAGTCTTCCTTTAATGGTCTAAAATGAATTCTGACATAAACTCATATTTTGAACTTACCTAATCCCAGTAAGGGGTATGTGGTTTTCTTTGATTCTTTTGGAATTGGTTTCAGTTGCATTATTATGCATGATGACCATGTTGTATCTTATGGTCCTTTTCACCTTTTTCAGAAGAATATTAATTAACCCACTCATGATTTTGATCTTTCCAAAGCTATGAATGTGCATAAATATTGGTAGTACTATCATTTTGGGGAGTGCTTGAAATTATTTTATAAACATATGATAGTGAGATATATCTTTTATCAGAAGGAATTAAATAAAAAAACTAGAATTCATGTGGAATACATTCAGACATTTGAATTAGACATATTCTATAACCTGGGAAAGGGGAATGTATTTGTAGAAGCTCTTAAACAAAAATTACCCTCAAAGGCTATTAGGGAATCGAAGGAAGAGTGGAGCCCTTTGTGGATCTTTGATCAGTTTCACTTCGATGCTCATGAGGATGTTTCCTATATGAATCTAGATAGTGGTCAGATTTCATCATCTCTACTTGATTATATTCTTCATATTTAGATACAAGATGGCATGTTCATATGAATTTGATAAAATATATATGGTGGAGAGACCGTTTCTGGTTATACTCTCTCTTTATATGGTATACTCCATTTTTTGAACCAATTTTTCATCCCAACATTTTTGAGGGGATTAGTTTAGTTAGATTTTCATTTCAATTCAGGGTCTATTAATCTGGTTAGTATGAAGATGTATTATTATATACGACATTGATTCTAGTGTTTGGGTATGAAGTATGATATGTCGGATTATGTGTTCTGCTATTACACCTACCAAAAAAATAAAGGCAGAGCATTAAAGACTGTTGTTTTCTTCCATCCCATTTCAGTGTTGATTTAGAAAAAAGATAATGTATACATGTATTTTATTTGTTGGATTACCATGGAATCCCAATGGGATAAGTAATATTTGTGTTGTGATTGAATGGTTGACAAATTAATCTCACACAATTTCGATCAATGACACTAATAAATTTTAATATGTCTGTATGTTTTATGTGCAGGATATCATGAGGTTACTTGTAGTTCCTTATACCCCTATTTCAGATATGTATCCTAAGATCATATTGATATTTTAGAAGTCTCTAAGAGGAGATGGGGACACATTTCATGTTGAGTAGAGTATATCATCCACGGATAGAAGGCTAAGTAGAACATTCTATTTAGGTCTTAGAGGATATAATTCATGCTAGTGTCTTGAATTTTGGGGGATATTAGGTATCCATATGTGATTGGTTAAGTTTTCTTATGAAAAAATTTATCATTTGTTGATTAGAATGGATCATTTTGAGGGTTTTTATGGTTTTCCATGAATATAACCACTATGTTGGGTAGTGGGGGGTAAAGCCTCTTTTGTGGGACCAAGTCTAGTTCATGAGATGTTAATGAAAATTTAGGATATGCATATGTTCATGATTACATCTCAATGTTGACAAAAAAATATTATACAGATTAACAACATATTCTTTTGGAGTTTTCCATTGGTTACTGTGTTTTATTAAAGATTCTAATTGGATTGGTCACTGTTGTCTTAGAAAACATATAATGTTTTCATTAATATATGTTGGATTATTTTAGGTAACTCAGTGGCTTGGGTATTTTTTTATAAGTTTTAGTTTCAAATTTATTTGACTAGCATTCTATATATTTTTTTCACATATCAAAACATAATAAATACTATCCTGATCCCTCTCATGTTCTAAGTTGGGAAGATATTGATTTTGATACATAATTTTCTGTCATGTAGAATCTATTAGAGATCATTGAATCTTATTTGAAAGTATTTCAAGAATAGATGATTCTTTGGGATGGAGTATTACAGAATACTAGATCATATTCCCATGATACATAGGAGTGAAATCCATCATTGAGTGATTAGTAACCTCACCATTTTTCTAGAATTCATTCTTCTATATGACTTCACAAGGATGTAAATTATTATTGTGGGGATTTTGTTACATAACCTTACATGATTTTAGGTAATTCCCATCTTTTTATTCATTTTACTTTCTTTTGGGTGCATCTTGGGAGTCATATGGATGGAGTGTGTTCATTAGGTAAAATGGCCAAATTTTTTGGGATGTATGTATGTTTAATTTAATGGGGTTTAAGTATAAATGATTTAATTTATTTTTAGGTTTCTCCCTAATTTCAATGAATTATAACGTTGTTTTTTGATTTTTTTGATGAAAACTATAATTTTTGTACTCTGTAGGAGAAATACATGCCATGTAATGGGATTACACACCATGTAATGTATTCCCGGAAGAAGCTGCGAGTCTGGTAGATAACATACAAGGATTACATGATATGTATTTAGTTCATTTTTGTGTAATGTTAAAATAAAAATTTTAATGAAAAGTTGACAGGTTTTTTTATCATACATTAGTTTCATGGATTATTTGACATGAAAAGGGGTTTCACATAATGTATGCATACCAATTTGATATTTTAGTGTTCTTCACAGATGATATTCCTATCATTCATTTACAAATCTATTACATCTCGGCCTAGAGGCTATCAATGTATTTTTTGGAGGCCATTGAACCTTTATAATAATTTTTTTTAGAGATTGATCGTCATTGAAATTGTTTGGAATTTTTATGGGTAAATATTCCACCTATTTCTTCTTCATATTTGATCATGGTTGATTCATTTAAATGATTTTATAGATCCAATGATATTTTTACTGATTTTTATCCTCTACCTCTTGATTAATTGTGAAATATTCCTCTATGGGATATGCCTTGTATTTTTTGTGGTGCAGAGTGTGAGTTTATTTGATTTAAGTTGTGATATATCATCTTCACTAACCATTTTTATAAATTTAATCAATTTTGAGATGTGTGGATTGATTCTAAGTCCTCCATTATCATTGTTGTGTTCTTCCCCATTGGTGGATTCCATTGCTGGAGTGCACAACCCTCGAATGAGATAGGTGGTTTTGTCTCTAGCATATGATAGATGCACTATATTTCATTGGTATTATAAATTTATTTTTAAATGAATTGGAATTATTTAATTGTGTTTGTAAATGGTTTTTGTAAAAATGATTGTTTTCCTTTAGTTTTGGTAGAGAAATAAATATTTTCAAATAATTGTTAAATAAATTTATGTAATGGTTTTTAAGCATGATTTTGATGAAATGGTTTGGAAGATATTACACATGTTAATTCTTGGGTACTTATATGGAAGGTTTAGTATTATACTTAATCCTTTATTCAGGGGGTTCACTCATTTTGTGCTCCTTGACATCCTATGCCTATTGTTCTTGGGACTTGATAGACCTTTTGGGGGGGTTAGTTTCTAGGGTGTTCCTCTTATCTCTATATTTGATTAATATATCAAGAGACTTGATTCAAGTGATTGAATATGTTTAGGTTTTAGTTCCTTAACTAACCTGAACTATAGGGATTCTTATCTTGATTTTACCTGTGATTGGGATTGTACTATTTTATCTTATGATTACATGAATTTGATATGATCTGTGATACATTCTTTGATTTTCTTTGATTATTTTATGTATATGAAAGACCTTGAAACCCTTTTAACTATTTTATATATAAATGTGGATAAAGGATAAATTAAAATTTTTCCATGATTTTGATGTAAAAAATATTAATTTTTTTACCATGCATTGTTTTCATGAGATTTGATCACATTCATATTATTTTTATAGAGACTTGTTATAAAAAACCTAGGTGGGATCCAACCTATCCTTTTATCTCACACCATATGCACCCCTTCAGTAGTGTGTATGAATTTTTATTTATTGAATGTAATGAAAAGTGAGGCTCCATATTAAGGTGGTGAGGTTTTCTGGAAGATAAGTCTATGTATCTGGAGGAATATGGTTAGAGTTTTCCCATGCTATCAAATGAAGTCATTTTTTTTATCATTGGGTTTTCCTTTTATGATTAGAATTTTACTTTGGGTTGTTCTAAATTCATTACGTTGTATTGTTTCTAATTTCTTCTTTTAGTTTGGGAATACATGAATCCCTTCTGCCATTTATCTCTTTCATATATGTATATACACCATGTTGTTGCTTCAAGATAAGAAAAATTGATCTATCTTTTTTTTTGATACCCGGGTGCCAGTCTCTAGCCTGTAGGGATCGAAAACACCCTTCATGTATATGGTAATTCAGGTTGGGTACTAATTTGAGAGGGTATCTAGTTTGGGTTCATCACAAATTGAATCCAAGTATAGTTTCTCAATCATTAAGACAACTTAACTATACATGTTAAATAAATATAATTTTTACTTATGAGACTTTGTGGGGTATCTAGTTCAACCCCTATATATAAACTAGAACATTGTTGTACTGTTGATCCATCCCTAAAAGTAATCTATATTCAATCTAGTAATAATATGATCAATCTGAAAAGGAAAAAGTAGAGTTAGGGTATCCCTCACTCCCCCACTCCCCTCTATCACATTTGGTGCCATCTTCTAGTCACCCTATCTCTCACTATGAAAATTAAGTAAGACGATATTAAATAATAACAATGAAACACTAAACAAAAAATATCACAAGTGAAAAAGAAATATACCAAAAAATACACATCATCTTCATCAAATTAACTTTCCCTTTTTAGACCTATACACCCATGATCTATTTAGCATGAAAAATAAATAAACTATGACTCATAGTGAAGGGAATATAAACTATAAGAGAAAATAAATATATTGAGTAATGATGAAACATATACCTATATTGTGTGTCATAACTACACAATCATTCCACAATTATGACACTAAAAAAATAAAATGCACATAATCTATATATCCATAGGTAGTTCATTTAGATATCATATTTCTACTCTCTCTTATAGAATTGGTAATTTATCTTCTCCTAGTTGTAAAACCTTTCAATAGTTCACCATAACTATTTATAAACAGACAACCCATTTAAAAATATCTTCCTATTTTATTTATTGTCTTTTATCCTTTATTTATTCCTTATATTTATTTTCATCTTTAAAAATCTATGTTATAATATAACACTACTGAATATTCTCCATCTATAAACCTTTTGAATATATCATGCACAATCCATGTGATAGATTGGGCCACAAATATTTGTATTGAATTTATATATATATATATATAATGTACTTTTTCTGGAACGACATCTTATTTTATATAATTTATATCTCCCTTAAATCATCCATATCATTAACTAAATATAGATTGAATAAAATCCATATCAAAACTACTTAATATCAAAATATATAACCCTAATTTATCTGAGATTGATGTTTGGTCGATTATATATTTCATCCTATTAGTATTGTATCTGTATCTAGTAACTGTAATATTTTCATTCAAATTTCATAGTGAATTCAAAATCTATATTTTTATGTACAATCCTTTTTCATAACACCCATCCAATAGCCCATAACACAATAATTTTTATCCATAAATCTTTTGTATGGAGAAAAAACTTTGATCATCTCAATAAAATTTAGCAACTCTATAAAATATACAAATCGTATTTATTGAAACCTCCAACTCCCATGAACCTATAATTTTTGTATCCTTTATTCACAGGGTAATAATAATACTTACCAACAATTATCCTCTATTAATGTCTATCTCCATTATTATATGGTGAAATTTCAAAAAACATTTTTTATCCCTTCTTCCTACATCCAACCCAATTTTCTATTTATCCACAATAGAGGTAACAACAGTTGTCAAATAAGTATCCCTATGCCCTTTAAATATTAAGAACATCTATGGTTAAACAAAATTATTTCACCAAAATCCTTCATTTAATGTCACAAACTCATCCACATTCCCACATTAAATATCATAATCAATAGGTTATAATGTCATCAAACAAGAACCTCTGGATATTATATAATAGAATAAGATTCTATATCAAGGCTCATGATCTTATTTGTTATTAATGATAACCCAAATAGATTTCCCTTCCCACCAATCATGGTAGTTACATGATGTTGTTCAAATTGCGTAGAACATTATCATAAACACATATGTTGATGCATGGTTTGGTTTCAAATGACATTCCAAAAGTAAGATTGATCAGTGAACTTAGTTGAGTTATCGCACATTGATGTTTATAACTGATTGGATCTCATTAAAATATGTTGGTGTCACACTAGTGGCTCAATTTTCATCCCTCGTGCTACCGCTAAGGACACTACAACCTAGATCCTCCATGAGTTGGGCTCTTCTTTGTCCCTTGATACATGACTTCTATCATGGTTTTCTTTATGCTCAGTGGCTGTCCTATGTGCTCTATGTGAAGTTACTCCTCAAGAAGTGTTACAGAATGGATTTTCCAAAAATTTAATAACCATTTTGAAACATTAAATATCTATAATTTTTTTTCTAATTACCCTTGTTGTTTTATTAATTTCTAATTAATATTTCATTTTTATTAATTTAGAAAAATACATTTTAAATGTCAATTAATAAAATATGAAATAAATCAAATGAAATTTGGAATAAAATTAATTAAATTCTAAAAATAATGAAATTAAATATTAAAATATATGCATTAAATAAACTCATCAAATACCCCCACACTTAAACTATACTTACACTAAAACATAAATCTCAGCATAAACTACAAAGCAGGCCTATGCAACTATATTTAAAATTCTATTATTAAGAAGTCAAAATAATTATCATTAGGAGAATTAAAAATGCAATATTTATATAAAAATATTTCTCTAATTGTTAATTTTTGGAAGAATACAAAAAAATAAGTATCTTAGTTTCCCCTTTTTAAATTGATGGCCCTCCTAAACTTCTATTCAAGGTTCTCAAATTTTTATTACTAAGAATTAGACATGTAATTTACCTCAATTTTAATTTGATAGTCATAATTCATGGTGCCAATTTAATTGATTTATGCTCATAGAATAGGTATATATCCATTTTAATAATATTTCAGTGGATCTTAAATCTCCACCCTATAAAGAAATAGATAAAAAATAGTCATTAGGGATTCAAATTAAGGTTTAAAAAAATATGAGACATAAGGGTAAGTTACAAATTGATGATAAAAATATTAAATATGAGAAATGTAGTTAAAAAATAAAGTATAATTCATGATAAAAAAATAAACCCTCAATTACAAGCCCCCTCTCAAATTAAAAGACACACAATTTCTAATCTCAAAGAAGATTATATAAAATTTCAGTACAATGAATAGACACCCCCAGTTATTTTCAATTTTTCTTTTTTTTAATTTTTTTATTAGTAAAATTATCAAATACAAAACCCAAACCCACAAGTTCTCAAGATCATAATTCATGAAATGTTTATTTTTGAGCCTCCTAAAACATAGCCAATTTTTCATATAAATGTTTCATTTTTTCTTTTTTCAATTTTTTTTTTCAATATTATTTAATAGGGGTAAATAGTGAATTACAATGAATGATATTACTATTGAGCTTTTCTAATATCCCGTGAAACACCACATCACGTCTTTTACTCATTTACCACATCCCTTATTACCATGATCAACCTCTATTCCACACTTGTTCAATTAAATATCATGAAAAATTAAAATTGTAAGGGTTGGAAGGAAATATTAGTCATGTAATGTGGATCTTTCCTAACAAGGTCATACATGACTTCTATGGTCAAAAAGAAGGATAAATGTTAAAGGTATGTCTTTAGGATAAGTTTTTAACAAAAAAATCCATCAATAAAATTAAACGTTATTTTGTATAATCATATATTTGATAAGATATAAATGAAAATTATATAATGTTTACCAGCTCCAATAATTTATCACGAAATATACTTCCAAAGAATAAAAAATATTTGGTCTAGAATGTATTTGGGAATAAGAGAATATGATAAAATTAAATCACTCATATAATGTATAGTAACAATAAACATTTCTACGTGAACTTATGAAATTCAATGTATGAAAAATGATGAGTAAATTCATCTTAATAAATCGACTATCCTTCCCAAAACCTTATTAAAAAATACATACACCTATGATTATATGTGATCACCTAATACCCCTATTTTAATCATTCAAACTTTTTAATAATTAATTAGAAGATATATAATCCTTGGATTAGTATATAATTTTTGTGTCATTAATCAAAATGTAGTAAAAATATAAGTGTAGGGCTTGCGATTTTAGTTAAAATCCAAAAGAAAAGTTTTATAATAAATTGTAGGTAAAAATATAGAATTTATAAAAAACACCCCTTTTCCTTATGAATCGTATTAAATTGTATCTTTTTCATCCTGAAATAATAAAAGGGAAAAACCTGTTAAAGTTTCTAGTTTGATGCATTTGAGATAAAAAATATTAAAAAGGCCAACACTATATCATAATATATATCTATCAAATCAAAACACGATTCCAAGATATTAATGAAATAAAAAAACATGGGTTTACAAAAACAATGCACTTTTATTAAGGTCATTAATCCTGAACATACATCTTTTGGTAAGATATTAAGAGTATGGTATAAGTCTAACCATCTTATATATAACCAATTATGAATTTTAAGTTCAACTATATTTCTTTCTTTCCACTTCCTATTTGAAATAAACTTCGTATTTTTTGATGAAGATGGATCCTAGCATTAAAAACCCCAAAGTATTAGAGAAATAGCTCAAGATCCATCCATACATGTTATCACTCCTCTATATCATTGATTTTTAGATGATGTTTTTCAAATTGATTCATCATATCCTGAAATTAAACAACAATTCATTGGATTTATACTTATTTTTCTTGCAATTTATAATTATAAACAGGTAACAAAATATTTATAATTGTAAATTTATGATAAATAACACTTTCCCTATCCATAAATATAAAAAATTATCTCGAGATTATACTTTTGGCTACTCTAGTGCTACTAATAGTGATTTTTCCTCATTGAAATATTCAACATTCTTTATGTAATTATCCTCCATCAGTTATATCATATTATTCTAGATTTGGGAAACTATCATCACCTCCTCCACATATTCTTCTTATTTAAAGATTTATTCTCCCTCATTCTCATCACCTCCATGCCTATTGTGACAAGAGAATCTTATATAGAAACTAATTTTCCTTTGTATAAAAGTGTAGCCTCGTATTCATGTTTAGTCATAGAATATTTCATTGATGTATTATTATGTTCTACAAAAAGTTGGGATTTCTCCTTATAAATTTCCTCTTTTCAATCCTCGACCATTTTTACCAATTTATTTAGATCATGATATGCCTCCTTGAATGGAAATTGTAGGCCAAATAGTAGTGCCTCTTCATTTTTTGGGAATGTTTATAAGTTATATGTACCTTCATATTAGATCTTCTTTTTTATTTCATCTATTTGGTGTGCATGATCTATGACTCAGATAAAAAAATGATCATTATAATAAAATATTTAATGTTTACCAATTTTTTTTAAAAAAAGTTGAACATGTAGAAGCAATACAAAAATATAAAATAGATGTAAACTAAAATAATAAACTAAAAAAGGGAGAGAAAAATATTTTCCAAACTATTGAATTAAAGTTATACCTAGTTCCCTAACAACAATGGAAACATTTTGACATATATTAAATGTTTGGGTAATTATTATGGTCTCAAATAGAATTATAATTTAAAAACATGAAACACAAAAATAGTAAAATGACTAACAATTAGTATAGGATATGCATGTCTTATTGTTGAATCCATGAGTAAATAAATGTAGAATTCAATAGGTTGAACTCTATCATGATTTTAATAAAAGTTACCTAAAATAAATTAATAGTAAACAAATGATGAACAATGTTAGATGAGAAGAAAAAGGATAAAGTGATGAAAACTTAATATGGGGGTTTTTTCTTATTACTTATCCTAACTCAAATTTAATTTTGAAATAAATAAAATCTTTATCCATGTGAATCCTTGTGGTATCTAGTTCTACCTATATTTCTAAACTAAAATTACATAGGCCCATCGATCCTTAACTCATTATAATCAATAAAAACCATGACATAATAAAATCAATCTAAAACATTGAGGGAAGAGTTATGTCATATCTCATTCCCCCGCATCCCTCTATCACATTTCTAATCACCCCTTAGCCACTGTCACTCTCTCTAGGAAACCATAGAATTAAATATAAAATAATCCCAATTAAATAACAAAAAAGGAAATATCACAAGAAAATAATAATAATTAGATTAATTACACATACTCATAATCAATTATTCCCTATAATATAATACTTATTCAACCAAGATGGATTTCATATTAATTATAAAAAAAAATTAAATCATAGTTAAGGGAATAGATGAGTAATAAAAAAATTAAGGCAATGAATAAATTTGAAACGTGTACATTTATTACATTTGAAAACCTTGTATAGATTCTATTATTACACAACTAATAGAAAATGGAAAAGAAAACCAATACTATAAAATGATGGTTTTTTTATGTTGAACACCTTCCTTGAATCTCACTTCTACAATTAGATTTATATATTCCCCCCATTTTTCAATCACTTATGCAGTACAGAGAACTCTTTATTTATAATCAAACCATATATAGATATAGTCCTTATATCCTCACTATCCTATCACATATATATATTCTTTATATTTCTCTTAATCTTTATATATATAATATTTCATCTGACCCCACTTGATATCCTTTATTTATGTACATTTTGAATATATCATGTGCAATCCTAGATACAAGCTCAACCTTCCAAATCTCAATAAAAATAAATTATTCTATTAAATCCATATTTTTTTTGTTCAATTGAAACACATATTATTGTCCCATAGTTTTAGCTCTATTAAATCAGCCATATACTTACATAAATACAATGTTAATACCATGTGTATACGTTCTATTCAATAAAAAAATGATATCTATTATTTAATAAAGAGATAAGTTTAGTTGTGTCGACATATTTTATCTAAACTGTATTTGAACTATGTATATGTGATTGTATTTATCATATTGTGGGAAATTATAAATTCAATGATATAGGAAATATCACCATTCATAACAACCATTTGTTTCCTCTATATCAACCCCATTTTAAATTTTCAAGAATATTCATGGGAAATTTTCTATAAATATATGAAATCAAAAATGTGGAACTATGGATTACATCACAACATATAATCCCAAACATTAGACTATGTCATTATGATAGTACTATTACCTAGGAAAAATCACATGAAAAAATCTTGATTCTAATTTTTTCACCTCCATGACAGTATAAACCCTTATTTACCACAAACCCCAACTACCAGACCATTTTTGTATTCCTCTATACCAACCATAGTGAAATCCTAATATTTCCATGTAATTGTCCTCAATGAAAACTCATAACTACTTTTATGCGTCGAAATTGAAAAAATAATTTCATATCCATCATTTATGCATCTAGATCCCTTATCCATAAATCCATGGTGCAATTAGGGATCAAAAAACAACTTCTCTTGGGCAGTCATTCTTGATACCCTATAATATTTTTAACTACATTGTGTAATAAAACTTCTTTATTGAAATATTTTATTTCAAGTCATAAAATCTTCCTTATGTAGACATGATTTGTCATAATCAATAAGGTATAATGATTCCAAGTGAGATCCTCATGTTTTTATAGTGGATTATGATGTAATATCATGTTTCATTATGTAATTTTATCTTCACAATGGCTCAAATCGAGGCCCCTCTCCACTAATCATAATTTTTCCATGTTGAAATGATGACAGTGTAAAAATAGAATCATAAAATAGACAATGATGTGGGTTTTGGTATCAAAGTAAATGCTAAAATAATGTGTGAATAATTCCCCACATTGAGTTATAACACACGAAAAAAAAAATTGAATGGTCAAAATATCATTAAAATATATTGATTCCACACCTCTAGCTCAGTTAGTAGCCCATAGGTCTCCACCTAAGACACCCCTTCCCAAATCAGCCCTGAAATTAGACCTTATATATTACATGATACTAAACCCCTAGCACAACTTCATATATGCTATTTAGTTATCATATATTTCATATGTAATTTCCAATTTTCTAGTGTTAAGGAATAAATTTTCCACCAAAAATAAAATAAAATAAATATTCCTCATGATATCTCTATTAAAAATAATATATATTCATTTTTTGAAATATTATTTTAAATTATAAATAAATATTTCTTTTACAACTTTTCCTAAAAACATTCAAAATGTTAATTACCTAAAATGGATATAAATAAATTGAATCCTGGTAAATATAAAAAAATTAAATTATGAAAAATCAAATTAAATTTTAATATTTAGGTATACTATATGTTCATAATCATTTCATTATGTGTGTTTTATTAGATCTTAACAAATAATGGGAAGTGTACAAATTCAATTTTGGGGGAATTCTACAAATTGTGAAAATCATGTTGTGGTTTTTATAATAGTGGTTGACTATAATTCAATATTAATGGATAAAAGGACATGATGATCTATAATAAATTTGGTTTATATGACATGTGAATTACACCATTTTTTGAGATTTAATACCATATATTTATCATAGAAATTGCAATTTATAATATTTGTTTATTGGATTTAAGGAATCACTAATGTTTTGGGTGTATTTAACCATGAAATTATTATATAAACTATATTACGATGGGTTGTGAATGGATTGACATGTTTCATATGGTTGATATATGAATTATGGTTAAGTCATAATTCTAGTCCTTTCTTTTTTAAGCTTTCATAGACAATGCCATTATTTTATTCATTGTATCATATTCCAATTTATAACCCATTATTTTATAAAAACTTAATAATATTTTAATTTTGAAACCGTTCTCTTGATATTAAAATTTTCATATTCGTGGGTGACTATAGGTGGTAAATAATGTATCTTATGCGTTTTTGGGTTACCTTTGATAAATTATTGAATCTATTACCTTGATAAATTGAGTATACTTATATAATGGTTCCCCATTTACTATATTCTATATTCATTTAAATATGTTTCAATATTCTCAAAGATATATGGAATGTGATTAATTTATTAAAGAAATGTATAATTTTAATCAGAAATATATATAAAAAATTCATTAGAAATATTTTGAATGAAAATAGAGAATATATCACTAGATGTCTTTCTTTTATGATGTAAGGAATCATGAATTTGATTGAAGAATTTTATCTAGAAACATTATTTTGTTACTATTTTTTAAAAAATTATAATACATTTGGTTCATTGAGAAAGTGGTTGATATTCGTTTAATTAAATAAAGTAAACTAGCCCATCAGTTGGGTATAACAATTTGATAGTATTTAGGATATCATATTGATTAATGATCAGGTTATTAATATTTTTGGTAGATGTTAATATATAATATTGGTTATATGGAAATTAGAAATTTATATTGATGCATGGAGAGTTTATAATGAGGAAAATAGATTAAAATAATGGATAAATGGTTATGGAATAAATAAATTCAATAAGATAAACTGAATAAAATGGAGAATATAAAATTAATAAAAAAATTCAATTAATTGTCTAATGTAGTATTTGGATTTTGGGATAAATTTATACATAATTATGATGCCAAATTGGGTGTACATATCTTTGGTGCTTTAGTAGTTATCACACGCTCCTTCAAAGTGGCTCTCGGTAAATGGATATTTCTATCAGTAATTGAAACTATATCATACATCTTATTGATTATATTTCCAAACAAGGTGCCAAAAATCATTTGAGGAGACCATATTTCCCTCTCTTAATGATGGAACTCAATGTAGTGATATCATATCATAACATTACCATAATGACTAAATTTATGATGGATTATTTATTGTGGTATTTATTTTAGGGATTCGTCAAATATTTGAATCTCTTAGTCCCGTAGGCTATCTCAATTCTTAATAAGAATTATTTCAACATAAATTTATTTTTTGAAGAATGTTTCATGTTTAAATGTGAGTAAAATGCTCAAATTTTTATCAAGAATTAATTCATAATCTTTAGATGGTCTTATAACTTTATAAAGTAAAATATACAATTATTATGGTTGTGTGGGTACAACTACGAGGATTTACTATTCCTTTTCACAAACAATAAATTTTAAAAGGAATTAGGAAATCATTTGTGCAATTTCATTATATTGATTCCTTCAATATTACAATAAATCTCACAATGGATTCCCATACATGTGTGGAGATTGATTTTTCTATATCTTTTCTATTTTGTATCCTTATTTATATAAAGACATCCATATCTTTTTTACATAATAAATTTTATTACAATTGAGTGGGTTTATTGATTATATTTATAGCTATAGTGGTGTGTGTAATCCATATACAAGATAATTAATTTCTCTTATCATAATTCACAATCATATCATCTCTTAGGGTTTAGGGAAAAGTTGATAGGGTGTGTGTGTTCCTCTCATGCAACTCAAATCACTTCTCATGGGAAGGAAGATGTGCCACAACTGAATTTACAATAGCCTAAGGCATCGAAGGCTCACCGAGATGAGGACCCATAAAGAATGGATAAATCTCTATTTATGGAATTTTATGGTTGGGGGACTAATGAAATTCTTCAATTAGGAACAAATAAGACCAGTCACATAAGTAAGTAATAGAATATGGGATTGCATGTAGAGATCCAATATCGATCCATTATAGAGGAGGATATAATAGGATACTAGACATTAATAAAAAGAATATTGTCGATGAATAAACATTTCCTAGGATATAGGTGGGATTTTAGTGTATAATCCCCCCAAAGTCGATCCAATGGCTACAATATGTGGTACATAATAGAAAAATTCATCACTTTGGTTGTGGTAGATATTCTGATTGGTACTCCCAATGATATAATAAAAGTAGTTTTGTTGGAGGAGAACTCCAGCAATTCATAATCATACTCAAATGAGGTGGATCTAAAAACCCATTCCATTAATGGAAAATCAAAAAAATAGGATTCAAGATAATCATCTAGTAGCCAAATGGAAATCTACTGTGGATGAATAATTGAACCACACAAGGGATGTACTATTTTCCCCATATAAAAATTACCCTTTGTACAATAAGGCCATTAAAATTTCACAATTATTATATCAATCATCATTTGAAATTCCATGGGTGTAGGATCCCTGAATATGTAAAAGTTCATTACATTCGAAGCTAATTTTAATCATACTTTTGTATTATTTATTCTTGAGAAAAAAAGTAAAACATATCAAGGATTACACTAATAAGTAATTAAAGAATAAATAATTTCCAAGTAATCCAAGAAACAGTAATGTATTATTTTTTTGGACAGATTACCTACAAGAGGATATGATTAATAACTCTCCAGAGGAGATCACTATTTAGCTTAAACATAATGAACTATCAATTTTATTATCTATTTTTATTCTAATTGAAATAAAGTTAGATGAATAGTTATATGGAGTGATAAATATAATCTAAACCCTATTAATACACAATGTATTATTGGTGGAAATTTTAACATGACGTTTTACACTATAGATAAGAAAGGAAACTACTCCTTAGAGAGAGATATGATAGATTTCAATACTCTCCTCATGGAAAACCAGTTAATGGATATTAGCTACATATGTGATAGATTTATTGGGTGTAACAATAATAACAGACACATATAAAGAACCATGATTTTCATACATAGATATTAAATAATTATATATGAATATTCATTACATCACAGAAGCTCAGACTTAAGGATTTTGAAGGTATAGTACCTTGGGATACATGGAAACATAAACAACTATTTTATATTAGTTATACCACATATAACCTTTAGTTCATCATAACTATCACCCTTATTAGATAAATAACATGTAGTACTTATCATTATAACTAATGGAAAATAAACATAAGAAACCATGATCTTATATTCTTAGTAACAGTTAACAATGAACATACATAAATATAACATGATTATAAGGATATGAGAACATGACCATAACATATGAAAACCATACCTTATATATCAAAGATCAAAATATTAAGTGATGGTTTTAATATTATATTTTTTATAAGATATGAATCCTAAATAAACCAAAGATCATGATCCCTATGAGTATAACATTGAAAAAAGATAATAAATTATTTCATACACATAAATATACAAAATCTTATATCAAGGCTAACCACCAAAGAATTCACAACTTGTTAGGATTGGGATAACCACCAATGTACCCACTTCAGGGTTAGGATAATCTATCATGTATCCTCTTTTCAGCCTTGGAATAACCACATGTGTACCCTCTAAGATCATAGAACATTACTCATTTCCCAATATATTAAATTTAGATATAGGTCCCACCCATATGTGGTTTTATTGTGACTAATTAACTAGGTTACAAAATAACCACCATTTCATAATAACAAATTTACAAAAGTGTTTCAAAATATAATAAAAAACTTATCACATCTGAACCCATGAAAAGAACTAGGCCTCATAGAACATTCAAATATAGTATAACTAGTATAAATAAAATAGGTCTCATAATTCTATCATCCATTTATCATAGCATAACCCATGGAAAAAAATGGGTTTCATAAAAAAAATCATCATCATAAACATAATAATGTAGATAAATAATAAAAATCGTTGTATTGGATAATATACTCAATTAATATTAGGAAACCTTATATTATTTTATCATAAATAGAAAATTATTTTGAAAGAAAAACTACTTGAAGCTTTTCAGGAGGAAAATAAAATTTCTGTAAAAATAAAATTTTAAAAATTCAATTTCATAAAATATTTCATAATTCATTCTCACTAAAAATAAACATGAGAACATAGAAATAATTATTTAAGAATAATTTAAAACATTTCTTGAGGAGAATATCAATTTCACTTTGGAAAACACTTTATTAAACCATAGAACATTTTCATAATAATTTTATTTTATAATGAATTTTGAAACTTATAAAGGAAGCATTGAAATCATTTATAACTTTTAATGAATAGATTATCCATTCGAATTTTAATTTTTTAAAAAATAAATAATTCAAGAAATAATTTTTTTTAAAAAAACATTGGAAACTAATTTGTTAATCTTTATAAAATTGAGGGGTCATGATAGGGGAAATTCCTTACAAACTAAAAAAGGATTCTTTCACATTTTTGGGACGTGTTTTAAAAATCACAAGAAGATTAAATTTAAATGTTTTTTTAAATGTCAATAATTTAAAAATGGTCTTTAAAAAATCCAATAGGGATATTAAGAAAATTATGAAAAAAATTTTAGAAAACAAGGATATGAAATAAAAACCGATTTTCCACTAAAGTGATAAATAATGTGTGTTTTCTTTGAAAACATTATTTTGGCACCATGAATACCTAAATAGAGGAATATAATGGAAAAATGTTTTATAAATAAACCATTGAAGAATAAATTTCAGTAGTTTCCTAAGATATAGTTCATAATATTTCATTATCAAATGCATAAACATAATCAACCCTGATAAATGATGAGATTATACCATAAAACCCTTACCACTTTGGTATCATTGAATAGTAAGCCCCATGATTAAATAAAATTAAACTAAAATTTAAATATCACGAGAATAAATAAATTCATGACATTACATGTAAAATATTATATATATAAACCTCAAAAAATATTATTGGTTCATTATATAATGTATGTCCCAGATATAAAATATTGGGCCAAAATATTTTCCCTTAAGTTTTGACTTCATAAAAGTTATAACATATAGTAAAATAAATATAAGTTTATTATAAAAATATTATATAACAACACACACACATTAACACACACAAACATGTATATATATATATACATCATACCACATATTATTTACCTATGACCTTTTATTAATTTTTTATTAACAATTCAATGTTAAAATAACATTTCATACAATAACTTTTTTGTTTTAGTATATGTTTTTATTTGTTATGTCAAGTACTATTACATCGATCATGTTTAAATAATATATATAATTTTAAACATTACATAAATATAATATATATATATTTATTATATTTATTTATAGTAATCCGTAGTTTTTTGAGATAGAAAATGAAATACACTATTCATGAGGATGGAAGGTCATACGTACACATAAACATTGTTTCAGTTTTCCTGATGGATGTAATAAAATAAATTTAAATAATACATTAAATTTATAGAATATTATTTTTATAATATATATCAAATATTTTCATTAAATATACCCTAATTACTTTCCATGCATAGAGTTAGTGAAAATCAAATCACATCGCTTCGTGAGGTGGTAGCCCGCCGTTCACACAATCGACCTTATCATTTCCCCCAAAAAATGAAAAGTAAGATGTTAAATGTTATATAGTAATTAAATAATTATATTAATTTTAAAAATATAATATATATATATAATCTACAATTATTATAATCCACATAAAATAGTAACTAAAAACACAGCACATCGGTTTGCTGGTTTGTATCCCTATATACTAGTGATGTTTTTACTTTACAATTGGGTTGGAGGTAATAAGTTAGATGTTGTATTATTGTTATAGTGTTACAAAATTTTCATCAACATAATATATGAACATTTAGTACAAAATTATATCCATCTATGAGAGGTTGTCATAGAAAACAAATAACATGGGTTCATGAGGCGACAGTCCATCATACACACGATCAATAATTTTGTTTCCCATTTGATGGAGGTGAAGATGGATATATTTTATGTTATAAAAATAATAAAATATAATTATTTGGAAGATATTTTTTTATTATTTCAGAAAAAATTAAGAATATTTTATGGATTTATAATTTGAAATAAAAATCCATAGTATAAAACTTTACATCTTCTACAGAAAACCAATTCAGGTTTAACCTAAATCCTTCCAATATTAGCGATATGATATATCAAAGGCATATATGATTTATTTAGGAATATAAGTAATATATTTGGTTAGTTTTCTTCTAAACCAATGTGTTTAGGATGTGTGAAGCGGGTAGGAGAGTGGGTGGCCTTTTATAAGTCAGGGAGAGGACACAGATGAAATGTTTGAAAAGAATAATGTGTACCCATGTTTTTCACGTTAACAAATTTCCAAAATGGTGGATTACTGATCCTTAGTGGATATAAAGTTTAAATATTTCTATAAAATAGGGTTTTAATATGTTTTAGTACATTTTATCCTTTATTGTTTTAGTTTGACCTCAATAATAAACCCATTTTAACATTAACCGGGGTATTTAATTTTTACTACTTTACAATTAATTTTGAAGAAAAATTATGTTGAAATTATTAAAAAATATATATTATAATGATAAAAAATATGGATTGAATTTTTCAAAATTCAATACATGGAATTTTAAAAATACAATTTAATATTAAACCCATAGATGCGATGAGAAAGTTGTTTTCGAAATAGAAAATGTTTAAAAGATTCAAAAGTTATACCAAATTTCATTGTGAAATTTATTTTGATGAAATAAATTGTATTAATATATATATATATTAAATAATTTTAATTTTAAAACAATATAAAAACAAAATTTATCTTGAAAATTATTTCAACGAAAAGATAGTTTTCTATAAAAACCATTAATTTTCCCTATTAACTAAAAAATTTATCTTTTCGAAAAATTATCAAAAAATAATATAAAATGGTATTGAAATTATTATTTAGGAAAAAATTAATTTTTAAATAAATATTCTATAATTTTAAAAAATTTATTTTATAATAAATGTGAAAAATGTGACAACTGTTTTTAGTAAAATATAGTTTTTTCGCTTAATATTGGATTTATTATTATCTAATTCCAATAATATAGATAAAATTAATTTTAAAAATATTATATAATATATAATATATACATTTAATTAAAATAATTCCCAAAAAATTTATTTATATTATTTATTTAGATAAAAAAAGTTTTTTCATATAAAAATATTTTTTCTGAAAAAGTATTCATTAATTTTCAAATTGGTTCTTATGTAAATTTCTAAATAATTGTTCAATGATCATTTAATTTTATATACATGTCTAAACCAAATATTTTAAAATTTAGTTAATCCTATTCAAACATTCCCTTCCAATTCATTGTTGAAAAATATAATATTAAATAATAATATTTTAAAAGTGAGTCGCATTATTTTAGGACTTGGTGTTATGTGTAATCCATGAAATTAGAAAAGAAAATTATCCAGAAAATATTTAACAAAATATATTTTTGTTACATTACACCCCCTTCAAATTAATTTATCCCTTGAAATTTCATTACTTTGGTAATAAAAACTATGGATTCTTCGGCCAAATTAAATCCTCCGGTTCCCACATAGTTTCCACAATATGGTGATCTCATAATAAATTTTATCCAAGTGAGTGGTATTTTTTTGTAGAAATTTCTCCCTCTAATCTGTAATTTCTACTGGTTGTTCCTCATAAAAAATTTCTGGATCTAGTGCTATGACCTATGAGTTCTTTACATGTGATGGATCAGGTATGTACTTAGGAGAGATACATGGAATAAATCGTGGACTTGGGAGAGGATTAGGGGAAGAACCAAAAGACAAGATACCACCCCTATATGATTAATAATTTCAAAGGGACCAATATAACTAGGTCTTAGTTTTAATTTATTTCATCCATGGAGATCTTTGTAGAAACACCTTCTCACATGCTCCATATTATATATTATGTCAGTAATTGTTAGCATAACTTTTTTGATGACTTCATTTTTTTCTTATGTGTTCCTAAATAATAGTAACCATATATTAAATTTCTTTATCCAAACGTAGTCCTAATAGATTTACTTTACATGCTTCATTACATTATTTTTGTGTTATACACTTTTTTCTATAAATGGATTCATAATTATTTATCTGAATTCTTGAGAAAAATTTATTTTTGCAAGAAAACTTAATTTTTGGAAGATTTAGATCCCAACAAATTTCAAAATCTATAAAATAATATTATAGAATATCCTATAGGGTTTATATTTTTCTCTTAGACTAACCATCTATCTGAGGATAATATATAGTAATGAAACTGAATTTCGTATCATTATCTTTATGAATACATCATTAAAATATTCGGGTATATCTCAAATCCTGGTTAGATATAATTGAATGTGGTAATCCATGAATCACTTCTACTTCCTTAACTTATATTTTGGAAATATGATCCAAATAAAAATATTCTCTAATAGATAATATGTGTGCTAACATTGTAATTCCATTGACTATAGCCCATATAGAATAATTACCTTTATATGTTTTGGGGAGTTCGATGAAAAAATCCATGATGATGTTTTCCCTTTACCATTTTGGTATGGTTAATGGTTTGAGCATCCTATTAAACTTTTGTCTCTTATAATTTGACTTATAACACACAAAACATTGATAAACATACTAAAAAATATTTATTATCATGTTTACCCACTATAAATAGGATTTCACTTAGGCTAGTGGTAGGTGTTATACTCTTGTCGCCCTATGGTTGTGGGTTTTAATGCTGGAACCTATCCAGATGTGAACAGTTGTCACTCGACATGTAGATTATCTTATTTGTTCCCAAAACTATATAAATATAATTACATTAACAATTATAAATTTAAATGACCCATAATTACCTCAACATTAAATAAAAAATAATGCCCAAAGGATTCCAATACCTTTAATACTTTTTCCATAAAATTTAAGGAATTCCTCCTCAAATAACCATTTTAATAAAACAAAACCAAAATATTGTATTTTCATAATTTTTTCCTAAAATATCCTTAATATTTAAAAACTAAAATCACATAAAATTTCAACAGAAGTGTATATGACTTTGAATGTATAATAAAAAATAAACTCATAGACCCATAACATAATCTATATATCTTAATTTAATGTTACATGGACTAATATATGCTTCAAAAATATAATTCACCCTTTATTCCTTAAATAATGTATTATCTTAGAATAAACATTTCCATTCGAATCATGGGATCATCCTTTAACCAATATAATATCATATATTACTATATTACTCCCAAATCCAAGTAAAGGGTGATAATCAATATTCAATATCACATTAATTTCCACTATGATATGAACAATAAAATTTGAATAGGGATCCTTTACACAAAATCCAACATGACATTCCCATATAAGGATTATAGGATATACATACCCTAATATTCATGATTCACATCATCAACTATGAGTGTATAAAAATTCCTTTTGACCCTCTTATTTAGATTTTGTTGTGTCTAATCATACTCATTATCCCTTAGATTGGATAATTGATTCACATAATGACCAACTCCATATATTTGAATCACTGGAATGTGGGTGGTGAATTATATGGTTATTTCTATTTATTTTCATCATTATCTAACTTATTCCCATCACCTCAGCATTCATAAACTCATTGAAATTACTTTACACACTTTAAACATTCAATAATCTCTTCATAAAATTTTTCACTATGTTTCCTTACACAATTTGTGCATATAAGAAATATCATCGTATTTTATCAATGTTTTTTAGAGTTTCCCTTTAATGAAATGTTTATTTTTTATCAAATCAATGTGATTGATGGTTCACTCAAAACTCCATTTCAAACATGGTATAAAAAATTTATATTTTCATAGATATCTATGTACATTATGGATAATTATTTTTAGAGACTTGGTTTTAATCCATTGAATAATTGATCGACCATACTTTCAGGTGGGATCATAATACTATAAACATATGTCACAAATATTGTTAAATTTTACTCATAGTTACCAATAGATTCATTATCATTTATATTTAGATGAAATAATTCCTTCTCCTTTTTCATATAATGAATATCAAGAAATTTCTTAATGAAAAGTAAACTCATAAACTCATCACATTCCATTGAGTGAATATCAATGTTGTTTCCTTTTATTTATGATAAGATTATATCATTGATCTATTATTCCTTCAAAATGATATATGGAATAATTTATTCTTTATATTCAAAAAATTGTATAATAGAAAATATATTCTCAATAGTACTAATACATTGTTTATGAACCAGTGGATTAAAAGAACCACTAAAAGGAGGTTGAATTCGTCTCATGAAGGACTCAATAGAACATTGTTACCACTTTTTATGATTTAAAACATCATCATGATTCATTTCTTTTGAAAGTTTCATGAGCATAAAAATGATTTTCCTCATTCTATTTCCAATAAAATTTGTTTTTACTAGAGGTAAATCATTTCATTGTTTTTTCACTCAGAATTATCATTGTTTCTTTGGTCTCCCGCCATATAATAAAATCAAAATGAATTGTGTTAGAAACACTAATCATAGTGGGAAACCAAATTATCATAACAATAAATTAAAATATATCTAAATTAGGACATTATTTATTTAATATTAGACACCATAGGTTTAATCTAGGTCACTACTAGTCATTATTCAAATACTTCATGAGGGATTATAAAGAGTTAGTGAATTTACAAAACACATCCCCCATGAGTGACATACTAGGTTCCTAATAATGTTTGTTGTCATATACCAGGTATTCTCATGTCAATCTCAACATTTATTTTTTGAGTTATTACCCCTAATTATATCTATTATAGAACCACATCCCATTATAGTATCTAAATAGGGACATAATTTTTTGGAATCCACCTACTCTATCATTAACCAATATTTAATGATTTTATTCTATATATAGAATTATTCATTGAATTTTCTTTATGGATGTCACTAGGGATCTCGTAAAATATTTCTCATCGTATTCTCTAATAGTATACTAAAAATATCATATGAAACCAACTATAATGACCCATTATTTTCATACATTGATATTACATATTTTTAGATGAATACTCTTTATATTACACAAACATGTGAATGTGGATCATAAATGTATAGGGACATTGTAATCTTGAAAACAAAAGAAAATGGTTCATAAGGGATCTATCTTATCTTTCACATAGTACATCATAACTAGCATGCATCTTAAACATATCACATAAAATTCCTATCATCATAACTAAGTGAAAATAAATATAATAAAGTGTGATATTATATGATCAATATGGGTAAATAGTGGAAATGCATAAACAGAACATAATTATAAGGGTTTGTGAACATGGGTATAACATATAAAAACCATGCCCTTTTTATTAAAGATCAAAATATTGAGTCATGGCATATATATTAGTATTTAATAATACATAGATCATAAAAAATCCAAGAACATTATCCATGACTTCATATCATTTAAACAAGACAAGGAATTATTGAAAACACATAATCATAGAAAAACATATTTCAAGGATACCCACCAAAAAATTAAATACATGTTATTCTTGGGATTAAAAAATGTATACCAGCTTCAGGATTGGGATAACCTATTTTTTACCTTCTTTTTAGTTTTGTGATAACCTCTAGTGTACCCTCTAAGCTCATATAATATCTATAATTCCCCAATTCATTGGAAGTATATATTGGTCCCACCATATTTTTTTATTACATGACCACCATCCTTAGATATAATGTATCTAGAAACAAATAATTAAAACCATATATAGGTATTCTACATGATAATTGAACATTTATCACATCAAAATCTATACAATGTAATCGTTTTTATAAAACATCTTGTCATATCATAACCCATAAAAAGGTAATGTGTCTCATAATTATCTCATCAATTCATTATAGCATAACCCCTTGGAAAAGAACTATATTCATAGACATCAATTCATCATAAAAATAAAACATCCATAGAATGAATAAAGAGAGTATCATTACATCATATCCCCACTAAATCCTAATTTAATGTAATGTATTCCACCTTTTGTGGAATTTTTTTTGAAATGAAAATCACTTGGATAATTTCATTATGAATATAAAATTTATTTGAATATAACCTTATTAAAATAATATTTTCATAAAATATGACGAAACAAATTTTATTTGAAAATTAACCTGAAAACATATAATAAATGTTTTAAAAACTATTTAAAATATTTCTTGAGTAATATTTACTTTTAATTCTGAAAAACACTTTTATAAAACATAAAATATTGTGAAAATAATTTTCGTTGAAAGTGACCTTTAAAATTTAGAAAGGAATATTTAAAATAATATAAACAATTTATTAAGGTAAATATACTATGCAATTTGGAAAAAAATTAAAACATAATAAATTTTCAAAGGATTTTTCATTTAAAATATCCTTTGAAATATATAATATATTCTTTAAAACATTGAGTGGTCGTGATAGCGGGAAATTCCACACATGTTTAAATAAATATTCCTTTCAGATTTTCATGGATTATTTTAAAAATGAAAATAAGAATCCTTTTAACAAATTTTAAAAAAATATATCTAAGGTATTAATGAAATTAAACAATCATATAAGAACATTAAAAAAATTAGAAGCAACTTCAAAAAATGAATATGGAATAAAAAATGGTTTTAAACTGAAGTGAGAAATAATGTAAGTTTTATTTAAAAATATTCTTTGGGAATCATGACTACATAAAGGGAAATATGATAGGTAAATTTTTATCCTAATTTAATTAATATTGAATTATAATATTTATGATTTAATTGAGATATTTTTTATCATATTTCATCATCAAAATCATAAACCTATACAATACTGATAATAGATTAGATCATATCATAAAACCCTTACCCATTTAGTAACATTAAATTGTAGGACCCATGAAATAATAACATAAAATTAAACATAAAATATAATTATAATAAATAAATTCCGGATATTATATGTCAAAGTGTATTTATATAATCCTTATAAAATAAGATAGCCGTATAACATAATATATGTCCCAATGAAGATAAATTCCTAAAAAAATGCCTTACCATAACACTGAAATTCATTTATAATGAATAATAATTATGGTATATTAAATATAAATTTATTAAATATATATTTATATTAAAAAAATACATATATATATCATACCATATATAATTTTCTTTTGACCTTTTATTACTAGATTACCCATAATTCCATGTTAAAATCAAATTTTCTGAAATAATTATTCTGTTTTTCATTTACATTTGGATTTGTTATTTTAGCTCCCATTAAATTGATCATGGTTAAATAATATATATAATTTTATCATTTATATAAATATATTATATGTTTATTATATATTTATTTATATAAATCCATAAAATATAGAGAAAGAAAATTAAATACACCGTTCATAGAGACGGTTGGCCTTATGTACGTATGAACATTGTTTCAATTTTAATGAAGGATAAACAGAAATAAAGGTAAATAATATATTACCTTTACAGAATAATTTTTATTTCTTATATATCACACACATTTACTAAATTTACCCTAATTACCATCCATGAAAATTGTTACTGAAAAACGAATCACATCACTTTGTGAGGCGGTTGTTTTTCATACACAAGAACAACATTATAATTTCCCCCACGAAATAGAATGTGAGATGGTATATGTGACATAATAATTAGAAAATTAAAATAATGTATCATATATCATATATATTAATGTAATATATAATTATTACCATCCATGTAAAACTCAAATGAAAATCGCATCACATCAGTTTGTAAGGTTGTAGTCAACTGTACACATGAGCGACAATATTAATCTCTAATGGTTTGGGATGTAATATGTTAGATGTGGTATTATAATTACATTGGTAAATAAATATCATAAATATAATATATAAATAATAAATTCATCATTATATTTATACATGAGATGTGGTGATGAAAAAAAACATCAGTTTGCGAGGTGGTAGTCCTCCGTACACACAATCTACAGTTTCATTTCCCATTAATAGAAGAGGATATGGATATAATTTATTCCATTAAAATAATAACATATAAATATATTATATACATTGGTTTTATTATATCATCAAAATTTAATCATATTTAAGGATTTAAAAGAGTAAGTAAAAAAATCATAGTTTAAATTATTACCTCTTCATCAAATAATATCTTCATTGGACTACCACTTTAGGTTTTACATAAATCCTTCTAGATTATATTTATGACATCACAATTGGATATATAATGTATACATGGATAAATTTAAGGTATTTTTATAGTTACATTTTGGACCATATCATTTTTTAAGTGTGAAAAAGAGAGGATATGGGTGACCATTTATAACTTTGGGAGAGGACACACATGAGATTTTTTATAAAATAATAAATATTACCCACATTTTTGACATTAAAAACTATAAAATAAGACATTATGTATTATTATCGTGGATAAATTCTAAAAATTTACATACAATTAGTTTTGGAAATGTTTCATATCATTTTATCCCTAATGTTTTTAGTTTAACCTCTGATAAACTCGGTTTATCCTTGGTCATGGTAAATAATTTTTACTATATTTAAAATTTATTTTGAAAAAAATTAGTTTCAAAATATTATATAATATAAATTATTATGAATAAAAATATGGAATCAATTTTTTCAAATTCCATTCACATTAGTGGAAAATTTTAATTTAATATTAATCCTACAAAAGCGATGAGAAAACAGTATTCCAAACTCCAAATGTTCAAATGTTTCCAAAAAATATAGATCAAAATTCAAAATGAAATTGATTAAAATTACATAATTTGGGTTAATATATATATATATATATAATTTAACTATATTTTCTTTTAAACCTATATTTAAATAAATTTATCATGTGAATTATTTGAATGAAAATGAGGGTTTTTAATAAAAACAATTATTTTCAGTATTCACAAAAATACTTATCATTTTAGAAAATAATAAAAAAAACTCCTAGATAATTTTAAATTAATGATTTAAAAAATGTTATTGTTTTATTATAAATAATTTTTTTAAAATTTATGAAAATTATTTTTAAAATATTTGGTAAAAATACGAATAAACTACTTTTTAGAAAAATACTATTTTATAAAAAAATTAGATATATTATTATCTCATGAATAGAAGACACACAATATAAATTTTAATAATTTTATTATATAAATAATATATAAATTTAATTAAAATCAATAACTAATGGTTATTTATTAATTTATAATGATAAAATGTTTTGTGCACATAAAATATTTTTCCATAAATAAATTACTTTATTTTCAAATGGGTTTTAATTTATATCTCTATAAAATTACTCACCAAATAATTAATTTTATATACATGTATAAACTATATATTTTCCAAATTAGTAAATCATATTTATACCATCCATTATAATAGATAGAAAATAACTATCATATTAACTAATAATATTTTAGTAGTGTTTCATGATTCGATATGACTTGGTGTTGCGTGTAACACAATATATCAATAGATTTAAATTTATTTGAAAAAAATATTTCATAAAACATATGGGTGTCACAATATAGATTAATATGGGGTTTATTCGATATATACTTTTCAAATAAGAAATATATTTTCAATTTTTATAATATATTAGTAACCCACATTGCTTGTTTTGTGTCATATAATGTCACCTTCTAATTTAAAATGAAATACTATATTTTTTTATTACACCATTTGGGTTTTCTAAATTATGCCAAGGGAAAATATATTTCTTTAAATTTATGAATAATTTATGGTAGGTTTTGATAGATAGGAAATCAATGGAATGTTTTATGAGAAATAAAGAAAACTGAAGAATCAATTCAATATTGGGAAAAATAAAAACTAGAAATTAGCACAAATACATGAGATCTAAAAAAAGAGATATAAATTATAAACCAAAGTATTAAAAAATGCTTGTATGAGTCGCCATTCAAAACCATGACCCTTAGAAAGAATATTTTGGATGAGATATACATAAAACATGAATATTTGGTGCATGAAAAATATGGGATTCATTATTTCATGGAGGTGGTAGGATCAATAAGCATATCAATTATTGCATCAAAGAGGTAAACATTATAGGAAATTAAAATAATTTTCTTGAGGATGGACCCGTCACCAAATATTTCAAATGAAGAACCTTTGTGATAAATTGTTTTAATAATGTTCATTTCTTTTTTGACAACACAATTTTTGGTTGAAAATGTTTTTGTTTTCCAAGAATAATGAGGTTTTTTAATTAAGAAAAATGAAGATAGTTTAGATTGAATTTGATGGTAGAATAATTCATTTTGTTACGGAAGAAGTTTGTTATATAAAGTGAAGTCATGAGTTATAATGTCTTCAAATATTCGAAACAAAATCAGATAATTATTTGTTGATCAAAAAGTTATCCCAAATACTGAAAACATTCATGATAAATTATTTTGAATAAATGGTGGAGAAATTGGAAGAAATTGAAATAACTAAAAATATTCAAAAAATTGGATCTAGTTTATCGTTCTGAAAATTAGATCTAACATCTTTAAAAAAATTTGATACAACATTATTGTTCATAAAATAGGATCCAAAATTATCAAAAAATTGAATCCAACATCTTATGAAAATCAAATCTGAAATTATTTTTCTGAAAATCAGATGCATCAACTTTAGAAAATTTAATCCATCATACAAATAAATTAGAATCACTCAAAAGAATAATTCTTGAAGTTGAGAATGTCAAACATTAAATAAAATATTTCATAAATCATGGCTAAATATTAATAGGTTTCAAGAAGTAAAAAATTTAAGTTTTAAATGAGAGGGATTTGTGGAGTCTTGATAGTTAAAAAAGTGGGAAAGTTTTCAAAGTTTACCACTATTGGTTTTCGATTTGCTGATAAATACTTTCTCAGATCATTCATTCATTTACAACTTTCTTCAAATGCATTACAGGAAGAGAGCTGGTGAAATCAAAGTGAATGTTCTCATCTGATTGAAGAATAACTATATTGATAATTTTATCAGAGTGTGATTTTTCAAGATAATTCTAACAAAAATTGATCCAACATAATTTGAAAATCGAAACAAGGTTCTTGAGAAAACAAGAGCCAAAAAAATCAGAACCATGATTCTAAAAAAATCAGAACCATGATTTTGAAAAAATAATAACCACATTTATGATACAATCAGAACCACTATACTATGAAAATCGGAACTAGGAATCTGAGAAAATTGTAACCATGATTCTGAGCTAATGGAAACCATCATTTTAAGAAAATTAGAACCCGAATTATGAGAAAATCAGAACCAATATTTTACGTAAATTAGAACCATGATTATATGAAAATAGTAATGAGGATTCTAGAAATATCGGAACCATGTTTATGAGAAAATATGAGCCACTATTCCGAGTTAACTGGAACAACTATTCGAAGAATATTAGAACCACTATTCTTAGATAATCAGAATCACTATTTTTCTAAAATCGGATCCAATATTCTGAGTGTGGAGAAGATTAAACAAAGTCTTTATTCATTTTTTGGCTCTATTGGAATTTATGTAAATATTGTAAACTGATGGGATTCAGTATAATCTCTCTTATTGGGAGATATAATATTTTTAGTAAGATTTGGCATAAGTTTTATTCACTTCTACATAATAGTGGATTTCCATAGACCCATAAGAGTGGCTATTGAACAGATGTTGGTTCTGACATTGAGGTTGAAACCTTTAAATATCATGTAATTTTATATATTTTATACCTTTTCATGCATGAGTATTTACTAAAGGTTGATAGGGATATAAATCTTAATAGGTTGTAGGGTTAATGTTTCTAAATATTTTGAAACTAATAAAAAGAGACTCATTCAACCCTCCATCTTAGTTGTTATTCGATCTTTAGAACTTCAATTAGTATCAAATAATTTATGTTCCCTTTTTGAATCAATATTATAGATAATATAAATTATATAAATAGTAGAAAAATTTCTACATTTTATGGAAAAAATTACTATGGAATAAAATAGGGTGATTCTTTATCTCTTGTCTCTTGGCCTAGAAGTTGTTGATGCTGCTACTATTGGTCTTCCACCTATTGACAAAGATGATCCTATAATATTTTTTGATATGTTAAAATAGAAGTTGATGGAAATTCTATAAATTATATACTCATTCCTTTATCAAAAAATGTTTATGGGAATGTGATGGGTCTCCAAACATTAAAACGTATGTGAGATAAGCTGGAAAGTGTTTTTGAAGCGAATAAAAAAGGTAAGGAAGAAAAGATAAAAATCTAGAACATTATGTATGAAGACATCAGAATAAGTGATGGAGAAAAAATTGTTGAATAATTATCGAGAGTAAATCATTTTTTTTGCAAAATCATTGGATTTAGAGATGTTTTTGGAAGACTCTAAAATTGTTAATAAACTTATGAGAAACCTTCCCGATGGGTTTGATTCTAAAATTGCTTCTTTTAAAGATAAGGATGATTTATCTCTTGATGAATTGTATAAATTTATTTCTTCTTTTAAATGATAAAATCCCCAATGTTTAAAAATAATATGAAATATTAAATATCTTTTGAAGATATGAGAAAGATGAAAATACAAGATGTTGATGAAGTATATCCTTGTTAGTCTGAATATAAAGAGGATGATGAGATGAATTAAAAAATAATATCTTGTATAGAATTATTAATGATGATGTGTAAGGTATGAAGGTAACCTTTTTCTCAAATTTTTTGAGTGTGGTGGAACTAGATACTTTGTTATAAATTTACTAAAGAAGAAAGCTGGAGAATGTCAAGATAATTACAATGAAAAATATTGATGGAATAAGTGAAACAAAAATGATAAAGAATAAAATTCTTCCAATAGATACAATAAGAAGCTTACTAAATACAAAATAAGTATTTTGAGTAAGAAATTTGAATAAAAAAAACTAAAAACAATTCATCTGAAGATGAACGTTCAAAAACATTCATAATCATCATAGTAAAAGTTGAGAAAACAAAAGATTCCCATGATAGTGAAGAAGGTGGTGAAGAATAATATAGAGAGTTTTTTCTCAGTACCAAACATGTTTTATGACTTGAGAAAAAAATTCTGAATAAATAAATTAGAGTAATAATGAAATTTTTGAATGAAGTTGCTGATGGAAGAATAGATTTCATTAATGAGTAGGATGAATACATTTAGGAGATTTTAAGTCACAAACATATAATTGAAGAACATGGAAAGATGATTGAAGATCTTAGAAAGAATATGGATGCTAAAGAATAATAGGTTAACCAGTTTCAACAAAAACTTATTTTGTTTGAATGTACCATGAGGAATATGAATGAAAACTTCAACAAATATTTGGTAGTAAAATTTGATACTTCTAAAGTTACTGAGAATCCTCAATATGAGAATCATGTAAAATCTTATCTTACCAAAAATATTGTTTCATCTGATTTCTATAACATTTTATGTTCTAGAAAAGTATTGGGAATGCATCGGTAGAGAAATAAAGTGAGAATCCTATCAATTCTAAAAATGTAGAAAACTCAGTCAAAAGAAATGGCGGTCCTTGTCCTGGTCAAGATAATGTTTAAGGAAGTTACCAACCTCAAGAAGTTTATATAGAGAATGTTCCTTATAAAATAGAAAAGACATATTTACTGGATATTATTGGTGTTTTGGAATCTATAGGGATAGATCTTATAAGGGTTTTCACAACCTATCATTACCTGGTTGAATTTTTGAGAGTAATGGAAGAAATAGTGAATGAATAATGAGTACCTTTCCTAACTTATTGGATGCTTCAAAGTTGAATTCTCAAGATGTTAGAAGATTTATACAAAAATAAATCTGAATGTATGGAAGAAGTTTGTTGAAGTTGTGATCAGTCTGGACATCATTCTGAAGGATGTATGACACTCTTTCCAGAATAAGTTTCTTATGAGAGAAAGGAAAATAAATATAAAAAGAAGAATAATGAGAAAATATATTTTGTTTTTGAGATAAAATTGAATGCAAGTAAGAGGACCAAACCATGTATAATTGATAATGGTTACTCTTCCCATATAACAGCTGTTGTAAAAATATGGAAACATGTTGAAAGTCATGATGGAGGAGCAGTTTCTTTTGACATTGATAGTTCATTCAATGTAAGAGAAATCAAAACAACAAAGATTGAAGCAGAGAAATTGGAATCTAAGTAAATTTAACTTATTTATGGGCTAAAACATAACTTAATTAGTGTAAGGAAACATTAGGATGATGGAAAAAAAATATTTAGAAATTATTCTTGTATCATCAACAGTGTTAAATGTGAAAAATTCATTACAAAAAGAGAATGAACTAGTGTGAATTTTCATTCAAATAAGAGAATTCAAAAAATCATATTACATGAGTGCTAATGATGAAGAAAATTGTGTCACTGAAGACATGAGAACTTTGGGACGAAAAAACTGAATAAACTTTCTAAATTCGATGTGGTTTGGAACTTTCTAGAGTTTAAAATAATAGATGAGGATGTTTATATTACTTGCGAGAAAGGAAATATGACTAATACAATTCATAAGAATATTGAGATTCAATCTACAAGGAAACATGAGCTTATTCGTTCTAATATGTGTGGGTCGATGAGATTTCAATCAATAAAGGGGGATTTGTAATTTATCCATTTTATTGATGATTTTACTTGGATGGAAGATAACCATGCTAATGAAGCGTGAGTCAGAGGCCATTGATATTTTCAAATTCTTTAGAAAAGATGTTGAGAATGAATTGTGGGTTTCCTTAAGAAGTTGAGAATAGATAATGGTACAAAATTTAGAAATAGTAATTTTGAGGCTTATCTGAGAAAACATGGTATCAAACATTATTATAGTTCTCCCTATACTACAAAAAAATGGAGTATCAAAAAAAATAATATAATCTTGGTGGAAATAGGAATAAGTATATTAGAAGAATACATTAATTCTTTTAGATAGAAGCTTTTAGAACTATTGTACATGTTCAAAATAGATTCATGTTGGGACTGGAAACCAACAGGAATCCTTATGAAATGTTATATAAAAAACATTTATTGAAATAATTCATGTTTTTTGGAAGTCCATGTTCACTCAAAATCATAAATACGGATTTGGGGAAGTTTGACGAGAATGATGGATAAGGAACAGTCATGGGTTATTAACTGAATGGGAAATCATAAAAATGTTTTAAAAAAACTTCATAGAAGTAGGTGGACTCATAAAATGTTAAATTAATTGAAAATAAAATTTTCTTAACAACGGTTGTTGATAATACTGAGGAGGATAAATTGGAGATTTCAAATAATAATGAAATTAATTCAAAACATTATTATCAATATTTAGAAAAATAATGTTATTATGAAATTTGGGCTAGGGAAGGAATTTTGAGATTTTCTATGTTATGAAAACATGTTGAGTCCAAATAAAATTATTAGGAATCTGGAGGCTTCAATTTAGATGATAAGGAAGTTGAGATTACAAAATTAGACTTCACTTATTTCAAAAGTTGAATCAGAATTCGTTTTAATGGCAATTCAAAATAAAGAATGGGTGGATTATAAGAATAAATAGTTAGATCTTATTGCGAAGAATCAAATATGGAATCTTAATCCAATTTCATTAAATAAGAATGTTATCATAACCAAGTGGGTTTATAGAAACAAATTGAATTATCATGGAGAATATTCAAGAAACAACATAAGACTTGTTTGTTAAGGATATGCATAAGTTGAAAGTGTGTATTTTGATGAAACTTTTGTCCAAGTGTCATGATTGGAAACCATTAGAATGTTTATTTTAGTAGTCACACATCATATTTAAAAATAGTATCTGATGAATGTAAATTCACACATCTTAAATGGTGATATTGAGGAAGAAATTTACATTGAGTGACATTTTGGTTTTATACGTGACGAGGATGAAAACAATGTTTATAAATTTAAAATAAATATTTTTATGGGTTGAAACAACCTCTGAATGCTTCGTATTCAAAGCATGAAAATTGATAGATAATAAAAAAACATTTTAAAAGAAAATTTGATATAAACTTATATATCAAATATGTTAACTCCAAAACTTTAATTATAATTCTTTATATGGATGATATAATTTTTTCTAGGATGAATAAAAGTTATGTGAAGAGTTTTTTGAAGAAATTACGAAGAATTTTGAAATGTAAATGTTGGTATAATTAATATTATTCATTATATTATGAGTTCAACAATAAGAAAAATATATTTTATTATTCCAAGAATAATATAAAAAGGAATTGTTAAAGATGTTTGGGACAGATGAATTCAAAGAAGTTTCAACTCCTGTTTTTGCGAGCACGAAGTTGAGTAAAGATGATTTCTGAATAAGTGTGAATCAAAAATACATTTGGAAGTTGACCGTATGTATTATTTTCCATATAGATTCAATTCCTAATATTTTTTATTCTGCAAATTTAGGTTCTAGGTATTAATATAATCTGAAACAATTACATATGTTGGTAGAAAATAGTATTTTAAGATATTTCAAAGGAAAAACTTTACATGGGTTGTTATACAAAAGAATCAGTGAGATGATGACTCATGGTTACATTGATGCTACTTGGTATGGATATTATAATGAGAATAAATCAACCTCAAGAGGAGAATATTTCTTGGGTGAATGTTGTGAAATTTGTAATAGTAAGAAAAAAATCATTGTAACATTCAGTATAGTCAGATCCGAATATGTTGCAGCTACTCAGGCTTGTACTCAAATGTTGTGGATGAAAGTTCATCTAATGTTTAGTAGTTTTGAATCCATTTAAGATAATTTTTTATAATTAGTGTGAACTTGATCTTTCTAAGAATCTTGTATAACATTAAATATAAAAAAAAATTACATAATATTTTACCTCATAAAATAGAATGTTTCTACTTAATATGTTTTTTTAGAACACATTTCAACCAAGTATCATATTTATGATATCTTTACAAAAGAAATGATGAAATAAAGGTTTGTGGAATGGAGGCAACAACATCATGTTCAGCCTCCTCCAATGAGTTTCTGAAACTCTTACGGAAGAACCCCCAACATGATTTGGATTATATTGACAAACAAGGAGAGTAAGTAACAACATTTTAATTTTTAAGAAGTTTTTTAATTAGCTTTATTTTATGAATCTGAAGCCGTGGTAATGATATAATGGGGGTGAAAAAAAGGAATGTGATAAAGGAAAAGTGATACAGAGTTATCTTTCCATGGATACAAAATTTTCTTACCACTAAGGGATAGAATTACTTCAAAAACATTACTTTAACCAGTAGTGTGGTGTTAGGACAATACCTTTTCATATAGGATAAGTTTTGATAAAACTCGAAAAGTTGATTTCTTTACAAAATATGAGTTGTGAAAAATTCTGAGAGTTAGAAAAGTTGTTAACGAGGGTGGTCGTCAAATACAAAGGGGCTATTAAATTACGTTTTTGATAAATTGTTTTAAAACATTTTTTGTATTTGATGAAAAGTAAATTTTTTGTTTAATAATATTTTTTTATCTTGGAAGAACAATGTTGATTATTAATAAAGAAAGAATAATTTTGAGGCAAATGTTTTTGGTGGAAGAAGTAATTTTGATACTGAAAAGGTTTTTTAAGAAAGTGAATTCAGGAGTAAAAACTATTTTATACATTCTAAACTTAATTAGATGATGCTTTTCTTGTAACACCCCATGATTTCATAGTCTGTTATTTTTTCAAAATAATTCAATTACTTACATTACACGCAACACCGAGTTCAAGCGCACCATGACTTATCAAACAAGCCATTCAAAAGATGTTATGAATAGTATTAACTAAATTTTAATCTTTATATAATCCTTATAATTTTAGAATACATATTATGAGCTTCTTAGATATAATGTAATAACAAATTTTTTTTTCAGATAAAATAAGTATTTTTAAAAAAATGCACTTTTACCAACATTAATAGTGAACCCTTTTTAAATCCAATACTTTAAACATTTATATATTCAATTTGACTAAATAAATATATTTTTTATAATGGGGACATCAAAAATTTACAATGTAACATCCCAAGATTCCACGATACTCTTTCCTTTGAATAATACTGTAGCGTGTGTTGTACGCAACTTTGAGTTCTAACAAAGACCACAACCAATCAAACTAGTCGTTATGAATAGTAATACCTACTTTTTGAAATTATATAGATTTTATATTTCAAAATGGACTTCATTTTTGTATTCTTAATATCGAATTTATCCCAGGGTGAAATTTTGGTATTTTTTGGATAACATTAATATTTTCATGAATAGTGAAAATTACTAAATTTTAATTAAAAACAACTTTTTTAATCAAAATAATTAAAATTGATAAATTATGAATTTGAGTGGTTTTAATGTATATTTAGAATCTATTTTTACAATTTAATTCAATTTTTTTCATTGGACATAATTTCACAATTAAACCAGACATAAACAAGTACCAATCTTTTGATAGTTATTATCTCTTAAAAACATGCCTTTTGTTTTGACAACGGGAATTAATTTTAAATCAATTTCTTCCACTTATGTGTTTTGAATTTGGAAAAATGGATTCCATATTTGGGATCAGGATGTTCAAATTTTGTAAACAGGTCACTTTTATTTTTAGACATTTTGAATAATTACTGCGGTAAATATTTTATTTACCATGGTTAAGGGTAAATCTGGTTAATAAGGGTTAAAAAAATAATATTATAATAATACTGATTTACCCTAAAACGTGTCTTAACCTTATTGGTGGATACACGTCTGACCATGGGCTTCTTTGGGTAAATTGTGGGACCTCATGGAGCCACTTTTAGGTGATAGGGACACTTTATTTTAATTAAGTTAAAATGAATACAAAAATTACACAAGCATATATCTTTTAGAAACACAATATTTACATAGGGTTATATATGTTAGATTTTAGATTATAAATATTCATTAGAAAGATAAACCGATTTCCTACATAATGATATTTTATTTATAATTTTTAGATATTAAATAATTTAATTTATGTATGACACAATGATGATGTAGTAATTACTATAATAGTGAAAAATTAAAATAATTGAAATTATAAATACCCAAACAAATATAATTTCAAAATTTTAATGAATTAAATTAATTATATAGGATAATATGATATATTAGGATTGATTTACATTACTTTTTTCTAAGTAATCAATCTTTTATGAGTTTCAAAAAAATGAACTATTGAATAGTGTCAAAATTGACATAAAAGAGTTTTTAAAAGAAATATTATATTATTAATTAGTATTAAATTCCTAAAAATCTTAGGTTCTACCAAGAGACTTATATCATAATATTTTTATCATTAATGGACCACTTGGGGGTCTATTGGATGTATATGGTAAGTTTATTAACCATATAATATAAAAATACAAAGAGACATTGTAAAAGTGAAACTAATTAACTTAGAGTTAATACTTAAAGATAAGGTTAATATAAGTACCTAAACCTGTCTAAATTCTATTGGTTGAATTTTTTTCGACCTATACCCACCTTAACTTAAACATAATGAACATTTGTGACATTATAAACCGAATATGAATTTATTATAAACTAATATTTCTAGCTTTTCCAAAGGTGCCCCTCACCCCTCTTATAAAAGGGAGATCCTCCTTCTCTTTTCTTCACACCTTAAAAGCCTTTTGGTTCAGCCAAAATCTGACCAAATACTCTCCGAACTTACATCACTACAACCTAGAGGCCTTAGTTTGATCATAAAGCCATCCTAAGGATCCCTTTTGATCAAATCAGAAGGAAGAACCCGAAGAAGAGGTAATGATTTCACCACCCTTTTTCAAGTTCCCTTCTTCTTCCACTTCTTCTTCCTTTGTTGTTACCATTCTAAAATAATAAATCTAGTGTCATATATATACTGTGATGTTATTATAAATATGGTACAACCATATTCACTATTCTATCCATCCTTTGAATATCATGTCACCGTACGTGCGTACGTACGGCTTACCGTCTCCACGTCGTGGTGTATTTGTTATTCAATAAATTATTATTTGGATGGGTATAATAATGATGTGTAACTCATGAAAATAATAAATATAACATGATAATTATTATGTATATGTTATATAACATCCAATTATATATTATTTTACTGTCAAAAGAATGATATTATCGCTCGTGTGTACGTACGGACTACCGTCTCCACGAACGTGATTCATTCTACATCGTATCCATTCAAGTATAATTATCATTTTTGATTTAAAAATAATGTTTAAGGACTTGATATCATTCTGGATATGAATAAGATAAAACATATACATGACAATCATGGCTTACTTAACAAAACATATAAAAGAAAACGAGTAAGTTAACACCCGAAACAACGATAATTCTAAGATATTATTAACAATGAAATGTTAAAAGATCATATATGATATCATATGAATGTATATGATTCTTGTATAGTTTTTTAACAATTATTTCACCATTATAAAGGAGGTTAACCTACACTCAACTAAGGAAACGTACAAGGTAAGGGTTTATTTCACAATCTCTTCATTATCCGAGGTTGTTTAAACGTAATAATCTACTAGGATCTCTTTATCATCCACACCCATGTTTCTTAAAAATGAATTTCAAAACATTTTTACTATTTACTAGAATATGGGTTAAATTCATTTATACCCTTGTTTGAATTTTTATAAGAGGTTTATAAAGGAATATTTCCATCGTTTTCCAAACAAAGTTCTTTTTAACTTTTTCGACAAAATTAAGGTAAGAATGTTTTTTAACTTTTTCGGCGGGTGCGGCTATTTACCGCCGTTATAAAATTTTCAAATCTTCCCTTAAAAGATTAAAAGGATATTTTAAAATTAAATGTTTTACTTTATAATTATGTGATTTTTATATGATTTCAAAATGAATATTTTAAGAATTTCAGAAAGGTACTCTTTATCAAAATCAGAATTTTAAATGTTTTAATGATTTATCTTTCTAAATCTTTTTAATTAATGTCCATGTCTTAAAAATTGATTTTAAGGATTTATTTATATAGACATGAATGTCATTAAAATGTTAATTCTATTCAAAAGTTTCAAAGTGGTATGGGACACTTTGATTCAAAAATATCTTTTTAATTACTTCCTTTATAAATGTGTGACTTTTGAATGATTTCAAAAAAAAAGGAGATATTTCTCTCAAATAGTTTTGATTTCATCTATGTCAACATCCTTTGATGGATTTTATGATTATATGAATTTGATTTATTATGATACAAAAATTCCATAATGTATTTAAGGTTTTGTGATATGTTTGACAGTGGATGTGTTATTTTTATTCCATTCATGCTTTATGGAGAAAGTATTGACATTTCGTATGCTTGTTTTAATACGAATGTTTATGTTATGTTTAAACCTTTTTATATGGGAATGAATTGGACTTAGTAAGTGAAGGGTGGAGCCCGCTGTAGCTCCTCGATGTATCGGTAGGTCTCATGAGACAAACTAGTGTCTTGGCACAAGGACTTGAAAAAAATCTTATTTGTAGTCATGGCACGAGGCCTTGGCTATGTGGTTATGATAGTCTGGAATTATGAATTCCATTGTTATGAAAGTGGTTATTGATATTGAATGTGATTATTGGATTAGTAGAATATCTATGTGAATAATTAAATGTCATTATTTCATTTTATTTATGACATACTATGTTGAAGTTCAAGTTTAAAAGGATTTTATTTTAGTTATACATTGCCTTAAATGTTTGTTCTTATTTATGAATGTTTCTGCTACATTGTTATCCTTACTGGGCATTTGAGCTCACCCCTTTTCTATGTTTTATTTTCCCAGGATGTGAAGAAGTTATTTATGAATGACCTGCAGGGATATTATGAGGGGTTAATAGTGTGGACTATGGAGACAATATGTTGTTGTTGTAGTATTTCACTTTATGATGTAATGTAAAACTTTATGAATATATGTAGTGTTACCAAGGCTACTAAACCAATCGGTCTTTCAAGATTTGATCATTCTTGTGATCATGCCAATGTTATGTAATAATGCACCGACTCTAGGTAACTAGGGTCGGGGCGTTACAGTTGATATCAGAGGAAGTTTAGTACAAACCTTGGAATCTAGATTTAGATAAACTCTGATTAGAGCACGTAGACCTAAGATGAACTTTGAGGATTAGTATAGAAGAACTTCCTAGAATTTTGGTATTGTAGAGATTTTGTGAGTTTTCCGAGCAATACATCCCTGTCTGGATACGAGCAGGTAGAGGCGGATCTGGCACAGATGTACCTAGGGGTAAAAACCAAAAACACCGCTTTGAGCTAGACTCGAACGGGAACTGGTGCATGACAACGGGCCTTGCTGCAATCTTGGTTACGACACTCCTGAGGGATATTCTTAGGATAATTCTCGTTTTCTTTACAAACCATTATGAAGGGTTTATGAGTATATGCATCCTCAAAGGAAACATTTTTATGATTATGGACTGTTCAATTTGTGTTAGATATTTTACAAGTATGGAATTATTCATTTCAATTCATAAACTGACCTAGTTTATGCTATTGTATAGAAATGGCCCCAATAGAAGGAATGTGTACTCCAGTAATATGTATGATCCAAAGAATAAGAAGGATCATATATTTCATGGTATTAAGCAATCATTTAGAAGGGAAATAGTCTCCCACATATTGTCAACATATGAAGAAATGGTATCATGTGTTGATATGATAAGTAAAGAGTTTACTGAGTCCTAGGGATTTGAAGGGATGAAATATAAGAAAATGATGGAAGAGGGAAAGATGGATAAAGGGAAGAGAGAAAGGAAGAATTTTCCCATATGTGATAACTGTGGGAAGAAACACCCTGGAACTTGCCTGGAAGGAATGGGATTTTGTTATAAGTGTGGAGGAAAAGGGCACAAAGTACGTGCCTGCAAGGGTAAGAAAATGGTTTCAAATGTACAATGCTTCATTTGCAAGGAGTCTGGACACTACACGAACCTATGTCCCAATCATCAGACTATGCTGCAAATGATGCTATTGGATAATAATCAAGTTATGATACTACCACAGTTGAAGAAGAATGATTAGAGTTCTTTTTTTTGATTATGTATCAACAATATACTTGTTACAATAATTATGGAATATATAAGGTTTGTACTATAGTACTATTTCATTATGGACTTGATATTGTGTGGAACAATGAAAAGTGACTCAATAGCAGGTTAAATTTTAGGAAAATATTTGGTTGAGATAAAGATAAACCATAATTTGGTTCTGATACCGAGGTAGTGATTTTATAATAATACATGATTGTTTTGGATAAATTATATTGGATATTCTTGACTACCTTGAAACTGATTAATGATTTTTATATTCCATCATTGTTGGGGTTTACAACATTTTTGGATTGAAGGAGTATATATATTATTCTATAAAGAATAAGGGATCATGAATGTAATCAATAAGGTTTTATGATAATTCAGGATGTTGTAGTGTTTTAAAAGAATACATGATTAAGGTGATCACATGTTATTAAGTGGCAAAAAAAATATCCTCATTGTGTTTACCTTCCTTATAAATATTGGACTGAAGTATTTTGGGTAGTTCTAGTTTGGATTATTTTGGATTTCCATAAAAGGACAACTCGGTGGTCGGGCGACAACCCGTCGTGACCGGCAAGGCCGCGAGACATGAACCCGCAACCGAAGGGCGACAAGGGTGTATCACCTAGCACTGGCCCACGAGATGTCCTGGATTAAATAATGTAGTTTTTTTAAAGATCTAGTAGATGAATTATAAATTCATTTATTTTGGAACCCTTTTCGAATAGTATAAATATAATTTTTACGTTCTATTATCTTTTAGAGTGAAAGATGAGTTTGTGGTAGAAATTTATTAATGGATAAAACTCTAATTATAAAGTAAGTATATCTCCTTATTATCTTTGCCAATCTCATAAATAAATTCCTCAACATTAAGAAAAGAAACATTGAACAAAAATGTTGTCCTAGATGGTACCTTAAATCATCACTAATTTATGGCTTTGGATTGTTGGCCTTTTTATAGCCATGTTCTCTACCACTCTCAATCAGATAATTGATGGTTTGATTTCTCTTCCATATCCATATTTTCCTACATGGAACCCTAGTATGTGTTATTTTCGGTAATCTTCCTACTTTCCACTCTTTATTTTAAATAGATGCCTCATTAATTCATATTTCGATATGGGATTTCAACTAAGATAATTTGAAACGTAAAAAAATATGTTATCCTAATACCCTATGTTTTGTTGAACTGATGGTATTTCAAATCATCATAGATTGATGAATTTAAGGACCTCAATTTTACACTTGTCTGTGATTGATTACCTCAATCACTACCTATAAATATTTACGTTTTTACTCCAATTATATGTATCTAATTTCCACCAATGTTCTCCTAATCGAGATCATAATTTTGTAGTGACCCTTTCATTTCTCTTTTCCTCATATTAAGACTAAATTTTAGTAACTCAATTTCCGATGTGGGTTTTCCCACAAAGATATTTTCTATTTTCATCCTTTTATTTTCGAAAAACAATTTCAAATTGCGAGGAAGCAATTTATTGAAGGATGGTAGAATGTAACACCCCAAGATTTCATAGTGTGTTTTTCTTCAAAATAATTCAATAACTTGCACTACTCGCAACACCGAGTTCAAGCGCACCATGACTTACCAAACAAGCCGTTCAAAAGAGGTTATGAATAGTATTAACTAAATTTGAAACTTTATATAATCCTCATAAATTTAGAATCCATATTATGAGCTTCTTAGACATATTTTAATAACAAATTCTTTTTTTCAGATAAAATAAGAAATTTAAAAAAATGCACTTTTACCAACATTAATAGTGAACCCTATTCAAATACAATATTTTAAACTTTTATATATTCAATTTGTCTAAATAAATATATTCTTTTGAATGGGGGCATAAAAAATTTCCAATGTAACATCCCAAACTTCCATGGTATGCTTTCCTTTGAATAATACAGTAGTGTGTGTTGTACGCAACTTCGAGTTCTAACAAACACCACAACCAATCAAACTAGCCGTTATGAATAGTAATACCTACTTTTTGAAATTATATATATTTTATATTTCAAAAAGGACTTCTTTTTTGGATTCATAATATCGAATTTAGCCTAGGGTGAAATTTTGGTACTTTTCGGATAACTTTAATATTTTGATGAATAGTAAAAATTACTAAATTTTAATTAAAAACAAATTTTTTAATCAAAATAATTAATTTTGATAAATTATGAATTTGGGTGGTTTTAAAGTATATTTAGAATATATTTTTACCATTTAATTAAATTTTTTTCATTGGACATAATTTTACAATTAAACCAGACATAAACAATTGTCAATCTTTTGATAGTTATTATCTCTTAAAAACACGCCTTTTGTTTTGACAACGGGAATTAATTTTAAATCAATTTCTGCCACTTCTGTGTTTTGAATATGGAAAAATGTATTCCATATTTGGAATCAGGATGTTCAAATTGTTTAAATAGGTAACTTTTATTTTTAATCATTTTGAATAATTACTGCGGTAAATATTTTATTTACCATTGTTAAAGGTAAATCCGGTAAATAAGGGTTAAAACAAATAATATTCTAATAATACTTAATTACCCTAAAACGTGTCATAACCTTATTGGTGGATACATGTCCGACCATGGGCATCTTTGGGTCAATTTTGGGACCTCATGGATCCACTTGTAGGTGATAGGGACACTTTATTTTAATTAAGTTAAAATGAATACAAAAATGACACAAGCATATATCTTATAGAAAAACAACTTTTACATAGGGTTATATATGTTGGATTTAATATTATAAATATTCATTAGGAAGAAAAAAAGATTTCCTATATAATTATATTTTATTTATAATTTTTATAAATTATATAATTTAATTTATGTATGACACAATGATGATGCAGTAATTACTATAATAGTGAAAAATTAAAATAATTGATATTATAAATACCCAAAAAAAATATAATATGAAAATTTTAATGAATTAAATTAATTTTTTAGGATAATATGATATATTAGGACTGATTTAATGTACTTTGTTCGAAGTAATCAATCTGTTATGAGTTTTACAAAAATTAATTATTGAATAGTGTCAAAATTGACATAAAAGAGTTTTTAAAACAAATATTATATTATTAATCAGTATTTAATTCCTAAAAATCTAAGGTTTGGCCGAGAGTCTTATATCATAATAGGTGTATCATTAATGTACCACTTTTTGGTCGATTGGATGTATATGTTAAGTTTATTAACCATATAATATAAAAATACAAAAGACATTGTAAAAGTGAAACTAATGAACTTCGAGTTAATACTTAATGATAAAGTTAATATAAGTACCCAAACCTATCTAAATTCTATTGGTTGAATCTTTTTCGACCTATACCCACCTTAACATTTAAATAATCAACTTTGGTTCCATTAGAAACCGAATATGAATTTATTATAAACTAATATTTCTTGCTTTTCCAAAGGTGCCCCTCACCCCTCTTATAAAAGGGAACTCCTCCTTCTCTTTTCTTCACACCTTCTAAGCCTTTTGGTTCGGCAAAACTCTGACAAAATATTCTCCCAACTTCCCTCACTACAACATAGAGGCCTTATTGTGATCATAAAGCCAACCTAAAGATCCCTTTTGATCAAATCAGAAGGAAGAACCCGAAGAAGAGGTAATGATTTCACCACACTTTTTAAAGTTCCCTTCTTCCTCCACTTCTTCCTCCTTTGTTGTTACCATTATAAAATAATAACTCCAGTATCATATATATACTGTGATTTTATTATAAATATGTTACAACCATATTCACTGTTCTATCCATCCTTTGAATATAATGTCACCATACGTGCGTACGTACGGCTTACCGTCTCCACGTCGTGGTGTAATTGTTATTCAATAAATTATTATTTGGATGGGTATAATAATGATGTGTAACTCATGAAAATAATAAATATAACATGATTATTATTCTGTATATATTATATACGATCCAATTATATATTATTTTAATGTAAAAAGAATGATATTATCGCTTGTGTGTACGTACGAACTACAGTCTCCACAAACGCGATAAGATTCATTCTCCATCGTATCCATTCAAGTATAATTATAATTTTATGATTTAAAAATAAGGTTTAAGGACGTTAACTCATTTTGTATATGAATAAGATACAACATATACATGACAAACATGGATTACTTAACAAAAAATATAAAAGAAAACGAGTAAGTTAACACCCGAAACAACGATAATTCTAAGATATTATTAACAAAGAAATGTTAAAAGATCATATATGATATCATATGAGTGTATATGATTCTTGTATAATTTATTAATATTTATTTCACCATTATACAGGAGTTTAACCTACCATCAACCAAGGAAACTTTCAAGGTAATGTTTTATTTTGCAATCTCTTCATTATCTGAGGTTGTTTATACGTAATAATCTACTGGGATCTCATTATCCTCCACACCCATGTTTCTTAAAAATGAATTTCAAAACATTTTTAATATTTAATATAATATGGGTTTAAGTCATTTATACCATTGTTTTACTTTTTATAATAGGTTTATAAAGTAATCTTTCCGTCGTTTTCCAAACAAGGTGCTTTTTAACATTTTCGACAAAATTAAGGTAAGAATGTTTTTTTTAACTTTTACGGCGGGTGCAGCTATTTACCGCCGTTATAAAATTTTCAAAGCATCCCTTAAAATATTACAAGGATATTTTCAATGTAAATGTTTTATTGTATAATTATGTGACTTTTAAATGATTTCAAAATAAATATTTTAAGAATTTCGGAAAGGTACTCTTTATCAAAATCAGAATTTTAATTGTTTTAAAGATTTATCTTTCTAAATCTTTTTAATTAATGTCCTTGTCTTAAAAATGGTATTTAAGGAATTATTTATATAGACATTAATGTCTTTAAAATGTTAATTCCTTTCAAAATTTTCAAAGTGGTATGGGAGACTTTGATTCAGAAATCTCTTTTTAATTACTTCCTTTATAAATGTTTGACTTTTAAATGATTTCAAAAAAAGGATATATTTCTCTCAAATATTTTTGATTTCATCTATGTAAACATCCTTTGATGGATTTTATGATTATATGAAGTTGATTTATTATGATACAAAAATTCTTATAATGTATTGATGGTTTTGTGATATGTTTGACTGTGGATGTGTTATTTTTATACCATTCATGGTTTATGGAGAAAGTATTGACATTTCGTATGCTAGTTTTAATAGGAATGTTTATGTTATGTTTAAACCTTTTCATATGGGAATGCTTTGGACTTTGTATGTGACGGGTGGAACCCGCTATAGTTCTTCAATGTATCGGTAGGTCTAATGACACAAACTAGTGTCTTGGAACAAGGCCTTGAAAAAATCTTATTTATAGTCTTGGCACGAGGCCTTGGCTATGTGGTTATGATAGTTTGGAATTATGCATTACATTGTTATGAAAGTGGTTATTGATATTTCATTTGATTATTCGATTAGTATAATATCCATGTGAATAATTAAATGGCATTATTTTATTTTATTTATGCCATACTATGTTGAAGTTCAAGTTTAAAAGGCTTTTGTTTTAGTTATACATTGCCTTAAATGTTTATTCTTATTTATGAAAGTTTCCGCTACATTGTTATCCTTACTCGGCATTTGAGCTCACCCCTTTTCTATGTTTTATTTTCCCAAGATGTGAAGAAGTAATTTATGAATGACCTGTAGGGATATTATGAGGGGTTAATAGTGTGGACTATGGAGACAATATGTTGTTGTAGTAGTTTTTCACTATATGATGTAATGTAAAACTTTATGAATATATATAGTGTTTCCAAGGCTACTAAACCAATCTGTCTTTTGAGATTTTATCTTTTTTGTGATCATGACAATGTTATGTAATAATGCACCAACTCTAGGTAACTATGGTCGGGGAGTTACATTTATGATCAATAATATCTCACAAATAAGGAAAACATTTATGATAAAATAATTTTAAGAAATTGGGGAGTGGATTGAAGAAATTAGAATCACTAAAAAGATTTATAAAATCGATTCCAGCTTTTTTTCTAATAATTATGTTAAATATCTTCAGAAAATCAGATAGATCATTATTGTTTTGAAAATCAGATCCATAATCTTCATAAAATCAGGTCCAACCTCTTCCAAAAATTGGATCTGACATTATTGTTTTGAAATTAGGGCCCAACGTATTTAGAAAATCAGATTCATGATATTTTTATGAAAATAAAATCCAACATCTTCCGAAAATCATATCTAGCATATAAAAAAATTAGATTCACTCAAAAAAAATTCATATGCTAAGGAGGTTAGAATTGAAATGCCATTTTTCATAATTCTCAACGAAATTAAAAGTGGTTTGAAAAAGTCAAGTTGATTTTTTAAATGTGATATATCTGTGAAGTTTTGAGATTTAAGAAATAATAAATGTTTTGAAGTTTCCCACCATTGTTTTTTTGGTTTCCTAAAAATAATATATCATATCATTCATTAATTTTCAACATTCTACATATGCACAAAAGGCAGAGCACGAGATAAATCAAAGTGTAAGTTCCCATCTGATCAAAGAAGAACTACATTTATAATTCTATCAGAGTTTGAGTTTGGTAGGTAGTTCTGAGATAACTCGATCCCCCATATTCTGAAAATAAGAATCGAGTTTTTGAGAAAATTTGAACCACTATTATGAGAAAATCATAAACATGATTCTTAGAAAACCAGAACCAATTTTTGGAGAAAATTGGAACCTCTATTATGGGAAAATAATTACTAGGATACTAAGAACATAAGTTCCAAGATTTTGATAAAATCGGAACCAAGTTTCTAAGATAATCAAAACCACGATTATGAGCAAAAAATTGGAACCAAGATTATGGAAAATTAGAACCCCGATTATTAGAAAATTAGAACAAAGATTCTGAGTAAATCAGAACCAATATTCTGAGAAAATAGGTATTATGATTCGTAGAAAATAATAACCATGTTTCTATGAAAATCATAACAACTATTATAAGAAAATGATAACAACTATTTAGAGAAAAAAAATCTCTATTCTGAGCTAATCTGAATCACCATTCTACAAAAATCGGAATCAACATTCTGAGTGTGAAGAAAATTCAACAAATGCTTTATTCTTTTGTTTAGCACAATTGTTTTATAAGGAAATATTTTAAACTCACAAGAGTCATTATAATCATTCCTATCAGAATATAACAGGTTTTTAATGGGAGTTGGAACAATTTTTATTCACTTCATTGTAATAGTGGATTTCTATAAACCCATTGGAGTGGCTATAATAAGGATGTATGTTCTCACACTAAGGGAAATCCTTAAAAATCATGTGTGATTTGATTTCATTCCTACATTTTCATTCATGATTATTTATTAATGGTTGATAAGGATATGAATCATAACATTTTGTAGTGGTTAAGTTTCTAAATGTTTTGAAACATATAAAAATAGAACAACTTATTAAACACCCTAGCAGTTGTTATTAGATCCTTGTAACTTCATCAACACTTTAAAATGATTGGAAGCTAATAATTTCTTGAATTTTATCACTAGAGTAGGTGAAAAACATGGTTTGGGATACTTAGAGGGAAATGAAAGGGAATATTTATTCAATGTTATTACACATAAAATTAGTGACTATAAAAAATCAAACATAAGGTTAGTCCATATGAACATGATTTCCTTATAAAAATAAAATGTATTAAGGATGATAGTTCTCCATGTTCCAATGGATTCCCTAGATCTTTTATTAGTTATTGGGATGTTAAAAAAATACCCTAAGGATAGTCAGGACTATTTTAGTAGGGTATTTCCTATAGAAAGGTGTGAAAACCCCTTATTCTTATTTAAGAGGTAAACCAGACACACTCTTTTAAAAATTATTATCATATAAATATCTGTATCTTCATATATAAATTTATTTCCAAAATCCTTGATTAAAATTCTCCTATTTCCCAAATATAGTTTTGATGGGATTGTAAAGGTTTATCCAAGGATGGATTGTCCAAGGGAGAAATATATATTTCCCAAGAGATGATAACTTACCTTTTCATGATAGTGACAAAATTAAATTTCATTTTCAAAGTGGATATGCAAATGTAATACAATAATATGGAATAGAAAATTGTATTTAATGTTATGAAATATTACATATTCTATAAATAGGCATATGATTTAGTTTTCTGATTTTTTTTCAATTTTTGGTTATCATTTTTACTCATGGGGAGAAAATTTAGTTAATTCAAGTTCATTTATGGGTTATGCCAAGTAAATCCATTGTCACATATCCTTTTCGTCATTGTTCGTGATTTATTTATAAAAAACAATAATCTAGTAGTGAAATTTACAATATTAAAAAAATTAGTGGTATGAATTAATGTTATAGTATCACCTGTATATTATTTTTTGATGATATGATGATCTTATAAAGGGAATAACTATATCTATAGTGAGATTCAAAGAGATCATGAAAAACTGTTGTCACAACCCGTCCACTAGGTCCCGTGCCGTGACTACCACATGCCCACCTTTTATAGGCCAGGGGATGGCGACTTGCACTGGAAATGCATATCCCAAAAACTGAGAAGGTATTGATTTTAAACCTAAAAACTCACTCAATCCAAGCACACAAGAAGATAAAATCACAAAGTAAAATATAGAGTAAATAGGGTGAGTACAGTATGTAAAGGGGCCGAAATACTAGCCCAACTAGAATGTACGAGTAAAGATGAAAAAAAATCTTTTGAACACTCGCCAAAGATCTTACCTTAAGGGTCGGAACATATCTTTAACGGTCATCTCTGCAGTACGTCTCGTCTAATGGTACACCTCTGAGAAGCCTCCAGTCCTTGCACACTCAGACTCGATCAATGTTGTCCATCGTCTGCACAAGACACTGCAAGGTGCAGGCATAGTCCGTGTAGGGGTGAGTATAACAATACTTAATAGGGACCTCAAGAATGCTGAAGGTCTCTCAGAATCCACATAGGATAATCCACAATTTTAGACCATAATAACAAAGCATGAAGAAATAGTCAACCCTACTTATGTATATTCCAGTTCATATACTTAAGTAATCAAGTAACCCATCTCATTCAAGAGGAACCCATAGACCATATCATTATCCAAAAGCACAACTGTTCAACAAGGGAAAGAATACCACGTTGGTAGCACCACAAAAAAGAATACCAAAAAGTTAAAGACTCAGCACACATTAGGTATAACCTAAGTACGGAAGTATATATGATTATCTATATTGTTAGATCATCTTACTTCATTGAGAAGATCGGAGGTTGACCCACATAGGATTAAAGATAGCCCACATAGGATATGATGACGACCCACACATGATCTGATGATGACCCACAAAAGATCTGTAGATATTGACCCACACAAGATCCAAAAATAACCCCCACAGGATCTGAAGATGAACCACATAGGATCTGTAGATGACCCACACTGGATTGGTAGATGCGGACCCATACAGGATCCAATGATGACCCACACAGGATCTGAAGATTCTTCAAGTACAACTGGCCATAGGGTTCATGCATTAAGAATGCTTCATTATGGGAGGATCTGGTCCTCAACCAATTGGTTGATACTTAAAATACCATGAAGTCCAATGAAGAAGTATCACCAAGCTCTTTCACATCATAAGGGACCCAACGTGACAGATGACATGTCCATCGGACACCCGATCTATAAGTTATTAGCTTTTCTGTTCTGAGGGCCCAACTGGATTCAGGATTGATCCAACCTTGAATTACTCCAAATTTATCAAAAAATCATTTGTAGTATACCAATGGGACCATCTAGATCTAAGGATTTGTGTGTCATAGACGGTTCATCAAACGGACGCCCGATTCTCAAGATATGAACAGAAAGGCTTATTTATGTTCAAATGTGCCCGGGTTCAGTCAGACCCAACCTGAGCTGACCTGACCTGGTCAGGGCTTGATGGGTATAGCCTACTGGGCATGTCCCACTGGGAGTGGCCTGCTCGGTGTGGCCTGCTCGATGCGTCCCGCCCGGCGCATCCTTCCCGGTGATGCCCGCCCGGTGTGGCCGGCACAGCGCGACCCACCCAGAGCAGCCTGCTCAGTGCAGCCCATTGGGTGCATCCCACATTGCACGGCCCACAATGCTTGGCCTATGGATAGGTGCGGTTCGTCGTGGCGGGGCCCACCCTAACTGCCACCCAGGGGAGGTACCCCTATGTTTTCCCAAATGGTCTAGTTGGACCGTTATGTTTGGTCCAATACAGAGGCGCCACATGGTGCCGCCTACCGGAACACCGGACCCACCGGAGTGGGTCCTCCTCTGACGTGTTGTGGTCGGACGACATGCTGGCTTGTGCCTTTTCCAGCTGCACGATGGGGCTGCTGCTCCAACTGTGGTCGGTTGGGTGTGTCGTTGCGGCTCAATAGTTGTGGTTTTGCCGCCTGACTTCCATGCGACCGGCCATCGTGTTGGCCACCAACTCCTCTGTAGTGGCCGATAGGCTATAGCCTTATTTAGTGACGTGGTTGCACTGCCTCCACCATCGCGGCTGGCCAGTGTGTCGGCCACTGCATGTACCCAATTAGCGATGGTCACCGGTAGACTTCCAGGGGTCACCAGGGTGAGCTCTGGTGACCCATTCAACAATATGAATGAATATTTGTTTGTCCTAGGACGTCTCTTTTGCATCCATCCAGTCATGGTTGAGTTCTTCTCAACTTTAGGTTTCTCCCTAAAGAACACATCAAACAACTTAGTTGCCTAGGGATTGAGTCGTGTACGTTCGGCCCGCAACCTCTACGTTAGGTCTATAGCAGGCAGTTCATAGATTGAACAAAATGATTCATCATGAAGAAAAATATGAAAAATTCCCTAACTAAATCATGTGTTGGATATTTCATGACAAAGAAGAACAAGACGATGAAGACGTCGATGTTCATCGCTCATGCAACACGCTTCTGAACCATGCTCAAACATCAGGTCAACTTTCTTGATCCGGAGAGATGTTTGTTCTTCCTTGGAGCCTCCAAGTTCCTTAACCAAGAGTTCTCTAGCAAAAGTCTAGGATATTTTCCAACACAATTGAAAAACTAGGAGAGGTGAGGAGACCCTCTCATTTAAGTAAAGTTATTAGATTTAACTTAACCATCAATGTCACCGCATTAAAAGAGGGGTTTCAAGGTCGGGTGGTCCCCACCACCAAATTCAAAAGGTGGTGGAGTGATTTCAAATAAAAATAAAAATATTTATTAATTTTTTATTCCTCCATGATTTCTGAATTCCACCATCGACCTACTATGGTTGAAGGTGAAGACACCCTTCGGTGAATATTGGTGATGCGAGTTCAACGGCATCCTCATATTTCAATTTCATGCACTGGTTCAAAAGTTACAAATTCCTACTCTCATGTTAATTGAACATACCTTAAAGAACGTTCAAAAATTCATTTCAGGAACTCCAGGAGTCTAAATCATGTGACATTAATTTTCGCAGACCCGTAATATTTCCATATAATTAAAAAAATTACATGGAAATTTCTGGGTCTTTACACCTATGAAAGATAGATTAGTCATAAGAGAAATATTTTAAAAATAGTGTTTTCCTGAAATATGCAATAGTATGAGGATATAGATGATTCATATATTTAGTGGCTTATCAAAAAATGCATCTTGGGTGATATCATGAATTACCCTATCTGATAAAATATTAAGGATCAAGAACTATGATATGTTGTGAAACAAAATCATTGGATGTATTATATATTTGAAAAAACATTTTACCTTCTTATGATTAGAGAATGATTTTAATTTGAAATTCATTTTTCTCTATCTCTATATATATAATTTTAATGATAAATGATCAAAAGTATGTCATAAAAAACATTGAAAACCGTCTTTTAAATTATATACGGGACACATAGGAGAATTTTTTATTTTACTAGGCATGATGGAAGAAAATATTGAGATCCTTAAATGAACGTGGTGTCATTATCTAGATATATAACATCATCATGATTTATTCGCATGAAAATCATTACAAGGATATGATTTATTGGTAGTATTTTTACACATGTTATGATAGAATGAAATATGGGGAACCACTAGACGTGATTCACTATAAAAAATCACACCCTTATCATATTTATTGTAGTATTTTATATAATTTATCCTAATATTATTCATCAATTGAAATAGATTTTTGGTGAATGGGAATTCTTTTATTTGATGTATAATTCGGTATAAGTTACTCCCCTTTTCTTCTGATGAACAAATACTAATAAAAAATTAATGATGGTCATAAATTTACCCAATAGTGTTATCTTGGAAAATAAAAATGTGACATTAATCATTAAATAAAACTCCCATCGGAAGAGGGTTGGTGTGTGTTCACTATCTCAAAAGTTAGAAATTATCATCCCAAAAATTTTTGTATTGTGTGACATGTTATTTAAGGTAAGTAATCAGGGGATAATGTTATTTGGATTTTAGTCACCGTTGAATTTGAAATTTTTTGTTAGGTGGGTGAAAAGTGAAGGTTCTGGGCCAGCGGAAGAGTGTTTGTGGATGTAACGACATGGCATTGTTTCATTAACAATGATCAATCTAGGATAAATACGACAATAAACACCAATCTCCATTGATAGAATCAAAGAAATAGACAAAGAAAAGGAAAGTCCAGGAACCACAATGTATGATCATTATAGGTTTATTATAATTAATTTAATCAATTGAAAAGAAGTAACTTTTGGTGTTATTTCTTAGTTGATATTCTTGATCACGTTCCAATGTGATTCATTGTTGTGTAACAGAAGCCAAGTGTAGAATTCCTATAGCGGTGATCCACATGTTCGCCTAATATCTCTAGACATCTCCAAAGGATTCTCTAGGTGCTAGCATGGAGAAACCATTGCTAGCGTTGTCCACCTTAGATCATCATGATCCGATAGAAGAGGATCTCTTTCGGTCTTGAGAGCATTTTGGAGGAAGATGTTCTTTCGATCTTGAAATAATTCTCCAGAATTGTTGTGCGCAACCATTCTCTTGTCTTCGGAAAAGATTTGGGGTTGTGAGGATATATATAATTGGGTTTGAGGTTGTAGAGTTATGAAAATAAATAAACACATTACGCATTTTATTTATTTCATTAACTCTTTTGAAAACCCCATGTTGTGTCATTAATTCCATGACATGCCCCCACACTGATTATAATAAATATCATTTAAAAAAATTATATTTCCTCAAAATCGTGATTGAAAATACTACACAGTGTCTATTAATAAATACACGGTTTGTACTTGTTTTTCATTGAAAACTACACAGCCTCTACATTCAATCTACACAGAATGTATATCTTATTTTCATTTATTCATTTCCTTTCCAAAATGAAAACTACATGGTGTGTAGATTTAATAATACACAGCGTGTAGTTGTTTTCAAAATAAAACTACACATCGTGCTTTCATTGATACATGGCGTGTACTTGTTTTATTTTATTCTTCCTCCAACATTAAAATGATTTAGGATTACTTGAAAAAATATTAAACCATGTATGTGAATAATCTTTATTCTACATGAGATACTTGAGTACACATAGTGTGTGACCCTCTAGGCCTCTTTCTCATTGGCATTAGGCGAGCTTGCCTAAAGTCCAAGATTACTGTCTAGCAACGGGTTAAGGAACCCATGAGAAAGAAGTTGACGTTGTAATGACATATCACCTCATACAAATGCGTAATATGTAATTTAATCCCATTGTCTCAATATCTCATCAAGAAGGTTTAATGGTAGTGTCATAAACCTATATTCTCGACCTGTCATTCTTTGACTTCCAGAAATATACTCGTCGTTACACCATGGCCATGGATTTTGTTTGACAGTTCTATTTCAATAAAATGGCATGAGATATCTACTTCCATAAATATGGAAGGGAAAAATCCTTCATCGACTTATCCATTATCAACATGTCATTTGTGACACACCCAACGTACCCTACTTCCCACGAACTATCTTCGTGACAGTTTTTGTTAGCAAATCTAAGTGCCCGAGTCATGACATGAGTTAATGATAATTTTCTTGTCTAAGGACCATTACACACACTCATAGATAGTAATGTCCGATGACAACAAGACATGTAGAATAAATACTGGAGGGTCTATTCTCATAATCTCCCATCTTGGAGATTACCAAGTGAGAACTCCATGAGAGAGAGTCTCGACTTCTTATAAGTACTCGCACAAGATGATCTGTATACTGTGTGTCCTATCATAGTGTGTCATCCAACCGCATAACTTTTTTTAAGAATAATGTTGTATCATTTCAAGGTTCTCAATATAGTGGGGATCTGGCATGACCTTATTAATGCAATAGATATTCCAGGACATTATTATATTATAGTCATAAAGAACAATGAAAAATATATAATAAGTGAACATTCATGTAATCAAAGTACAAACAGTTGGTTCTTAGGACCCCAACCCTTACAAACTCCCACTTGGACTAGATCTAACTGCCTACAACTTTTAGTCTGATAGACCTCACTTAATGACCATGTTTCTGCTGAGTCAAGGCTTTAGTCAAGGGGTCCGTCACATTGTCTTTCGTGGAAATACTGCTCACTGCAACTTCCCCGCTCTGAGAAAAATCGCCCAAGAGATGATTCTTCTGAAGCATGTTCTTTTTCTTCTGATTTGACCTTGTCTCTTTTTCATGTGCCACCACTGTAGTATTATGACAATATAGTGTGATAGGATCTTTACTACTCGGTACGTCATCTAGCTCTTGGACGAAGCTTCACATCCATACTGCTTCTTTAGCTGCCTCAGAAGTTGTGACATACTCAGACACCACTATAGAATCTTCCACCACACTTTTCATTGAGCTCTTCCAGCTCACTGCACCTCCATTCGAACTGAATATGTATCCAGTCTATGACTTCTTGTCATCCTGATCAGTCTGGAAAATAGCATCTACGTGTCCTATGATGACTTGTTCCTCATCTACTCCATAAACCAGGAACATATCCTTATTACGCCTCAGATACTTAAGCATATTCTTGACTGCCATCCACTGGTGGTCTTCTGGATCATCTTGATATCTACCTACCGCACTTAATGCATAAGCAACATCTATCCTCATACATAAAAATAACATACATTACTGTCCCAATCGTGGATGCGTAAGTGATCCTTTCCATTCTCTTTCTTTCCTCATGTGTTTGGGGACACATTTACATGGAATGATGAATTCCATGTGACATTGGCAACAATCCCTTCTTGGATTGTTCCATACAAAATTTTTTCAGTATCTTTTCATTGTATGTACTTTGACTGAGGTCCAACATTCTCTTGGATATATCTCGATGGATCTTGATCCTAATAATATATGCTGCCTGGCCCAAGTCTTTCATATAGAAGCATTTATCTAACCATACCGTAACTGACTTTAAGATGGGTACTTCGTTTCTAATTAGTAATATGTAATAAAAATATACTATTAGGAAAATGATTGCACTCCCACCAAACCTCTTATAGACATAAGGCTCACATCCATTCTTAAGAAATCCATATTCTGTTATGGCTTCCTCAAAATGAATGTTCCCTAACCTTGATGCTTTCATTAATACATAAATGGATTTCTACAACTTGCATACCTTGATGGCATTCCTGGAGTCACAAACCCTTCAGGTTGTGTCTTGTAGACATCTTTCTGGAGGTTCTTGTTAAACAATGTTGTTTTGACATCCATTATACAAATTTCATTGTCATGGTAAGAGGCAATGGCCAATAGGATTCTGATGAATTTCTGTATCAAAACCATTGAAAAGGTTTCATCATAGTCAATTACTTGATGATGTCTAAAATTTTTTTCAACCAGTCGTGCCTTATAGGTGTTGACCTGCCCCTCAATGTCCAATTTCTTCTTGAATACCCATTTATTACCAATAGGCTTCACATCAATTGGAGGATCTAACAAAATACAAACTTGGTTTTGGTGCATGGAATCAATTTCAGAATTCATCGCTTCTGGCCACTTGGAAACATCTCTGCCTTCAACTGCTTCCATGTAGGTAAGAGGATCATCAATATCAATAAATAATGAGTCACCGTCCTTGGTGACAAGAAAACAATATCATTCTGGTTCTCTCACCTCTCTTATGCTGCTACACAGTTCTCGTGTCACTGGAACAGATTGTTCTTCCATGGGGCTTGGTGGAATCCATTCTTATACCAACTCTCGTGTATCTTGATCCTTAAATTCATTGAAGTCTATCTCGCTCCCACTATCTCTTTTGGATATGTGCTCCCTCTCAAGGAATTTGGAATGTCCTTCCACTATAACCTTTTTGTCTAAGGGGTTTTATAGGTAATATCCATTTATTTCCTTGGGATATCCTATAAAGATACACTTTGTGCCTCGGGGTGCAAGTTTGTTACCTGAAGATGCCTTAACAAATGCTTCGCTACCCCAAACATGTAAATTCGATAACATGGCTTTGCGTCCACTCTATAACTCGTATGGAATAACATTTATCGATTTAGTTGGTACTTGGTTTAGTATGTGTGCTACTTTTGGTAATGTATATCCCCAAATGGATAATGGAAGACTCGCATGACTCATCATTGATCTCACCTTGTCCAACAAGGTTTGGTTCCTCCTTTCACTAACACCATTCCACTGAGGTGTGTAAAGAAGATTGAGTTGAATAGAATCCCAAACTCCCGTAAGAAATCAATTAAGTCCTAATTAATATATTCTCTTCCTCTGTCTGAGCGGAGTTTCTTAATCTTCCTAACAAGCATGATCTCAACTTCATTCTTGTATTCTTTGAACCGATCAAAATAATCTGACATATACCTCATTAAATAGATATATCCATATCTACTAAAATCATCAGTAAAAGTTATAAAGTATGAGAACCCATCCCTTTCTTCAACTAGAAATGGACCACTCACATCTATTTGAACTAATTCTAGAAGCTCTTTAGCCCTTTCACCTTTCCCACTAAATGGTGCATTGGTCATTTTTTCTTGTAGACATGCATGTCATACACTAAGTGGTTTTAGTTCGAAATAATCTAAGTACCCATCTTGATGTAATTTTTCCAAATGTTTCTCATTGACATGACATAGCCAGTGATTCCAAAGTTAGGGGTGGTATGAGTCATGTTAATTAACATTGTCATCTATTTACATTACTTGGTTTGTGTAGTCTAACACATAAAGGTCGTTATATAAATGTTCTCTAACAAAACAAATTCAATCTTTATAAAAGTAGAAATATCCACTTACAAACTTCAAGAGGAATCCATCAGTATCTAATATGGAAACTAAAATAATGTTTTTGGTTACCGAGGGTACATAATAACATCCTTTCAAAACCAAGACCATCCCAGTAGGCAATGTGAGGTGGTAGTCTCCGACAGCTACATGAGTGAGTCTGGGTCCATTGGCTGCTCGTAGATCCACCTCACCTCAGTCAATCTTTCTTAATCTACTTGGTTCTTGTATTTGGATATAGATTTGAGCACTATAAGAAGTATCTAATACCCAATTGGTAGAAATAGATAGATTTCATTCGATAAAAAATTCACCTAAAGCTTCCCCTTGCATCCATGGCAAAGTGCAATTTTTCTTCCAGTGGCCCTTCGTGCCCCATGCCAACCAAACAACCTCTTGTTCTCTTGCCTCCTGTTTTATCTTAATTTTAATGGAAGGCCTTGAAGAAGTTTTGGGATTAAATATCTTCACATTCCCTTTCTTTTTAATAACTATGAGGACATAAGGCTTTTCAAGATTCATGTCATTGTCCACTTGGAGAATGAGGATAAGAACATCAGACAGATACTTGTCAATGTTGTTCACGTTGAAGTTCAAAACAAAGTTTGAGAAGCTCTAGGGGAGTGATGAAAGAATGAGATCGATACCTAGTTTTTCAGGGAGTTTAAACCCTAGATCCTCCAAGCGCACAATATATCCAATGAGCTTGACTACATGAGGCCTGGATGGGATAACCTCTCCATGATTTCTCTGAAATAGAGCCTTGGTGATCTCAAACCTTTCCTGTCTTTCTCTCTCCTAGTATAGACCACGGAGGTGCTCGAGCAAGCTGTATGCATCCATGTCTTCATGAGACATCAAGAGATCAATAGAAATTAATGACAACGTAAAAAATTGAACATTGAGTGCATCGCTAAAATGTTGATCATAGACGAGGAAATCTTCATCACTCGCCCCTTGGGTAGGTGGATCAGGAAGTGAGGACTCCAGATTTTAAAAAAATTCTTTCATGGTGTAGGATAACCTGAAGGAGCCTAAAACATTCCTAAATCTTACTACCAGTCAGGATATTGTCTTTATCTAGAATTGATCATAGAGAAAATGTGGTTGACAAGTTTGTCATTTCGATTCTACAAATTAAAAGATCAGATTTATCAGTACCTTTTGATTACATTTTATGAAAAATAAGAAATGAATTTATTAATACTCCCAATTCTTTATCAAGTCCTAATGGACCTCACCATTGAACTCGGAATGTCCAGTTGCTTTGAAATTCAAGTAGAAATGATCTATATTCCCATTTTCATAACCCCAACAAGGTTTGGTCAAGCTATTTGAAGGTATTTAGGTAGGCAGATACTTGCTTACTATGAGCTTACAGTTCCTTGATCTCTTGAGTGGACTCCCCAATCCTGGAATCCTGAATTGGATTTCCTGAACTCTTGCTTCCAATATTAAATCAATTCTAGCAAGGGATACTCCTCTTGATTAAATATGGTTAAGTCAACACGAAACCTTTCATAAGGGATTCCTTTATAAAAGTATGTGTCCCAACAAGGGTTGGTCAAACGCATAGTTTTATACAGTCGTTCCCTTAATCAAGTAACGGAAGGCTTGGTCTGACATAATATGGTATTTGAGTGATTTTATTCTTCATGTGTAGTTCTGCATTATCAAATGTTTGTTAATATTAAGTGATGCTAGATTATGTGATTAACCATGTTCTGATAATGATTACGAATATTTTGATTTTTATTTTATTCCATATTTTCATGCTTTTTTATAAATTATATGATCACAACAACACATACATAATAAATAAACAATCCAATTAGACAGACTTAAAATAAGATGGCATGATCATGAGCTTCTAATGGTTATCTTATCCAGGAGTTTTGATAAGCTAACCCTGACCTAGTGAAAACACCTTGAACCTGATGGTTCGTGTTTTGGAGCTCCCACCTGACCACCTTTTTATCTTCTTGGGTTATTTTCGCCTTAGCTTCAGATTTCGAACTGTCTCCTCGGGCTTGGGTGATCCTCCATTACATGGGGTTTACATTAAGGAAACCATTGGCACACATTTCCTACATTCTATTGGATGAAGGCTCGTAGGCCAACAAATTTAAAATAAACAAATTTAAAAGAAACCATACACACATAAAAAGGTTCGTTGGTCTATATCAAGATCATACATAGCATGCAACGACATTTACACATATTTAGAATTCAAATTATTTTAATCGTTCTATTATTCAAGATAAGTCAAGTTTGAATTCAATTAATTATGATCTTATAATTAATCAATTATTTATCTTAAATCCCTTTCTGAATTTACTTGATATTATCTTCATCCATATTCCTTGTTTGTTTTCTTTGTGCATTAGGAGGAAACCTGGTGAAATTCCATTTCTAGAAAGCACACAACATGTAGTTTATATTTACATGGCATGTATTTCTTTCACCTTTTATCCAAAGTACACACAAGGGGCTTTGGCGTGTTTTCTGTACTTTGGAAATTTTGGATTACATGGCATGTAGATAAATTATACATGGATTGTACTTCCTTATTAAATGGTAACATGCCTGTAAATCCCCTGTATGTGGTACATGGCTTCTCATTTGTACACGGTTTTACTTTAGCCAGATCGGACTACACTGTGTGTTGCTCCAACATACACACCGTGTATTCTAGTTCCCACGCTCTATTTAATTCTGGTCAACATGGCATAATAAATCATTAGGCATACTCAATTCACACAGTGTGGTTTGGAGAACCAGTGTCGGTTCGTTAGACCTAAGTACACGACGTGTAGTTTTCATTACACGCCGTGTATTTCTGTGTTGTACAAACAAACAAAGCGGCTCCTCCGGATGAGTTCCTCATTTTTATTTTAATCAAAAATTAAAATTAAAAGGTCATTTTTGTGATATGAATCGAGAAACGAATGAGAAAGAATAGATCTCATTTATTCAAATTTATAGAATGATTCATTTCAAATTGAATCAAATATAAATTTTTAAATTATAAATTAAAATTAAATAACTATAATCAATGTTTTAACATTCCTTTGATACCATTTGAAGGTTCCGGGCATAGTGGAAGCATGTGGATGGATGTGCCCACATTGATTTTTGTCATTAACAACGATCAATCTTGGATCAATACGACAATAAATGCCAGTCTCCACGGATCAAATCAGAGAAATAGACAATGAAAAGGAAAGTCTCGGAACCAGAAAGTAGGATAATTAAAGGTTGATTACAATTAATTTAATCAATTGAAAATAAGTACATTTTGGTGTTCTTTCTTCGTTTATATTCTTGATCATTCTCTGATTTGATTAATCATTTCATCGCAGTAGACAAGTGTAGACTTCCTCTAGCAGTGATCCACGCGTGCACCTCGTATCTCTAGACGTTACCAAAAGAGTCTCCAGAAGCTAGTGTGGAGAAACATTTGCTTGTGTTGTCCTCCTTAGATCGTCTTGGTCCAATAGAAGAGGATCTCTCCCGGTCTTGAGAGCATTTTGGTGGAAGATGTTCATTCAGTCCAGAAAGAATTCTCTAGAATTATTGTGCACAATGATTTTCTTGTCTTAGGAAAAGAGTTGGGGTTGTGAGGATATTAATAATCGGGTTTGAGTGTGTAGACTTATGACAATAAATAAATACATTATGTATTTTATTTATATCATTATGTATTTTGAGAACCCCTTCTTGAGTCATTAATTCCTTGGCATGCGCCCACTCTGATTATAATGAATATCATTTAATAAAATGGTATTTCCTCAAAATCATGATTGGAAAAACTACACGGCGTGTATTAATAAATACAATGTGTGTACTTTTTTTTCATTGAAAACTACATGGAGTGTACATTAAATGTACACGGCATGTATATCTTGCTTTAATTTATTCATTTTCTTTCCAAAATGTAAATTACACGGTGTGTACATTTAATAATACATGGCATGTACATGTTTTCAAAATAAAACTACATGGTATGTAATCATTGATACATGATGTGTACTTGTTTTATTTTATTTTTCCTCCATCATTAAAATGATTTAGACATACATGAATAATTATTAAACCATGTACGAGAATAATCTTTATTCTACTTGAGATACTTGAATACACATAGTGTGTGACCCTCTAGGTCTCTTTGTCGTTGGCATTAGGCGGGCCTACCTAAAGTCCATGATTAAGTTCTAGCAATGGGTCAAGGCACCCAAGATAATGAAGTTGATGCCATAGTGACGTATCACCTCATACGAATGCTTACTATGTAATTTAATCCCTTTTCACATTATCTCATCAAACCGGTTTCATGGTAGTGTCCTAAACCTATATGCTTGATCTGTCATTCTTTGACTTTCAGAAATAAACATGTCGTTAGACCATGGCCATTGAATTTGTTTGATAGTTCTATTTTAATCAATGGGACTGAGATATCTACATCCATAAATATGGAAGGTACAATTCTTTCCTAAACTTATCCATTAACAACATGTCATTTGTGACGCACCCAACGTTCCCTACTTCCCTCCAACTGTCTTCGTGACAGTTTTTGTCAGTATATGTAAGTGCGCGAGTCATGACATGAGTTAATGATAATCTTCCAGTATAAGGACCATTACACATGCTTGAATATAGTAATTTCAGATGACACCAAGATGTGAAAAATTAGTACTGGTGGGTCTATTCTCATAATCTCCCATCATGGAGATTACCAAGTTCGAACTCAATGAGAGAGAGTCTCATCTTCTTATGAGTACTCGCACATGATGGTCTGTATACTAAGTGTCCTATCATTTTATGTCATCCCACCATATAAAATTATTTAATAATATTGTTATATCATTTCAAGGTTCTCATCATAGTTGAGATCTGCCATGTCCTTATTAATGCAAAAAATATTTCAGGACATTATTATATTATTGTCATATAGAACAATTAACAATATATAATAAGTTAACATTAATATAATCAAAGTACAAAATAGTTCGTTCTTAGGACACCAACCCTTATAAAAATCCCTTCACAAGAGGAAGATAATTACATATAGAAATTTGGTATCGATATGGATTCTAAATGAATGTTTAGAATTAAACCAATAGTGGAGGAAAATATTTAACTTTTTATTTAAGTAGGATGTGTATTTTTCATCAGGAAAATTCTTGGGACCTTGATTGAATTTAGGAGGAACCTAAACATCTTAAATAATTATATAGTTCTTGGTTTCAAAATAATATAATTTCCTCGTATCCCAGATGAATTTGATAAAAAGTTATTATGGAAAAAATTTGGACATTATGGATGTATCAAAATAAGGTGACACATAGAGAGTAATTCATATTAAACCAACCTCTTCGCTTGAATTTCATGTCAACATTTAACTAATTAGGCTTTCTATTTTGAGTTTTGGTTAAAAAAATAGATAGAGAATAAAAATATGAGAATTATGGAGACCATATGGGCATATAATGAAATAGAAATATTGGTTTATTTTTGTCCTAAAGAATGTTGATTGAAACTAAACAATGATATATTCTTTAAAAGATGTTCTATATGTGGTGGTGTGATCATCTAGGTATTATGAGGTTTGGAGAGTCTTTCTTTTAATTCTTATATAGTGATAAAAATTTACTCTTTTTTGTGGTGAGAGATTAATTTTTTTCTACGTAGGAAATTTTAGATCATAAGAATGAGAATGTAATTTGACCATAATTTTAAATACCATATGGTTTTGGTGAGGTAGAGACAATTTTTCTTCACTAGAATATGAATGATGGTTTAATAAAAGTTAGACCATTTGATGTTCACCATAATACAAGAATGGTTCCATATTTAAAATATATTTTAAATGATAATAGTCGACTATATGAGAACATTGAGGTAGTGGAAATCATTAACTAGAAGGAGGTATCTTTATTTTATCTCTTATGTTTTGGAATTCACTACATATAGATTCTGTGGTGGTGTTTAACAAAATTAATAAAAGGGAACTACTTTAAATGAAGGTTGGATCACTTGTGATCTAGATGATGACACAAAATCATTGGTGTAATTGATATCTTGAGATAATAATAATAATCCTATTTTTTCATTGAATAAAAAGTGAAGCATAATTACAGCAAGGATTAGTGTGAAATTATAGACCATGTATCACTTTTTGTTTTTATTTTCCATTCAAGATTTATTTTAGTTTTTTAATAGAATTGCATATTTTTTCTGTGGTTTTACATTATAGTGTAGTTATTTGTTGTGTTCATCTTCTATGTTATAGGAATCACATAAAGGGTTTATTTTAGAGTTTCCATTTTTCTTATCAATTTCAAGTTATTTATTCTATGGTTGTTTAATTAGAATATGTTTGTGGACCCAACAAGTGGTATCAAAGCTCATTTTTTGATTGTTTTTGTAAAATCAATCTTTGGTGAATATGTTTCATATATCAGATTAGTTATAATATTATTCCCTTTAACTTGTAGAAGAAAAATCATAAAAATCATAATCTTTTTTTTATGCTGATCTAATGAAGGTGGAATTTCACAATTTTGGATTTTATGGAATCAGATAATAGTATGTTCTAGATAGATAAGTTCAACAGAACAAATTTTGAGTTTCAAAAAATATTGTTAGTGGATTGTATTATTTATAATGAAATCTATATTCCCATAACTAAAGCTAAACCAGATGTGATGAAAAAATAATAATGTGATTGGATGGATAATAAATCACTTAGTATAATGAAAATGTAACTTTCGAAGAATGTATCACATAACTTTTAGTAAGTGAATACTATATTGTATTTCATGAAGCCTTAACTGATACATATGTGAATCCCATAAAAATGAACAAAGTGTTCATATTGGGAATACTATTCAATATTTGAATGCTTGAAGGAATGATTACAGTAGATCATCTAATTGACTTCAATGTAATACATAGTTATATGGAACCCATAAAGGTAGATTTTAGAGACATAGTTTTGGCGCTATTGTTACTTTCCTTATATCTAGATTCATGGTATGTGATGGTGAATCCTATGGGTAATTCTAGTGGAAGGATAGATTTGAAGTTCATTGTTGTATGAAACATGATAAAAATGAATAAATTCACCCTAAGTTGATTCAAATATATTTCATTAATGATGATACTGAAAAAGTAAGAGAGCACAGTCCTAAAATAAATGGAGCACTATATGTTGGAATTTAAGGAATAAAATAAATCTAAATACGGAAAAAAATGATAAAAATAACAACCCTATAATATATACTTCTTGAAGTGGATCAAAAGTCATTATTTTAGAGGAATGGTTTGGTTCCCTCCCAAGCACGACCAACTCACTCAAGCCTTAGTTGATTGAATATATAGCTTCATTTTATTAATAATCTTTGAGGGAGGGTTGAAGAAATTAAAACCATATAATATATTTCCATGTTAATGTGGATGATGGGAAAAATCTAGAGATTTTGGAAGTGTACATTTCATTATATGGATATGGAACATAAACATTCATAACTTGTTAAGTGTGAAACACATCCCCATATTAAGGTTAAACACACATTCCAAATGAAAACTCAATCACTCTAGTATTTTTAAAATGTTTATGCATGAAATAAGGTATATTACATGTGAATCCATATTATTAAAAATGGGAGTTAAGGGTGGGACCATGTATAAAAGAGTTTCATCTGATGGAGTGATGCATGATAGGGAAGATATTTCTATTAAACTTAATTCATGACTACCTAGGACACCTTAATTGGATATGAATGTATTTTCTTACTGATAAGGAATTACTATAGTCTGATAGTACATTGTATGATTTTTTTAGGTGCCATATTTATAAAATAGTAAAATGTTTACTTATTAATGGAATAGAAAATGAAAAGAGAACCAGAAGTTGGATTTGGACTACACACTCATTTGGGGGCCAACGTTGGTTCATTATCCCACAAGATCACACTATTATGAAACTTTCAATAAATATTATACATGTAAAGTGTAATTTTACTTCAAAAATAAAAATTATAAGGGATTATATACTTTCAATCAGTGGGGGTCCATGAAGGAGATGTACACTAGATGTATATTTATGTTCTTTTAGGAAGACAATGGTGGTGATTATAAAAGATGTTAATATAAAGGGTTTGACTGGTAGAGTGAGATTCATTTTGAGAAATCACGTTAAGATATTAAGATTAAAAATTTGATTATATGAATATGAATATGAAATTTTTATAAAAGTCCATAAGTATGAGGATTTGTGTGGGGTTCTCTAAGGTATTTTGGGTGTCGGATATATACTGTGCAGCTTGCATAGTCAATCAAAATCCACCACCACCCATTTCGAACAATCTTATAGAGTTATATTATTAGATTAAGATGTTTGATTTGAGACACATAATAATTTTATAGAGATCAAATACTCTTACATTGATTCTATTGAATGTTACATTATGATGGATATGTCTTTAGTGTGTGACATTTCTTGATACAATAATGATGAATTTTAATTTAGACATTGGAATAACGACTCTCATAATTTCATCTAAATTATTATTGTAAGATTTAATGGTTATATCCCATAAAAGGATTGAAACAAGGGTGGATGTTCTTATGAAATTAAATTATTATGAGAATTTTTGGTTCACAGAGATGGAAGACTGCAAGAGTTACACCATATGAAAAATTATTGAAGCATGATTTTTCAAGAACCACCAACCATACAATAGAGGTAACAGAAGAAAGAGGTAAACTTATGATGTTGGTTTGATGGAATAATATACTTGAGAGTTTCAATATTTTTGATGTTTGAGCACCAAAATTTCATACTCCATAATTTATAATATCAAAAGGACTTCATCCCTAGGGACAAATGTGTAGATATTTCATGGAAGGGAGCCAAGTGAAATGGTATTATAGAACTTCATATTATCAACATATAATCATTGATAGATATTCTAAATTCCTAGATGAGTTAATGATTTTAAAATATTTAAAATGGTGTGAGTTATCCATGTGGGATGAACTTAAGGCCCTCTATGTACCTGAAACATGGGAGCTAATGAAGAGAACTATCTGGGAGAAGATTATTCAGCACTAATGGGATTATAAATTTATGTAAAACAAGGGTGTTTAGTGAAAGTATTAGTTCAATAAATATGAATATGGATTTTATTTGAAGGAAATGTTAGATTTATCAGAATATTTTCTCCAGTAGTTAGGCACATAACTACCTGAATAATATTGATAATGGAAGCATTCGAATATCTCTATGTAGAGAAGATGGATGCAAAGACATAATTTCTTTATGAATATTTTGATAAAGTGGTATATATGGATTAACATTATTGTTTCAATGATTATCAAAACTCAAAATTTGTATGCCTAGTCAAATATAACCATTATGGTTTCATGAAAGCATCAAGGTGTTGGAATCAAAATATAAATCATTTCATGATGGAACACATGTTAATTTGGAGATATATTAACCATATATACTTCACTAATGAGTTTAATGATAATATTTTCATCATCCTTATACTTTAATAAGATGACATGTTGATTGTGGTTGTGGTGAAGAAAAAAAGGCCAATTAGATAAAGGATGATTTGTTTAGAATTGTTGAGGTTAAGGATCATGGTTTGACAAAGAGAATTTTTGAGAAAAGCATTGTAATTATCTAATGTTCTGGTATACTATACCTAAACCTGGTTGACTACATTCATATGTTAGTAAAACAATGTGTTTTTTAATCAAATATTTGAAAAAACCCTTATCAAAGAACTTCATGTTATGTGAGGAGAATTCACCTCAAAAGAAAGATGAGGTCAAGCACATGGAGATGTTTTAATATGCTTTAGTTTTTGGAAGCATGATGTACCCCCATGGTTTATATATATTTTTACACTGTACATGTAGTGGTAGTTGTCATATACTTTATGTACAACCCTATTAGGGGACATTAAAAGCTAGTGGAGTTGATTATTTGGTACACAAAGGGTTCTGAAGGCATGGAACTTTACTTCAAAACAAAATATTCTTTTCAAGGATTATATGAGTCTAACATTTGTAGAGATTTAGATTCATTGAAGTGAAAAACAACATACATTTTCTTCTTTTAGATGAATGATGATAATTTATATTTCAACACATCAACCAACGATCAATATTTCATTAATGAAAGCAGAGTACCCTACCTTAATGGTGGAAGTGCATGATTTGGTGAGCCAAAATGTGGTTTTTGAGGATCATGAAATTTCATTGGATATCATGACATTATTTTTTTACTCAGAGTGCAAGATCCACTAGGACACCTGTAATTCTATAATATTTTTAAATAATTACACCAGGTTTAGTAGTGTATACACTACAAGAAAATCTCTATTTTTTGGTCGTTATTTTTTGTTTTGTTAGCGGTTCCAAAAATTATCGGCTAAAGTTAGTACTGGAATCCATCCTATGGATATTCCTTCCATATAATGATGGTTTCTGTTAACTGTTGTAGAATGCATATTTAATAGATGTTGTGTTTCTTTTAGTGGTGGTTTTATCCGCCTCCCTAGAAAAAATCATGACAAAATGGTAGTTTAAAACACCACAAAAATGACATATTTAATGGCAGTTTAAACCAACTCTATTTGATGATTTAAAAAAATACAATATAATCTACAACCCCATAACAAAACTGGAAACAAATGCAAAAAAAATTCAATAAAATTCATATATAATATTTACACCTTCCAATTTTACACAAACCAGAACGTCCAACCATACAGTTATAAAAAATGTACATATATTTTAATTAGTGTACACATAAATCAATAACATAATTATATAAAAAATGAAACACAACATATAGACACATGGTTATACAAAACATACATAGGTCACCAAATTCCCCAGTCCCATCGAAAAAATAAGAAAAATATATAAAACACGGATTGGACCTTCTGAAATCCACATGCCACAATACCCTACATTCGACTACTTGTCAAGATTCTCTATTCCAATTCACTACACACTATGATCTAAAAGGAAAAAAAATAAAAATAAGTTACGTTTACATATCAGGGTGCCTGTGTAGGGTGTGGGGAAACAATTAAGTTCGGTCTCAAAAAATTTCCCTAGTACACACCTTCATATACATGTATGAACAAGCTAAAAATAAACATATGACAAAAGAGCCTAAATGGAATTTTCTAACATTGATACCATGAATCTATTTTCATTAGGTCATTATGTGTTATTTGGGACACTATTATAACTTATCATACCTACATTGATTTCATGCCAACATATCATCATGGTCTCACCTCATTCCATGGTACTCATAAACCGGTTCATACCAGAAGACTCAGGTTGGGAATGATCTAAGTGTTTGACTCACAACCTAAAAAATCATGCTAAAATATTACATATAAATCTTAAATGACAACCTTATTAATCAAGGTAGTGTCCATCATCCATGAATCTCATTATACAATGATGTAACCTTCTCACCCATTATGGTCCACTATCATAACCCAATATTACTCGAGTAAAATTCCAATATCCCAATGCAATACTACTTATAGAAAGGTACTACTTAGTGAACATAAGGAATCCATATCACCCCTGGCAGTTTAGTAAGATAGATATTACTCATAGAGAGGCCATTACTCAATATCTTCTCACCACCAGGTCTATCACATATCATAACAACAAAAAATCACACACATGAAATAACAAATATGGAATGAATCCAATCACATATCTCACCAAAAAATTCCATGGTGCGAGTAACTTGATACACAACCCCTCATCTGAGTGCATGCATTTTCTGTCAGGGTACAAGCTATATCCCCCATACCCATCAAGATGTAATCTCATTGATATGATATCATACCTGTCACGTATTGATCATACTACAACCCACAATATTCCCAAACCCAAACGTCAGGTCCTAGTCCAACAATAAAAAATCCCTTATTTCTCCTCTTCCTACTACCCATGTATCATCCCAACCTATCATGCTTTATACACCTTAAAAACATGATGCCATGTGTTAAAAAACTCCCATGACGTACACCTGGGTTTCATTTACCATATCTTAAAGAATATATTAAAGACTTCTACCTAATTAGAACCCTTATTTATCACATATCATCTCTTTCAAAAGAACTCATCCCACTCATAGTGCTCATTAAGCATAAAATAAAACTTATGAGGTTGTTTCTCTTGAATCCTAATACATATAGCTGTATTTCCATTTTTTCGCTGATATTAATCATCTCATACATATCAGACTAGTAGTAGGGAATCCACCCAATGATACACACATCAAGTATCAAATCCAAATACCGCCTGAAATCCATTTTCACCTTACACATTTCCCTCTAACCTTGGTGACATGGTCACCAGAAAATTTTAATTAACTATAATGATAATGAGAACTTATATTGAGCTTAAGGGACCCAAAACAATGTTATATATTTCTTGATGGTTTTCCTAGACCATATTTATCCAAACAGACCCTTGAAACATGAATAATGGAAAGTAATAATATATAAACAATTATTTTAATTTACATGAACCCTAACATTCCACTATATAGTTATAAAAAAATATGATAAAATTGGTTTCAACCTCTTCAAATGTGGGAAATAATGAAAATTTCATGTGAATAATCTGTAATGCAAATGATACATGAACAAACCCTCTATTTACATATTGGTTCAAGATATCAAATATACTACTAATCACAACCTGATGATGAACTCTTCTCGTCACCTTCTCAATCCCCCTCTCTACTTCCTACTATTAGCACTAGAAAGAAAATTATATAGAAAATTAAATAGTATTGTATATTTATATATAAACTGAAAACCAATAAAAGTCATTGAAATAAATTATTTTGAAGTTGTTTGATATAGAAACTCAACACCATTTGTAACGTCCTCAGTCCGGAGCCCCTCCACTGGTGCCCCGTACCCAGTTCGCCACATGAACTCAAGCACGTTTCCCCAAATGCCAGAGGCTTCTGACTAGCAGTGAGGGCCTTGGTGAGTCGGTGGGGAAACTATGCCCTCATTCGGTAAGATATAAAAGGTATGAAACAACAATAAATAGCAGAAGCAGTAAACAACATGCATAACAACAGAAACCAAACAACAGAAGCAATGTATATATATAACTATGATGACAATGATGCAGTAGGTACAAGTATAAAAGGAAAAAAGAAAACACAACAACGTGCTGAAATACAAATGAAACCAAGTGCAAAAGAAAAACAAGGTCATCTCCTCAGCATCGTGAGCCACAGCTCGGTCCCATGCTCCCCAGCTCCTAAGGCAGTCAAGATCCCGAAGTAGAAGGGCGCTTGCCCTTTTCTATACCTGGAGAAACATAGTCTTCTTGGGCCCAAAATCATGGCCCAAACAGGGTGTGAGATACAATCCCAGTAGGAAATCACCCAAAGATTTGTGCCTAACAGTCAATGAATACATGTCAGTACTAAAACAAGATGGAGTAAACAGAAAAGCACAAACAGATACAATCCACAGTTCTAACAAGAATATCACACAAGTAAGAAGTCAGCAACAAGAAGAAAATAGGCAACCCTCTGGGTAGCTCTCACAGTCTAACCCCTTTGGTTCAACCTCTATGTGCTAGAAACCCCCTGGGAGGTACACACAGTCTCACCCCTCTGGTTCTGCTATGTAATTAAGCAGACTCTCTGGAGAATCACTCACCGTCATTTCCCCCTATAGTGTCGTATCGTCCTAAATGCTCTCTGAGGAAGCACTCAACGTCAATTCCCCCTATAGCCCGCTTCATAATTAAAAGACACTCTGGAGAAGCCCTTCCGTCAATTATCCCCTTGGTCTCGCATCATGATTAAAAGACACTCTGGAGAAGCCCTTCTGTCAATTCCCCCTTTGGTCAACAACTCTAGGTTCTCACAGTCTTCAGTGAAAGGTAATACATGCTCAGCGCACGTGTACATCATTCAATTAATCCTAAATAACTACTTGGATACCAACTAAGGATCATCAGAAAAACAAGGCAACGGTCCATAATCCTACAACTAGGCATGGCAACTAGCTAAATGCCAAACAGGAAGAACAAGCATCGAAATAAAACATAGCACAAACAAAATACTCTAATCACAAGCAATAACCTCTACTAAAGAAATAAAGCAAAGAATGCAAGTTACAAGGGCAAAATAGGGAACACGCAATAACCCGTTATAGGGTATTGGTTGAAATTGCACAAAATATCCATCAACATTCTACGGAAAGTCACAAACCACTTACCTAGATCCTAGGAGATCAATATACGTGAACCCCAAGGACACATTCCCCTTAGAACGATGTGGATCTGAGAAAACACACAAAAAATTAATCCCACAATAACCTGGAAACGAGGGGAAATCAAGAAACAAGGCTCAAGAAGAAGGAAGGACTCACCGCTGCGATTCCAACGCAATCGGCCGTGGTCGAATCAAAGAACGAACGATGAGGTGGAAGCTCGTAGAACATTCGGCCGTACGGATGCTCTCGGATGGTTGAAAACTGAAGAAGAAGACAAATATGGGGGTTAGATGCGACCCTGGTCCGTTTAATGAAAATAAATAAAGTACACGGCCTGTACTTCTAGAGTACACGGCGTGTAGTTCAATTTTTTCCGTACACCGAAAAACCGGCCTCCACCTCAGCCTTACACACCGTGTGTGAGGCTCGGACATGGCCAGCACATGGCTTCGAGCCGGAACAGAGCACACGGTGTGTACTCAGAAAGTAATGGCGTGTACTTTGAAAATTTCTAGAAAAACAAGTTTTCTTAAAAACTCCAGAAAAAGGAAAAACATACCTGAACGAAGATCCGGGTTCTTACAAACTTCCCCCCTTAAAGAAATTCTTCCTTGAATTTCCCTAACGAGGTGGAGAAGTAGAATCCTCGAACAGCTCTGTCCACTGCGATCGTACATCGACCTCCCTCTCCCAGGTATCATCATGTACTCGCCCGAGCTGCCATAGCAATCGTACCAGAGGAACAGACCGCCCGCGGAGAACCTTCGTACCACGATTGAAAATCCGGATAGGATGCTCCTCGAACGACGCATCCGCTTCAAGCTCGACTTCCTCAAGATGAAAGACGTGAGACAGGTCTGAAAAGTAATGTCGGAGCTGAGAGACGTGGAAGATGTTGTGCATGTCCAGATACCTCTGAGGTACCTGCAACCAAAGGCGACCATCCCACTCTCTCCAAGACCTCAAACGACCCGACATACCACGGTGAAATTTTACCCTGTCTCTAAATCCTCTTTTGTCCCAACCTCGGTGCGGCACGTAGGAAAACCCGATCACCGACCTCGAACTCCAGAGGTCATCTCCACTGATCAACATAAGACTTCTACCGAGATTGCGCTGTAGCAATCCTCTTCTGAATTAGCTCTCTCTGCTCTAAAGTCTCCTGTACAAGACGAGGTCCCAGCAATGATGCCTCTCCTGCCTCCAGCCAGCATAAGGGTGATCGGCATGTCATACCATACAAAGACTAGTTTGGCGCCATCTAAATGGTTGCTTGGAAACTATTGTTGTAGGTGAACTCCTCTAGAGTAACATGCTTCTCCCAAGAACCACCAAAGTCAAGTATGCATGCTCAGATCATATCCTCAAGAATATGGATCGTGCGCTCAGACTGGCCATCAGTCTGGGGATGGTATGTTGTACTCAAAAGTACCTGTGTACCCAAGTCCTTCTGGAGTCCCTGCCAGAACTTGGAGGTAAAGCGCACATCTTTGTCTGAAACAATAGATCGCAGAACTCCTTGCAGACGAATGATCTCCCTGATGTAAAGTCATCCTAGATCATCTACACTAAAGGTATCCTTGATCTGCAAGAAGTGAGAAGCCTTTGTAAGTCTGTCGACGACAACCCAAACAACATTGTTCCCTCGAGGTGATCTCAGCAACCTGGTCACGAATTTCATCGCAACATCGTTCCACTTCCACTCTAGAATGGGTAAATGCTGTAAGATCCTCGCTGGTCATTGATGCTCTACATTCCACTTGTGACAAGTAGAACATCTCATGACAAAACCTGCAACATCCTTCTTCATACCTGGCCACCAGTATTGGCGATGAAGATCCTGATACATCTTGGTGACGCCAGAATGAATTGCCCAAATAGAGGAATGGAAATCCCACATCAGCTCCTCTTGTATGTCAGCTGGCAGCCATCTGCGTCCATGGAAACACAAGATCTCATCCACTCCCACTGTCTATCCAGGAAGAGGGTCCTCTCCTGACACACTCTCCCATAGGTCTAAGCCTTCCGAGTCTGGTAGCTTCCTCAATTGTACCCAATCAAGTAGCATGGATGTAACAGCTACAAAAGATAGAAAAGTTAATCCTCGTCTATTGTGCACAGCTAGATGCATCTCAAAGAACAGAACCATCAGCTACAACTCACTACTAGCCTCCTCAACTTCTTGAATCTGAGTTATCCTACTCAACGCGTCTACCACAGCGTTGCCCTTTCCCTGCGTATAGGCAAGCTCAAAATCAAAATTTAGAAGATACTCGACAGACTTGTGCTGCCTCTGATTCAGATCACGCTGAGTGAAGATATATTGGAGACTCTTGTGTTTAGTGAAGACCACAAAGTGCTCTCCCAGAAGATAGTGTCTCCAACATCGCAAGTCATGAACAACAGCTATCAACTCCAGATCATGCGTAGGTTAGTTCTCTCATTTGGCCTCAACTTCTGAGACCCATACGCAATGACTCCATCTCTCTGCATAAGCACAGCCCCCAGCTCGATACCCGAAGCATCACAGTAAAAAGTGTATCTCTTGCCTGGTTCTGGCAAGACTAGTATCGGTGCTGACGTCAACCTCCCTTTCAGCTCCTGAAAGGCTGACTCACAAGAATCTAACCATAAGAACTTTTCCCCCTTCTTGGTCAGACCTGTCAAGGTTACTTCTAAATGGGAAAATTCCCGAATGAAGCGTCTGTAGTATCCAACCCACCCTAAGAAACTCTGTACCAAAAAGGCATTCTTCGGCTGCTCCCAGGAAACTACAACTATCACTTTTTCTGGATCCACTGATACTCCTTCCACTGAGATGACGTGACCCAAGAAGTGAATCTGATCCATCCAGAAGTAACACTTCGAGAGTTTAGCATAAAGACGATTCTCTCTCATTGTACTTAGAACGATCTCAAGATGTGTGGCATGGTCGTGTCGAGTGTGAGAGTACACCAAGATTTCATCCCTGAAGACCACGATGAAGGAATCCAAGTAAATATGGAGCTCTCGGTTCATCAGTGCCATAAAAAATGCAGGTGTGTTCGTGAGTCCAAAGGGCATGACTGTATACTCGTAAAGACCATACCTGCTCATGAAGGCTGTCAGAGGTATATCTGATGGTCTAACCCGCAACTAATGATAACCGGACCTCAAGTCGATCTTCGAGAACACCCGGGCTCCTCGAAGCTGATCGAAAAGGTCATCAATCTGAGGAAAATGATATTGGTTCTTGACCGTCAACTGGTTTAGCTTCCGATAATCCACACAAAGCTGAAGGGTACCGTTTGCCTTCTTCGCAAACAAAATAGGTGAACCCCAAGGAGATGTACTGGGTCAGATGAAACCCTTAGCCTGTAACTCATCCAACTGCTTCTTAAGTTACTGCAACTCAGGTGTGGCCATCCTATATGGAGGAATGGACACCGGTGCCACTCCTGGAATGAGATCAATAGAGAAGTCTACCTCATGCTCCGGAGGCAAACCCGACAAGTCCTCTGGAAAGACATCCCTGAAGCGATCCACCACTATAGTAAATTTCAACTGTGGAGTCCCCTGATCATCCAGGTAAAGGCTAGCAATCTGGGTCGTCACTCTTCCTAGCTCAAGATGCTCGAGTCCTGCCCGACTCGCCCGAACGTCCCATTCTCCTCTATGAAGGAAAGATTCACCTTATGGTGAATTGAAACTGACTCTGCGGTGATAACAGTCAACGAATGCCTGGATGGGAATCAACCAGTCCATACCAAGGATAACATCATAGTCTGTCATCTCTAGAACATATAGATCCCATTAAAAGTGATACCCTGCAATCTCGGGAGGGCACTCTCTACACTGGTGTACACTAGATGTCCACATTCCCAAAGGGGTGTCTAGTGTCAACGAGTCGGCAGAAGAAAAGATGCAGAGTCCAAGGATCTCCACAACGGCAACAGAGATAAAACTATACATAGCGCCAGTATCGAAAAGGGCTAAAGATAAAACTGAGGCTACTAAAATCGTACCTCAAATAGTAGAAGGGATGGGATCCTACTGATGATAAGTTTTCTCCATGACGAAAGACTGGCCCATGCCGTGGCCCTGCGCCCCTAGATGACCACTCTTAGCTAAATCTCCCTACTGGTGCTGAGGGACTGGGGGCTGACAGCCACGACCTCGACCTCCATGTTGGCACGAACGGCCGGAAGAACTCTAGTTCCCCGACTTGCGAGAGACTGGTGGGGCTGCTCCTGAATGAGGAGTCATGGAAGAACCTCGGTCACCTGCTGCTGGTGAGAAAACCTAGAAAAAACACCGAAGATTACCCATCATGCAACATGATCGGCACTCCATGGGGTCTCTCTGGCACTGCGGCCTCGTGTGCCCTGTCCGGCCACACTGGTAGCACGTCACCTGGCTGCCTGATGATGTGTCTCACTTCCTCGAATCTCCATGTGTAGGCTCCCTATGACGCTTCTTTCTGTCATATGATGGGTACCTAGCTCTGGAAGTAGAACCACCCTGACTCGCAGCTCGAGAGTCTCTTAGATTGAACTCCACAATCAGTGCCTGGTTGACGATGGAAGTAATGGATGTCAGCTTGAAGATGTTGACCTGTGAGCAAATATCCTTCCATATTCCATCCTCAAACTTCCTCACCAAAAACACCCCACTCCTATCCCGAAGGGGTGTAAAACACTAAAGCTCAGTGAAACGAGAGGAATAATCCATGACAGATAGAGTAACCTTCTCTATGCTCATGAACTCCCGGGCTCGATCGGCCCTCAAGGTCTCCGGGTAGAAGTAGTCGTAGAACACGCGCTGGAAATCCTCCCAAGCCATAGCCTGCTGCTGACCCGCCTGTGAGATCACGTCCCACCACCTCTTGGAGAAGTCTCGGAGCATGTAGGTGGCAAGCTTGACCATCCTCTGTGGAGGTGTCTATAGATTCTTGAATATAGTCAGCATGGATTCCAGCCATGACTCTGCAGCCTGAGGTCCTCCCTCCCCCGAGAACGTGGGAGGATGATGATGCTGAAAGACCTGATTCAAGTCTGCCAAAGACGAGGAAGGAGGTAGTGCTCCCTAGCAGGCCTGCATCATCCTCAGGAAACCCTCCCTGAACTGCGCATCGGTGCCCGCAACTGGTACAACCACCGGTTCCAAGGCTGGCTCGGCTGGGGGATCGATAAGAAGTCATTGATCAGCCCTCTCTGGCGTATGATCACTGCTTGACGAAAGACGTACAACCGGAGGACGTCTCAGAGGCATAGATTTGAAAGATCAAAATCACACCTTAGATATGGAAAACAAGGACATGGAACACAAGAGTAAAAAATGACAATAGGGGTAGAAAACACAAAAGATCACAATACACGACTAGACGGCGTGTATAAAATTACACAGTGTATCTTCATAAACCAATTACATGGGCGTGTACCCCTGCCCTACAAGTCGTGTACACTTCAAACTACATGGCGTGTTGACCCCCACACATGGAATGTACCTGTAAACTATTCCACTACACGAGTATCCTTACACAGCTAACCCACAGGGTCCGACTCAAACTGAGACTACACGGCGTGTACAAATCAAACACGACTTGCACTAGACGAGGCTTCACTGGTCCGTGTTGCTGAGTACGCGGCCGTCTACATGGCTGGACCTTACACAGTGTGCTCTGAAGAAGCGCGACATGCATAGGCGATGATGATACCATCTTGTGTTGTTCGTGACACGACTGGGTACCCGAGCAAGACTACACGACATGTTCCGATCAAACACGGTGTGTGGAAAAGAAGGTCACGCCGGACTGTGTTGTTCGTAACACGGCTGGGTACCTGGAGAGGAATACATGGCGTGTTCCCTACGGACACGGCGCGTTCTACCCGAGCTTCCCCGGCCCGTGTTGTTAGTGACACGGCCGGGTACACGGGTACAAACTTACACGGCGTGTATCAATGGTACACTGTGTGTTTCCGAAGTAATTCCTACGACACTGTGTTCTTCCCACACGGTCAGTGACACGGCCTAAATACTACACGGCGTGTATCTAAAAAGTACACACCGTGTATTCTAGGTTTTTCTAGGCAGTAGCTCAGAAACTGCACAGAATTCCAGAAACACTAAAACAGGGGAAAAGGTGCCAAATTCTGATCCGTGAGGGCCCACAACACCTCAAGAACCAAAATTCGGCATTAATTTTTTGTAAGCATGGAACCAAACAAACAGTTTTATAACATAACAACAGAGAATCTATCATGCATCTATCACAACAGCATGCATAATCTACACAGAGCCTATCACAACAGCATGAAATTACAAATGTACCCTAAGTGGCATGGAAAGAATGCTTGAAATGTGATTTATACAAGTTCCATGGCATACCCTCATCTCATAGAGTTGTGATAGAAATAGAACCGAAATATCAAAAAAATAACTGCACAAGTCAGACGAATCACTCAAGGTGAAAACATACCAACCATAAAATCTCAAAACCAAAAAACTATAATTAACAATGTAGTATGGCTTTTCCCTGTACACGGGTTAGCTACTCCCGAGAATAGCTTAATTCCATGTACCGAATCTATCCTATCCCTGGCTAAGGTATACAAACAGTAATCCAAGAGAAAAGAACTCCTTTGATACCACTTTGTAACATCCGGAGTCCGGAGCCCCTCCACTGGTGCCCCGTACTCGGTTCGCCAAATGACCTCAAGCATGTTTCCCTGAATGCCAGAGGCTGTCGACTAGCAGGGAGGGCCTTGGTGAGTAGGTGGGGAAACTATGCCCTCATTTGGTAAGGTATACAAGGTATGAAAAAACAATAAATAGCGGAAGCAGTAAATAACATGCATAACAACAGAAACCAAACAGCGGAAGAAATGTATATATATAACTATGATGAAAATGATACAACACGTACAAGTTTCTAAGGAAAACAGAAAACACAACAATGTCCTGAAATACAACTAAAACCAAGTGAAAACGAAAAACAAGGTATGCTCCTCAGCATCGCGAGCCACGGCTCGGTCCCATGCTCCCCAACTCATAATGCAGTCAAGATCTAGAAGTAGAAGGGCGTTTACCCTTGTATATACCTACAGCAAAATAGATGGCTTGGGCCCAAAATCATGTCCCAAATAGGGTGTGAGATACAATCCCAGTAGGCAATCACCCAAAGATTTGTGCCTAACAGGCAATGAATACATAGAAGTACTAAAACAAGATGGAGCATAACAGAAAAGCACAAACAGCTACAATCCACAGTTCTAACAAGCATAGCACACAAGTATGTAGTCAACAACAAGAAGAAAAAATGTAAACCTCTAGGTAGCTCTCACAATCTAACCCCTATGGTTCAACCTCTACTTACTAGAAACCCCCTGGGAGGCACACATAGTCTCACCCCTCTGGTTCAGCTACGTAATTAAGAAGACTCTCTGGGGAAGCACTCACCATCCATTCCCCCTATAGTCTTGTATCGTGCTAAAGGCCATATGAGGAAGAACTCGTCATCAATAACCCCTATTTCCCGCATCACAATTAAAAGAAACTCTAGAGAATCCCTTACGTCAATTCTCCCCTTGGTCTTGCATCGTGATTAAAAGACACTCTGGAGAAGCCCTTACATCAATTCCCCCTTTGGTCTACTACTATAGGTTCTCACAGTCCTGAGGGGAAGGCAATAAATGCTCATCTCACATGTACATCATCCATGTAAATCTCAAGAACTACTTGGATATCAACTAAGGCTCAACAGAAAAACAAGGTAATAGTCCACAATCCTACAACTAGGCATAACAACTGGCTAAACGCCAAACAGGAAGAACAAGCATGGAAAGCAAACTGAGCACAAACAAAATACTCTAAACACAAGAAATAACATCAACTAAAACAATCAATCAAAATAGGAAAGTAACAGGGGAAAAATAGGGAACACACCATACCCCGTTCATGGGTATTGGTGGAAATTGCACAAAATATCCATTATCTTTCTACGGAAAGGCACAAACCACCTACCTCGATCTTAGGTGATCGATATACATGAACCCCGGAGATAGATTCCCCTTAGAATGACGTAGATCTAAGAAAACACACAAAACGTTCTTCCCATGATAACATGGAAATGAGGGGAAATCAAGAAACAAGGCTCAAGCAGAAGGATAAACTCACCGCTGCGATTCCAATGCAATCAACCGTGCTCAAATTGGAGAACGGACGCCAAGGCAGAAGCTCAGAGAAGATTTGGTCATACGGATGCTCTCGTACGGTCGAAAACTGAAGATAAAGATGAATATGGGGGTTAATCACAACCCCGGTCTGTTTAATGAAAAAAATAAAGTACACGTTGTGTACATCAATTTTTTCCGTACTCCGAAAAACCGGCCTCCACCTTATCCTTACACACCATGTGTGTGGCCCGGACATAGCCAACACATGGCTTCGAGCCGGAACAGAGTACATGGCATGTACTTAGAAAGTAAACAACGTGTACTTTGAAAATTTTCATAAAAACCATTTTTCTTAAAAACTCCAGAAAAAGGAAAAACATACCTGAACGAAGATCTAGGTTCTTACACCAGTCATCGATGCAATATCATCGAGGATAGATCTTGTTGTCTTCCAATATAAATCAACCAATGATTCATATAAAGAAGATATCTAAACCCCCATATTCTAAAATTTTTCTTTTCATAGTGATATAGCCTTATTTTGACACAATTTTCCACATATTTTTAATAAATTTTCTATGATTTAATTACTTAATTTTTTACTTTTTGATAAATATTTACAATTTTATAATATTATAAGTTAAATAAATAATTAATATTTTTTTATAATTAATTTTTAATTTATGACCTATTTTATTAGTTAAATTTATCAAACTTTGTTTTTTAGTTCTTTAGTTATTCTATTTAATTTTCCTTAATGTTTTGCCTTAAAAATTTTGGTCTTTTTCTGGTTTTTAGTTTTTATTTAATCAATCTACTTCATTTAACTAGTCTAACTATTAATTTAAGTTTTATTTTATTTTAAAAAAAAATTAATTATTTTATTTAATTTAATTTTTTCCCACAAATTAATTTAAATTCTATAAAATTTTATGTAAAAAAATTTATTGAATGTATTTTAATTTTACTTTTTAATTATTCATAAAACATTATTTATTTTAATAATTAATATTAATTATTCATTAATTAAATTTTATGATATAAATTAATTAATAAAAATTTTAATGTGTTTTTATTTTAATACTTTAATTCTTTCATTGTTCTATTTTGCAGTGCACCTTACTTTCCAAGAATGGTGACACAATTTTACCGCTTTTGTTGCGGTTTCAATTAAGAAAAGTTCCAAACCTATTAACTACGCAACAATTTCCTCCGGCTATAGTTTTCTGTACTATTTTATCCTACCCTTCCACTACTACTTTATCCTCAAACCGGTCCCACCTTTTCATCCTCTTAACTATGCCACCATTTCCTAACATCAATGTCTAAATGCATATGCCTTTATATTCCATAATTTCATTCCCTCCCCATAGAAACCCCTCACACCATTCCTTCCTTGTTGCGGCACTTTTCCATCCATGTTCCTTGTTCGACTCCCTTCAGAACTGGTGCCATTATGACACCACGACACTGATCATTCCTCCACCACTGTTTCACCTATACCTTTACCTTGACACCGTCCCTCCCTCTTTTTCCAACATTATCACCATTCATGATACACCATATGCGATCAAAAACATTAAAACAACCTGTTGGTCGGAGTGGACACTCAAGAGGGGGGTGAATTGAGTTCCAATTAAAATTTCTGTTAAAAACAATTTCTATTAAAATCCCCCAAATTTCAAAAACAGATTAAACTGTAGTGAATTTATACAGATTATAAAGGTTCAATTAGTTTCTCAAATATTGATTAGTTCTCAGTTAACTTAATCTGATGATTAAATTAACTTTTGAAACTAACTTACTGATTTATAATAAATATAAACACTTGCGAGTTTAACTATCAAAGTAGCTTTGAAGACAAATTATATTTCAAAGTAATAGCAGTAGAATATTAAATAGATATGTATTGTATGGATATAAAGTTTAACTGAAAACACATAGGAGTTAACCAAGATGTTCAGTCTCAAGCCGAGACTTAGTCCTCTCAAAATCTTATATAAGGATGATCCACACCCTGAATCGGGGTTCAACAGTTTACAACTGTCCAGGTCCAAGACCTCTACCACTGTTATCCGTGGGAAACAAAACAACAGCAACCAGTTGTCCAGGTCACACACGACCTCTAACACTATCCACAGTGGGAAAAATAATGAAAAGATAGTGAGTGAGGATTTACAAATCCTCCAGTTAAGGTTCAGGAGACAGTGTGTGTGTAAAATACAACGGATAACACACACTACTCGTAATGTAAAAAGTAAATCACAGAGATAAAGATTTAGAGATTAGAAATGGCTCTAGTGATCTTGGTGCAGCTCTTGACTCCTTTTGTTGATTAGAATTCCTTCTGAGCCTTATTCTGTTTTTTGTCTGGAAAACAGAGTACCATATGCTTCCTTGAGTTCGAGGTTCAGCTTGCTTATCGGCTCAATGAATGATGAGTTTTGTGTGGTTCTTCTTTATCATAGATTGATCGATGTATGCTCTATGTTCTGGAGGCTGGTAGTAGTAGTCTCGTGAGTGCATGTTCTCCAGTTGATCTTGGCACGTTTTGATCTTGATCGCAAGTGTGTTCTGTGTGCTTGATCTCTTCGAGTTCTCTTTCACCCACGCCTTTTGATACATACACGATGTCCTCTTTATACCCTTTTTGTTTTTCTGACAAGAAGGAATGATTATAATTTTTGATCGTACTTGGTACGGTTTCCTGAAATGGCAACATAAATCATTTAATAACATTAAATGCATCAAAAGTAAGAAATGTAACCGTTAGTATAATAAACAAATAGTTTCGAGGATATAGGATTTGACTCCACAGTTCATTATAGGTAGCCGTTTGTTTGTAGACGTGTACGGTTGACTCGTTGTAGGGATCTTCCATCGGTAGCTCTTCAAACTCTTATCGGTGGCTCTTATCGGTAGCTCTTATCTGTTGCTCCATGTGTGCATCGGTATCTCTGTGTGCATCGGTAGCTCTGTTTGTGCATCGGTAGCTCTGTGTGTGCATCGGTAGCTCTGTGTGTGCAGCGGTAGCTCTATGTGCAGCAGTAGCTCTGGCTATCGGTAGCTCTGGTTATCGGTAGCTCTGGCTATCAGTAGCTCTGTGTGCAGCGGTAGCTCTGGCTATCGGTAGCTCTGGCTATCGGTAGCTCTGACTATCTGTAGCTCTGGCTATCGGTAGCTCTGGCTATCGGTAGCTCTGGCTATCGGTAGCTCTCGCTATCGGTATCTCTCGCTATCGGTAGCTCTGGCTATCGGTAGCTCTGGCTCTTATGCAAACCACATCTAATTGACTTAGAATTGTTTCAAAGCTAAACAGGGAAAATCGAGATTAACATAAATCAGAGATTATTTAAAAATTATTATTAACTTGATCACTTATTTAAAAGAATTAAAATGTAGACCATCAGTAATTGAGAGTAGCATAATATATGAACACATAATTGGGATTCTCAAAACAGGTGAGGTCAACAATCTCCCCCTTTTTGATAATCACAACATATGATATGACCAAAAATAGTGAGAATATAGTATAAGAGAATATAACATTTATATTCTAATTTCTCAAAGAAATAAATCAGAGGAAATAGAGGAAATAGTAATAGAATGAAATAGATCAAAAATTATCATAGGATGTATTAAATACAATAGTATCAGAGATATGATTTGAAAGAGTTGGTACCAAATAAGGAAAAGTAAGAATAGTAGCAAAGGCTCAAAATTTCTCCCCTTTGATATTGCCCCCCCCTCTTTATATTTTCTCCCCCTTTATAATTTTCTCCCCCTTTGTGATAATCAAAAAGTGGGAAAGTAGACAGAGAGAACTGAGAAACAGAGATAGTGTAAAGAAAAGCATTTGTATTAGACTAGACAAAACTGACATAAACAGAATAGAAGAGAAAAAAGGAAAAAAGACAATTCCTATCAAACAGCCTAGCCACTTCAGCAATCCAGATCTTCAACATGAGATTTTCCCTTTGGATCAGAAGAGGAGGCAGGTGGTGAGGATGTGAGTGAGGGCTTTGGAATCGCAGAAATGATCCCAGAAGGCTGAGCCACTGATACAGTGCCTGGCCTGTATTGGGAAGTTTGTTGAGTGATCATAGGTGTGAGGCTTCAGATGGCCTGAGTAGGAGTCATCTGGACTGGAGACTCAGTAGAGGCAGAGGCGGGCAAGGAAGGAGGGACAATAACTGGTCTGGCATCAACATGCAAAAAGGGCAGCAACAGATTTCTGAAATCCATGATGATACCTCCTCCTCTTTCCATAGCAGATAAAAAATCATCTTTGTTCTCCATAAACTTTTCTAAGGCAGGAGTCAGCTCTCTTAGCTTTCTCACTTGTTCTCAGAAGGCTTGAGTTACAGGGGGTAATTTCATGTTTTCCAACATCAGATTGAAATGATGGGTGAGTTGTTGCTTGGTAAAAATCCTTTGGAAATAATAATCCACCTTGTTCTTGATTTACTCCTGAGAGGCAGAGGCCTCTTTCATAGTGTCGTGGACGATTTTCATTATTTCCCTTACTGAATATCTTGTAGAGAGAACTACCCGGCTTATATCTGATGAGTCCACAGAGCCACTGGTTGAAATAGAACCAAGCTCCTCCTTCATCATAGCTCGTAATTGATTCAAATCAAATGCAGGTTTTGAAGCTAGAGGACCAACCGAGAAGGATACAGTTTCTTTGAAACTTTTGGTCAAGACACTAATCAGAGTTTGCAGTTGAGAGTCCTGATTTTTAACATTATCCTTTATAGAAGATTTGAAATCTTCAAATACTGAAACCATTTTGCTTACAACACTTTTCACATAGGCTAAATCCTTATCATCTTGAGGCTTTGAGCTCGTGTAAGAATCTAAAGTAGTAACATAATTCTTTAAGGCTTCAAGATCTACTTCTATTCTAGAAGATTGGGTCTGGAACTCTTTTACTGCTTCCATTAGCTCACCCATAAAATTTGACAGATTGAAACCAAGAGAAAGCTCAAGAGATTGTTCTAACAACTTCATTTCATCAAGAAAATAGTGCTTCATCTCAGTAACTGATGCAGTGAAGGATTCTTTCAGCTCATGCTTCAGGGATTCAAGACCAGACTTTGTAACAAAATCAGTAGGAGCAACTGTAGTAGATACTCGTGCAGAAGCTAAGCTGACTACTGAATCATTCATGATTGATTGAATCGAGGAAACTAATAAAGATTCCACTGTCTTTACTTCTTCTACATAACTGACTTTGAGATTTTCTTTCAGCACATCTAAATCATGTACTCGGACCACATCATCAGGCAATAACTCAGAATTGATGTCATAGCTGATCTTTGGTCTATTCAAGGATACTTCATTATCCGAATCAGGATAATCCAAACCATAGACTATAAAACCTGGGTCTTCTACACAGTCTTCAATCTCAACAGCCACTATAACATTTCCAAGATTGGAAAGATGCTCCCCCTCAATGGATGCATTCTTATGTACAACAACTACATTTTCTGCTAGTCTTTATTCATCAGAATCTTCCACAACAACTTCCATATCAGCAGCAGTAAGGAGATTTTCTGAAACAGGTACAACTTCTTCTCTTTGTTTTTCTACTTCATCAGAAGGCACAACTGAGTTTTCAATCAATGGACTCAGACTCAACCTAGCAGAATCAGATGATTCAAATACATTATCTTTTTCTCCTTCCTGGTGAGGAACTGGCTGGTCTTCCTCATGAATAGATAACACTTCCTCTACTTTTCCTTTTCTTGAGTATACAAACTCAGTAACAGGACTTGGGGGAAAGTCTGGATCTCCTCCAATATCCATAGGAGTTTCTTCCTCTTCTTATTCTTATTCTTCTTCTTCTTCTGACTCATCACTGTACTCGGGTTCCTATTCATCAGATCCTAAACCTGGATCTCTTTTATCCTTTGGCCTTGAAGGATAATCCACAGGATTAAACTTATCATACACCCTCTGGTCATCACTGACCCATTCTCCATTCCATGGGTTCCAATTGATTTTCATGTACTTACAAACTGTAGTAGTGATACATAAGTTATTCTTAGCTACAACTGTCACATCCTGAGACTCAGCTATCCCTTTCACTTTTATCATCACATAGATCATTTTTGCAAAGAATAAAGCATTAGTCTTTGATTTTGGCCTAATCATGTCTTCTATTTGATTCAACAGCAGTCTGCACAGATTAACTTTCACACCATGTCTTAACAGATGTAGAAGATAAATATCTTGATATCTCAGATTAGAAAAATCTACTATCCTTGGTATCAAAACATGTTGAACAAATTTGAAAAGCAGTATGTTCTCTCCATCCAATTCAGTAGAAACCACTTGCCTTTGACTTCCATTTCCCGTTAGTTATATTAAAGCGGTCTCATAGTCAAAGATGATACTGGTAGGTGGAATTTCTCTTGAGACATACCCGGATACACCATCATGTGGGACTTTTAAACATTCTTCCCACTCTACAGAAGAAAACGACATTTCTTTTCCATTTAAAAAAGAACTTACCCGATTCTCATTTTCAGACTTCTTGAAGCTTACGAATTCGTAGAACTGTTTCACTAACTTCAGGTAGTAGGGACCATTGTTATTTGAAAAACAATATACCCATCTCTGATCTTCCAGAATTTCAAGCACCAACGACTTGCTTGGTAGAAACCAATCTACGCATAACTCCTTTTCAATCACAATATCTATATTCTGCAAATGTGGGTTTACTGGTCGCTTTCCCGACCTAGTTCTGACATTACTTCCACGAGCTTCTTGCTGCACTTTCTACTTCTTTGTTTTAGGCTCTACACTGTCATCACTGCTGGCAAGAATCTTGGTTTTTGCCATCGTGGATTTAGGGTTCTCAGTCGATCAGGGAGCTAGGATTCAAAGGTGAAAGGTTTTGGGTCCGGTGGAGTGAGAAGCAGTTTAGGCTTAGTTTTATCATGTAGGAATCATAATTAAACTAATAAAGTAAAATAACATAAAAATAAAACGATTCATATTCTTGGCGGCAGACAGAAGTTTTAAAATATGGCATTAGTGAGAATTTCAACATCGGTGAGAATTTCACATCGGTGAGAATTTCACATTGGTGAGAATTTCAACATCGGTGAGAATTGATCAGCGGTGAGAATTTCACATCGGTGAGAATTGAGCATCGGTGATAATTTCACATCGGTGAGAATTGAGCATCGATGAGAATTCCAGCATCGGTGAGAATTGATCATCGGTGAGAATTTCAGCATCGGTGAGAATTGATCATCGGTGAGAATTTCACATCGGTGAGAATTTCACATCGGTGAGAATTTCACATCGGTGAGAATTTCAGCATCGGTGAGAATTTATCATCCCCAGCTCATGCCTAATGTAACTTATCCTATCAGAACTTAAAGGTTTAGTGAAAATATTGGCCAATTGATGTTCAGTTCCAATAAATTCAAGAGTAATATCACCTTTTTGATAATGATATCTCAGAAAATGATGTCTTACATCTATTTGTTTGGTTCTAGAGTGAGATACAGGGATCTTAGATATGTTTATTGCACTAGTGTTGTCACAGTTGATTGAAACATGTTTAAACTCAAATCCATAGTCCAATAAAGTCTGTTTCATCCACAGAATTTGTGAACAACAACTACCAGCAGCTATATACTCTGCTTCGGCATTAGACAATGCAACTGAGTTCTGTTTCTTACTACACCATGACACTAGGGATTTACCAAGTAAATGACATGTTCCAGATGTGCTCTTCCTTTCTAACTTACATCCAGCAAAGTCAGCATCTGAATATCTAGTTAGGTCAAATGATTGTCCTTTCGGATAAAACAATCCTAAATGTACAGTATGCTTAAGATATTTAAAAATACTTTTAATAGCCAGTAAGTGTGATTCCTTAGGATTAGCTTGAAATCTAGCGCACATACATACACTGAACATAATGTCTGGTCGACTAGCAGTAAGATAAAGTATGCTCCCAATCATACCTCTGTAATTGGTTTGATCCACTGGTTTCCCAGCTTCATCTGTATCCAACTTACAGGTAGTACTCATAGGTGTATCATTTTCCTTAATGCTATCCAATCGAAAACGTTTTAAAAGATCATTTGTATATTTACATTGATTTAAAATAATTCCATCTCTAGTTTGAAAAATTTGAAATCCAAGAAAATACTTAAGCTCTCCCATTAAGCTCATTTCAAATTCATTTTGCATACTTTTTGAAAAATCAGTACATAAAGAGTGTTTAGAAGATCCAAATATAATATCATCAACATAGATTTGTACAACTAAAACATCTTTAGAAATTCTTTTAATAAAAAGAGTTGGATCAGTGATCCCTTTAGTAAAACCTTTTGAAATAATAAAATTGCTGAGTCTATCATACCAAGCTCTTGGAGCTTGTTTTAAACCATATAAAGCTTTAGAAAGTTTAAAAACTTGATTTGGAAAATGAGGGTTTGTAAATCCAGGTGGTTGTTCCACAAAAACATCTTCAATTATAAAACCATTTAGAAATGCACTTTTGACATCCATTTGATATAACTCGAAATTCAGATGTGATGCATATGCAAGTAAGATCCTAATAGATTCTAGTCGAGTTACAGGTGCAAAAGTTTCTCCATAGTCTATACCCTCTTCTTGACTATATCCCTGTGAAACTAGTCTAGCTTTGTTTCTAACTATGTTTCCTGATTCATCAACTTTATTTCTAAAAACCCATTTTGTGCCTATTGTCATGGTGTCCTTGGGTCTGTCAACTAATTCCCAGACTTTGTTTCTTTCAAATTGATTTAACTCTTCTTGCATGGATATTACGCAAAATTCATCACTGATAGCATCACTGATATTTTTGGGTTCTAGTTGTGACAGAAAATCTTGATGTTCAACTTGGTTCCTTAGAGAAGCTCTAGTTTGTGTTCCTCTATCATGATTACCAACAATATCATCCAATGGATGATTCTTTAGAATCTTAGTCGATTTGGTAAAGGATGGACTAGAAACTTTAGGTTCATCAATAGGTTTGGGTTCAACAGAAGAAGATTCTGGAAAAAGTCCAGAACTGGATGTTTTTATAACAGGTTCTTTAGATTTATCATTAATGTCCAGAATAGACAAATCTTCTTCAAGATTCTCAAGAGAGGTTTTAGGCTCATGTGGAGCAGTTTCATCGAATTTTATGTGAACAGATTCTTCCACACATTTGGTTCTCTTATTGAAAACTCTATAAGATTTACTTGAAATAGAGTAACCCAGTAAAATTCCTTCATCGCTTTTGGGAGCAAACTTATCCAGATTATCTTTAGTATTAAGTATAAAGACATTGCAACAAAAAACTCTGAAGTAATTAACCTTAGGCTTTCTATTGTTCCATAACTCATATGGGGTTTTCTAAAGAACATGTCTGATCAAGACTCTATTGATAACATAGCAAGCTGTATTAACAGCATCAGCCCAAATGTAAATAGGCAGTTTATATTCATTGACCATGGTTCTAGCTATTTCTTGAAGGTTTTGGTTTCTCCTTTCTACTACACCATTTTGTTGGGGTGTCGTAGGGGCAGAAAAATTGTGACTATAGCCATTGTGTGAGCAATAAGGTTCAAACTCATGATTTTCAAACTCACAAACATGATCACTTCTTAGGGTTTTAATCTTAAGTCCACTAAGGTTCTCTACAGACATGGAATATTTAATAAAGTAAGGACAAGCTTCACTTTTGTGAGATAGAAAGTATACCAAAGTATATCTCGAAAAGTCATCTACAAGGTCATAGACGTAATGCTTCCCATTTAAACTAGAAACTCTTGATGGTCCAAACAAATCCATGTGAACCAACTCAAGTGGTTGAGAAGTTGAGAGTTCTTTCTTTGATTTAAAAGAAACATTGTGTTGTTTTCCCTTTTGACAGGGATTACACACTTTTTCATTTGGGAATTCTAACTTAGGTAAGTCTCTAACTAAGTTTATCCTAGCCAGTTTTCTAAGTGAGTGAATGTTGAAGTGTCCTAATATTCTGTGCCATAGCCAAGATTCATTATGAAAAGCATTCAAACAAGAAATATTTTGTTTGGCTAAAGAATTTAAATCAACAGCATAAACATTTTCATTCCTTAGTGCAGAAAATACTAAAGAGTTTTTGGAGTTAAAAACATCACACGAGTCATTTTCAAACTTGACATTGAAACCATCGTCACATAATTGAGATATACTAAGCAAGTTATATTTAAGTCCATCAACGAATAAAACATTAGAAAGTAATACTGATTCGGTGTTACCAATCTGGCGTAGGCCGATGATTTTTACTTTAGAGTTGTCACCAAAGATGACATGACCTCAATCAACCTTTATTAAGCTCTTGAAGCAAGAATAATCTCCAGTCATGTGTCTTGAGCACCCACCGTCTAAATACCATATCTTCTTTTGACAGCTCTTCAAGCAGGACTCCTATAAAAAAGATTTAAACAGGAAATGACTTTGGTACCCATATTTTCTTGAGTCCAGATAGGTTAGCAATCAGGGCCTTAGATACCCAAATTTGTTTTATGGGTCCCATATAATTAACAGAAATAACAGATTTTGAAAGATAAACTTTATTTGGTCTATAACCATGTGAACAACCTGTTGAAGAATATGAATTTCCAAAACTGGATCTAGCAGAATTTTTTTCAGACTTAGGAATAAATCGGGTTCTAGTGAACTGTCTCTGTCCAGGTTGGTATCCCAAACCAATAGCATATCTAGGTGAAACTTTCTTTCCTAGAATTTGAGTTAACACATCCTTTCCATTTGTGAATTTTTCTAAATCCTTTCTAAGTTTCTCATTTGACAGTTTCAGTTCTGTATTTTCCTTTAGTAGTTGATCATTCTTTTCCTTTTCTATATCAAGATCAGATTTATGCTTAACACTTAAATCATAATGTTTCTTTAAACTGTTGTATTTATCTTTAAGCTCAGTACAGGATTCTTCCAACATATCACAGTACTCAAATAGTTCAAAATTTGATATGTTTTCTGAATCATAATCATCTCTAGAATAATATGAATTTAACACAGGATTGTCAGATGTTACCTCAGAAGTATTTGTCATGAAACAAATGTTGGATCAATTCCTTTCAGAGTCCGAAGATTCTGCTTCACTAGTGCTGTCTTTTGAAGCACTCCAGGTAGCCTTCATGGCTTTCTTGTACTTCTTGTCTTTGTAATCATATTTCTTTTTGAATTTTAACATTAGACATTCTGCTTTGATATGTCCTTTTCTCTTGCATTCATAGCAGACAACTTCATCAGTCCTGTCAGCCTTCTTCCAATCCTTTTTCCATTTGCCTTGTTGATCATACTTTCCCTTGTAATTTGGTTTCCAAAAGAATTTCTTTTTCCTATAAAACTTTTTGAATCTCTTGTCTATTTGAGCCATCTCGGCATCACTGTCAGATTTTGAATTTTCACTCATTGACCTCTCAGTCTCCATTTGTAGTTTATCCTTGTCTTTACTCTTAAAGGCAGTAGTTTTAAACGCTACAGATTTTCTTTTGGGTTCCTCATCTTCTTCTTTATTTACTTTAAGTTCTTCTTCATACATCATCAGCTTACCAATTAACTCCTTGACAGGCAGTGTTCCAATGTCACATGATTCTCTAATTGAAACGGATGTACCTCTCCATCGATCTGGCAAACATCTCAGTATTCTCATAATTTGTTCTTTTGCAGGAACAATCTTTCCGAGTGAGCTCATTGTGTTCACTATCTCATTGAACCTGAGATACATGTCAGAATTAGGTTCATCAGGCTTCATTTTTAAATTATCATATTTAATAGTATAAGTGTTTAATATCATTTCTTTAACATTAGTTGTTCCTTCGTGAGAAATAGCCAAGGTATCCCAAATTTCAAAAGCAGTTTTACATGCAGAAATTCTATTAAATTCTTCATCTCCTAGAGCACAGTACAGAGCATTCATAGCTTTACAATTATTATTGTAAGCAGTCTTTGTAGGTTCATCCCAAGTAGATCTATCAGTAGTGGGAACATTATATTCAGATTCAATAGCAGTCCAAATATCAAAACTCATGTTTTCTAGATGAATTTTCATTTTAAGTTTCCACTAAGCATAGTTATTTCCATTAAAGAAAGGTGGACGGTTAGTAGCAGCACCCTCAAGTCTATTATCCATTATAAACAAAATTTAAAGAGATAAAAATTTAGGAATAACAAAAATTATAAGAACATTAAAATACAACTAAATTCACAGTTGAAAACAGAGTAATTTAGAAGGTATTAATAAAACCTCTGATACCAAATGTTGGTCGGAGTGGACACTCAAGAGGGGGGGTGAATTGAGTTCCAATTAAAATTTCTGTTAAAAAGAATTTCTATTAAAATCCCCCAAATTTCAAAAACAGATTAAACTGTAGTGAATTTATACAGATTATAAAGGTTCAATTAGTTTCTCAATGATTGATTAGTTTTCAGTTAACATAATCTGATGATTAAATTAACTTTTGAAACTAACTTACTGATTTATAATAAATATAAACACTTGCGAGTTTAACTATAAAAGTAGCTTTGAAGACAAATTATATTTCAAAGTAATAGCAGCGGAATATGAAATAGAAATGTATTGTATGGATATAAACATTAACTAAAAACACAGAGGAGTTAACCAAGAGGTTCAGTCTCAAGCCGAGACTTAGTCCTCTCAAAAGCATATATAAGGATGATCCACACCCTGAATCGGGGTTCAACAGTTTACAACTGTCCAGGTCCAAGACCTCTACCACTGTTATCCGTGGGAAACAACACAACAGCAACCAGCTGTCCAGGTCACACACGACCTCTACCACTATCCACAGTGGGGAAAAAGAATGAAAAGATAGTGAGTGAGGATTTACAAATCCTCCAGTTAAGGTTCAAGAGACAGTGTGTGTGTAAAATACAACAGATACCACACATTGCTCATAATGTAAAAAGTAAATCACAGAGATAAAGATTTAGAGATTAGAAATGGATCTAGTGATCTTCATGCAGCTCTTGACTCCTTTTTTTGATTAGAATTCCTTCTGAGTCTTCTTCTAGTTTTTGTCTGGAAAACAGAGTACCATCTGCTTCCTTGACTTCGAGGTTCAGCTTTCTTATCGGCTCAAAGAATGAAGATTTTTGTGTGGTTCTTCTTTAGCATAGATTGCTCGATGTATGCTCTATGTTCTGGAGGCTGGTAGTAGTAGTATCGTGAGTGCAAGTTCTCCAGTTGATCTTTGCACGTTTTGAGCTCGATCGCAAGTGTGTTCTGTGTGCTTGATCTCTTCGAGTTCTCTTTCACCCACGCCTTTTGATACATACACGATGTCCTCTTTATACCCTTTTTGTTTTTCTGAGAAGAAGGAATGATTATACTTTTTGATCGTACTTGGTACGGTTTCCTGAAATGGCGACATAAATCATTTAATAACATTAAATGCATCAAAAGTAACAAATGTAACCGTTAGTATAATAAAAAAATAGTGTCGAGGATATAGGATTTGACTCCACAGTTCATTATAGGTAGCCGTTTATTTGTAGGCGTTTACGGTTGACTCGGTGTAGGTATCTTCCATCGGTAGCTCTTCAAACTCTTATCGGTGGCTCTTATCGTTAGCTCTTATCGGTAGCTCCCTGTGTGCATTGGTAGCTCTGTGTGCATCGGTAGATCTGTGTGTGCATCAGTAGCTCTGTGTGTGCATCGGTAGCTCTGTGTGTGCATCGGTAGCTCTGTGTGCATCGGTAGCTCTGGCTATCAGTAGCTCTGTCTATCGGTAGCTCTGGCTATCGGTAGCTCTGTGTGCATCGGTAGCTCTGGCTATCGGTAGCTCTGGCTATTGGTAGCTCTGGCTATCGGTAGCTCTGCCTATCAGTAGCTCTGGCTCTTATGCAAACCACATCTAATTGACTTAGAATTGTTTCAAAGCTAAACTGGGATAATCGAGATTAACATAAATCAGAGATTATTTAAACATTATTATTAACATGATCACTGATTTGAAAGAATTAAAATGTAGATCATCAGTAATTGAGAGTAGAATAATATATGAACACATAATTGGGATTATCAAAATAGGTGAGGTCAACACAACCAAAACGATTTCGAATCAAATATAAACAGATACAGATCATATTTTTGAAATTAAAAATTTATGAATTGAAATTAGTATCTATCCTATATCTCTTGATCTGACTTCTCCTCACATAAACCATAGATTTTCACACACCCAATCGCAAAAATCCCATACGTTCCGCTGCTGAACTGAGGCCGAATAAATGGGGAGGACTCAAACCAAGTTGGATTCCTCCATGTGAGGTGCCGTGTAGGATACACACTACCTCAGATCTGTGTTGATGGATATTGAAACAACCGGCGTGCTTGAGTGGGGAGGCTAAGCTGGGAAACTCCATAACTATAGAGGAGTAGTCTACCGAACCGAAGAAGCATGTTTGTGTCTCATTTGGAGGAAGAACCAGCACTACCTGGGTCTCCGAGGACAAGTTGTGCACTGATGCACTGAGTTGCGAGCAAGAGTAGGAGGACACCAACTGGATTTTCAGAACCCCTCCTCCCCTGTTTGTTTCCAAGGGATAATTAACAGAGCCCCCCCAATTCACATCAAAGGAAGATGAGGAGGGGATAAATAAATAAATTTAAAAATAATAATAAGGAAAAATATAAATTAACTAAAAACAATAAATATAAATTAATTAATTAAAGAAAATAAAAAAAATAATAATAATATAACAAAATAAAAATAATAAATAAATGATAATAAAGTAAAAAAAAATTAATTAAATTAATTAGTTTATAGAAATAAAATATTAATAATAACTTATAAATAGAAATTAATGTAAATAAATTGAAATAGATAATTCAATTTTAATATAACCATTTAATTATAATAATAAAATTAATTAATATAATAAAATTAATTAATTAAATAAATAATAAAATATAATAACAATATAGTAATTTTAATAAATAAATATTAAATCTCAATAATTTAACTTGACCATATATTATAAACTTAAGAAATAAATATCCATAATAAAAATATTTAATTAAATAAATAAATAATTTAATAAAATCTTATAATTTATTAACATTAATAATGTAATCAAATAACTTTATAATATTAAATAATAACTACTGATTATTTAATCAATATATTAGTTTAATAACTATATTTACTATTTATGAGAGTTAATATTTATGAACCCTTATTTTTATATCAACTTTTTTAATCTATTTTTTATTCTATTTTGTAGATTCATGAATGTATATAGAATGACGTCCATGTTCATATTAACCACCTAGAAAGAAGTTAGTTACATTGATTAGGGTATAGTGGTGTGGGATTCATGGAAATGTGAACATGTGCAATGCGATAATTAAGAACACTTGAAGTCGGTGGAAAACAGGGGGTGACATGTAGTGCCTGGTGGAGGTATTAAAACAGAACAAAAATAATAATTTTGGAAGACTTTTCATTAGATTTTCCATGCCATACCTGATTTGAGAGTGGATTCTCTAGGGGACACACTAAATAATGGAACAATGTTTGCATACACCAGAAGGAGGAGAACATAGAAATATCGTGGGAGACTTAGAGGGGGAATTCTTCTCCTTTCTATTATATTTCAATTTTAATTTAATTAAAACAGTTAATCCTTGTTTATCTTTGATGAATTAGAAGTAGTTGTTAGTGTTTGGGAGAACTATTATTTTCTGGTTCTTACTATACTTATTTGAAAATATTTTTCTTTAAGATCTGGAATTTATCGGTGAGATTATTTCCAGATAAAATCTTTTATTTATTTTACACCTCTAATTCTCAAATTCAAAACTTCATGACCTCTCAGCAAGAAATATCTTAAATACATATCCCAAAATATTTATTTCACAATTGTTGGAATTGGTTAGAGATAATATTTGAAACAAATTATTTTTTTAAACTCCTTTACAATATGGTGTTTATGTTTGCGGCAATCATCCAGAATCACTGTCTAGGTTATTATTCTCAAGGAAAGGGAGATTGATCCAAACTTTTTCTTGGTTGTGAATTTAATGTCAATTTTCAAAGAATTTATTATTGAAACCAATAGTGTTAGTATTCCCACAAGGATATTCCTATATCATTTTCCATTGAATCTTCCTTCAATGATTATTTACCAATTCCTCATTTTGATTTAGTTTTATTTTTTTAAATTTAGTCTTCTCATACTGTCTTCATATTATAATAATAAATATATAATAATAATGAAATGTTTAAAAATTTAAAAGATGTTTCCCCTCCACATTTTAAAACAGTGGAGTATATTTTCAATAAACCCTTTAAACATCACATTGCTTCCTTTGGGTTCAACCCTTCACCACTTTAGTGGTGGAGATTTAGAAATATTATTTTGAGGGCCATGATGACCACTAGACTCATCAAAATTTAGAACCATTTTCATGGAATTCACTCTCATTGTGACTACTATTTGAAATAAAATCTAAAAAAATCAATAAAAAAACATAAAATAATCATATATATATATAATATGATTAAAAAATGTGTGAACTTGAGTACGTGTCTTGTGTGTACAAAATTATTAATGTTTTATTGAGAGTGTGTGTTTAATCTGATTCAAATAAAAAATGGTTTATTTTAAACTATACTATGTATGTTGTGTCTATTATTGGCACACTGACTAGAACTGTGTCAAAAATCAGCCACATCAGACTGCTTACTTTGAAGAAACCGAACCAAATCTTGATCCTAACCCAGGCTTCTTAGAAACTTGTGATCAAATTTTATCAATTATAGATAATAGGGAGGGTTTTTTGAACACTTGGTTAAATAAAACCCATGAAATAACAATTAGAGATTTTCAAGAGCAATATCAAAAACAAATAATATTAAAAAACATTATATTAGAATTACAGAAAAGGTTAAAGAACAAAAATTTGTTGAAATGAGTGAAGTTAAAAATGTCTATAAAAGATTTGAAAATAATGATGAAGAGTAAAGTGAATATAAACTTGGGGGAAAAACATCATATTATGGAGAATCTGATATTTATGAAGCACAATTTGAAATAACCAAATCAATAAATAAAGAACACAACATTGAAAATCCAAAAAAGAACATAAATTTTGTTTAGATAGACAAATCTGAAATTGATCTGAAATAGATTGAAAAATAAATCCTAGTTCTTTTAAGGATTCATACATTGGAGAAAATAGTTATTTTAGAAGATTTGAAAATGAAATTAATCGGGTTAAAGAAAAATTCGAAAATGAGAACTTGACTATTAAGAACTCTTCACCAAAAATTATTGAAATCCTAAACAATGAAGATGAAATGGAAATGGGAAGTTCTTTGGTAGAGAGTAATAAATTGTAAAACACAGAAGCACAATTTCTTAAACCAGAATTTGAAAAAAATCTTATTTTTTATGAAACATTAGATCCAACAATCAATTTTTGGATGTATGATAAAGATGATGAAGGCGTGGTCTTTGATGAGAGATTAACTAGTAAAATTTCATTTTCATCTTCTAAAATTGATCAGGTTTCTAAAACCTTGTGTACTAAAATTAACAACACTATTGACTAATCAGGGGAAAACATTTTAAATTTTAGAAATCATGAAATTGTCTTTATTGAAGCAGAATTGAACATTTACTCACTTGAACTGAACTTTCAAGAAAAGTCAGTGGCCTTTGATTTTGAAAATGAACTCTTTGAATGTAAACATGAAGAAGCGGTTGGACACACACTTTAATTTGGAAATTTTATTTAGAGGCTATAGACATTGAGTATAAGTTAATTAATGATGATCTTTTATAAGATGTTTACAATATTTTAAAAACAAAATCATTGGATGAAAAAACATTGCCTATTCCATATTTTTCACATTCATATTCAACTGAGTTGGGTGCTGAATCTTTTCATGACTCTGAAAGTAGTTTAGTAGGGGAGAAACAATTGAGTTCCAATTTCTCGAATTCTATAGAACACACTATTCATCCCATAATTGGACCTACAATTCAAAACACTCCAAAAAGGACCTTGGTTTTTTATTTGTATTTTTTTTGTAGTTGAGAGAGATAGCCATGATAATGTGTTCACTCCAATTGGAGTACCTAGTGCAATGTTTTCCATTCATGTGAATTCAAATCTTGATAAATATGAACTTACTCTAGAAGTGGATAGCACCATTCCTAAAACTATTAGACGGTGATATTTATGGGTTATTTTTGGAAATAAGAGTTTAGTTTCAGTTTTATTAAGCTTAGGATCCCATAATTTTCATTATTCTATTAAATACATTTGGGCCTGGTAGTTCCTATTAAGGAAACCACATCCACCTAGTGACTATATTTAATTCTCGGTTAGTTTGATAGATTACTATAATTCTAGCACTGTGTGGGAGGCAACCCATGATTTTCCTTGTTTTTAATAATTAATTTTTTTGTAATTAAATAAATTATAGCTGAAGACTTAAAACTCAGTGCTTTATGGGAGTAAACCCATGGTTCATGCATGTTTTTAATTTTGTTACTTTTTTTATTTAAATAAAGTGATTCTATGTTGTCTTTTCTTTTCTCTATTTTTATTGGATTTGTATTTTCTATTATTGGTTCCTGATTTTCTAGTTGTTATTGTTGTTGCTATCAAAATGGAATGGAATTCCCATCATGGATATTTATTCGGAATAACCTTTTTAGGTAAGTACATTTTGTTATCTTAAGTATTCATTTCTTTCTCTTATTTACATTCAAAAAAATCAGCTACATATTCAATACCATTGAAAAGTGTGTTTTATAGCTTGTTATTGCTGGACAAATTCTTCTATATATCACTATCCAAATTTTTTTTCTCCTTTTCCTAATTCTGTTTAAAAAAATTATGCTACTTGTGTTAGTTTGTTAAATAAAATTCTACATGTTCCAACTTTATAAAATATTGAATTTTATTGTTATTATAATCATTATACTACTTGAATTTATGTGTGGGGGGTACATGCAAATTGGTTGTTATCATTTTAAATCTATTTTTGGTTGGGGTGTTTATTATGCATTTTTATGTTATATTGAACATATTATTGATCCCAATTCTGATCTTTCTGAAACCCTTTTCACTGTGTACCCACAAGTTACATGCTATTTCATAAACTGTATTGAATGTATTTGTTACTAACTAAATTGATAATTAATATCTTTTGGCATATGAACCAACTTCAAAGTAGTTATTATGGGAGACACTGTTTATGTGAACTAAAATGTGACCCTTGAGACATTTCATTATTTTACTTTTTAGAAAATATACTTTGTACATTAAAGTCAAATTGTTCTTCTCCACATTATAATTCTATTTTGGTGATAAAGTTGGGTTTTATGTGTAGGGGAGGGGGTCAATTCATAGTTGATCTAAACTGTTCTTAATTGAAATCCCTTTAATTCCCACTACCACTACAATTTGTTTAAAAAAATCATTTAATATTTTCAAAACATTCACAAAAATTTTAGGGCTAAACTATACTCAAAATGGGTTTTTCCAAAGGACAGTGCCTTGCTAGAAGTTATTATTTTCTTTGAGACTGAGTCATATGTGGGTAGATGATTCTAGAGTGAACATGATTAGTGGTTTTAGGAATATTTTGTTTTGGAACTATGTTTGAGAGTTATATGGGAAACATTTTTGTAGAGTTAAGATCATATCTCAAATAATTGGAAGATTTAACATGAACATAGGGGACCCTGTTTCATTTATTTATAAAACTAATCACGTTAGTGATCCAAGATAATCAATTTTTATATAAATATTCTGAAACTATAGTAATTTGGGAAATTGGGATCCCATGGTGAATCTCTAAGACCCTAGGTACTAGGTGCGTTTTTATTAAATACAATCTCTTTGTACACTTTGAATAAGTGAATTACACAGTTCTCAGAACATGTTACACAGATTCAAATAAATAAAATAAAGTGTCTAGGGTAAAAAAATGTCTTCATTAAGGTGAGGAAAATGATGAATTCCAAATGAAGAAGGGGGAAAATTTTTTATATGGGAATCATTTTAACTGTATCAATAAGTAAATTAAAAAAAAAATTTATTTTCATAACCTAGGTGAAATTTCAATGTATAAAGTTCATCTGGTTAAGCTTTTAATTCCATGTTTGTTAAAACTCTTATTACTCTTGAACATAGAACATAAGCTTGAATTGAAATAATTCATTAGGCAGATTCATTTTGAGGAAAGAAACTCTAATAGGTGGATTATTCACTGTTTTCTTGATTATTACTAAGAGATTGTTTAGGGAAAGGCTTATTTTGAGGATTTCTTCTCAAATTCCAATTTCACAATGGGTGATCTTATGATTTCAAATTTCTGGACATGTTACATTTTTTGTTGATTTGAAAACACAATTCTATATTTCAAAGTTAATAAAACATGAGATTGATTGAGGAAAAAATGAATAATGAATTTTTATTTTATTACTTTAATTATTTATTTGTTCTATTTTACAGTGCACTTTACTATCCAAAAACGGTGACACAGTTTTAATGCTTTTGTTACTGTTTCATCATGACATGGTTCCATTCCTCTTAACTATGCCACAATTTCCCTTTACCAACGTTTCATTTACTTTTTCATCCCACCCATCAACTATCGTATTATCCTCAAACTGGTCCCACCATTTTTAAGGAAAGGATAAATTACTGATTAAGGAAACCAGGATTACAATGACACCCAGGGAACGAGTTATCCCAACAATGATCACCCCCAGAATTTCCCAAAACGAGCCAAATGATGGGCTTACGAATTAGAATATCTTTTGATGAAAAAAAATTTGGGTACATTGAATCCAACAGTCAGGGATCATATCTTCCTCAAGATGAGCCCATAAGGCTGGTAATCCTCATCTTTTGTAGAGAGAGCGTTCACCACTTCAAGCAGTCAGATTCCAACAAAATCATGGGCCAAAATTTTGAATGGGAAAAAAGAAGCCCCTGTAGGATGGTCGATGCATCTGCCACCACAGGGCTCTATGAGTTAGGCACTGCCCTACACTGATCTTCCATAATCTGGCCAAAACTGTTATGAGAAATGAGCCCAATACCGACTCTTGAGTTAGAAAATACATCATCATCTGTATTAATCTTGAAGAAACCCTCAAGGGGGGAGACCAAATGGGAGTTGATCGTTTAGTGTGGCTCAAATAATGCCCCACAACACTTTTTTTCCAACCATTCATCGACTCCAAAGCTCTATCCACCCATAGATGATCAGAGGTCCCCATCATCTAGAAAATGATTTCATTCCATTGAGTCCAACCCAACCAATAAATTGGTCATATCATCCCTACCACTATTTGATCACGATAAGACACCCATTTAGACATGTTTGGGACCAACCTAATTGAAAGATCAAAGAATAAAACAAAATCCAGCCTCCAAACCTTTCACACCCCTTCAACCCTCTTACAGACAAGAATTACATGAAAAGGAGATTACACATCATTGAGGCACAAATAACAAGTGTCTTACTCCACCAAATGTCATTTCACCAGAAAGTCTCGGGTTGGAAGAACCCCAGCACAATCTAGCCACCAAAAAAAATTCACCTTTGGGTGAGCAGTGTGGGACCCGAGGTACTTCCATCGATTATCGGCAAGGACTTGGGTCAAACCTTGAACCCTCATTTTTTAACCCAAATGAACAGAATATCTCCCATGTCGTTCCCCAGTCCAGCTAATCTGGTCAATACCCATTCCTAGTGTGAGAGAAAAATTCAGGATAAGTTGATGATCCACCTCGTTTAACCGGCAACAAAGCTTCTCCCAATCCCACTCCTCAAGCGTGTCATCGAGCAGGTCACATACCCTTGCATCATAAAATCCAAGAACAATCGGTGAGGAGAACTTATGATTTACGACATCTCCCAGCCATGGATCATTCCAAATATTAATATTATTACCATTAGCAATTCACCACATGCAGTCCAAATCAATGAGATATTTCGTTCCCCAAATGCTCCTCCACATAAAACTAGGTCGTGGCCTCTGGTAGGCATGAAAGAAGTCAGAATGAGGGATGTACATAGCTCACCTCACCTTTGAGAACATGTCATTTGGGTGGGATAAAAGGCATCTCCTTGCTTTGCCAAAAGGGCCTCGTTAATCAATTTGAGATTTCCGAAGCTGCGACCACCATAGAATTTTAAAACACATAGATTATCTCAAGACATCTAATGGGAATTATGTTTTACCTCATGGGAGCCCCATAAAAAAATTGTCCAACTGCGAGTGGATTTGATCAACTAGAGTTTATGGGAATCTATATAGCGACATAGCATAACAAGGGATTTCTTGGGCCACTTACTGCACTAGAACTTCCTTTCCCTCCATGGAAATCATCATACTTGACCAATGAAAAATCCGATTATCCAGCCTATCCACAATCGCACCAAAAACCTGTTTCTTCGACTTACCCACTTGGGTAGGAAGGCCAAGGTACTTAGGATTCTTATCAACCTGTTGAAACCCACTCATTCTCTGAAAATAATCTCACTTATCAACTGGTCCCATAGTTTAATACTATTATATGTTCCACCATTCCCTAGTCTTACTGGCTCACTGCTCAAGACTTGTTGTGCGACCATTCCTTTCCCATTCTATAGCAACCCCTGGATCCATTCCTTCCCAACTGTTGAACCGTTCCTTCACTGTTTTGGTACTATTCCATCCATTTTACTCATTCCACTCCTTTCAGAACTGGTGCCACTGTGACTCCATGACACTGATCATTCTGCCACCTCTCTTTTGCCTGTACCCTCACCTTGACATCATCCCTCCATCTTATTCGCACATTATCACCATTCATGATGCACCATATCATATCAGAAAAATTAAAACACCTGAAACAAGATCAAATCAAATCAAAATAGATACAGATTAGATACTTGAATGTGAAAATTTCTAATCTGAATTTATTATATATCCTAGATCTCTAGATCTGACTTCTCTTCTCATGAACCAGATATTTTCACACACCCGGTCGCCCAAACCCCATATGTGATGCCGCTAAACTATGGCTGAAGAATGGAGGAGGACTCAAACCAAGTTGGAATCCACCAAATGAGGATCTGATTAGGAGCCGCGCTACCTCAGATATGCGCCAATGGAGATTTAAACCAATGGTGTTCTTGAGCGAGGAGGATAAGCTTTGAAATGCCACGATCGAAGAGGATCGGTCCTCCGAACCGAAGGAGCATGTCTATATCACCTTTGGAGTAATAACCTACACATCTTAGTTCTCCAAGGCTGAACCATGCACCGTTGGACCGAGTCGCGAGCCGGGGAAGGGGGCTGCCTCCTGGATTTTCATAACCCCACCGCCCATATTTGCTTCTTAGGGAAGATTCACGGGTCCCCCAATGCGCATCAAAGGAAGATGGGGGGGACAAATGAATTTTCAAAATATAATAAATAAATTCTAAATAAAATAAACTAAAAATAATCAAAGAATTTAGTTAAAGAAATTAAATAATAATAATAATAATAATAATAATAAAATAAATCTAATAAATAAATGATAATAAAGTATAAAAAAATTAATTAAATTAATTAGTCTATAAAACGAAAATATTAATAATAACTTATAAATAAAACTTAAAATAAATAAATTATAATACATATATTTATTGTAATTTAATTTTTTATTTATAACAATAAATTTAATTAAAAAAATTAAAATAAATAATTCAATTAATAATAAAATATAATAAAGATATAATAATTTTAATATATTAATATTAATTTTTAATAATTGTGCTTATCTATATGATATAAACATAATACATATATATCTATAATAAATATATTTAAATAAATAAATAAATAATTTAATAAAATCTTATAATTTATTAACATTAATAATGTAATAAAAACATTTATAATCTTAATTAATAACTACTAATTATTCAATCCTTACATTAGTCTAATAACTATATTTACTATTTATCCAAGTTAATATTTATTAACCCTTGTTTTTATGTCAAATTGTTTAACACACTTTTGGCCTATTTTGTAGACTCATGAAGGTATCCAAAATGACAACTAGGTTCATTTTGACTACCTTGATAGAATTTAGTTACATTGGATAGGATAGAGTTACATGGGATGCATGAAAATGTGCACATGTGCAGTACAATAATGAAGAACACTTGACGTCGGTGGAAAAAAGGGGGTGACATGCAGCACATGACATAGGTATTAAAACAGAGTAGTAGTGGGAATTTTGGAAAACCTTTCATTTTATTTTCTATTCTATACCTAATTTGAGATAGGATTATATGGGATAGAGATTAAATAGAAGAGAAACATCCAAAGACACCAATAAAAGCATAACATTAAAGCATATTGGGAGAATTTAAGGTGAAATTATTGTCCTTTCTGTTCTGTTTCAATTTTTCTATAATTAAAATAGTTAATATTTGATTTTTTGTGATGAATTCTAAGTAGTTTTCATTGGTTGGGGGAACTATGATTTTTGGTTCATACTACTCTGCTAATTTAAAAATCTTTTTCATCAATATCTAGAATTTATTGGCGAGATTAGTTCCAGATCAAAATTTTAAATTATTTCACACCTCCCATTATCAATTTAAAAACTCCAAGATATCTCACTAAGTGAGATGATGGATGCATTTCAAGAAAATTTAATTTCATAACTATGTGACTTGGTTGGAGAGATTATTTCCAAAAAAAAATATTTTTTCAGACTCTATTATAGAATGATGTTTCTGGTAGTGGCAAACTTCTAGAATCACTATCAGTGTTATAAATCTCAATGAAAGGGAGAGTGATCCAAAATAAATTCAAGGTTGTTAACTGAATGAAAATTTATAAATATGTTATTATTTAAATTATGTATTGTCATACTGTATTCACATCATAGTACCAAATATAAAAATAAAATAAAAAGATTAAAAAATAAAAAGATGTTTTCCCTCTAATGCTCACAAATGTGGAGTATATAATCAATAAAAACATAAACCATCACCTTCCATACTTTGTGTTATACCATTTACTTCTTTACTAGTGTATGTTTATAAATATTATTTTGAGGGCCATGAAGACCACCAGCCTCCTCACATAGATACAAACTCACATTATATTTTTTATAAACAACGAAACATAATTTTTTTGGGAGTCTTGGTACATTAAATTATATGACTTCATTAACAAAATATAAATCAATAATTTAATATATGGAACATATATTATTTTCTTATAAATATTCAAACAAATGAAATGATTATGAGAGTTTATTAGTTTCTAAAAAAACACTATGACTCAATATTGTGATGGATGATTTTATTTTCATGAATCAAGGCATTCTTCATTGAAACTTGTTGAAATAGTTAAAATGAAATTTAATATTAATGTATGAAATGTCATCTACTCATCATATTCATGTACAAATGTAAAATTAGATTAATATAATAATATATATTTTTAAACTATATTCATCACATAATTATGGAGATCAATAAAAAATTCCATTGCTCTCTTGGTACCCCATTGGGTACCTTATTATACAGGTGCTAGGTTCGCAAGGAAGTATCATTAAATTCATTCCCTAATATTTATTTAAAATCTTTTAATTCTGTACCCTGATTTTTCAATGTCCACATTTGTGTATTAAGATTATGAATGGGAAAGGGAACAAAAAAATGTACAAAGATATTTATTTTGAAAATATTATAATTTAATAACATAATTACTTTCAATTAAAAAATAATGTATTAAAATTACCATTATATATGAGTAAAAAACATTATTTTTCCAAGATGAAGTCATATTCCTTCAATTATAATATGTTATCGGAAGGGTAACTGGATCCACCACTAGATGGCCCAGAATATGGCTAAATAATCTCATGACATCATCTATAGGGAAACTATAGTAGTCAAATGGGGAATCTATGTTCAGTCTGTTCGGATTCTAGAAATCAAAATGATTATATTTATATATTTAGTATCATTTTCTCCATATTTTATGTGAAAAATATAGTATTATTAAATAAGTGAAATAACTTTTTTCATATTATAATTTTCACCTATAACTGCCACCCTCCAATAACCCCATGAAGAACCAGGAGTAGTGAACTGCTACCTCACTACAAAAGCTGCTGAATGGGCAGACGTCGGCGGAACTAATGATGGGATGCTGATGGTGGGTGTGAGAGATGATATAGTGGGGAAATTAGATGGTGTCTTAGATTATATAGAGAAGGAAAATGAATGGATCATAATATATCAATATAGTTGAGGTAATGCTAACTAAGAGTCAACTAGAATCAATATAATGCTTCCTCATTTCCATTCATGTCATTTAATCAAATAAAATTAAATTAAAAATATATATTTCAAAAAATTAATGAAAAAATTGAAATGATAATAGATACCCTGTGTTGACAAAAAATATATATGTAGTCATGATAATGAATGACTATACATAAAACATAAGTTGTTGAAAAATGAATGGATGACTGCACATACAATCACTTTATCAATCAATCATGTAATTTTCCTACTCCGTCATTACTTCATCTTCTTCATCAAACCTTGTAAGACTAATATTTTCAATATCAAGATAAATTTTTTTTTCTCTTCTTGCTATTGATGAGATTCAGTGTTAGAGGCCTAATATTCCACTTCATCGTCCATATTATACTAATCTCTCTATTTTATGTGAGAAACTACACTCGACCCTTTATTGTTGAAATATTATACATAATATTACATTATTTTCTGCAATGATAAGATATAAGGATCATGTAATTCTCAGTTAGAAACATCTATCAAGTGTGATAAGTTCAATGATGTAAATTTCAAGGAATCTCTTTTAACACCTCTGATAATATAAATCGAATTGAATTTAAATAAAACAACTGAATAATTCTCATGGTAGTTTCATTCGATAATATCAGTCAAATATTTATAGTATACCACTTCAGAAAACATAAATATACCACTATTCCATGTTTTCAAACCCTCTTCCTGATCGACTGTATAAAATTTTAAGCCATTCACATTGTAAGAGTTGAACATTCTAGCTTGTTTTAGAGGACCTCAAGCATGAAACTTCAAATATTCTAAAAAATCAGCTCAATTATTTTTACTAATTATCGACAAAAAGTAATATACATTATTATATTTATATAATATGTGTGTTAACTTAATATTTGTTTTTATTGTAATACTTATGAACATACACATCATGTAAATCTATTTACAAGCTCTTTATTAACAACTTTTTTTATATATTTCTCATTTCATGTTGGGACCCTCATTCGTATCATTGTTTGTATCCTAAAATCTTAAATAAATGGAAATGAAATTTCACTATTTATTAGTGCATATCTATGTTTTTGTAAAAATTCCATCTCTTCAAGTGTAACTTTTGAGCTCATCCCAACTTATCATCTAACAGGTTGAAATACTTTTGATTTACCGTGTATTTGAGATTGAGTCAATGGGTATTCAACACATCACACTCAATTGAATATTGTCTCAATATCAACCATGTGTCTATATGAAAATGTAAGACACTCTTCTTCCAAATAGACTACAGAAATAGATACCCCATGTTGAGATTTATTTTTCACATAAGACTTCAATTTCACAAGATATCTGTGAAATAATATAAAAAACATAATTTTGTATAATTAAGTGCTAATAATTGTTTACTTAAATTAAAAACATATAAATAAAGTACATCTCATTTGGATACATCCATCAAGAATGTACATGGATTCTAAATTTAGCATACTCAGATAAATTCATAGTTAAATGCATCATGATTGTAAAAAATGATATAAGAAAGATCTAATCTGTTGTACAATGTTTCAATAAAACTATCTCCTAAAGGTTATCATTCTCAAAAATTTGTAGAGTTTTCTCACATATTTGTATGACGAATATAAAAAATTTGAGTACAAAAGTAGTTAGAATTTCTAGTAATAATGTACACAATACCACTGGTAGAAACTACAATAACAAAACATGTGAATTGTGACATTTTAGTCCATGTAACTTATGATTATTTATGCCAACACACCTTGAGATGATAATTTAATACCCATCAGATACCTTCACATGTTTTAACATTTAAAGGAATATATCTTTATTTCAATGTTTCATTGAAATAATTGCTATAGAATACTTTCCATTCTAATTTCGCAAGAGGTCGCACTTTATATTCATTGTATATAAGTAGTTTCAAGAATTGAGATGGTCCAAAAATTTTCCAACCTCATTGTGAATCATGAAGATAAAATTGTCACAAACATTATTCTTAATATTAATAACATCAATATTATGCCACAACAAAATAAATTCAAAATATAGAAGTTTGAATAATATACATTTTCCTTCCATTGTTTCATTACATTATCACATGATAATGAAATTCAAACTCATTTCCCATTACCATCCAAATGATAGACCTTCCCAAATTTTTTTCAACACTTACAAGTTGTTCTAATATTTATAAACATTTCAAAAACATTAGAGGTGGTCTATGATCAATAGAACTATTGAATTTTGACTTGTTCAACCGAAATATATTCGATGTATAAATAAATAATTGTTGAAACAAGAAGCACCATTTTTACGCTGAGGTACTCATTCGGGATCAAAATCTATGCAACCAATAGAAAAATACAAACCCATTTCAGTTCTCTAACTAGCTAAATTTTGAATTCTAGGGAAGTTAAAAATAGACCACATTAGATCAACTTGCATTTTGAGCATTGTTATTAAAGAGGAATGATATTTCTCTACACCATTGATCAAAAAATACTATAATTATTTAATTAGTGGTTTCTAGTATACATCAATATCATTTCCAGTAATTTTTTCTTGGAATAATCATTTAAATGATAAAAAATCTTTGTTTAATACACATCCATGATGGCAGCTTGTAAGGGATCAAAACAACCATCCTATTTTTATAATTGGTGATCGACGTCCCAAATGGGTTGGATCCATTGATAATCAATCACAATTAAAAATTTAATGGATCAGATGATAATCATGGATGTAATGAATCAAATATACTATATGATTTTTATTCTCTAGGATGTCGTATTAACCCATCATTATTATTATCTATAGAATGACACTTCATGTGATCAGCGATTTTAGTGACATGAATAATATTTGCAAGAGGGGATTTAAAGTAATGTAATGAAATATATTAGTAGGTGTGTTAATTTTTTTATTCATCATTGTAGTATGTTGATTTAGACTTCCAACATCACCCATTAACATCCATCTAGATGAAGAACATTTTTTAAAATCCTATCTACTTGAATCCTCTCCCCAATAAAAAATATAATCATTGGGAAACATATATATATTTTTTAATTTAGATCAATCTTGTTAACAAATTATTTCATATAATTATAAGAATTAGGGATCTTTTCTTCAAAAAATAAGTTAGACAACAATTCCAATATCATGGACAACACCTTATTTGAAATTCCACAAAGGCATTTGATATGGTACAACTTCAGTAGAAAATAATGTTTTTTAATTTGAATCATCCACTATACGACTCTTAATTTACATCATCAAATAAACCATGAAACAATTTTTTCTACTAAATATTGTTTTTCTTACATTAGTATCCACATAATCAAGAGGAGGATCCAATGATATGTTGTAATCCTGTTCTGGTTGTCCTATAATATCAAATACATCACTTTTCATGTTGCTATTTTTAACACCCTCAATAGTTTTTCTTGATATGTTTTTCTTTTGATGTTGGCTTCTTTCAATGTCGAATTCATCATTTATAAGGTTTTACATTTCATATTCCATTCTCAACGAAGTTGATAGCTCATTCTATTAGTTGAAATCAGTGCTCAATCTTTCTGTAAAATTTAATTATCCATGGAAAATCTAAATAAGATAATGAGTTGGTAATTTATTCAATAAAATGTGTTCATAAACTCCATCTCTCTTGAACCATATTCTAAATTTACAGATATGACATGTAAATTTTCTTCACCCATAAATGGATTGAATAGAAATTGAAAAATATAAGAAATCCTCTAAACCCTTAGAATACTAAGGTGGTCTTCTTAGTAACGTGATCCCGATTTTATACATATATATCACAATGTGCCTACACAATATTAAAAAAAATAAAACCACATAAGTTTTATACCCATGTTATATAGTGACTGTTTGTTACCAACTTGTGCTGAATTTACAAAAATTACTAAATTGTTCTTGTGTAGAATATATGATAATTGTGTGATCTATAAAACCCACTTTTTCCAAACTATAATGAAAATAGATAAATTTAATCAAATCATGTAAAAACCACAACCCTTATCATTGTAATTTTTATAACACTATAATTCCCTCACACCCTTTACAGAACCTACCATTATTAAAAAATGAACAAACCTTGTATATGTTTCTATATGCATGAACATATTATGCACAAGCATGAATCAGATTTTATTAACCATGAATCATGTATAAATGCACATAATACAAGCTTCTATATAATCCTCTGATAAATATTCATAAATATTATTTATAAAAAAATTTCTAAATTTTATAAAAACATAGAAAACCCAAAATTAAAATAAAGTGACTTAAAAATGATTTATTTAAACATTATAATCACTAAACACATAAATAATTAACACAACTTGATTTTAAAAAGTTGTGATAAATTGTAATTATCCATTTAACTAAGTGAGGTAGTTGTAAAAACATTGAGGAAAATATAAGTGACTATGATTAAATAGGGTTGTGAGAAATTATAATTATTTAAATAAAATTATTATGTTATTTAAAATATTAAAAAAAACAAATAAAAAACATCCAACATACAAAAAATCACCCAAATCAATAACTTTATCAATATCAATAAAACAAAACACTAAAAAAATCTTCCAAGTTGGAAACTAATAGTGAGAAAATTTATTTAATAATTTTATGATAAATGTAATTTCATATCATTAAGATTATGATTAATCAAGGACATTCTGTGTTATTATTCTACTAAAATGATATTATATTATAAATTAATATAATTATATTTTTTTCCAATATACTACCATATCATAAACTATTGATACATAGTCTGAAAAATAACATCTTTTAGGTTTACTATCTATATATATTTTTCTATTACTATACAATCATAGTAATACTATTTCACTTTATCGTTTAGATTCAAAAATTCTATTCACATGAAACTCCAACCCATTGACCTTCTCAATCATTTTCTCTTCGATATCTAAAATCAAATGAGATGATTTTCCATAGTTTTTGGGAATTTATCATGTATAAATTGATGAAATTCAATTTTTTATTTACTTAATTTATCAATAATAACATGAATAGGGAAAAACAACTAATCTTACATCTGATCAATTTCTTTATTATTTTCTTTTTGAATCCATAATTCATATTCAATTGTGGTAATATTATTCTTCATTATAGTTTTTATTCATGATTTATTGAAAACAAAATCTACCATTCTAAATTAATTCACTGATATTATTATGTATTTATCATAAGAAAAATTATCATAAAGACTATAATGAGATATTTTTAAATATTCATCATTTTTATACATAGTAGAAAGACATTTTCAACATTGAAAAAAAAAGAAAAAAATTAATTTTATAAAATGCACAAAAAAACCTACCAATTTTTTTGATTCTTGATAAAAAGATAAATAAAACCTATATAACCTCACATCGACCATGGTAATTTGAAAAAGAAATGGTAGGGAGAGTGATTGGACAAATACGATGAATTATGTGATGACAAGAGCGAGGGAGACTGGTCGGTGGTTGTGACTGTAACACCGACAAGAAATCAGGAGGAATGACGTGGGGGTGTGGGAGGGGGGGAGGGGGTGGGGTGGTTCTACAGTTTGGGTCAGGGGGTGGGGGTGGGGGTGGGGGTGGGCAAGGGGGGTGTTATAGTTTGGGGTTGGGGGAGGGTATTCATAGTGCCTATAAGGGGGTGGTACTACAACTCAGGGTTTGGGGTATGGTGGAGGGCTCATGAGTGTAGATGAGGGGGGTGGTTATATGGTTCAGGTCGGAGGGGGGTGGGGAATGGAGGGTTTGAGATAAATGATAAGGGGGTGGTGGTAGGGTTCAAGGACAAGGGGGAAGGGGAGATTGGGGGAGAAGTTGGGGTGTGCTAGAGGGCTCGAGACCACCAAACAACAATTTAAGGTTCCTGGTTAGGGGGAAGGAGGGATCCAGGAGAGAAGCGGGAGAAGGGTGGGGCATGGGGGGAGTGTGCTTTATATATAAGAAAATAAAATTTATCATCCATTTATAAAACCCACTAAAAAATAGATTATTTATTTGTGGCGGTTTATTAAATTGCCTCTAAAAAAGGATTATGTTGTAGTGATATGATATGCATTTCTACCCTTGAACAAACCGTGATACTCTATTAAAATATTATTATTTAAAAAAGAATGTAAAATTTGGTGGTGTGGAGAGTACTAACCATATTATGTAAAAAATATCTAATGGTTTTATATAATATTAATGTATTTATTAATTCTTAATATATATAAACTCAATTTTTAGTATAGTCATTTCATGTCTGAAAAATTCATTTTCTAACAAATGAGACCTTTTAATTTGTACATAATACTATTTTAGTAATGATATTTTATATAAAGAATATAGTTTTTAAATAAAAATATTATATTTAATCTTTTGGTGAATGTTAATGTTTTCTACGTATTGATTTTTTAGTGAATAGTGAAAAGTATGATTTCTTCTTATACTATCATTGCTTTTAATTTAATAATGTAATATAAAATTACAATTATATATTTTTTTATATTAGAGTTACATGTTAAAACAATTTATTTATAAAAATATTATTAATTTCATGTTAATATAAAATTTTCATGATTCTGTTAATGTTTTATTTTAATTCATAAAAAGATAGTTTTCTAAAAACTATTTAAAAGTGCGTAATGGTTATCCATTTTAATTAAATAAAATAACCCATAATAAGGAATTATTGATATGAAATTCATATAATTATGATAATTATTTATCGAGTTAATGTAAGATGTTCTAATGCATGAAAATTGTATTTTCCTAAAAAATCCACATTTCATCGCATTTTCTGCAATTATATTAAAAATATTTCTCCCACTTATAGAGAGTGTATTTTATAAAATTGATTAAATATTTGGAACTAAAATAATTTATATTATTTAATACGATCATATTTATTTTATTCATAATGAATAATAAAAATAGTAAAAATGTTTTTACAACAATAAAAGTGTAAATGAGATTATCAATAGTTAAAAATTAGTTGTAACGAAACAATTTTTCATCATAATTCTAATTAGATGGGTGAATTTTTACCCTTACCATAATAGGTTATATATTTAATTATTTGTGGGACACTTGTCTATAAAAATGACATATATTATATTTTAAGTATTGAAAAAGATAATACATCACTCCCTTACTTTTAAATATATCTTATGTGTTCACATATGGAAAAAATGTGGTGAATTAATATAAATTTTTATTTTGAGAATAATAAAATTATTTTAATAATGATAGTTTATTTATAAATTTATGGTATAAATAGTTACATTAAACACTTATGTAGTGCTTATTGGGTGCTTATTCAATTAATAATAAAAATAAATGATATAAAAATATAAAATTTAATATAATATTCATTTATTATTTTATTACATGAATTTTTTAGATTCATATTGTATATTAGGTATGTTTTAAAATATTATACTCAAATTCTATCTCTATCTTGGTGTATTAATGTAAAATTAAATGAATAGTTTCGAAAAATACATTAATTATATTTTATGAAAGTTTAATTTTATTAAATTGATTAAAATAGTAAAAATATTGAAAGCGTAAAATTTAAAAAATATATGGTCCATAATTTCATCAATTTTACATTTATTTTCCTATTTTAACCTTAAAATTAAAATAATAACTGATTAAGAGTTAAAAATACAGAATCACAATTAATATCAAAATAAGGTAACTAAGGGGTTAAACCTAAATATAATGTTCAAAACAGTGTTGAAATTATTTCAAATTTTATTTTTTGATGGGATATAAAAAATCATACTATATAATTGAATATCTGTCTATTTGGAAGTATTTTGATAGAGATTGACATTTTTATATTTTATCCTTCTAAGAAAATTACAAGACTAACCCTCCACTCAATATAAAAGGGAACCTACTCTCCATTTTTCACCAAAATTAAATAGACTTATATTTTATTATATACCTACAAAAATTACAAAAAATAATCCTTTAACACTTAATAGAGGCATTTTATTATAATAAAACCTTCCCAGGAAGGCTTTTGCTGTAAACCAAAAGAGGGGTTCTGTAGAAGAGGTATCATTATTAGCTGAACAATATTTATTTATTTATTATCCCACATCATTAAAATCTTATTGAACCATGATTATATAAAAAAATATTGTTTTCCATATAATTATACGTTATTATTTAAATGAAATAACCTACACCCATCTTCTCTTCCATCAAATGGGAAACAAAACCATCATTTGTGAGTATAGTGGACTACCACCTTGAAAACTAATATAATTCAGTTTCCATATATACATCTCATGGTCAAATATAATATATCACATATTTTCTTACCTACACATTCATTTATAAATCATAACTTCATTCATATGTACGTGTGGATTCCCACCAGCATAAAGAAATGTGATTTGTTTTTCCTTACCGCATCAAATATAAGTTATATATAAGTTTACTTAAATAAATAATGTAAATTTATGATATATTTATCATTATATAAATGTAAAATTATACTTACTTTTCTTCCATAATGATCACTGAAAAATAAAAATGTTACTCATGCATATGTATGGTCTACCATATCCATGATTGTAACACAATTAATTTGTCACTACCATATATCATTTGTGGCTTTAAAATTTTAATTTATGTACAATAATGATAATTATTTCATGATTAAAATTGTTTTAATGAGGTATTAAGGATATCATGGACCATAGTCAACCCACTGAAGTAATTTTATACATATATGTTGAATATCATTAGAACATATCATGAGAACTTAAGTAAAATTATGTTACATGTTAATAAATAAAATAAAATAAATAATAATATTGAAAATGGTTCTTAATAAATTATCTAAATAACACAACATTATTATTAATGATGATAAATAATTCATGTAATGGGTCAGACTCTAGGTAAGAGAAATTATATTAAAATTCATATATGAATGTATCCCTTCTAAGGTTTTTCACCAATTTACCTGGAATTCTAATTGTTTCATGAATTTTTTTATTTATGATTTGATTTATTATACGATTTATTTTTAAAATATTTAAATTTTTTTACAATTTTTTTTAATGAAAACTTTTCAAGGGGTTACTTAAGGGGAACTTTACTTTAGAATCCTCATTTATAATCATTTTTATGATTTATTTTCTAATTTTTTTTTCATTTCAAGTCCATATTTTTAAAATTATATATATATATATATTTTTTAATTTTAGAAATAACTATATGTCCCTTTGGGATTTATTCGAAGTTTTCTGAAAATAAATCATTTTTACAAATTGTATATGTAATGTTTAGAATTTATTTGAAAAATATAAAAGGAATGTTTTATTTTAATGTCTACAATGTTAATGGTAATTCATACCACCATATTCATTATTTTATATTATTAATTCCTTGTTGGAATCATTTTTTTTCTTTAAATAATATCCTTTATTAACTTTTGTAAATATTTTTAAAAAATTTATCTAAATGGGATGGATATTTCAAAATCTAGAAACATTTTTCTTATATGTTTAAGGTATCTCACTAAACCACCTTTTTAGTTGTGGTTTTCACCTTTCTATATCTATCTCACTTTCACTCTCTCTAAAGTAATATAATTATTATAATTTTTATTCATTTTTCTCTTATATATATACATAATATTTTTCCCTTCCTTTGATGGAATAATACATTCTTGATTTTTATCTCTCAAATAACTTCATTATGAGTTTTACTTATATAATGATATGAGGTGGGATTAATAAAAACATTTAATTACAGTGGTAATTCTTATGAAAATGCCTTATAATTGATTCCATTTTATGGAACACATAATCAAAAACATTTATGATGGGTGGTCTGAAATAGCTCTATAATACTTTCGGTAAATAATTTGTTTCACGAGACGTTATGTTTGGGATTTGGACCTACACATTATCCATTATTAGACTTTTTCCACTATGTGGTGTTGTATTAGAAGTTATACTTGACTTATTTTTGTGTCTTGTTTTTTGTTTCTACCATATTTCCTTTATTTCCAATATCATAGGATATCACGTTTTTTATGATATTATCCCATGTGAATAATCATGAGTTTTTGTTTAAAGTAATGTATACGCTACTCTCTAAGGGTTAAATGTATAAATTTTCCAAAAAATTATTTCATAATTTTTAATGATTAAAAATCAATGTTTTTGACTATAATTGTTGTGCTAATATTTATTATGAAATGTTTTAGGAAATTATTTGGGAAAATATGTTTATTTATTGTGTGGTAAATTTTTTATTTTGAGCCAAAAGTTTAATTTTGGAAATAAAAATATTGCATATGTTTTCATGAACTAACATGTTGATTTATTACTTTTTACAAGTTCCTTAGTAATATTCTATTCTCATGTTAGATTTTTATATGTTTTTATAGGTTTTAAATATATTTAAGAACAAATTATAAGTTATTTTTAATTTCATTAAGATTATTCTATAAAAAATAAAATGATTTATTTGTAAATTTATAAAATGTTGAAAAAATGGATATCATGTAAATGTTTCCACTTTTTAATTTATGAGTTTGATTTTTATGAGTTTTCAAAGAAAATTTTAAAAAACTAATCCTTAAAAATGTTTTTTAATGAAATAAATAAAATTCATGTATAACTAACCTATAATATGAAAATTTTAATAACATGTTGTTTTAGATGGTATTAGAGCAGGGTTTAGGTAATATTGGAGATTAGGATGTTTTCGTGAGAGGTTAACATAAGATTAATATATATACCATAATGGATTTATAATTTTACAGTTGTTAAAAAGTTAAAATAGATTATACAAAATTTTTTAGGGTTTAAGTGATGGGATTTTATAGTGATTTAACAATTAAGGTTATTTTTGGAATATCCTAATAATAATGTAAATATAATAATATGGGATCTTATTTGAGGGATAAAGTAGAATTAATATTTTGGAAGCATATATGATTTCAAAGTTTATTTATTCCGATTAATGTTATTTATGGGAATTATTAGAATATTTTAGATACTACATGATTATGGAATATACATTTTTGAGTATATGACTTCATGAGTGACTAATGATTAGTGGTGATAAATGATAAATTTGTCCTTAAAGAATATGGGATCAAATCCCTTTCATTTTTTGAGGATTTGAACTTGGTTATGAATATTTTGAGTAATTTTAAGGCTAGTTATTTATAAAATGAACTATGTTAAACTTGGAGTGTTATTATCGAGGATCTGTGGATTTATACTGTACTTTTTCATATGAATATTAATTCATTTAAAGAATTATCTTATGCTATCCATTTTGTTTTTTATTATTACATAGATATATGTGGAAGATATAGTTATAATTTTGTGGAATATGTGATTATTAATAAGATTATTTTAGTGAATCAGGCACAAAATAAAATTCATCTTGAATCCTCATCATTTGGAAAAAAAGATGAGATTATGGTAGAACTTGTTTAAAATAGGGAATTCTACATGTCAGGTAATTATATTTTCTTTTGTTATTTTTCTAGATAGTGAAGGAAAATATAAAATATTATAAAAGGATATTGATATTAAAATGTCATACATTTACCTTCTTTTTAGATGAATCAATGGTCTTTTCATCCATAATATCTTTATGGCTTTGTGGTTGTTAACTTTCTCTTGACTACTTTCTATATCACTCTCTATTTGTACTGGGGAAATATTTTTCTTCCCTATGTTTGAATTTTAACTTTCCAATAATGTTCCCATTTTTGGAAACATATTATTGTGTTATTACATTTTACCTTCTTACTTCCATTTTCCATATTTTTGAAAGAATGTTTTAATAACATTTATTATAATGTGATAGTTCAATTAAAGTACTTTTCAATGAGAAAAATACTATTATAGAGATAAAATTAAAATTTTTAAGATGAAATTTATTATGTGTGTAGAGGGGGGGGGGGGGTAAACCCATATATTTATAAATAAGAACACTGTGTTCAATAGTGTATACAATATTCAACATCAAGCTTAATTGATACATGATATACTATAAAAATATATTTTTTTGAACATGGTTATTTATATTGGTTGTACAATAATTTAAATTAGTCATATGAATAATAATTACCACATTATTAAAATTATATAAAAAGGTTTTATATAATCTACAAGTATTGATTAATTCATAGTAAATAATTACTAATTATTCTATAAAGTCATTTTATTATTCAAAAATACATTTCCTTCAAAAATGAATTTTATTTATTTTATACATGAATAATATAATTAATAAATGAAAATTTTATTAATGTTATTTTATAAAAATTATTTTATTTTTTAAATAAACATATAAATTTTATAATATTTTGTAATTTTACTTTTTTTAAAATTATTGGGTTTTCAGTAAATAGTGAAAAATACTCATTTTTTGAATATCATAATTTCTCCCCATTAAATAAAGAAATTTAAAAGTACTGTTACATATTTTTATTATTATTATAGTGTAATATGAACCATCTTAATTATAATAACATATTTTATTTGATTTTAATCTATAATTTTCATGATTTTGTTATAAGTATATTTTTATTCATAAAAACATACTTTTCTAAATAAATTTTTTATGTTCTTAATGTTGATCCCTTTTTGTTAATTAAAATAAAACACAATAAAGAATTATATAAGTGAAATTTATATATTATACACTATTTATATGGTTTTAATTAATTATAATAATTATTACTATTCATAGAGTTAATATAACATCATCAATTTATTGAGAAGTGCATTTTTTTTTTGAAAAAACCACCTTTTATCTAGTTTTACATAATTATTATAATAAAATTTATTCCACTTCTAGAGATTGAATTTGGATAAAATGATTAAAAAATATATAATTATATTAATTTATATTATTCAATATGTTCAAATTAATATTTGGTAATAATTAATAGTAAAAAAATCACTATAGTGAAACAGTAGATTGGGTTAAACAAGGATAAAACATTGTAATAAGTACAAATTTTTGTTGTCTTAATTATTTTTAAATTAATTTATTTAGAAATTTATAAAAATATACTTGAGATTAAATTAATTATGTTAAATTTTTATATGAAAATATTTATATAATATTTTAATTAATAAAAAAGAAAAAATGCCACCCCTCACTTTTAAATATATCCAATTTGTTCACATAGGGACAATACAGAGTCATGATTGAATATAAATTGTTATTTTAAGAGTAATAAAATTATTTTTATGATTATAAATTATTTATAATATTTATTGATTGGATATTTTCATTAATCCCTTATGTTGCACTAACATAGAATTTATTCAATTAATAAAAAAATAAACTGCATGATATTAAAAATAAAAAAGAATCATTTTTTTGAATTATTATGTTACATGAGTTTTTTTGATAAATATGATATATATAGGATATTTGAAAATATAGTTTTCAAATTGAATATTTTTCATAGAATCATAATGTAAAATTAAATGAATACTGTCCAAAATGAATTTATTTGCATTTTATAAAAATAATTTATTTTAAAATATTTACAAATCATAAAATATCAAAAAGTTAAATTTGGATAATATATAGTATAAAATTTCATCCTATGTCCATATATGATCTAATTTTAAAATTATAGGTACAATAAAAACACTTTAATTTTGAAAATGATGTTACCACAATTAATGATAAAATATGATAACTAAGTGCTTAAACCAAAATATAACTATTAAAAAACAAGTCAAACATGTCAAAATTTTATTGTTTGATATTATGTAACCAAAATACCACAATATTTTATAATATATGGAAATTTTGAAGAATTTACATATCAAATTTTATTTTTATACTTCAGTCTATTATGAAATTACAATAGCGCCTCTACCCTCACATATAAAAGGGAATTTCCTCTTATATTTTCTTCACAGTTAAAAGGACCATTAGTTCATCCAATACATGAACAAAATACCATTATTACGTCTATTACCACATCCTAGAGAACTTTTATTGACTATAAAACCCATCATAGAAAGGCTTTTGGTGTAAATCTCAAGTGGTTATCTAAAGAAGTTGAATCATTATTAACCGAGTGTTTTTTATGTATTTCTTATCCAAATCCCTTAAAATATTATTAAAAAAATATATTATCATGAAATTAGTATCTTAAATATATTTATATGTTATTATGTAAATTTTATAACCTAAATTTATCTCCTCTTCCATTAAATGAGATACGAAACCATTATTTGTGTGTACGGCAGACTACCGCCTTATGAAATGTTGCAATTAGTTTTCCATCACATCAACTCATAGATGGATGTAATTATGAGTTTAATATATATATATATATATATATATATTATTACTGAAATATTTATCATTCAAGATAACTAATATATCTTATATTTTATTTCCAGACAATTTATTGAAAATGGATAACATTGTTCGTGCGTAGTGAGGATTACCCCTCTACGATGTTATGTGAATCATTTTCCATTATCGAAAAAATTAAAAGAATATATAATTTTTTTCAAAGAAATAATATTATTGTGATTATATATTTATCATTATATAAGTATAAAATAATACATACCTATTTTCCTCAATGATCGTTGAAAAATGAAAATGGCCCTCATGCAAACTTACGATCTACCATCAACATGATTGTATTGTAGTTAATTTTTCCCAATGGTGTTTCATTATTACTCTTAAAATTAAAATTAAAATATAAAAATAATAATTATGTATTTATTATTATTTTTGAGATCATTAATTAATGCTATTTTTTTCCATATTCAATATACTAATGTAATTTTGGAAATATAATTCGAATATTGTCAAAACATTCGAGGACAAAATAACTAATTTTATGGAAAATTGTAATAAATAAAAATAATAATTATAAACCTGATAAAGGTTAATAATAAATTAAATAATTAAAATTATTTTATTATTCTTAAATATAAATATTATATTTGAGAAATCTTTCTCATGTTAAAGGCCATTCCATTATGAAATCATCTTTTAAAATTCCCCTTCCTACTCTTTTTCTTCCACAACCATGTTTTTCTAAATGATTCACTAAAAATTTATGTATAGTTAAATTTATTCTAAGTCTAAATTTTACCATATTTATATTTATTTTAAATGTTTTGAAAAATTAATCTTTTTATGGTTTTATGTAAGAGACTGTTTACTTTAAAAATCACATTTTTGAATGTTTTAAACATTTATGTTTTAAATATTTTTATTCCACGTAAATATTTTTATAATTATTTATATGAAAATAATTAAATTATAATTTCATTTCATTTTTATTTTGACTTTAAATTTAATTTATTCACATAAAATTTTTTTTAAACATTTTATACAGATTTTTTTACATTTATTACAAAATAAAAAATGAATGTTTTATTTTAAAATATACAATGTCAATATTCTGTCCCACTAACACAAACATTATTTTTTGTTTGTATTTATCTATAATATTCCATTTTTTATTCAAAGAAAACCTCTATTTCATTTTTTTCAATGTGTTTTAAAATAAATTTCAAATGTAATGGATATTTTGATATCTAGAAACACTTTTGTTATGGTTGTAAGGTATCTCTCTAAACTACCACTTTCTGTGGGCTATGAGAATTATCTCCCTAAATCCCTTTATATCTCACATTAATGTTATAAAATTATCCAACAATATGTATATATGTATCCCATATATATTCCTATCTTATTATATCTTACATTTATGGGTCAATACATTCATTATGTTCATTTCTCAAATAACTTCATTAGAAAATTTCCTTGTATTATAATATGAGACCAGATTTTTAAAGCCATTTATTTACATGGGAAAATTTTATGATTAGTCTATATAATTGATTCCATTTCATGAAACATATAATCATGAACACGTTAGGATGGGTGTTCCTAGATAACTCTCTAATAAAAATATTTTGTGTCATGAGAATTTGTGTATGGGATTAGGGAGTAGAGCTTCTCAATTATAATACACTATCTACAATGAGATGTTGTCTTTAAAGTTTTCCTTGAATTACTTTTATGTAATTTTTTTGTTTTCAGAACATTTCATATGATTACATCATCTTTTGAAACCGTGTTTATTATTCTATGATAACATGTGATTAGTGAGGAGATTATGTTTAAAAGAAACAATATTTTACTTCATATGGGTGAAATATATAACATTTTTTAAGCATATTTCACCAGCTCTTCATGATTTCTGATGAAACGTTATGAGTTTTATTTACCTTTAAGAGTTATTATGGAATGATTTTTTAAATGATGTAAGTTGAAATGTTAATTTCTCAAGTGATAAAATGTTTATTTTGATCCCAAAGCTTAATTTTGAAATGAAATATGTTTGTATAAGTATTAATGAACTAATATATTTATTTAATTATTTTTATATATTTCTTACTGATTTTTGTTCTCTTCCCATTTTTAAAACATTTTTCATTAGGTTTAATGATGGGTAATAATAAAGAATAAGTCAAGTTAAAAATCATGATGGTTATTCCGGATAAGAAAAATGTTTCATTTTAAAAGTCTTATATTATAGTGAAAGTGGATATTAAGTAGATGTGTATACTTATTAATTTATGGGTTATTTATGTTAGTTTCTTTCTTAATTTTATAAAATCTAAACCAAAAATATATTAGGCATATAATAATGATAATTCTATTCTAAAGAAACTAGATTATGTAGGGATTAAAGTATTATATTACACTAGAAATGTTTTCTATTCTATGAAGAATAATATTTAATATAAGTGTCACCTAATATAAATTATATTGGAGGAAAGAGTATTAGAACAATAAATTATTGAAGGGAATTGGAATCCAGTTCTTATGTTGGTAAATTTTATGACTCCTGATGCTTTTAGGTGGGGCTTTACCTTTGTATATTGTGGTTTATAGGGAGAAGGGAATGGTATGGAACAATGTTTTTTCATTATAAAAATTGAAAGAGGAAGGTTATATAGGTTATAGTGGAGGGATTATTCAAAAAAACAAATTATATATCATGTAGGAGATTATTGTGGTGTGAGAATTATTTTATAATATGAAATAAATGTTAAATAACTAGAATGAAAATGTAGCATCTTGATCAAGAATCCACTAATTTGTGCCACGAGTCATATGGCCACATGTCGTTAAGTGCTCCTCTATATATGTGAGAGGCTACAAACTAGAATCAAGGGTCATTAATGGTGTTCTGGAGAGACTATAACCTCATGATTAGATTAATACATAATGGTAAATAATAAATATTAGTAGTGTATATATTAATAAACATTAATTAGGGGAATAATAAACATCATGATAAATAAAAAATTAGAAGTTGAATCAATATCATATAAAAAAGGATGATTATGACATGATTTCCTAAAAAGGAATTACATGGGATACAAGGGTACAAGAATATAAAATAAACTAAAAAGATTAAATACCAAAAGATTTATCAACTAGAATCAAGAGAATATGATTTTTTCTCTCTGCTCTTATACTCAATCCTAGTAATATACGTACATCATTGGATGCCAGACGATCCCTTTTTCTAATCTAGCAATCATGACTTCTATTTATGTACCATATGTGGCCCAAACTGTTTGTGAGATTAAATATGTATCCCACAACCAATGGTGTATATAACTATTCATTATGATCATATAAAATTAGCATTGTGTCGGTAAATAATAAAAATAGGACATCAAATAAATAAACCACAATAGATTGGGATCTTTATGGGATATTCAACCCACACTACTTGTTTTGACTTAACATGAATATATTTGAAGCATGGTCCACCTATATAGATATTATATGGGTATACATGTGTTATCAAAAATAATGTATCATTTAATGGAAAAAACCCAATCATGTTATTTGGCTTGAAAAATGCATCCCTAGGGTAAAAGTTATAAATTAATAGATTTTGAAATTGAAGACATTCCTAAAATTTGATAATTGTAATCATAATCTCATCCAAAGAGATCATTAAAGGGGAGTCCAAGAATTATTATACAATTACTATAAATATCTATCACCATAAGTGTTTATCCAAGTTGATCCATATAATGATTCCTATGTATCGCTCTTGGCATGGTGTAGAGTATGACCATCTGAGCCCGTACCATGTATACCACATAAGGGAAAAACTATCACTCAAGTCATGGTATAACCATATTTACCACTAGTAACTTCTTTGGTAACTAATTTAAGGATCCAATATCATTTATGTGTAGGTAAGGGATCCACTCGATAATCCCATCCAAGGAATCCTATAGATAATCCTAGTATCACTATCAGTGTATTAATAATTTTGTGAGACTTTAAATATTAAATCATGGTGAGATCTACCAAGGTGTCCTTAGGTTGGGACTCCTATATCTTGACCAACATAATTTTAGGACATGTTTTACCTAACAGTAACTCATACGATTTAATAATTCATTGTATCCATACAAATTTAATCAATTTGGAAAATATATTCAATTCATGTAAAGAAATGTATGTCCTGAATCACAAGGTATTAAACACCTAGTTAATATTATATTTTAGATAAATTCACACATATGAGATAAATGAAATTTAAATTGGTTCTATGAAAAAATGATCTAACCCTTTAAGAAGTTCACATGTATAGGGTTGGCACATGTTAAAGTATTAAACCCAAGACAGTGATTCATGTGAAGCTAAGGTTCCATTACATTTGATAGGAACATTCAAATTCATTAATAAAAATTTATGGAGGATACATCAGAAGATTATAGCATGTGGCATAATGAAACATGATAAAACAAATCAAAAACATCAGGGAAATGAACTAGAAATCTTACCTTAGGTCGGTAGATGACCCCTCTTCCATTATTAACATCTTTTTGACATATAAGGGAAGAAATCATTAAAACAGACAAAATCCTTGGAAATATGGAATATGAGCTCACACTAAAAGAGAATAGAATATGGAAAGATAAAATATTATAATAAAGAAGAGGTGTGTATATCTTACCATTATTTATCAAATTGAAATGACAGTTAAGAAAATAAATTTTGGATGGATAAATGGCTTCAAATCCTAACAAAGATATGAGAAGGAGATTCCTTGTGGGAGAGAGTTGATGTGTGTGATTGGAGAAATAAAAAAGATGTATGAGTTAAATATAAATAGGCGATAAATTTTCATTTACAACAAAAATTAAAAGGTAACATGGTTAGGCCACATGATTGGAGGAACCGTGCACTAATTGTGTGCCAGATACCATCCAAGGACAATGGACCATATGGTTGGGGAGCATTATTTGTTTAACCATGCTCTACAAGTGTGTCCCCTATTCCTAGGTAGCACAACCCACATGGGATTCAGCACAAAAGTATAAATATCACGTGAAACCCATGAACTCCTCTATGAGGAGCCTTGTAGCATCATGCATGGTTTGTTTAACTATGCAGATCCGGATTAATGTTTTTTACTTACCACATGGCCTAGTTGGTTCATCTAATAGTCAGGGCTTTAGGATCAGAAGAAGTCCCAAACACACATGTTTCATTTGCAACCAAATTTGAAATTCATAAAAGGATAAGGTTCTAAATGAAAAATTAAGATGCATATACCTCAGATAAGAATATAGGATGTTACAACCTCCCCTACATAAAATAAGTCATCCATGAGTTGCCCATTCAAGGGTAGTAATTCATAATCTAAGAAAATTTCCGGCCACTAGTCACGTATGTTGATATCTCACTCGAATGTCTCATCTTGAACATAGACATTTTTCTATAGAAGCCAGACCAGTGGAACTGACATACATCAGAGAGCCTTCATGATCTAACTCAATATACATATCAGATGCTCCTAAATGGACAGATCTACATCTCGAACAATATCACCATGAAAAATCAAATTATATAGTTTAGAATAATAACATAAAAACTATGATACATGGAAGATATCACACATGGATGAGTACTTTTGAGGTAAAGCTAATTGATAGCATATTGGCCCAACTCTCTCCATGATCTCAAAATTCCAATTATAACAAGGTGATAACATTCCATAATTCTGAATCTATCTATGAACCAATCTAAGAGAAACTCACATAAAGACCTATTGTCTTACCCAGAACTGAAAAGGTCAATAGTGACCATCAGTATATGAATCATTCCTAGACTAATTTGTACCCATGAACTTCTGAATCACTTGGATAAACTCTAAAGTATCCCTAATGAGATGAGGTATCAGTAGTGTTGCCTTACTAGCCTTTAACCAGTACAGGGGTGAACAGAAGGGAAAAACTTATAAGGTATCACTGAGATCCTTCTGAATTATTTTATGAATGATATTATTATAGTAAAAATCAACGAGAGTGAAGTGTTTCTCCCACAAACGTCTAAAATCAATGACACATTCTTAGAGCATGTCCTATAATGACAGTAATGACTTCTCGGACTACCTATCGGCCTTAGGGTTGTATAATATAATTAGTATAAGTAGTTAACCTAGTGATTTCTATAAAACCTGACTAAATTTTGATTTAAATTGTTCATATTGATCCTATAAGATAGAATCGAGAACTCCATGAAGGTAAAAAATCTCCTAAATATAAATCCCTATGAGATCATCAAATAATAAGGTATATTATATAGGTAGTAAGTATTCCTCATTGGTAAAAAAATCAATGATCACCCATACTGCATCACTTCCATAAGGGGGTCTTCAAAAATCCATAAAAATTATATAGTGACATTATCTCATTTCCACAGAGGAATGGGAAGAGGTTGTAAAAGTCTTGGATTCCATTGGAATTGAGCCTTCATTTGCTGATAGGTGGATCACTGGGAGATAAAATGTCAAATCCTCCTCATCATATCCAGCCACCAATACTGACAACGTATGTATTAGTACATTTTGGTATTCCCCGAGTGTACTTTCCAAAAATTGGAATGATATTCCCACATTAAATCTCCCCACATGTCAAAAGGATCCCACTAACATCCATGGTAGTGTAAAATCTCATTCTAATCAATAACCCAACCTGGAGGTGGGTCCTCTCCTGAGACACATTCACTTAGTGATAAGACTTCAGGATAAAAAATATATCTCATCCTTACCCATTATAGAAGGTAGTATTTCAGTAACAAGGCTTCTAATACATCCTTCCCCTGAAATTCATGATCCTCAAGATGCATATCATGAAAATATAACAATCATCTTCCAACCACTACTAGAATCTTTTATGGATTGTGTTTGAGTTTTATGGATTAGGGAATCAACTAATATATTTCCCTTTCTAAGTGTACTTGAAAGGTCAGAGTTTAATTATTTTAGGTATTTAACCCACTTTTATTTGTTAAGAATCATTTCACACTATATGTAGATGATTTTTTTAACTATTATGGTTTGTGTAAAAGGAAAATGAATCCACCACTATATAATCTATCCAACAACGTTATTTATGAACCATGACAGTTATCTTGAGGTCCTGTATAGGGTAATTATTCTCATGAGGTCTCAAATGAAGAGACCCATATGCTACAAATCGATCTACCTTCATCAGAACAGCTTCGAACCTAAAACGTGATGCATCACAACAAAATTTATAGATTATTCCCAGATCCAGAAGAATTAGGTTCATTGTTGAAGTCAGTCTCCCTTTCAACTTCCAAAATGTTGATTCACAATATTCATACAATGAAAACTTCACAGTATTTTTGTCAATCCCATAAGTGGAACTACTCGGCATGAGAAGTCCTTAATTAAATGACCATAATATCCATCCATCCCCAAGAAAATTTTTATCTTATTGAAATTCTTGGGATACTGCCTGGAAAATATGGTGCTCACCTTCTCTGGATTAATAGACATTCCATCCTTTGAAATTATATGACCCCAAAAGTGAACCTTATTATTTGAAAAGTGGAATTTGGTGATATTATCATACAACTAGAGCTATATCAATGTATTCAGCATGATCTCAAGATGTTTTACATGGTCGTGTCGAGTAAGAGAATACACAAATAAGTCATCCATGGATACTATTACAAATTAATCAAGATATGGGGGAAACCCCAAATCTTCAAATCCAAGAGATTATTTGGAGAATTTTTAAGGTTGAAAAACATAACCAAACACTCATACAAGCTGTATATACTTTGGAATTCTGTACATAGTACATTATATGGTCACACACACACAAACCTGACGGTACCAAAAACTCAAATCGATCTTACAGAAAACCATTGCTCCTTGGAGTTGGTCTCAGAGGTCATCTACATGAGGTAGTGGGTACTAGTTATTTACATTATGTTTTTTTCAACTATTAGTAATCCAAACACAATATGAGTGTACCATCCACCATCTATTGGAAAAGGATATGTGAATCCAATGGATAAATACAAGGTGGTATAAAATCCATAGCTTCCAACTCTTCTATCTGATTCTCGAGTTCTTGGAGATCTGTAGGCTCAATCCTATAAATAGTAATGATAAATTATTCTTCACCAAGAACTAAATTGATGGGGAAATACACCTCTCTCATAGGTGGTGATTCAGAGAATTCATCATGAAAAAATAACTAGAATGATCCACCACAATATGGAATTTCTTATAATTCATTACCTATTCTCTCTTAAAGAGACTATCCATCTGCACTATCACTTTATCCATCCCATGATCCTTGGGTCCGTATCAACCATCCTGGACATACCATTAACTCTTATAAATATATGTTCTTCCTTCTGGTGACATGACGGACACCCTACAAAGATATCAATCAACAGGGGTGTGATATTAAACAAACCAGTCTATACCGAGAATGAATTCAAATCATGTCAACATGAGGAAAAAATATTCCAAAGGAAGAGATATTTGTCCACATCAATAGTGAAATCCTTGCACTAGAATAAACTTTTTGATAAAATTCCAAACAGTGTGTTTAGTATCATTACACCATATAATTACACCAAATCTATGCCCATAATTTCAATATTTTGGTAGATAAAAAATTATGTGAAGAGAAACATTAAATAATGAAGAAACTAAAGTATATGACACTAAAATAGTACCTAAAAATGTAAAATACCCCAATTTTGGATTCTGGGGAGTAGAAAACTTTTCATAGACATTTCTAGATCTATGAATCTAAGATGAAACCGAACGAACCTGAGTATGACCATTCTGCTAGCACCGCATCTCTATAGTCCTACTACTTTATCCTTGACATCTTTATTAGCGAAATCGAGTAGTTGTAGACTAGATCCCAGTATGACATACAACTACAGATCTTATAACTGAATGCAGTGATAATATATATCCATTATCACTAGGAGATGGAGGAAAAAATATGTAGATGAAATGAATGTGACCCATCCAACCACAACATCAACACTTGATAGTGTTCGTTGTATGCTGGGACTTCTTATGGGATGTCGAAATACATTGGTGACACAAAAAATAACTACTAGTCTATTTTATCTGACAAACAATTCCCTAATAAGTAAAATCGAAATGATGATTCCTATAGCTAGATAAACCATATGCCAATCTCAAAGATTAATCACCCTAACTCACACCGCCTGCATCCCTCACGTTCAGATCACTAAAAAGATAATGGGTCAAAATAATTGAAATTATAGTTAGTCGGAAAATTTTAACCTATGATTAGAAGGCGTACCAAATCACATCCTAAAATCGTCTCACAATCTAAAACTTTTCATTATTCAATGTTAGTGAAAAATGATGAATCTCGGTGAAATGATCTGACTATATAATCAAAGTCATAACACCCCACTCCAAGTGCATAAACTATTTGGTTCGGTCTTCTCTCAAAGTCTATAGAAATAATTATTCATAAAAATCTGATTGGAAGTCCATACAAACCATACCTTGACGATGACTAGTTTGAGAGACAGCATCCCACCAAATCATGAAGGATTTATGAAGCATATATGTGGTGATATTGAACCTATTCACTAAATTCATCCCCAAATGATATTGGATCAATCACATGACCTCTATCCTTGAATTAGTTGACTAAGGACCACCATCCCCCAAGAAGGTGGGAGGATGCTGCTGCTGGAATTATCGCATTAACTTTTACATAGTAGGGGTAGGTCACAACGCTCCTTATATGGACTTCATAAACCCTAATAAGCTATCTCAAAACTAGGAATTATCTCCCTATTTTGGAAAAATAGAAGGAAAATGAGGTGGAACTAAAATAGTTAATATTGGTTTCTTAAGCCCAACCACATCAGGAGAACAATCATTTCCACCGTCCTTGCGTACGACTCATGACCGTCATGGTGAAATATAAATATAATTTACAAACACATGAATTTGATAATATTTAATAGTAGTTATTATAAATAATTGGAAAAATGTAAAGGTAAAAAACATTTCTATAAATGAGTCACACCTCCCAACCTACTTTTAACGCTAGGTGTAGGTGATAAGAAAGGTCTCAAAATTCACATGATACACTGCCTACTCCCCACTACCAAGATTGGGTCTATCCCAAGGTCCCACATATCATAGTAGAGGTTATGATATAAGTACTGTCAATTACAAGGTATAGAAGAAAAAACCATTACATTTCAATTATAATCCCATTTTAGAAACAACCATTTATCTTTAGAAGTATATATTTTAAATTTATTTAATTTCATACTCATTTATAAATATAAAGATATAACAATATAGATAGAAGTATCACCATTACCGATTTATAAATGCCCATAATAATTATAAATTTCAATTGGTATGTCATGATACTGCAACATGAGCTTTACATCTAGTATCAGGATGAAAAATGTCATGTATAATGTTTATATTGACTCAAATGCCATTAAAAATTTATAGAAGTACATTCTTTATAATTTAAAGTTGGAATTTGAGAAATCAAATCATCTAGAACCAGTGTTTCAAGGCTCTAACGTTTCATAATTGGTTAATTAAGGTTACAACATCAATATGTATGTAAATACTGAGTTATATTGATTTTGGATCATTAATTAATATAATTATGTTATCCCTACAAGAATAATCATCACATTTCCATATATAATAATCAAGGCACACAAAACTATCAAAGGTAATGCAGGAAATGCATGTAGTACTATAAATATGGTATTTTTTAATGCATCAAATGTGAATCATTATATTCCTAGTATGATGCATGATGTGATACCTCCTTTCTATACCATTCCATGGAAAAAGGAAATCCATAATAAAAATATCAACAATAATAATGTCACAAAACTTTTGTGTCACCTAATGGTGAAATGTGTACATCCGTAACAAGAAAAACCCAAATAGCAATATCCCATCCCAATTAATTTGGTTTTCCCTTATACATGGGTTGTCAAATCCCAAGAACATGCTTATTACCATTTTTGGATACATCCTAGTAAATTTTCCAATACCCAAACAATTATACAAATGGAAAAAGACTTATCTCGTACTGCTTCGTAGTATCATGATGGAGAATCTACTAATTGGTTCCTAAATCTGGTTGGCCAAATGATCTCAAATGTGCCTCCCCTTACACTACATGCATCTGAATAGTAGTGAGGGTCCATAATAGTTTGGTGAGGAGACTATACCCTCCTGATCCATGTAAGACACAAAAATAATTAGTATAGATAATTATTAGAGATAGTAATAAAAACTCAACAACATAATAGTAAAAAATATATATAAATAAATAGGATGAATCTAAATCAATATAAAGTAAAAAATGATGTTCATGCCTTGATTATATACAAAAGGAAAGTACATGGAATATTTAAGAACATCCATATACAAAAATATAACAAGATAAAATACCAAAATATGCCTCAACAAGCATCATGAGCATAAGATCAACCCTCTACACCCATACACCATCCAATTACTGAAAATCAAGCATTAAGAGATGGATGATTCCCTTTATCCATACCAACAATCATCAGGTCTATTTGGGTACCATAAGCAGCCCGAAAAGTGTGCAGGATATACTTAGTAGTACAAAACTAATTATGTCTATAAAAATCCAGTGAATTTATAAAAAATGAGTAGTGTGTCAGTAAAAAATAAAAGTAATTCATCAAATAAATTGAGCACATCAGATCTAGTACTTAATGGGATACCCAATAGACCCAACCGTCTTTGCCCTAATCTGTATATCTCTAAACCAAGGTCAGCCTGTATAGAAATGATATGGGTGAATAAATGGGTCATCATAAATAAATTTAAAATAATTGTCTAATCCCATGAATGTTATAAGTCTTTCTGAATTCATCCAGGGGATAATAGTTATGAATTCATAGATTTTGATAAAGGATAAATTCCTATAATTCAATAGTTTGCATCATGAGACGATCTGAGGTAATCCATAAAAATAAACCCATGTATCACTCTAGGAGTACTATAAATAATTGACACTATTAGAGTACACCCAAGACTATCAATAGAAATAATCTCATGTATCAATCTCAGTATGGTGAAATTAATGACCCTCGAAGACCATTCTAGCTATACCACATAGGTGACCAAGTATCCCTCATTGAATGGTATAACAATATTTCCCACTAAGTATGTCCATGTTAAATACACAAGGTAACTGGTATCGCTCATGGGTAGGTAAGTGAGCCACCATATGAACCCATCCAAGAAATATAATTGAGAATCTAATTATTGATCCCCACATATTAATATTTCATTCCAATACTAGATATTAATGTGTAATGAGCTCATCAAAGGTGTCCTTAAGTTAGGACCCTTGTATAGCCATGAGGATAAAGTAAGGATATTGTTTAACTATCAAGAAATAATACCCTCTAATAAGGCATTTCATCCTTAACACTTTAATCTGTAGGATAAAATTATTTAATTCTGGTAAAGCAAGGTATAGAATAATACACAATGGCCGAAACAAAAGGATAATCATATTTTTAGATAAATTCACTCATCTAAGATAAAATAAATTAAATTTGGTTCTAAGGAATGAGGATTTAATTTTTTAAGAAGATAAAATTGATAAGCTTGTATCATGTCAAGGTATTCACCCCATGAAAATGATTAAGAAGTATCTAGGGATCCGTTACACATGATAATAACATTCAATTCAATTAATAAACTTTTGTGGTGGAGAAATTGGAGGTTTCCAACACAAAAAACAACAAATCATAATAAAATGCAATAAAACTTTTGGGGAAAAAACTAAAAGTCATACCTTAGGTAGATATATGGACCAATTTCCACTACAAACCCTTTTGTTTGAGATTGAATTGAATAAATCATAAAAATAGAAAAAACCCCCAAAAATAGGTCATATGAGATCATAGTAAAATCACATAGAATATGGAAAGAAAAAAAATTATAGGAAGGAATAGGAGTAGATATATTAACGTTATCTATTATATACAAATTACATTGAATGAAATAGAGTCTTAATGAAGAAATGGATTCAAAGCCTAACATGGAGAAGAGGAGTAGCCTCTATACAAGAGAGATCTACTATGTGTGAGAGGAGAATGAAAAAAGATGGGTGATTAAATTGAAAGTGGGGAATAATTTTCATTTCCCTAAATATTTGAAGGGATATTGGTTTGGATGCAAGTTTGTCCAAACCCTACAACAAATATGAACCATCTACTATCTATGGATAGTTGATCGCATTGTTTGGGAGAAAGGTTTGATGAACCGTGCTCTACCCAGGCATCCCCTATTTATATGGAACACACTTCACACGAGATTTAGTAAATGGTTTAAAAAATAATGAAACTCCTACTTGATCCCGACTATAGAGCCATGTACCACCCCTCATGGTTTTTCAAACCATATCGATTGTGTAGAATAGTTTGTACTAACCATGTGGCCTAGTTATTTCATCTAAAACTCAGGTATTTGGGACCCAAACAATCCCCGGACAACCATATTTTCGTCATAACATCATTAAGTATTCTTAAAGGGATTAAAATGAAGTTTTAAAAAAAAGAGTTAAGATGTTCATACTTTATATGAAAATCAATAACATTACAAAAAAAAATCCATTGACATTATTTCTTATGACCATAATGATGGGGTGGGGAAATGGTAGTCTGAGTTCCCCAGAAGATGTAGGATGGTTCCAAAGTAGTCAAATCATTATATATAAACTTTTGGATATATCAGTTTTCATATATATGATATCTTAATAAGGGTAACATTCAATTATCTTTGAACAGTATGTCATGTGAAATATTAGATAAAATATGTCAATATTTTATGTATTTTAGAGAAGGTGGACTTCAAACATGGTAGACCATATAGAGGTGATGAGTAGAATCACTAGAAGGGAACTAATATAAAGGTATGGTGGATCACCCATGATCATCATTAGGAAATACATCCCACAAAGTAATTAAGATAATGATATTATTTTAATATTATTATTTCTTTATTGGATAGAAAGTAAAGAAATATTCCCCCAGGTATTTGGAAGAAAGTTTTAACCACAAAATCTATTGTGTTTTTCTTTTCCCTTTAGTAATTCCTGTGATAATATTGTATGGTAGTATTTCATATGTTTTTATTGGTTTTATTTCATACATTTTTGAAATTTATATTATCATCTTATACATTTTGGGCATCATACATGGGTTTTATTTTGAAAATGTTACTTCTGAATTTTATATTTTGATAAATTATTATCTTATAGTTTAATTGGAGTGTGGTTCAAGACTCAAAACTCAATTATGTGGCCAAGGTTATACTAGATACAAAAATTATCATAAATTATATCATTTGAAATTTCTAGAGTCTAATCTCATTAAACTATATGATTCAACAATAATTTAAGGTAAGTAATGTTATGCTAAAAAACTTGCATTAGAATAGAATTCTTTAAATATAATGGTGAAAATTTCATGTCACTATTCCATTTCGATGTTTTATAATGATGATGTTTGAATTGAATCACATGGTATTTATTTCTTCATATTATATTAATTTTACTATGTAGAAGCCCTTTTGTAATGAACCAATATTTTATAAATTTAATCACATTATGAATTAATAAGTTCCTAAAAGAATAAATGAACTACTTTTTCATTAGTTATTTTGGACTGTTATAAAATAAGGTATACTCTTATCTCCCTTTTTATTCATGTACTCTCATTATACTAAGACATTTTAATTGAACATTTTCTGTTACAATTTTTTTACATATCCCTTTTGTATCATTATGATTCTTAAGTAATGAGGGTCCACCATTCACTCTCATCCAACCCTTCTATGAACGTATACTAAAACCTGTTAGGCTACTAAAATTATCTTGTAATTTTCCATGACAAACATTTTTGTTGTAAATAAACATCGAAATTTCCATTCAAGGTTATTCACCTAGTTTAAATATCTGTCGTTGATTGGGGAATTCTATGTTTATATCCCACACTCTTTAACCATATGATTTATAGTGATAAAATTTGTTATTTTATTGTATGATCTGTGTGGTATAAAACACCATATACATGATATGAATGAGATAGATGGTATTAGAATTATATATACCTATAATGTATTTAGTAATTTTTGTAACTCATGAGATACTATGTATGGTTCATAAGGAGTTATAATAAGTACACTATATTATTATATCTTTGCAGTTAGCCTATATTTATGCTTATGACATCATGTTTTATATTTTTTTTTCTGATTACTATTATGCATTGATATCATGATCTTATAACATTATTTTTTAATATAATTATTATCACCCTAAAATCTAATCATGTTAGGCCTCCTGACCTGTACATAAAATTTTAGTTTATGATATGCGTTGACTATTCCGTTAATGGGATATATAACTCACCCCATTATTATCGACATATCGAGGTTATCCCATGCAGTATTTAAATATCAATTGAGTTGATGTTCATGTCATGGAGTTTTAAATAATTTTATTTTATACGTGTTTTAGGTTTTCCAGATGTGTATCTAATTACCCAAATACACTAGGCCTCTCGATATTTTAGTATTGTACTATGTGTATATTTATACATTAAATGATGAAATAAACAATATTAAAAAAAATATGGGTTATAATAGTTCATATAATATAAAGGTATTAATTTTTTGGGGATTAGGATTAGAAAATGTTTGTGAAAACCATTGGTATAAAACTAAAAATAAGGAAACATCACTAACTTTTGGTAAAGGGTGAGTGGGTAGTAAGAAAATAAATCCCTATCTAAATACTATAATTTGATATGGATCTAGATTGTAATGCCGCAAACCCAGAATCTCGGAGCCAGTCCATTATTTTTATACATTTGAATGATTACAAGAAATCATGTCTTAAAGGACTAATCCATTTAGTAGTCTATGAAAATAGATTACATACATGAACGTTACGTTACACATTAGAAAAATAAAACACCACATAAATGATCCTTTGATATTTCCATTAATCCTCTAAATTAACCATTCTTATCAATCATAATATACTTCTTGGAATCTTGGGAAAATAAAACATAAGAAAGGGGTGATCTCAAAAACTCAGTAAGGGTAAGCAATACAACAGAAGGTAACATAAACATTAGGCATGGTGAATAATTTAAAACACATGCCTTTACAAATAATAAACCAGAACACTTTATGGAAGGAATATGATATGAGTAAATATTTCCATAATAAAACATTATCATGGGTATTCTACTAGTCAAATTACAACATTAACCATCAATATTAGTTTCATAATGCGGGAATGTATAATTCTAGACATTCTGAAACATTTTTTCTGCCCTCAACCAAGATGTCTAATAATGATTAATGCCTCAGCCAAAAACATCTATCCAATTGGGAAAGGTCGTGGCCAATTCCACATCTAATTGTCTCATGAGACATACTGATGCACCGAGGAGCTATAACGGGATCCACCCATCACTTACTAAGTCCAATATAATCCTCATATGAAAAGTTTGAAACATAACATAAACATTCGTATTAAAACTACCATAAAAAATGTCAAAACTTTAGCCCTAAACCATGAATGGTATAAAAATAACACATCCATAGTCAAACATATAAAAAAACGTAAATACAATATGGAAGATTTGTATCATAATAAACCAGCTTCAAAAAAGTGTAAAATTCATCCAAGAATGTTGACATAGATGAAATCAAAACTATTTGAGATAAATATCTCTTTCTATTTTGAAATCATTTAAGAGTCACATAATTATAAAATGAAAAGTTTATTTTGAAAATATTATTATAATATTTTAATGGAATCTTCAAAGGTGATATAATTGTGGAGAATATCTACACCTTACGTAGAAGTAATAAAAACATTCTTAAATAAATTTGGTGAAAAGGTCATAAAGTACCTTGTTTGTAAAGTGACGGAAATATTCCTTTCAAACCATTTTATAAAAAGTCATACAGGGGTCTAAATGAATTTAATACATATTCTAGTAAATAGTAATTTTTTTTGAAATAAATTTGTATGAAGCATGGATGTGGATTATAAGGATGTCCCAATAGATACGTAAAAACATCCTCAGATAATAAAGATATTGTGAAATTAACCCTTACTTTGCAGTATCCTTTGGTCGAGGGTACGTTTAACCTCCTATATAATTACCATAGTATGTTATTAAATTATAATAGAACCATATTCATGTTTATTATATCATACATGATTCATTTATTACCTTATACTACCCATTTAATAATTATTTCCATGTTAAATAAACATTTCGGGAAACAATTTCTTTCTTTATCATACATGTTTTAACTTTTTATCTTGATCGTATCATTTAGATCATGATATTCATAATTATAGAATATAAAAAATGATTTATATATCATATATATTCAGAATATTAATATGTATAATAGATAGAAATATGAAATGGAAAACACCATTTATGGAGACGGTAGGTCGTACGTACGTATAATCACTGTTTTCATTTTCATATCATATGGAATGGAAGTAAGTGAATGAGATATATATAAGTAAATAAATACATACAAACAAACAAACATTCATATATATACAGTATCATTATAATGTCATATATTATATACTTATTTATTATATATATTATTATAATCACAGTTTAATGGTGAATGTGGAAATTAATATCATTGTGTCGTGGGGACGGTAATCTGTACGTATGCATGAACGAAAATATCATTATTATGGTGGTGAAATAATATGTAATTGTATGGTATATAATATATACAGAATAATTAACATGTTATATTTATTATTTAAATCATTTATAATCATTATTATACCCATCCAAATAATGAAGTGTTTGAATTACAAACTACACCGCGAAGTGGAGACAGTATTCCGTACGTACACATGTATGATGGCTTTTTCATTTATAGGATGGATATAATAAAGACTATGGTTGCACCATATTTATAATAATATCAAAGTATGTAGAAGGTACTTGATTTATTATTTTGGAATGGAAAGAACAAATAAAGAGGAAGTTAAAGAAGAAAAGAACTTGAAAGAGGGTGGTGAAATTATTACCTCTTCATCGAGTGTTTCATTTTGAGATGATCAAAAGGTCTCTTCAGGTTAGATTTATGATAAAATTAAGGAATCTAGGTTGATTGTAGAGAGTTTCGGAGAATATTTGTCTAGGTTTGGGGATAGCCAAAAGGATTTGGAGGTGTGATTTTGAGATAAGGGGAAGTGCACTTTTATAGGAGATGTGAGGGTTACTTTATGAAAAGTTTGAAAAATTATTTTATAATAAAATCATTTTCTGTTTATAATGGGTCAAAAATAATTTATTTAGAGGATATGGTTGTTATGGGTCGAAAGAATATTAAACAATAGGTTTTAGACAGGTTTATGTCACCATATTAACCCAATCTTTTAGATTTAACTCTTAGTTAAATAGTCTAACTTTAACCTTGTATTCTTGTATTATTATAATAATTGGTTAATAAACATACTATAAAATTCTTAGAGAGAATAAAGTGGTTAATTATTGATATAACTATCATTATATAAGATATTTGGATGAACCTTATATTTTTAGGATAATTATATAATTTAATAATATTTTTTAAAAAAAAACTCATTTATGTCAATTTTGGCACTATTTATTATTTGGTTTTTGTGAATGTCATAAAAACTAGATTATATTGAACCAAATAAATTGAATCAATCATGAAATGTCATATGCACCTACGAAATTCTAGGATTTAATAAAAACATTGAAATTATATTTATTTTAATATTTATAATACCGATTATTTGATTCTTTCATTAATAAGGTAATTGCTGCATCATCATTATGTTATAAAAAAATTAATTCTTTATTGTATAAAAATTATAAATAAAATACATTTATTTTGGAAATATTTTCTATCTTTCTAATTAGTATTTATAGGAGAAATAATAACTTATATAACAACATGTAAAAATTATTTTACTAAAAGATATATGTTTATGTCATTTTTTTTCTTTACTTTAAATTAATTAATATAAAGTGTCATTATCACTCTAAAGTAGCTCAAAGTTGTCCCAAAATAGAATTAAGGATTACCAGGGCCAGACATATATAAAAAAAGGAATAGGACATTTTTTAGGGTAACATATTATTATTATAATAATATGTTTTTACCCTTATTTACCAGATTAATCATTTAACCATGGTAAATATTATATTTACTAAAGTAAATATTCATAATGTCTAAAAATTAAAGATACCTATTTACACAATTTGGGCCTCCTGATTCAAAATATGGAATCCATTTTTCAAAATTCAAAATATATAAGTTTAAAAAATTAATTTAAAATTAATTCCCTTTGTTAAAACAAAAAACGTGTTTTTAAGAAATAATAAATATTAAACGATTGACACTTGTTTGTGTCCAGTTTAAATGTGAAATTACATGAAATGACCTAATTATATTAAATTATAAAAATAAAATATAATGATACTTTAAAACCATTAAAATTTATAATTTAACACTATAAATTATTTCGATTAAAAAAGTTGTTTTAATTAAATTTTTTTATTTTTCACTATTTATAAAAATATAAAAGTTATCAAAATAACCAAAAAAAATTATCCAAACTAAATTTTTGTTTCCCATTTCTAAATAAGAAGTTTATTTTGTCAACTTTAATATATTAAAAGAGTCAAATATTTTATTTAAAAAGAGTTCATTTTTAAAAGGCGGTAGAAATTCATTTTTGATAAAATACTACGTTTATCTAAAGAATTGAATTTGTTATTATATTACATCTAAAAAGACAAAATATTGATGGTAAAATTATATAAAGTATATAAAATTTAAAATTTAGTTAATTCAATTCATTACCGCTTTTTAAACGACTACTTTGGTAAGTCATGGTGCGCTCAAACTCGGTGTTGAATGTATCACAAGTTATTGAATTTCTTTAAAGAGATAATGTACTATGAAATTTTGGGGTGTTACATAGAATATATGTTATTTGGATTAATAAACATAGAATATGAGGATTAGTTATTAAATAAATAATCACTTAATTCAAAAAAATATATTTCTATTTGTAAACCTGGTTTGACACTCCAGAAGAATATGCTTTGGTAAACTCACCAGCTCATCCTGGAAAACTATAAGGGGGAAAAAATTCCTATGAAATTTAATTTTATGAAATAAATAATTGATAAATTAGTCTGAAAAATATAAATTCATTTTCTATGTAATATAATTCATTTATAAATTATCCCTTCAATGTATATATTTTCTCTTTTATATGTCTAATTTTTTGAAAATTATTATCACTGTGTCTATTTTTGATATAGAAAATTGTTTGTGCCAGAATCAAATATTAAAAGGAATTATTATCATAAGTTATTAAAAATAAAATATCTTTTGTTATTATGGATCTATGTATTCTTTCATATCGCATAAATTTAATAATAATAGTAAAAAACACCTCTAAAAATGGGAGTTGAGTTATCATTAAAAATGGGAAATTTGACAATTATTGCATCGCTGGAAAATAAAACCTCCTGTACAAATACTAACAAGCTGAATTTTCTAGTGAATCTATTGATACTCACTTTAGTGTAATTCTATGATATTCTGGTAATGTATTTTATTTCATTAAATTGAGCCAATATATACTTATAGGAGAAGGAAATCACCCTTTATAACGTGAATATCTCTCTAATTTTATATAAGTGTAAGGGTAATGTTGAGTCTCATTTTGAATCATCTTATCAAGAATGGATATTATTTCCTTATGAGAAATAATATATAGATCAAATTATTTTGGATAAGGAAAATATCATCCGTGATGACATGACTGTTGTAAGGGAATTTGGATATGTATTCCAAAAAGAATTATCTAGTCTTCAACCTAAATAATTGGTTGAGTTCTCAATTTAGCACATAATTAGAACTATTCAAATATCTAATAATCTATATATAATGACTAATTTTGAACTTGAAGTGATGAATAAGAAATTATAGGATAATATGGATAAATGGTTTTAATACCAAAGTGCTTTACCATGGGGAGCCCCTATCCTTTCCATCAAGAATAATGATGTTTAAACACACATATCAATTGATTAGATTGACATAAACATGATCATGACAATGAATAGGTATCATATTGTATAGATTTATGACGGGTTTTATCAGCTACATATAACCAAATACTTCTCTTAGGTGAATCTTCTATTGGGATATTATCTTTTAAAGCTGAAGTAGGATTTCACCAGGAATGGATTTCGTAAAAGGTACATCCACTATTATCATAGAGTATTTCCATTTTGTATCACTAATTAGAAAGCTATATTAATGGTCTAAATTAATAGAGAATTTTGGGATTACCCTAAATTTTTTTTGGCATCCTTCAAAGATTATATTATTATATACTTCAACATTTTGGAGGAATATGAGGTTAATTTGAATATGGTACTAAAGACCTGAATAATGTAAATGTTTCATGCGATGTATAACAAATTTGAGTTTTGGATTGAGAGAGTAATATTATTGGGGAATGTTATCAGTAATAAAGTATTATTTAAGGATCCTTCAAAAATCAAGGAAATTAAAGGATGGCCTATACCAAAATATCTTAAGTATAGTTGAACTTTACTAGGATTATATTGGAACAATCATTTATTTGTGAGAAAATTATCAAGAAAATCAATCAAACTAACTAATATGACAAGAAATAAAGTGATGATTTTCTAGACTGATGTATATGAGGATTGATTAAAAGAGTTAAATAGGAGGCTAATCACTTCACCAATGCTCACATTACCCACTAGTGTGGAAGGATTTGTGATCTACAGTGATGTACCTAAAAAATTACTGGGCTATATACTCTTATAAAATGACAAGGAGATTGAATATAACCCCTCTAATTAAATTTCCATGATTAAGACTACACAAAAAATAATCTATAATTAACTATTGTTTTCTTTTCATTAATGACTTGGATACATTATATCTATGGGGAGAAGTATAAAATATGTATAGATCATGAATTCCTTAAGTATATATTCACACAAAAGGATCTCAATTTTCCACATTGAATTTGGTTATAATTGGTGGAGGATTGTGAATCTTCAATGAATTTCCATCATCAGAAGGCGAGAAAAGTGGAAGATGCTCTAAGTAGAAAGGATCCCACAACCATATCCAAGAAGATTATTAAAAGAGATTCAATATTCATCGACATGTAATGAATGGACATTAGAGTTATAAACAGAATTTCATCCTTAAATTATCCAATGATTTATCAACCCTAAATTCTTAAGAAGATAATATAGGCTAAAATATATGATAAGGAATTAATGAAAAAGGTACCACATATTAAAAAGTTCAACTTATTTAAAGATGGAGTGTTAAGGCATGTAAGTTGGATATGTGCCCCAAATATAGTATAAATGAAGAGGTAAATATTCGATGATACTTATTACTCATCCTTATATATTATTCCTGGAAGAAATAATATATATAGAGATATAAAAAACATTTTGGGGGATAACATGAAGACATGTATTGTAGAATATGAATCTCAATTCTTGGTATATAAATAAATCAAGTAGGAATGATAAAAGTATATTAGAATGATGCAAGCATTACCTATACCATTATGGAAATAGGAAAACATAACCATAGATTTACCATATAACACACTGGAATGTTTAAAGGCTATAAAAAACATTTGGTGGTATTCGATCACCATAAAAAGTCAGAGAAATTCATTAATATCAAAGAATATTTATATCTTAACCAAATCACCATGGAATACATAAGATGAGTGGTAAAACTATATGGTGTACCACTCTACATTATATTTTATCAAGATCAGAGCTTTACCTTGATATTTTTGAAGAGCCTTTAATATGCATTGTATACAAAAGTTAGTTTTAGTACTAAATATCACCCTCAAAGAGATGACCGGTCTGAAATAAAAATTAAAAATCAATAGGTTATATCGATATCATGTTCAATTGATTTGTAATGATATTGGGATCAACACCTTCCCTTAATGGAGTTCTCATACAAAAAATTTTTCATTCTATTATTCTTGTGGCACATTTTTTGTCTAAGTATGTGACGAGGTATTAGACAGCAAAAATATGGGATGAACTTGGGGAGAGGTTGTCTATGGGAGCTATTTTTATCCACAATATAAAATATATGTTTTAAAAGATTCATTTTTATATGAAATTCTCACAATGTTGAAAGAAAATAATAATGAAAAACATTGACATGACGTAGAGTTGGAGGTCAAAGATATAGTATTCCTTCATATATCACCACAAAAGAATACCATTTCGTCTAGGAAGATGGGATAACTTAGTCCTAGATATGTTGGGTTCTTTTAATTCATTGAAAACATTAGATATTTGGATTATTGATTAAAACTCCAACTTAACCTATCTAATGTAGATGGTGTGTTCTATGCATCCCTTTTAAGGAGGTATATTCTTGAACACTCACTTTTACATCATCTACATATGGAAGCTTTAAATAATTACCAAAAATATGAGAAACATATCTTTCAGATCGTAGATTATAGTTATAAGGTTCTATAAGACAATACAACTCACCTGATCAATTTACTATGGTAGAACCAGATGGTTGAATAGGAAACATGGGAACCATAAGTGGCATTTAAACAAAAGTGTCACCCTATTTATATTTTAGTAAATGAAATATTAAGGGTGAAATTTATGATTGGGGGAAGAATGTAACACCAAAAACTATTATTAACGAAATTACCTTCTAAATGAATAAATTCCTTATATAAAACACATGGACTACTTTTTCATTGGTCATTTTGGACCATTATAAAATATAGCCATAATTAGACTGGAAGTCTTAAATAACCATGATGCATTATATGAATTGATAATACAGATATAAAATAGTTACTATTAAGGTTATAATATTGAAATTTAAATGATAAGATCTAATTGACAAAAAATGAAAAAAAAATGTCCTCAACTAGTAAGATTTTACCCTATGATGTTTACTTGTTAAAGCCTCCAGGGGAGATGTCATCACTGATTTTACATATGACCAAGAAAAATTAAATATTCAATAACTCAAACTTGATATAAATAATTTATGATATAAATTCAAGCATATCAATATCACCAACCAAACCATTTAATCAAACTACTCTAATAAATCACCACAATTGCACAACTTACCATTAGGGCACTCACAAGTGTAATAATGGGTTATGTATATAGAACATTGCAGAATAAATTTTTATATTTTCATTTTTAATAATAAAATGGTTATATTTTCCATTTTTATTATTATTATATACTCACGATTACATATTGTGTGTTAATAAAAACATTATTTTAATGAGAAGAAAGAAAAAATTGTATTTTTTTGAAATATGTAGTTTAAATTAAAACACAATTTTGATATATTTTCTATGTTTTAAATATGTAATAATTTATTGTAATATAATTATTTAATAATATTAATTTAAATATAATTTATAACATAATTTATTTAATTCGAATGCATTTTTTTTGGGTTAATAAAATTTTTAGTAACTTAAAGCATATTATTTTCTAGTAAATAATTACTTTTATTTTCTAATTTTATTTATTATATTAGGAAATATTTTTAAAAAAAAAATTTATTTCTAAAATCCACAAAAAAAATTATTCATTGGTTATTTTTCTAATTAATTTTGGGATAGTTAAATTTTTATGTTAAATTTAAATTCATTGTAAATATATTGTATGTATTATGGCATCATAATATCCCAAATGTGATGTAATAATTACTATAAAAGGTATCAATGAAAAAATAGATTTACTATTTAAAATTATGTGTTTTTTATGTTATTTTATTAATTATATAGACTTATGATGAATCCTCCAAAACCTATTTTATATTATAATATTTTTAAAAAAGCATTATGAACATGATTCACTTCTGTAAAATGAAAGTATTATTTTAAGTAATTATGTTCTTTTACTAATACGATATATAAAAAGAATCCACATTGGATGAAATCTTTTAAATTTTATTTTCACGATTTTTAGTTTTCATTATTTATTTACTTGGTGTCCAAAACATATGATTAAAAAGTAATTATAAATTCCACTCTATATTGATATAATTACCCACCCAACCTCACATTATAAATCACTTTAAACCTATTTAAATATTTTTTCCCTACATATCACATTATAAATCCCTCCCTAGGTATTTCAAAGAAGTTACGAAGATCCTCCAAATGTTTTAGAAGCACTCTTTTAAGGTAATAACTTTTGTATTCTCTTTTATTCACATAATTTCTTAATTCTAGGCCTTTTTATTTCTATATTTTTGTGTATTAATGTGTTTTTACACATCCTTTTATTATCCTTGTGATTCTTAATAAATAAGAGACAATATTTGACTCTCTTTAAATCCATTCATGAACCTTTACATACACCCATTATGCTATTGAAATTATCCAGTAATTTTTGATGAAAAACTTTTTTTTATAAATATCTATCCACATTTACATTCATAATTATTTAAATAGTCTACCTATATTTTATTTATTGGTAACTTCCACAAATTTTTCCCACACTCATTAATCATTATATTAAATGTGATAAAATATGTTCTTATATTCTATGATTTATGTGGAAGAAAAATGCATGAAAATTATATGAATTTAATGTTTGAGCCCAAAATTCCATATCTTTAAAATATATTGGATAATGTTTTTATCTCATGAGAAACAATGTATGGTGGTTTATTATCCTCATAACAATTTGTTATGAGGTTTCTTTTGTACGAGTTGACTTATGTTTATGATTTTATGTTTTATATTATTTTAATATTAATATGATTCTTGGACGTTACAATATTATATCATTATTTGGTGTTCAAGAATATGATTATTACCCTTCAATGTGATCATGTTATTCATGTTGATTCACAATAAATACTTTAATTTATAAATTTCTTATATTATTCCATTACTGGTCATTATACCTCACCCCTTTCTCATCTACATTGACAAGATTTCTCATTTTGTATCAGAAGATAAATTGGATTTAAGGAAATTTTTAAAAGTCTTAAATAATAATGTTATATCCCTATTCCATATTATGGTGAAATGTATGAAAACACCAAAATCTACTAAGCCTCTCTATATTTTTGGAATGAATTATTTGTATCCTTGTTTATTAAATAATGAAATAAAATGTATAAAAAATGATATGGGTCGTCATACATTTGAATAAATTTTTTCCATAATTAATATGATGTGAAAAGATTGATGTTAAAATTTATTAAATTTTAATTTTTATATTAGATATTTAAATAAAATTATGTCTTTAGATAAGGGGCTAGAATTTTTAGGAATGTGATAGATGTGATGTGATAGGGTATAAATGAACTTGGAATGATGTAAAAGCTAGTTTGGGATATAATATCTTATATATCATAGTATTTTTTTGATCTGAGAATTGGGTGATATGATATTCAATATTCATATACACCACCACTTTAGTCGCATGACTTAAACAATATCCATGTATATATTGGTACTATGTGAAATACCTATAACTAGCATGTTTTAGAAACATATGGTTTCATGTCCCCAGATTTTTATCACGATTTTTAAGTCTGATGTGTTTGTATATTCAATATGATTTGGAATTATATTTGGTTATGGTATATTTAATTTGATGTCATCTAATGTTGTCGTATGTTGAAATGGGAAGGGAATTTACTATTAGGATGTATGATGTTGATTCATGGGGGATACTAGATCACTATTGACGTTTGTGTATTGGTACCCATGATTTTTTATTTTTAAATATATATTTACATATTGTATTATTGGATTTGGTGTGTGGCTGTGGTGAGAAGTGTTATGAATCTTTATTTTGATAATATATCATTTTAGTTTTATTTTGTTATCATAATGAATCATATTTATGATTTCTTTATGTTGGCATGATTTTTCCTTGGGAGGAGGCTACTGTGTATGTACTATACCCACCCCTATTAATATATATTATTTTTCTAGTATTGCATAACTACCTAGAAGGCTAGTCTAGACTATTACAGTATATAACCATAGAGGTTGGTGGAAATTAGAGTAGTCACTAAATATTTTCTATATTATATTCTTAGCTTTATGGTATTTTATTTAACATTTGTTTGGTTTACATTGGTGTTAAGTGATTAAAAGTAATTTATATAATATTTTTTGTAGATATATTGGATTTTTTATATATTATAATTATATTTTTATTAGTTGGTTCATTATTTTTCAGAACAATAAAATTTAAATATATCCCATGTTACATTTTTTATACCCTTTTTGTGATTCACTACCCCATAGCCTATTATAACCAGGTTATAGGTATCCCTTCAAATATTACTTCCATCCCAGGATAGTTCCTAATAGGTTTCAATCATGGATAAATGGTATCAATGTGATTGATTAACATAGTAAAGATTTTATAACAATTATTTGTGTGGATTGAATTAGTTTAGTTGGGAAATGATATCATTTTAACATAGTATGTAATCTAAATACGGAAGCTATAAATGGATACAAAAGATCCCTCATGACCTAAAAAAGGATCATACATATCCTACTAAACATATATAAGAGAGTGTGTACTAATATTATGGTAGATTAATCATTATATTATAAACATCATAATTATTTTTTAATATGATTGAATTTATGAGTGTTAGAGAGATTTAATAAATAATATTAAATGAACTTAAAGTATTTTCATACCTTAGGGTGTAAGAATTATTAATCTATGATTTTAGACATGGATAGTGGATGGTGATTTAAAATAATATATGTGGGATATGTATAGTAGGATAGTCAAGTTTTTTATATGTGGATTTAAAAGGTTTTCTTTAGACTAAAATGAGATGTAATTTTTTTAGTCCAAACATCACCCATATAAACTATTAAACACCAAACCACATCCCAAAAGACATATTCAAATTTAAAAATTCAAAATTAAAACATTGTAAAAACCAAAATCTCGGGCAAACGATAAAACAACCACCGAGGAGACACCTCACCGCCATCATCAACACGTTGTCCAATCATCTCAAAACCGTCGCATCGTCGCGTCACTTAAACATCAACCTCGTCAGCTCATCACTACCGACCTCTTCTCCGACCACCACCGCCAGCACTTGCCGCTGTCTCAAAGAGCCTCCCTCCTGACATAAACTCTGATCCAACACCACCACCATCGTCACCGATCAACACCACACCAGAACATCAAAGCACCTCAACATCATCAAGTCATCGTCCCCCACAACCAAACCACCACCAGCAACAAAAAGAATGAACTGAATGAAGATCTTGCCTCCTGGAACACGGATAACCACTCAAGAAGCACCTCCCAAATCTTACATGACAACCACCTCGCCAGACTAACCCGGAGAGGAGAGGGGATACCAAAAGATAGAGCAGAGTAGAAGAAGTAAAGAGTCTTCACGATGAGCCAAGATCTTCACCGAAAGCACCCAACCGAACTGAAACCCCGACAAATCCTGAACCCAAACTGGGCCACCTGGAACCCTACTACAATGCCCAATACAACCCAAAGCATCTTCGAATCCATCGTACCCGACCGACCTGGATGTAATCAGTGGATCTAGAGGCCAGAGAGGAGTACAAGCCCGCAGGACTTCCGTAGAAAGTCGTGACCAAAGAACCACCAAACACCAGACTCACCATAAAACAACATCAACGAACCTTCACGAACAAACTAGAGACCACACATCCATTGAAACTCCTCACCAGAAATAGAATCGATACCCCTTGACCACCATGTAATGAGGACGAATAAAACGGGATTGAAACCCTAGAACGAACATGGGACTGAGACCCAAAGATGAAGAAATTAAAGGGAAAGTCGTTCCAGTTCACATGTTGAGTTTTAATGTCTGGTCCTCTATCATAGGAACCCACCGCCACCGCTGAATGTCTGAGCCACCAAATCAACCAGTCACGGTGACCTGCGCCACTGTCACACGAACCCACTGCCACCGATGAATGTCTGAGCCGCCAAATCAACCAGTCACGATGACCTGCATCTGTAGTGTGAAGGAAAATAGAAGAATCGCCACCTCTGAATGTCCGAGACTCTGTCACATGAACCCTCCACCACTAATATCCAAAAGAAGAGGTGAGGAGCAGACGAACCCAAGCCGCAAGAGTAGATTTGAAAGAACCGTGGCAGAAGAGAGCCTCCAATGACGCAAAGCAGTGAGATCGGGCTAAGACAACTCGACATCAGAGGTTGGGGGAATGCCTCACCTCCAAGCCGAGACAGACCAGCACATACACAATAACAGAACACCACCTCTTCGTAAAGTGAACTATGGTCGAATCTGATAAGCCTCACAAATCACAGACAACCTCGGACCCGAGCATCCTCATCGCCCTCCAACCAAAGCATCATCTTCACACGAATAATCCGCCCACTACGAAAGCACGCCAGCCCCTGGCTCACTACTAGAGAACCGCAAGAGAATGTGGGAGCATCTCATGACTCATTTTTGGATTGTATTTTTATTATTATTTTAATATACTATTGGTAATAATAAATATTATACAATCAATAGAGAAATGAAACTATATGTGAGTTTAGGGTGAAATTCATGAACCACCTACACTATTCCTAATTCAAATTGGTAGATGAGGATGGGATGGAATAACAATTTTATATTCATTGTAGGGAAATGAGAATATCAATTGTGGTGGAATATATTCATTTTTTATCACGATTATTTAGAGGCAATGTGAACAAATCTCATTGGTAATTTTATGATGTTAATTTTTATCATTGTTTCATACATCATAGTGGAGATAAGAATTAATATTCAATTGATTGATGAAGTCAAACATATGATATTTCAAGTAGAAATTGAAGATCACCCTTCATTAATAATCTTACCTCCAGGTAGATGAGGATGTGAGGGAAGAGCACTTTATAAGAGTTTTTTATTGAGATTCAGTTCAAGGTCAACCAATTTATATAGAAAACATAAACTGAGTTGGTAATAAAATATGATGTTACTGAGAAGACGCTATTACAAATGGATTGAATATGAGTGGATTAATACAGAGTATATAATGATTGTTATGATAGTTTGGATTATGATCATTGAGGGTTTCACTTATTCCATTAGTTTATCATTGCTTAAGAGAAGGTATTTTATAGTATTATATTTCAAACACTATAATCACTTGAATCTTTTGGGGATAAATGTTTCATTGGATATATTTTTTTTTCAAACATTACATAGAGTTTTATATGAATCCAGTAACATGATAGTGGAATAATATTTTTATTTTACAATTCCACCCTTATGTTAGTTTCTAATTCCCCCCAGACCAACACTCGTGGGTCTAGTGCTAAAAAACATTCTTTATAATATATATTTGACAGTAAGTGAGACAAACCTATATTTTTTTATAAAATAACCATAATATAATAATTAAAACTCATAAATCACTACACAATATTATGAAAGAAATGTTTATTTTTATGAGGATCAATTATATAATATTTTTTTACAAAATGTGTGGTCATTTATCTATAATAAAACCATACTAGACTCCCATTTAGACATATCTTAGGATATACTCATCTTCATAACCTAATGAATAGAAACATAATAAATGTCTAACATTGAGTGATCATTAACGTAAAAACACATCAATATGTCATGAAGGGTTAAATCAAAAGCATTTGATAAAACATTTATAAGGGGAAATATATTATCAAAATAATAGTTGATAACAAGAGTTCATCATAATTCATGATATAAGGAAACATACTGTCAAATGAACTAATTTGTACCATGGAAGAAGACGGTGACATAATAAACATAAAACAAGGAGGACAATCATATACATATGAAATATAAATTAGGAGTAAGTGCATTAAACTATAATATTCTGACGTCCATATTGAATCTTTTGTAAAATGATGTATGTTATCATTTCTGAAAACCATTAAGTGAAAAAATCCATATATGATCATGTCCATAAATAACCATGTGGAAAAATCAATACGTGATCATATCCACTCATAATATTTTTAATTAAGCTATAAATTCTTATATCCATGCACAATCATGTCAAAAAAGACATACATTATCATTTATATGAACAATAATATTGACAAATATATATGTTGTCAGGAACATGCACCAATATTTGAAAAAAATACAAATTTAATCATGTACACTCACAATCAGATGAATAAATCTATTAATTATCATGACCATTCATAATAATTTTTAAAAATATATAAATTATCATGTATATTAATAATCTTGTGAATAAATAAATACACATTCATGTCCATAAAAAATCTTGTGAGTAATTAGATTCATGATCATTTCCACAAAAAATCATACGAAAAATGATATATGTTATTATTTTCATTGAAAATATTGTAAGAAAATCTATACTCAATCATTCCCACGCACATAAATTTTAACAAATATATACAAAATCATCTCCACACACAATCATGTTAACCAATTAAATGCGATCATGTCTACACACAACATTATTATCTCATGAGATATAAAATCATAACAAATTTATTAGAGGGATATATATAATCCCACTCATAAATTATCCATACATATGTGTGCCACATGAAAATAATAATTTACCAAATAATAAAGAACTCAAGGAATGAAAAATGTGTTTCATAACTTTTCTAAATGGTATTAGAAAAATTGACCCCAAGAATATAATAGGTTGATATCCAAAACTGAATCAGCCATAAAAATTATTTTATAAGAACATTTATAATGGTGTTCATAAAAAATAAATTCCTTGTATTTATATACTTCAACCAAAAATATGATAATTAAAGTGATATTGTAAAATATTTTTTCCAAAAGTATTTTATTGTGGGTTTATCCAATGAAGTTATGAGTCACATTGAAAAGTTATTTTTAGAAAGGTAAATATTGAGTAATTGAAAACAACTATTTTTTAAAATTATTATTTTGATAAAAATATCCATATCGAATCCTTTGAATATAAATATAGCTTTAAAAAATGTGAAGGGATAACATTTTGAAAACAATTAATTTTAAAAAAATGATTAATAATTGGGCCTTGAAAAAACATAATGGTTTAGAAAATGTGAAGTGAATGATTTAGAAAACACATAGTTTTTAAAAATAAACATCAATAAGAAATACTTGAAATGGCATAAATAATATCCCTAAAATGTGGAGTGGAAGATAAATAATTATTTTTTTTAAAGGATGCAAAGCCTTTTTATGTTCTTGATGTACATTTATTGAAAACCCACATCCTAAATATTGTAACTGAAAAGTATATTTTAAAAGAAAAAGTAAATATTTGGGGCACATTATAGATAAATAAATTAGGTTATTGTATATAAATAATAACATCTGATTGAATGGAAAATTTAAAATCTTAGGAGGAACATTCATTTAAGAGGATGATAATAATTCTCCACATCAATATAATTTTTATAGGGAATATATTAAAACAGGAGAAAGATATGAATAAATATTTTCATTTTAAATTGAGGTAAATATAATGTACCATGAAATAAAATATTAGTTTGGATGAAACCAATCATGGGATATTTAAGTTCAAGAAGAACCATTATAATATAACAGAGGGATTCGAGTTAACAAAAACCCATAAAACATTATTATCTTTGGAATCAAAAGAAATTTTAATAAATAACATGATATATATATTTAAAGCCTATTAATATCAATAATATGTAAAAATACACTTATTTTGACGTAATAATACTACAAAAAATATATCATGGTTTATAAAAACAAATATGTATCACGAAATTAAATTTCCAACAATGAACCCATTTCTTAAATGGTAAAATAAGAATCAAAAGAATAAAATAGGGTTACCATGAAATTAACATTAAAATATCATGAAACTAAAGCAATTCATTATGCATGAATTAAAAGGGGACTTGAAGACTCCATATAATTTACATAATGGTGTATAATATTAAAAATTATATAATGGATTTAAAAATGAGATAGAGAAACTCATAACATAATTTCTATCTTTAAATAAAATGCTTGAATATCATATATAATAAAAATTATGAATATTATTAAAAGATTTTATAACCTTATTTTTAAACATATAATTTTATAAAGATCATTTATAATTATTCATTATGTGTATATAATTTAGTTATTATTTACTTTTGATATTAGGTGCGAGTAATGTTTATTGTTTTAAACTAGTTTCATAATACTAGATTTTTTATTAATTATTATCCCAATTTTAAACATAATAATTTCATAATAGAATATTTAATTAATTTTTCTATAATTATTTATGTTGATATAATTTCATTCATGGGGTTTTTAGTTACAATCCTTAAATATAAAATCTCTAATGAACATGCTTTGATGATTTTCAATGAACGAGTGTTTGTATTTTAATTAATAATTTTAATGTTTATTTTTCAATTAGAAGTCAAAATAAATTCATTATTTACTAAATTATAACATATATTATTAGTAATTAGTATTCCAAGTAATCCATGAAATTGTTTTCTTACATTGTTCAAATAGGTGGTTAGACAAACCCAAACAAAAACATACCCTAATTAATGGTTGAGTATGGTTATGAAAGTGGTTTATTTTTAATTGATGTCACTATTAAAATAGAATAATTATAATATTTAGATATTTTTAAGGTGTATAATTTTATTTTAATATATTTTTACAAATAATAATGTTACTAGATGAAGAAAATATACATTACACTAAGGAGGTGGTTGTCCGCACACACACAGAAACGATGTTTTTGTTTTCTGAATGGAATAAGGGAAAGGTGGTTAATAATTAATTCCTTATAATAATGAAAATTCGTATTAAAACAATAATAATTTAATTATAGAGTAATGTAAAATTATATTTTATTTTGTATTATAGAAAATATAAAAATATGATAAAATATCACTTACATTGGGGACTTGAGTTTTCCCATTGAGGACTCCATATACCTAGAGTGTATAGGGTAAATTATTGTGAGAACAATATAATTAAAGTTAAATATTATTTTATTTAACTAAAATAGGGATTATTCTCCTGAGTAAACTAAAATTTTGGAGTTTCCTTGAAGGGGTGGTGAGATGCCCCTTTTATATGCGGCGAGAATTACATTTTTTATAAATATTTCATAATAATATAAAGAGATACCTTGTTATAGATGTTAATAAGACACTAAACTTTTTTACAATTAAGAGGAGGTAATTTATTGATGATAAAAACAACAAAAAATAAATTATAAATATATATTTAACACATTTATCTTTTTACACCTTTGGTTAACTCTTTTTGTACTTTTATCTTTTACCATATAAGTAGTATTTACCTCAATAATTCATTTTTATACCTAAAAATAAATTTTTACTCATTCAATAATTTATACCAAATGATTAAAAATTTATATGTTTAATAGAAAATAATTGCATCATTAGGGCATGAAAATAATAAAATATTATTGTTAGTTAATATGAGTATTTTTAAGCTTGAATTGTTGGTGTAGGATAAAATTGTAATGATATAAAGCACATTATTAAAAAAAATTCATTTTAAATAAATCCAAAACAATGGTTTACAATGAAAATTTAAAAAATACCAAAAACTATTTATTTTGTTGTAAAATATTAATTAAGATCATAAAATGTTAAACATAGGTTTTATAAATTTATAATGATATTAAAAATTTATATATTTACTCCTTATATATATATTACCAATAATTTTATTTATATTTTTAATTTCTACCTTCTACTCGATAGGGTCACAAAAACTATGGTTTTAGTAAAAAAAATTTTTTCTGTATTCACTAAAAGTCCCTTGTTTAAGAAGAATTAAAAATATATATACTATGATTATATTTTCATAATGAATTAAAAAAATTATTTATCAAATTAAAATTCCAAAATTTATATGTAAATCTATTACTTGAAAATTTAAACATAAATGAGAACTTCTTTTATTTTTAAAATGGAATTTTTAGCATTAAGTGTACTTAATATTTTTTTATCATTTTATAATTGAAATAATGTTAATAAATTAGTTAATGTATATAATTTTATTTTAAATGTATTAAATTTAATTTATTATCATAAAATATTTTAAATATAAAAATTATTTTTTAAAATATTGTTTTTACATTGAATAATCTTTTCCAAATACCATTAATTACTTATATTTTAAAAAATTTAATTTCACTAATCCCTTGGCATTAATAAATTTGTTTTTAATTTATAAATACATAATATCATACATTAATAATAACAATGTTAATACATAATACATTATTTTATATTTTTATAATATTTTATTATAATATTTTTAATTCGTTATTTATTATTCATGATTTATATTATTTTAAATTTATAAAAAATAAGACACAACTTTAGTATGAATACTAGTTAGATAAATATATAATGAATATATTTATAGTATCTAGATTTCATTCCTATATTAAACATTACAAAATAATTCATTTTATTCACACTTCATAAGTCACACATCTTATTTAAATAGATTTAATTATTTATCTCACAATATGATTTCTCCTATCAGGACGATTTACACATTATAGATTCTATTTGGAAATTGGTGCTCCTCAAAGGTGAATATGATCCAATAGATCTCATATTTTTGATTAATTTATTATTTTATATTGAATTTTACCTTTTCATTTATGCACTTTTTAATGTATGTAATAATCAATGGTGAGTAATAATATATCATTTGTAATAGTTAGTTTAATGTTATATTATTGTAATGTATTTCTTTGGATGAATAATATTTCATTAGTTTAATTTATATATTATAGTAATTATTAAAAAATATATTTCAATTCCATTGAGAAAATAAAAAGAATAAAAATTTTATATTCATTAACATATTGTTTATTTAATGAATATGCTTTCTAAAAACCTAAGGAATTACATTATCCTCTCCCCACTAAATAGCCTGTGTCATCAAAATTTTAATTATCTCTTAATAAAAATAATTCTTTAGGGTATCCAAATATAATCATGCATCAAGATATGGATTTTAATATATACAAACAATTCTATATTAGGGAAGACTTGGAAACAAATATTTTCCATACTAATAGGAATTTTTTTCTCAACCATTAATTCCAAATATCCATTTTTAAATATGTTACAAGATATTATAGAGACATGACTTCAATAGAATAATTTTCAAGATCTTATTTCCAATGAAATATTACAACCATAATGATTATGATAATAAAGAGTAGAATCAGAGAAAAATATCATATGAATATGAAATTTCAATATTAAGATGCCTTCTCTAATAACAGCTTTATTCCAACCTATGATATTGTAATTTTAACTATTTCACACATTTTTCATCCTATAACTCTAATTTTTCCTCCTATGTTAATTTATAATTTTTTCTCCCATAATTTTTATCCTAAAAAAAGTAAAAATAGGAAATAGATCTTTAATAAATGATAGTAATGAGAATTTGATTAGCTGAAGAAAATCCATTTGCAGTCTATATACAGGTGTGAAATTTTATTCTCAGTAATAGTGAACCCTAATTTAGATTAATTTGATACTAAATTTTTTTCAGTGGGATTACTCCTAGGTTATTCAATACCATAGTCGCATCTATTTTCCAGTATCTAGATATGGATGTAATTTATAGAAGAAAAACATAATATCAACATTAAATAACTTCCATGATTTGATTATATGGTTAAAATCATCCCTTATACTAATAACTATGGTTTTAACTAATGAGATCTTATACTATAAAGAAATGACAACTATACCCTACTCTAATACTAAGTGAGGCTACCCACACTCGCACTCTTGGGAATTGTGCTAAAAAACATTAATTAAACACTAGATTTGATAAAAAGTGAGATTAAATTATCTTCATTTTACTGCATTGTCATAAGATAAACATTAGAACTTAAAAATCATCACACAATACAAAGAATAAAAAGTTTAGTGTTTTTGAGGAAAAGTTATATAATCCACTTATCTAACCAAATTTTTGTGAATTTCATCATATTTATACAGTACTAGACACCATTATTGACTTATCATTAGTAATATTACTATTCATAACTTAGGGAATTTAATCATAATAAAGTTTTGATATCAAATTCTTAGTAATGAAAAAATCATCAATATGACTTTAAGGGTAAGATCATATGAATATGAGAAAACATTAATATGAGAGAAATATCTTACTAAAATGATAGTGAACAATAATAGTGAACCATAATTCATTACACAAGTATAATAATTATAGGAATATGAAATATAAATAATATATAATTATAGTCAATGATTACATTGTATATGAAGAAAAATGCGATCATGTCTATACATAATCTCGGAAAAAATAAATATATGATCATGTTCATTAACCGTAATGTGAGAAAATATATAAGTGATCATGTCTACAAAAAAATGTGAAATAACATATATGTGATAACATCCACTCATTTTAATTTGAATAAATCCATATATAACCATTTCCATACATAATAATGTGAAGGAAAATCACACGGTCATTCACATTCATAATCATGTGAGAAAAGATAAACACAATCATTTCCTTTCAATATCATATGAAGAATTCCATCTCCAATTACGTATAGACACAATCATGTGAACAAATATAAGTATGATAAAGTCTATGAAAAATTATTAGAGAAAATATATATGTAATCATGTCCACCCACAATTATGTGAACAAAGTTATATGAATAATAATACAAGAAAATATTGTTAACCAAGATATATATGTTAATTTATAGTAACAATCATGTGACAATGTTATAAACCATTATTACCACGCACTATCATTTGAATAAAACTATTTTTGATAATTTCCATGCGCAATAATGTGAACAATGTTATACTTGATCATGTCTATGCATATTCATGTTAATAACGAAAATGAAATCCTATCCTCACTCAACATTCTTATCTCATGAGAATTACAATCATACATAATGATTTGGAGGACTTTATAGGAACCCACTAATCAATAAACTATCTATATGTGTTCCACTATAAATAAATTCATACACACATCATAAAGATCCCATGGAATTAAAAATGGGTTGTGTAATATTCCTAGATGGTATCACTAAAATTAACACTAATAATGTAAACAGTTTTCCCCCAAAATTTAATCTCCCTAAATCATAATTTCATAAGAACGTTCATAGGTTCTATTATGAAAAATAACTTCCAAGGAAATAAAACCCACATAGATAGAGGAAAATTTATGAAAAACATTAAATTGGTTTGGTAGAAAATTCTTTTACATTTTTTGTAAGTGATGAAGTTATGGGTCCCATATGAAATTTCATTTTTCGAAAGGTCACTTTTGATAAATTGGCCATAATTTGTTTCCAAAATAAATATTTTTCATTACATCTCAGCAATAAAGACTTGTAAAATATATAAAGGGTTCAAAAAGGTGAAGTGATGACATTTTGAAAAATTTTAATTTTAAATTTAATCATAAATAATGGGGCCTTATAAAATAAATTAATGTTTCTAAAAGGTGATGGGAATACCATGGAAACCCCATAATGTTTTTAAAAAACATCAATAATTGTTACCAGAAATTATTAAAATGTTATTAAAAGAAATTTGGATTAGATGATAAAAAATTTAATTTTGAAAGGATTGAAAATGTTTTTAACATGTTGAGAAAGCTTCGTTAAAAACAAAAATCATATAAAAATAATAAAAAATAGATTATTTTCTCAAGAGGATAATGGATATATAAATGCCCAATGAGATAAAAAAATGAGGTTCCTAATGTAAAGGATAACATTGGTATTAAGCGAAAATATGGATAAGGAGGAAAAACCAATGTAAGATAAGATAATGATTGTTCTCGACAATGACATACTTTTTATGGGGAAGAAATTCAATAAGGAGAAAGATTTGAATCCGAAGTCTAATTTTTCCAAGAGAGAAATATAATTTACCAAAAAATAAAATATTATAGTGGAATAAACCAATATTAGAAGAAGGATGATCAATAATAATAAGTATAACTCAATGAATGGAGTTAAGTTATCAAAAACTCTTACAACTTTGGTATCTTTTTAATAAATGAACAATTAAAGAAACAACATGTCCTAGATCTTCAAACAACATAAATTTAATTATTTGTAAAAATAAAACAGTTAGTAATTAATTCAACAATATCAAATATATCATGATTCATAACAGGAAATATGTCTCATGGTATTAAATTTTGGACAAAGAACACTTTACAATAACTGTAACATAAGAATCAATTGAATATATAATATATATAATGAAATATCTATTAAAATATCATTAAAATTATTGATATTAATTTTAATTAATATAATATAGATTCTAATACTCTATATAAAAAAATTATGTTATGAAATATAAAACATGTCTCATGGATTTGAAAATGAGATAATGAAACCCATACCTTAATTCCATTATTCTAGTAAAGTGCTTGAATATCCAGTAAAAAATAATATGTTAATCATATATTTAATAAAATTATTAATATCTATATCCTTTTATTAAATAAATTTATAATTATTTTATACATGTATATTAGTATGTTATTTTTTTCAATATATGGTGTGAGTAATATTGATCATTTTGAATTAGATTCAGAATAGCATTGTTGTTATTTGTTCTTCTTCTAATGTTTATCATTATAGTATCATAAAAATAATATTAATTGATGTTTTATATTTTTTAACGCTATAATTTCATTATATGGGTGTTTTGGTTATGGTCCTTAAATATGAAATCTATTATTAAAAATTTTCAATGATTTTTTAAGAACATTCATGGATATATTAATTAATAAATTTAATGTTAAAATTACTATTGATTAATAAAACTAAAATAATTATATAATAATTTATATCATATATTTTCATTAATTATGTTCTCAGAGTTATTTATGACATTAGTTTATATTATTTTTTAAGTATGTATTATAAACAACTTAAACATGAACATCCAATAATTGATGGACGAGTTTTGTCATTAAAGTCTTATCTATTATCATAATATATGTTAAAGAATAATATTGGTATAAAATAGATATTTTAGTAGTTCTGAATCATATTTTGTTAATTTTAATAAAAAACAATGGGACTAGATTAAAAAGAAGACACAGAAATTTTTGAGGCAATAGTCCAGACATACAAAAATGATGTTTTTTATTTTCTTAATAGAAAAGGGGTATGGTGATTATTACTTATTCACATAGAATAATAAAATTAAGTATAAAAACATTATATAATTTATTATATAAGAATTATAAAATTATATTTGGGAATGTAGGATATAAAATAGAAGTAGTTAGAAAATCTATACTCATAGTGGGGACATTGTTGTTTCCTTGGAGGAATCCTTGGAAATGGGGGGCATATGAACAATTCATGTTCATATGAACCAATTAAATGGAATTAGGATTATATTAGGAGGTAATAGGGTAAATTTTCAATATTAAACCTTAATTTTGCAGTGTTATTGAATGGGATTTATGAGTCCCCTTCTATAAGTGGTGAGAATGGTATTTTTGAAAATATCTAATCCCGATAAAAAGAGAGAACATGCTTAACATGTCAAAAAGACTCCATAATTAAAAATAATAGATTATAGAAATGTATTGTTCATAAAACACCACAAGTAATCATTCAGTAACACATTTTTAATTTTTTTTACCTTTACTATTTTAGTTAACTATCACGACCCATCCCTCAAGGCCCGTGTTGTGACTACCCTAAGCCCACCTCTCAATGTATAGAGTGGAATCCCGAGCCAGTATACAATACGACCAAAAAACATAAAAAAATAAAAACTCCAACTCTATAAATCTCATTCACTAGGAAGCATTCCAAAAGATTAGGTGAAGGGTAGCTACCTAAAGATGTAGAAGTGCACCATGTGTGTCTGATATCACTGAACACCACCAGGCCCTGGTCCTCTCTAGACTCTGTCAAAGCATCGGTCATTTTCCCAAGACATGACACGTGTTGGAAGAATCCCGTATTGTGGTGAGTAAAACAATACTCTATAGGGGAAACCAAAACAAAAAAAGGTAAATAACTAGATAAAAACCATAAAGGAACTCATAGTCAGCTCTACTCAGGTATGTATTCATCTATATACCATGTACTTACAGATATTCTCATTTCAATCACTAATAATCATAAGGTCAAACCTTATATCCTATACAAGGATTATCACAAAGTCTCAAGTGTTACTAACAAACTAAGAGACCACACTCCACTATCTCAGCCATCCCTAATGAAAATCATCTGATAGATGCATTCCATTGGTTATAGTCCTCCCATTATGAATGGTATGTCCACGAGAAAGTGATCCATCGGGAACATTCTACTAGGACCGACTCTAGTGGCCGACACTAGAGGTTTAGTCATCAAAGTCGTGTGCCCCATGCTAGACTAAGAAAACCTACGTGAAGCGGCTCGCTCCTCATCCTTTTTTTAGTTGAGGGATCACTACTCGAAACTAACCTTTGATACTTTAGTTTCCCATGTAAGGGGTGACCCATGCCTCAGTCCGTTGAGGGAGAACTAACTCCTATCAAGGTATTTTTTTCATCAAGTGGATGGGTCTTCTCCTTATTACTATGTCCGACAGCCAAGGGAGATTCATCTTTAATCAAGGACCTACATCCAACCCAGTAGGGGAGTAATACTCAATGACTGGAGGGCACGTGCCATGGTATGAAAGGGGGGTACTGACTCTGTCAGTTCATGTGAGGAGGACACATTTCCTAGTACGATAGGGGAGTATAGACTCCTATATTGCATGACTCGTACTCTACCTGGAAGTGGAGTATCGACTCTATTTGATCATGTGTGGAAGACCCTAACCTTTAAACAGTAGGGGAGTACTGAATCTGTATGTTTTTTTGCTACAGTGGACCCGTACCCTTGTACGTTAGGGGAGTACCAACCCCTGGCTAGTGGACCCACTCCCTGGAATGGCAGCGGAGTTCTAACTCTGTCATAGCACTACGAAAGGAGGCCCTAACCCCATAACAACATGGGTGTTATAACTCTTAAAATATAGGACCCACTCCATACCTAATAAGGGAGTACCAACTCTTTATGTGTTAGGAATGGAGGACCCGTTCTGTAGTCCAATAGGGGAGTGCCAACTCCAAGGATAGAAGACCCACTCACTAGGATGACAGGGGAGTACTGACTCTTAATTTAAAAACTTCTCAGAGTTACCACACCCTAAAATGTGGGGAATCCCATCTCTACCAATGCATATAGATAAAGATTACCCACACCTTGAGTCATCAATGGAGTAACTATCCAAAAATCTCATCATATGAATCACCCTGATTCTACCCAAATTCTAAAAATACCATGAGGGACTACTCTACAAATTAAATAGTCCATTCTCCAACATTCTAAAAAACATACCTAGAGTGTTTCAAAATGACTGCCTCATCACAAGGGTCCCAACACCATATAACGCTCGACAAATGGACTCTCTGTTTGGATGTTATGGGAGTTTTTGTGAAATAGTTGTTGGATGGGTTTAGTCTGATCTGACCCAGGTTGACCAACCTAACCCAGGTCTGACTCACCCTGAATCGGGCCCGCCAGTAGAACCCTATTCCACAATCAGCGCAGATCAGCTTCTATAGACTAGATACATCATATCCATGTATTCTATCCACTAGGTGGCACTAGCTGGTGCGACCACCCCATCGAACAGGTCCGCATTTGCGAAATGGAATTATCGCACACAACCCGACCATGTATGTCCTATAAAATGGTGTTTCTATGGTCAATGAGGTTGTTCACAATGTTCATCAACCCTATAGTGGATGCCACAGGTTCTCCTGACCACCACGGCAGGTGGCCGGCCTACTCACACTAGCACGCAGCAGCCGCTGCCTGCTGCAACCAGTCGCCACCAGTGCTCTAACCGATTGTTCTAAGAACCACCTTATGCGCTCCAATGGAAATTTCTTCAAAACAAAAGGATCCCTACAATCCATTCATTGTGTTCTTCATCATTGGGGTCTCAAAACTCTGTTGTGATCTCTTCTGGTGTAAATCACTCGATTTCTGGTATCACACACGCCACTTCGATCCACCCACCATTATTATTATTACACCACCTTCGTGTTATGTCCTTCTACTATCAGAGATATCAAATTGATTTGGCACATGGTGAACATGAAATGACTATTCGCTCATATTCCCATGGAGAATAATGAAAATGTGGCGATAAAGAGGGAAGGGGAACCAAAAACCAACCCAAGGAATGATCATCATCCAATGTTCTCTACAGACTTGATTCACTCCCAATAGAATGATCATGAATGAAATAAAATCATCCCGTAAGAATGATCAAACCAAAATTCAACTGGTTTGAGAGATGGTCTGTGTTTGTTTTTTTAAACCAAGAATTGGGGAAGAAATAATTCAAATAAAAAACTCTACCTCTATTTGGTTCTTTCACTAATGAATAATGTCTCCACATTGTTGTCGTTCATAAATTCTTGATCTGATTTGTCATTGGTGATCATCAATTTCTTGTCTCAGTTCCGATCTCCAAAGGCATCATTACCACTTCTCGGTTCACTAGGGTTCATTGTTGGAGGGGATTGCTTTCCATCACTGGCCTTTTGCTAATGAATTATTGAAGGGTTCCTTCCAAAGAAAATTAAACAACTTCTACCCTCGACCTTGGATCCAAATTAATCCATTAAGTTGAAAATCATGGTTAAACATTTTCTATTTTGATGAGTCATTGATGTTATGTTATTTCATTTAATAAAACTGCATATTTTATTTCTTTACGTTACATTCCATTTTGTTGCAAAAGATGAAAATTTTGAAGAAAAATAAAACAAATCATGTTTATTTTATATTGTCCGTTTTTTAAAAAAGTTTAAAAATAAACATTTCTTGTTATATCTCACCAGTAGAATTAAGTACTTCCTAGGATAATCCCACTGTTTTGAGTCCAATGGTGCCCTAATTTTTTTTATCTGAGTACCAGCTCAAGAGATAGAAAAACCTGCTCACACAAATAATTAATATACTTAAAAAAAGTTCAAAAATCCATTCCAGCAACTCCAGTTCTCATAATTACATACCCTCTTATATACTGGTATCATAAAAATCCCATTTCATCGTAAACAAAAATAATCTAATTCCAGACCATTACATTATCCCCACCTTAAGAATTTTCATCACCCTAAAGAATAATCCTATCCTCAAGGGAGGAAAACTTATTTCATCCAGGGTTCATATGCTGCTTACAAGCACAAACCTCGAGGAACCACTGAAATCGACCACTTTCATGTTAATATTCTACTATGTAATCATTATGAAACAATGTGCACATGACTCTAGCTACGAAAAGTGGTGAACACCTAAGCACTACGATCCATCTGTAGTCATGGGGTCTAGCTGGTCACCTCCACGCTAACCCCACACAAATATAGACAGAACTGCATAGTTTACTCCCACCCTTCGATGAAGTGTGATAAATACTCCACAAGAGTTATTCATTTGAGGTTAAAGCTAAAAACAAAAAGGTATTTACAAAATAAATTGGGCTACCTAAGAGTGAATGATGGGTCTTACTAGGAGAATTGTCTAAAACTCCAACAACCACATAAATTTCTGAAATTGAAACACTACCACACTAACTTGTCGTATTCTATCTGTGTATGGATGGTAAACTTCCATTTCATACTACAGAAACATCACAGGTTCTAATTGTGCCACCAAGGAACATTTCTAAGAATGACCCTTCTTGAGATTCATCACCGTGCTGCTTAAATTTTCCTTTCACCAGAAGGAAAACCAATTTTCACCATCGTAGACACACCACATCCTTTTACCAAAATATTAAATCTGGGTATGAAAGTTAGTAGTCCATACTAAGAATTAAATAATAATGTATCGATGCCATGAGTAAGAGATTTCTTCCGCAGCTCTCACCTCCAAGTGCCAGGTCACAAAATCAGTATCAGTGTGTGATTAATGGGTCTCCTACAACAGAAGTCTCTAAGCATGTGGTTCAAGTCCACGGTCTATCCCAAACCTCGAAATCTCAAACAGAACTCGTGGAAAAAAGAAGATGACTAGCACCTGTCTCTATTAAAATATGTATACAATAGAAAAGACATAGATCATATCTTCAATTTCACTTAGATATTCTTGGTCATAAGCCATGATCTCATGCAGATTTCCTTTCCCATGTCCTCCATCTCCCTAAGCCTGACATGGACTACTTGGGGGTGGTTGTGGCAGGGATGAAAACCACCTAACACCTCCTTCTGCTCATCCAACTCCCCTTCCATTCTGGACATCTTGTGAAACTTCTTTCATCAAAAGATTTCACTGCCAAGGAGTCTCATCTACCAACTACCACTTAGCGGAACAGAGGGTTAGAAAAACTCTTGAGAGATTCCCCATCTGTTTCAAGCGTAACATTGCCTCTACTATGGGTGATCTTATCCTTGTCATTGTTCCTGCACCATAGACCCATGTATCTGTGTTTGAGTATCAGTATGCCTCTTATTCTATGATCATGTCCCCCAGTTATCTGCTAGATCCCAAAAAACTCTTCTACCTCGTACCTCTGCTGCAGGTCACATCCATCTGCTCTTCCACCTGTTAGCTATCAGCCACTAGGGCTCGCTCCAACATCGTAGAATATGTCAGAATTCTAAGGGGTATCATCGATTCCCTGATCTCTAAGCATAGTCCCTGCACAAATGTTCAGACCCTGAATAAAGTGTCCCACAATATATCTTTAGAGTAGCAACAATGATTCATGAATCATGTTGAGTACTCTACTACCATCATGCTACCTTTCCATAAGTGGTGCATCTCCTGTATATACACAATGTGAAAATTCACTAGAAAAACCTCCTCCCTGAAGCGGCGCTAAAAGTCAATCCAGGTGATGGTCGCCTCATCATGCTATCGGTTCACCATGTTCCACCACCATCCCACGGATCCCTGTAGAAGTCCCACAGCTAATACTACCATCTAGTAGGGTGGTGTCCTCACTAAGTGAAAGACTCGCATAACCTCCTCTAGTCAATACTTAGCTACCTGAGGATCTGTCTTGTCTCAGATCCTGGGGGTCCCTTCGTTTGGATGTTGTATAGTGCACTCAGCCTGTTCACATCCTCCATTGGCAGCACTGGCATAAACTGACGATTGATGTGTGGTTGCATCACTAGTGCACCACTTGGATGTAACATCGTAGATTCAGTGACATGCATTAAGCCTCCACTCATAGTGTATCATCATCACGATCATGTTTTAGAATCCTATTCGGCTATCGTCTAGATGGAATCCTTAAATACATCAAGAAGAGCCACATTTAAATAGTATATCTGGAGAGCTAACGCAATGACAAGGAAATCGCAACCATTCGTACATGATTCATGCACCCTTTATTTCTTGGAAACTAGTGTTTTGTAGTATAGACTCAGAAAACATGTGTCTAGAGTCTTGGTGTATGGATACACCAGCCTCCGCACCAACATTGAAGTCTCTAGCAAGAAATAAGAACTCAAAACATGAAACTCTATTTCCCAAAAAACACAATCAATAGAGCCTCAGTATTTGAGGAAGAATTGAACACCTCTAATAACAATTTTTCACGACCTATCCCCCGAGGCCTATGCCATGACTACACCATTACCACGTTCCAAAGTACAGGGGCTGAGAATAAAATTGAATGCATTATTTTAGAAGTGTGAGGCATTTTCCTGAGTACCTTTACACACACACACAACTACCGACAAAAGGTATTAGAAAGTAAAATCCAAGTAAACCATGCATGCAATCCACTAAGTAAAACAGAACTAGAGTACAATAGAAAGTAATGTACAGGGTGGAAACCTAGGCCAGTATAAGATCCCACCAAAAGAAAAATAGAACAAAAGTAATACTCGAAGTCTCTGATGCGAATTTGATGGAAAGCCTACCTGAAGATGAGTTGAAGGGTAGCTACCTAAAGATGTATAAGTGCACCTCATATATCTGATCTCACTAAACACCACCAGGCCCTGGTCCTCCATGGACTCTATCAAAGTATCAATTATATGAACGAGACATGACACATGCAGAAAAAATCACATGCAGGGGTGTGTAAAACAATACACCATAGGGGACCCAAAAACCACAATGTTAAAGAAAAAGATAAAAACAAAAAAGGAATGCACAATCAGTTTTACTCCGGTATATGCCCATACATATACCATGAAAATACAGAAATACTCTTTTCATTCATTATGAATCTTATGGTCCAACCTTATAGCGAGTTATGGGATTCTCATTGAGGCTCAAGTGTAACACAATAACCAGGAGATCACACTCCATGAGCTCAACCAACCCTGATGGCACCCATCTGAGAGATTCAATCCATCGAGTACAATCCTACCATTCAAAATTGTACGTCTGAGATAATGATCTCCATCAAGAAATTTCTACTAGGTCTGACTCTAGTGCCCAACACTAGGGGTTTAGTCATCATAGTCATGAACCCCATGTAAGTCTATGGAAACCCAAATAAAGAGGCCCCCTCCTCATCACTACAGTTAGTTGAGGGATTTCTGCTCCAAACTATCATGTGATACCTCAGTCACCCCTGTAAATAGTGGCCCAAGCCTAATTCTACCAAGAGAGAAATAACTTCTATCTATGTATCATTTTCATCATGTAGATGGACCTAATCCTCGTTACTATTTCCGACAACAGAGGTAGCTCCATCTCTAATTGAGGACCCACACCCAACCCGGTATGGGAGTACTACTCAGTGACTAGAGGACTCACTCAATGGTATGATAGGGGAGTACTGACTCTGTTAGTTAATGTGTGGAGGACACACTTCTTGGTACGATAGGAGAGTACCGACTCCTATAATAATAAACCATCATCCTACCCGATAGGGGCGTACCGACTATATTCAGTCATATGTGGGGGACACGCACCATGAAATAGTAGGGGAGTACTAAATCTATTAGTTTTTGGCTACGGTGGACCCTCAACCTAGAACATTAGGGGTGTACAAACCTAGGCTAAAGGACCTACTCTTTGGCATGACAGGCGAGTAACGACTCTGCTGTAGCACTTCGTAAGTGGGACCTGTACCCTATAACAGTATTGGAGTAATGACTCCTAAAATAGAGGATATGCACCCTACACAGCTGGTGAGTACCAAATCATCCTTTAAGATCTTCTCTTAGATCCTACAACCTAAAATGGTGGTAGTCCAATATCTACCAAATTAGAGGTATAATGAGTACCAAAGTCCTAAGTCATCAAGGGAGTCACTATTCTAACATCTCATTATAATAATCAACCACATTCTACCCAATGTCTTTCCGTAACGAGAGGGTATATTTTTCAAATCAAATAGGTTATACTCCAACATTCTAAAAAACTAACATAGATTATTTTATAAGTAAAGTATTATTAAAAGGGTATCGACTCCCCATACAGATCATCAAATCGATGATATTTTTGGATGTTACATGCATTTTTTTGAAATAGGGGATAGTTGGGTCTGACCCAAACCATTGGGCCAGGCCCAAACCAGCCCATTGGGCTTGGCCCTTAGGCCAGAATTTAGGCATGACCCACTATTAGTGCATGATGACTCATAAATAATAGAGGGGGAATAAACGCATCTGCATGCCACTAGGAAGCGCTCGATGGTGCTGCCACCCCTCCCAATTGGTCTGCATCGGTGGAACAAAATTATTGCACTCAACTCGGCCACATGTGTCCTATCACACGACGTCGTTGCAGTCAACATAGTTGTTATTTTCATTCAAAAACCCCACAAAAAATTCCGTGGTTTCTCTCGACTACGGTGGCAGGCGGCCGACTTCTGTCACACCAGCATGCGGCCACCACCAGTCTCCACTGGAACTGGTGTGCCGACCAGCTGTTCCGCAGAACATGGATGCACTCTAGTGGTATCTTCTTAAAATCATAAGGAGCTTTATAATCCTTTCAATAAATTCTTCTATAATTGGGGCTCAAAACTCTATTTGGTCACTTTATCCAGATGGAACTCAATTTTCAGTATCACACGTGCGGCTTCAATCCACCCGTCATCATTGACGTCACACCACAATCATATTATGTCCGTCTGTGATCCGCAATATCGAATAGTAGTGCCACAAGGTGAATGTGGGATGATCATTCATTCATATTCCTATGGATAATGAATAAAAAATAGGGATAAAGAGGGAAGGATCAAAATAAAAAAACCTAAGGAATAATCTTTATCTGTTGTTCTTAAAACCATGATTCACTCCCATTAGAAGGATTAAGGACGAAACAAAATCAACCCAAAATACTGAATAACTCTAGAAAAAAAATTTCACGGATTGATCTGTGTTTGTCATTTTGAAAACCAAAAATTGGGAATGTTATAATTAAAATATAAACCCATTCCTTGAATCATTTGTTCAGTGATGAAGAATGTATCTGTGTTGTCGTCATTCATCTATGCTTTACCCGATTCTTCCTTGGTGATCATCTATCTTCGGTCTTGGTTCCGATATTTAAAGGAATATTTACTGCTTCTTGGTTCACCGACGTTCTTCATTGGAGGGGATTACTCACCATCGTTGGTCATTTAAATATGAATTCTTCATGGTCTATTTCCCAAAATAATTCAACATCTTCCACTGTCGACCTTAGATCTTTACTAAGACATTAAGTAGAGAATCGTGGTTCAACGTTTTTTGTGTCACTGAGTCACGGACATTATTATATTTCATTTAATGAAAAAACATATTCAATTTCATTATGTTATACACTGTTTCGATGAAATAGTTTGAGATTTTGAAAAAAGTAAAATAAATCAGTTTATTTTATATTATCTTTTTCCTTAAAAAGTAAAAAAATTTCGTTTTTGGTCGAACTGCACCAGTCGATATAAATTCTATCCAAGGTGAATCTTGCATTTATGAGTTCAATAATTCCCTTGTATTTTCGATCTGAGCACCAGTGCAAAAGATAGAAATACACGCTCGCATGAATAATTAAAAACATAAAAAGTACAAAAATCCATTCCATCCACTCCGGGTCTCAGAATGACACGCCTTCTTAGAGCATGTACTTTTAAAAGTCCCATTTAATTTAAAAAATTAATTCCCATGGAATTCTGGGCCACTACATTTATAATTTTTTTACTCTTTTGGATTTTAATCATTTTCTTATAGTGAGTAATAATAACTAATAAATAATACATAGTGTTATGTGATTTTTTTACTGTATTACTATGATAGAATGAATTGTTTTTAGTTTAATAGATATCTTTTAATAATTAATCTATTTAAATTCCTCTGAAAAATAGAATAAATATTTTATAATAAGAAAAATATTATTTATGGAAAGAATATGTGTCCTAAAAACCTATGGTATAAAATTTTCATCCTTAAAAATAACCACCATTGTTGGATCATCATGATTTTAGATGAATAATGGAAGATATAGAAGGGAAAGGATAACATATTCATATTCCTCACAATTAATGACCTTGTTATAAAAAATATGTGATTGTAAATGATATGATGAGAAAAGAGGTGGTGGTGTAAGACATATACATTTTTTTAAATGGATATTCCTACACTAGTATGATTAGTTTTCATTGTATCTATTAACATCTTATATTATACCTAAATTGATACACTTGTTAACATGGGTTCATCATACTTCTTTATTATACATTATTTTTCAGTGTCTTATTATAAAAGAATATTAATATTCATAGACACTCAGTGTTTTGGATGTTAGTTATGGGTTAGAAATGATTTATGGAGGTATTTTAGGGTCATAATATGATGATAGGAAGATATATATTAATTGATGAGTTATTATTATTATGAATATAACCATTCAATTTTAATCATGATATATATTATTTTTAAAATTTACTATAATCCATTAATGTCAATTTGAGATGAGTGACCCACATCGACTTGGATTATGAGTATGTGAATTTCATTCATGAATAGGATGAATAGATGAAATGTAAATGCATAAAACTGATTAAGTCAAATTATATGGGGTCAGTGTTAAATTATATTTTTAGGTTGGGGGTTGTTCAAATGTTGTAAAAATGTTCATGGAAATAAATCATAAAATATATTTGACACTAACCCTTTAATATAATATTGAGTTTGGGATAGAGTCAGAAGAAACTCTTTCACTAATTTTTAAGTATCTATGTAGGATGATTCATTTTTCAAATGGACTGAATGCCATATTTTTTATTGATTTTTGATAACCCCACTTTAAAGGGATGAGGGGGAACCCTTACAAGGCCCATAGGATCAAATATTACATTGCTCATAGGATTAGGAGATTATATGACCTGATGGTCTTAGGTAATTCAACTAGACTATATACAAGGAACTGCCCCTCCACAACATCTGCATCATGATAGTAGCTCTCCAGCTTGACATGGACATCGGTCTAGGAATCCCATGAAAGCATAGGCTGGTCTCGATGGCATAGCCATACCCTCTCATTCTGATAATCCATTTGTCCCTGCTCTATTGAGTGCACCTGCTCTGAATCCTCTTCTAGGGCTACTCCTTTTTATGTATAGTCTGTCTGGAGCAACTATATGTGGCCTAGGTGACTTGAAATCCTTATGAAATCCAATCCCAAACCGGTGGCCCAAGGGGAATAGTTCCAGCTACTACAGTACTGAATAGTACCTACTACAGTACCCACACAATGTAAAGTTCTACAACAGTACCTGTGCATTGTATAGTTCTGTTATAGTATTTCTACAGTACCTTCTATCACTTTAAGAATCTATATATATGTCTGTAAATAATTAGAATAGTGGATTTCAACTTTCAATGGACAATATGTGATTAAACCATGCGATAAAAATGAAATGATATATAATTATAAATAATTCATAGTTAATTTAAAAATTGAAGGGTGAAAACTAGTATTTTAATAATAACTGTTTTAGGATTCCCTTAGATGAAGGTGATGAATGCCAAAATCATATAGACATTTCTCATTATTAAACATTGATACATGATTTTTTACAAAATATTACAATTTATACAACCCAAAAGATATATTAGTCTAGTATAAATGGGGCTTATGTACATATCATAACATCTTGAACATGGGATACAACACCATTATTAATAACATCCATAATAGGCTTCTAAAATTCAATTTGTTTCAAAACTATACTAGATAAATTTGGGACACACATAAGAAAGGATTGATCTATATATATCATTAAGGGAATAATCATGGAATACATTAATACATATTAGAAAATATAAATATCAATGGTAAATACAAAAACACGAATAATAAGGCATGATGTAAAATGATAATCATAACATGGGAAATGTGGCAACAAATTAAAACACTGAATCATAAACATAGGTCAAAGATAACTACAATGAAATCATGATAGACAAAGTACCATAAAATAATCATTTTCACTCTCTTTAAAAACATATAATCTCATGAAGCTAAACATTACCCAAATCATTGGAGTGTTATATAATTCTGAGCGCACCCATAACTTTCATTTTATTATCATGCTTAAGTGTTCTACATAGATCATATAACATGTGGTCATTCATCATCACATTCAATTCTTTGATCAAGGAGAGAGATTTTAATAAATTGAAGTCACATTTATTTGAATTATAGGTGTTTAAATGTGAACACCGATGATTGGAAATGGGTATCGTATACACTACATAATTTTTTTGTCTTGGAAAATCAAGGTAAAAAATTTACTACATAACAGCGTCACATAAAAATTCATAAACTGGGTTGATAAGAGAAAATGGGGTCTTTGATAATTTTTAAATAAAATTTTTGGTAATAGGGATATTATAATATGGGTCCCAACATTAGGAATTTGAAACTGATGAAAAAATATAATAAAGTGATTTGAATTAATGAACAGAAGGAAAAGACCCCTTATGTGAGTGTGTGATTCCAAATGCTTGGATGAAGATTTTGGATTACTCGGGCCACCATTGTAGGACTATAGAGAGGGGATGGATGAATATGTAAGTTCTCTTAGGTTTTTCAGAAAAGGGAAATGTTGTATTTGAGTGGTTTATATTGAAAATGACTGTGGATTTATTTATTATTTCCCAAACATAGGATTTGGACAGTATGTAATAAAATTACCGAAACCAATAAACTTCCAATTAGTTATCCCTTTTTTGAAAATTTGGAGTGGATTTAGTTATTTTATAAGGACAATGGTCAAATATATTAAAATAATACATTTTATTAGGTGGATTTGAGTCATACACTTAAGGAAATGATTTTAAAACTCTAAAATATATTAAAAGTTTCCAGGAATTAATAATGGATTTATAAAATTAATCAAATAATCTTAAAATCATATTATTTTAAATATAAAACATAAATTTGGAAATGGATAACTTTTTTACTATCTATAACATCTGTTCTAGGTCATTATCGGCTCATAATATGAAAGTATATTTATACAATTTTTAATTTTTTACATTAAAATTAAATTATATAAGAAAATTATAAAAAATTCACCATTTGATAATTTCAATTATCTGTTCCCTAAAATGATATTCATTTTATATAAATAATTTTATAAATAATATAATTTTTACATTTAAAATAAAATCGATATTTATTGAGAAATGATGGGATTTTTGACCCTGACAATATTCAAACAAGTATAAAAATTACATATAACTTCATAAAAATCATATAAAAATTTATATATAATAATCTTATTTTATTAAAATGTAATTTAATTTAACAATCCATTAATTACTAAAAAATAGATTCCTTAATTGAATTTAAATATTACCCAAAAATACTATTTGTGTTTTATTATATGAAAATAAAATCATTTATAAAGTAACAATAATAGGATTAAAATATAATTATTGTTATATAAAAACTAATTTACATACTCATATTTATAGGGTATTTATACATATCCCTTTAATTGAAATGTAGAATCCCTTAGTGTAAGGTGCATGCCATTGAGACTTTCAGGGGGTGGTTCAATGTACATGGTTTGGGCCGTGATCTCAATGAGCTTGATATTATCCTACAAATTGGTTTTCTCATGCTTAAGTTGTTTGATCAAGGCATAGTTTTGGTCAACGAAAAAACCTAGGGATTCTATCTCTCTTAGAATCTCTTCTAAATAGGGTTCATATGGTATGATCCTACTAGTTGACTTTAACAAATCCTTTGTCCATGTAAATTGGATTTTTTAGAACCTTGTATTTATACTAATCATGAGATCACTATCCAACGACTATATTATCAATGATAATTATTTTTAGTGGCCATTTAAACCTGATATTTTATAATAATATTAGGGAAGATCCTATTTTTCAGTTACCATATTAAATAATAATACGTTTAATTAAACCAAAATGGAAAAAAAAATTATAATAGTTCGGGTCATTACATCCTTCCACCATTTTTAAATCTCACACTATAAATTTTCATTTTTCACACTAAAAAATATGAAGGAAGCTTAGTTTCATCACTTCCTTCAGTTCCCACATAACTTCTTTAAACTTTTGGTTTCTCCACAATAATTTTACTAGGTTTATTTTATTATTTCATTGAACTTTTCCTCTAAGATATATGATCTATAACTTCTGCTCTTTATATGAGAGATCATTCTCCAACAATACCACCTCAATATTCAGTACATGTTAGTGGTATGTTATGTACTTTCTCAAGTGGGATACATGGAATACATCATGTAATTGAGATATGTTAGGTGGGAGTGCTAGTCGGTATACCACCACATTGACGCAATCTAGAATCTCAAAGGAGAATATATATCTCGGATTAAGCTTTCACTTATTTAAAAATTTCATCACATTTTTAAATGGAGATATATGGAGGAATTCCATGTATCTAACATCAAATTTTAGGTCTCATTGATGATATTCAATAGATCACTTTTGTCAACTCTGAGCAGCATTAATGTACTATAGAATGGTCTTAAACTTTTCCACCATTTCCTCAACCATTTTATGACCTAATAGTTTTCATTACCCATATTCATCCTAACATGTAGGTGTCCTACACATATACTCCTAAAGGGATTCATAGGGATCCATTTGGATGCATTTAGTGAAAACTATTGGTGTATGAGAACTCGACTAGAGGAAGATGATGATACCATCCTCCGTTGAATTCAATTCATCATGTTCTCAACATATCCTCAATTGTCTGGATAGTTTGATCAGATTAGCCATCAGTTTGGGGGTGATAATCCATGCTGAATTTCAGCTCAGTGTTTAGAGAATATTGGAGAATACTCCATAACATAGAGGTGAATCATAGATCTCGATCAAATATAATCGATAGTGGTACTCCATATAGCCTCACCACTTTGCGTATTTATATCCATGAAATATGATCTATTTAGAAGTCCTCTTGAATCATAATGAGTCTGAATTCTTTGTAAGACGATCAATCACAACCCATATAGCATTATTACATCATTATATCTTTGATAGACTATTGAAAAATTCCCTGGTTATGTTTTCCCATTTCTGTCGGTATGGGTAATGTTGGCATTACCCCATTATATTTTTTCTTTTTTGATTTCACTTGAAAAAATAAGATATATTGATTTCTATTCTGCAATCTTCATCCTTATATTCTCCCAAAAAAATAGTGTTATCAAATATCTCAATACAAATCTATTAGTCCTAAGTTAATGTAGAATATTAATCTATGTGAATAATCCAAAAGATCATTCATTAACTCTGTATTTTTTGGTACACATAATCTTGAACCAAATCTCACAAATCCTTCATCATTAACATTTATCATCACCGATTTCATATTTCATATAGTTTCCATAATCATATGAATTCCCACATAAATTTTTAGCATTATTGTCCTCTTTTTAAGGGATGGTTGAGTAATCATTTGTGAAAGGACTGATGATGTCCGTTTCTTTATGATTACCATGACCATCTTTTTCAAATATAATAAGATCACATCATTCTCAATTATAATCAATGATAGAATTGATGGATCCTTTATACTAAGAGCACCTACCACTTTATTTGATTTCCTAAGATTGTAGTGAATTGAGTAGTCATAGTCCTTGACCATCTCTAACCATATTCATTGGCACATATTCATCTCTTTATTTTTGAATATATACTTGATGATTTTGTGATCCTTATATATTTCACACTTCTCCCCAAAGAGATAATGCCAACATATTTTGAAAGTGAAGATCATTAAAGCTAATTCTAGATCCGGCATTGCTTATTTCTATTTGTTAACATTAAATTAAATTAAATCATAGGCTATGAATTTTTAATGTTACATTAAGACACAACATAATCCATTCTTCAAAGTGTCACATAATACCATAAAATGCTATCCACATATGTGTAGTGTCGGAACATATGCAGTTATAAACCTCCTTTGGAAATACTTTAAGCTCTATTCGTACTCATAATTCCATGTAAACATGAATCTTTTCTAATTTACGTAGTTAATGGGTTTGACGACCATGATAAATTTATCACAAATCAATGATAATACCCAGCTAATCCAAGGAAACTATAGATATCTAACTCACAAGTTAGACTCATCCATATTTCAATTTCTTATTGTATTGAAGGCTCTTAATATTTCCCATTACATGTAATGATAAGGCCCAATAATTGGACATCATTCAACCAGAACATTCATTTACATTATTTTTCATATATATTTTCCTTTCAGAAGGACTTTATCATATTACTCAGATGCTCCTCATGAGCCTCCTTGATTATGGATTATATTAGAATATCATCTATAAAGAATACATGATAGTTTTTGAGGTAATCTCCAAAAACTATATTCGTAATGTCCATGAATATTTTTGTAGCATTAGAGAGTCTAAATTGAATTAATATGAACCCATAGAGATCATACCTTATATAAAAAGATAAATTGGGGATATCCTCCTTCTTCATCGTAACATGATAACATCATTCCCATCGATCTAGCTTGGATAAGTATAATGATCCATGTATCTGATTGAATAAGTCATCAATCTGTGGCAGAGTATACTTGTTCTTTACTGTCACCATTTTTAGCTCATGATAATTTGTGCAAATGTACATTGACCCATCCTTCTTCTTGAAGAAGAGGATTGGTGCATCCCATTGTAAAGCACTTGAGAGTGTAAAACCTTTATCTATATCCCCATGTAGTTGATTCTTTAAATCATTGAGTTCCGCAACATGAATTTTATAGGGAGTCATGAATAATAGAAAATCTCTAGGTATAATATCAATTGAGAATTCAACCTCTCAGCTAGAAGGAAGACTAGGGAATTCCTTCGGAAACACGTCAATGTATTCCCTCAAAATAGGCATGTATATTAGGATGGTTCTTTCCTTATAATAAATCATTTATTCTAAATTATCATTCTCATAGATAAATTTTATCCATTATTGAGATATTAGTTCAAAGTAAGATTCATCCTTCTCCTTGAACTTGTAAAAAATTAGCGGTAGATCACAATATGTAGGGTGATTTCCTTATCATGACAATTTATATTGGATCTATATAGGGAAAGTCAATTCCTACCCAAAAGAGCATCAAATTCAAATAAAGTTACTATAAACTGGTCCTTTGGGATGTTGATCCCACAAATTACGATAGGGGAGGAGTTATATACTTGGAATGCAATAATTTCCTCATTTTCCATTTTCATGGACAACTATACTTCCATTATTTTGTTGTGACGTTTGTGTATTTCTATTAAAAAATCTTGACATGAAGGAATTCATAGAACTAGAACCAAAAAGTGTGTTCTATATTCTTGAATGAATAAATAGCACACCTATCACCAATTTGTTGTCCGAATACACCTTAGTTATTCTAATGGAAAAATTCTCTCCCTTACTACCTTGGAGGTTGTTAACTGTCCCAAATAACCCTTGGCTTAGTGCATTGGTTTAGTAAGTGCACTGATTCCTTAAATCTGAAGTAGTGAACATTCAAGAAACGTTTTAATAGGTAATTCCATTCCTCTATTTTATCAGTGGGTTTCTCATGGTGGAAATCGTTAGCTAGGTTTCCTTCCTTTCTCCACTGATATAATTTCATTTTCCCTCTTAGGAAATATTTTGGGTTCTTTTTTCCATACCTAGGTGATGTGGGATGTTAAAATTTTATGGAACTATTAGATTCTTTCATGAGACTACTGGAATTAAACTCAACATTATGCTTCTTATCCCTACAATACCCTTGTGATTATATGATGATAATTTCAACTTTGAGGGCATATATTACAATTTTCTCACTGATATAAAAGTCACTAATAGCTAGGTATTTACCTAGACTAGGTTTTAGTGCACCAAACAAGCGATAAACCTTGAATACAAGGGTAAGGGAAAATCTGAATGCATATAGAACAAGTCTTGTTATGTTTTCCTCATATGCCCTGATAGATTCATCATATTTTTGCTTGACGGAAAGGAAATACATTTATATTTTATGATGGAGTTTGTGAGGAAATATTTACTGATTTTTTTTTTCAGAATTACTTCCACCCCATCTCATAGATATCCTCCTTAGCATTTATATTATTGATCAATATCCACCATTTATCAGCTTCTCCCTCAATATAATAAATATCCAGTAGAACCTTATCTAGCTCATAACATTGAATGACAAAGAAGACATTCTCAATAGATTCTATCCATTTTTCTATGATTAATGGATTGGATAATCCATTGAAATTCAGAGGCATTTGACACATAAATCTCTCAATCACAAACTGTTATCTCTTGGGGTATTTGGGTAATTCTCCAAGTCCAGGTTTCTATTCAAGAGAAGAGTTGGATGAGATAGTATCATCACAAAGTTTGTGATCCCTTCTCCCATAATATTGGGAGTCTTATTGGTGCATTCATCACATTTCTCGTCACATTGATTATTTATCTGATTCCTCTTATTTTAGACCATTGACAAGAATAAATAGAAGATTAGGGATGAGTATTTTTGAACTATTAAACACAACAAGGGGAATGCAATTACATTATTGAGATAAATTATAAATTACATGTATTTCATTAACATATGTATTTATGTGCTTTAATATATGTTATCCAGGATCTATTTACTATCACATATTCTTATGGGTATTTTTTAGTTCCATTAATAATGGTTCTTAATGAGCTTATGAATTTACCAAATAATATATCCTATGAGTGTTAAACTAGTTGTACAGCAAGGCCCATTGTTGTGTAATAGGTTATGCTGAGTCAGCCCTGACACATGTTGTTAGAGTTGTTAGCGCTAGGCACATATGTGCGAGAACAACGTCCACTTGTAGTATCCATATAGGGATTTATTTTCTTGATAAATAACTTAATATATACTTTCATAAATTTTGGTATGTTTTTTATACGTAGTTTTTATCCTTAAGGGGTTCTCTAGATTTTTCAAATCCTAATCCCAAAAATAACTATCCTTTTCCTTTGAAACAAATATATCAACCCTAATCTTTATTACACATTAATACCTAATTTATTAAATAATATTACAATTAATACAACCGATAATATAGACAATCATTGTGTATTTTATAATTGGGTATATAACATTACATCTTGACCATGACATACAAAAACATTATTGAAAACTTCCTTAACATTATTATGAAATTCCATGTATTTTAAAACAACTTGAGATAACATGGGGAAATAAAAAATAAAGGGGTAATTTATAAATACTAGTATGGTAATAATCGTGGAATAAGGGAATAAATGTTATAGAATAAGAATATCAATGGGTAATAAAAGTAACATGAATAATAAGACATGATATAACATGATAATCATAACATGGGAAATGTGGAAACAACATAAAACATTTCATCAAAAACAGAGGTCGAGAATAATTGTTAGGAAATCACGATGGAAAAAGTCCAATAGATGAATAAGATTCACTCCCCATCCCATCAAGATGTTTCCTGACAATAAACGTTACCAAAATCATTGGATCACTATATATTTTTGGGCGCACCCGTCATATTAATTTCATTCACATTGTTAAGTGTGCGACACAGATCATAGAACATGAAATCATTTCTCACCACATTTCATTAAAAGATCAAGGAGTGTGGAATAAATAAAATAAATTCCCATTTCAAATAATTTTAAGTGTATGAAGTTGAAATACCTTTGATAGAAAATGGGTATGACATTCACGACATTATTTTATTGGCCTTGAAAATTATAGTGAAATTTCGGCAGCATAACAACATATCATAAAAATTCATGAAATGGGTTGATGAGATATAAAGGGATATATAATCATTTGGAAGTAAAATTTTAAGTAATAGGTATATGTAGATTCATGTACCAACATTATAAATTGGAAATAGAAGGCATAAGAATATAATGAAACTTGAAATAACAAAGAGAAGGAAAAGATCCATACTTACCTGTGTGACTCTAAATGCTTAGAAAGAGCTTCATTAGAGCTTGGGGGAACTTTGGGAGGAATATAGAGAGGTGATGAAATATTAAGGATGTGATAAAATTATTTAATGTGAAAATAAATTTGATCTTGGGTGGGTTTAAAATGGAAATGAGTGGTAATTTTTTTATTTTTTCTCAAACTTTGGTTTTGGACTCAATGAAATAAATTAACCAAAACAACAAAACATCCCAAGGATTCTAAAAAATTGGAGTAATTATAATTAGTTTTTTAATTAAAAGGGATAAATATTAAAAATGACACTATTTATTATGTAGAGGTGAGTCATACTATTAAAAAAATATTTTAAAACCATAAATTATATTATATGTTTTGGAGTATTCATAATGGATTTACAAAATCAATAAAAAAACATAAAATATAATTATTAAAAATAAAAAACATAATTTATTTTCTAGATACCATTTATTATATTTATTACAACACTTTTATCTCAATGGTGTCATAATACACAAAGTATATATATTATTTAATTTTTTACCATAAAATATGACTATTTGAGAAAATTACAAAAAAATTTCCATTGGATAATTTTGTTGTTGTGATTCCAAAAATAATATTAATTTTATTTAAATAATTTTTAAATATTTTCTTTTTCAATTTTAAAATAAAATCGACATTTAATAGAAATGTTGGGTTTTTTTACTATAACAGTTTTCGTACCCTTATAAAAATTAAATTTTACATCATAAAAATTAGATGGTCATTTATATTTAATAAAAAATATTTTATAGTAATATTATTTATTTCAAAAATCAATTATTTCATAAAAAAATTCTTTATTTAAATTTCAATATTACCCTAAAAAAGTATTTGTATTTTATTATATCAAGATAAAATTATTTATAATGTGATAATAATAGGTTGAAAATATATTAATTATTATTTACAATCTAATTTAAAAAGTCATATTTCTATGTTATTTGTAAATATCCCAATAATATATCTGAATACTCCCTAAGAGTAAGGTTTCTGTAAATGAGACATTGATGGGTTGGTTTGATATACATGGTTTGGGAAATAATCTTGATGAGCATGAACTTATCATGATAATGGTTTTGAACACACTCATGTTGTTGGATCTATTCATTGACTTGGTCAGCAAGAAAATTATGGGGATTTCATATCCCTTATAATCTCAAATTAATGGGTTGTATAGGGTATAATCCTACTATTTTAGGCCATCACATACTTTGTGTTAGTCAATTTAATTTTTAAAATGAAATATTTATTCTAATCACAAGATATAGGTTCAATAACTATATTATCAAAGGTAAAGATTATTACGGGTATTTTTAATCTGATAATCTATAATAAAACCTGAAGAGTTCATGTGTTTTATATAAACATATTATATAATATGAAATTAAATTATATCACAAGGGAAATTTTTTTATGACCATTCAGATCATTAAACAAATTTAGGAAAAAATGAATGTGTCACTATAGATATTATGAGTACGTAGTAGTTCCCTTCAAGGTCACAAATATATTGGGGGTCTTCCTAGTATTGATGGGATTGGTTTCTAATGAGATCAAAATGTATTTCATGTTAGTAACAATTAATAACATCCTATCTAATTGAACTATATAGAAAGAGAATTTAATGATTCTTGGGGCTATTTTAGAGAATCGTAAGAAACAAATTTTTTATATAAAATTAGCAACATTTTATTTCTATACATATAAAGTGCACTTAATTGGATAGGTCATTTATAAAAGAGGCACTTTTTTTATCCAAATATGATTGAGGATGATATCCCTTTATAATTTCTAAATAAAATCGTGAATTTTTGATGTTTTCTATATTTTGGATGGTTATTATATGATATTTCTATCTAATTCCTCCTTGGCCATGGAACCTTTTGTCTCTTTAAGTCATAAGGATAAAACTCTCATTAAGATGGATCTATGCACGGATACAATTATGTATTTTTAATAGGAGTAGATGATTCCCTATATTTTTCACTTGAATGAGGCTATATTTTTGATTGGGTTTTACTAGGATGATTCTCCTATTTTCTTACGATGTGTGTTAAATTAAGAGAAGGTGGTGATATTTATGTGGACTATGTTTTCAAACCCCAATGAGTGTAACTGTTTTATTCATGAAAATGAGATTATGGTTATAGTATTACCTTTAATCTTGTAAATACATTACATAATTATAGAGAACTTGTTTGTAGTAATATACCATAATAAATTTCGACATATATTTTTTTACAGGGACTAAAAACTATACATTTATAAATTGGTAGATTCATTACAATATTATGTTTTTTTGATTTTTTATACTCTGGAAAAATATTAATTGGTGGATGATTAACTAAAGTGGATGAAATATTATGATTTTTCTATGGGGTTATAGATAAAAATTAGATGATGCGATAATAATAATATTTGTACCTTGACATGGAAGTGGTTAACCATAGAACATTGTTATTTTATATTATTGTCTATTATAGCTTGTTATAATAATTGTATTAATATCATTTGGGAGTATAACACACCAAAAATTTAATATATGATTACCTTTAAAATAGTCAATGTTTTCGATAACTAGACCCACACAAAACACCAAACATAAATGAAAACCAAAATATATTTCAATGAAAATATAAATACAATGAATGAATATTAAAACTTATCTATTTAATTATAGTAAATAAATATGATAGAATCTTTATGAAAAATTTATAGAATGAAAATAAAGGTTAATTTTATTGAAGGAAATTCAATAGTATAGTTATAAAACCCAAAAAATTATTTTATAAATAATAATATACATTTCATAAATTGTATTTTATATAATGAAATTAAATATATTAAGAATATATAACAATGAAATATATTTATTTTATAAAAAAATACATTAACATTAATTTACATAGTAATTCAAAGGAAATAAAAATAAAAAAAAAAGTTAAATTGGAAAAAAATTATTTTTTTATTAAGAGTCCTCCACTATACTGTTGGATATTACAAAAATATTTAAATAGAAAATTTTATAAATTTAAATTTTTAATGTGTCCAATTTTTTTTAGATTAATAATAAAAATATTTCCACTTTATGTATTTTGTTGGATTTTCTAAAAAATAAGTTTTATCCACACTAATGTTAACCTTAATTTTTTTGGACATATTAATTTTTTTCTATAATGAAAATATTACTTAGAATTAGTTTTATAATAAAATGTAATTATTTCAATATTATTAATATTTATTTAGAATATATTAACCAAGATGAAGATTAATTACCATAATAAAATTAAAATGGTTATTTTCAAATAATTAATTTTATACGATTTATCGAATTTTTATAAATAAAAAAAGATTAATATAATATAAAATATGACAATAAAATGATGGTTAAACACATAAAAATTTTAAAAACACTCATTCCTTTAATAATTAATTACAGATAAGGATAAGAAACACTTAATATAAAAACAACCAACTTTCTATATAAATGGTTTATACCATATGTTATGTTTTATTTTAGATGTTAATTTGATCATATTTAGAAATTCGGTTTGTTTAATTAAACCATATATTCAGAATATACATGTAAACATTTGGTAATAAGGTTCATCAAATATTTTTTAAGAAAATAAGTACCATAGAAAATTTTTATTCCATATTCATATTAGTACAAATGTTAAATTTAGTATCTTTAATTTTTAAAAAATTAATATTCATATACACCATGTATAATTATTTTTTGGTATCAATGTCATAGACATATCAATCCACTAAAATTTGTATCCTAAAAAACAAAATTCTCATTAAATTTCATCATTATCCCTTACCTAAATTTTTTTTCCAAATTTTTTTCCCTCTTTTACATCTATAAAAGGACCTCACCTCTTCCCATGTTATGCCACTTCTATTCTTTTAAATCTCCTTGAAACCGTACCCAATTTAATTCTTATTTACCTCTATTAAATTTTTGGAGGCCCCTATCCTCAAAAAGTGACTTAAGTCTTTTAGTTTCAAAGGATAAATCAAGAGAACAACCAAATTATTAAATATAGTATCACTTAATCCATGTAATTTTTCTATCCTTCCCATCCACCATTCTCAATACCCATTCTAATCATATGTATATAATGAAATTTGTATAAAAATTACACATTTCTTTATAGTCATAGCATAAACATTATTTATTCCCCAAAAATTCTATAAAAAATGAAAATTTTGCTCATGTGCATATACGTACTACAACCTCTATGAATGAAATATATCATTTTTCATCACCAAAATTCATGGATGGTTCTTGAAATACATTTAGTGAATAAATATGTAAATTTTTTCTTGATTTAGAATATGTAAATATAAATTCATTATTTTATAATAATTATTATAAATAATAGATCATTGTAATGTTAATAGTTTTAAACATTCATACAAAGAGGAAAAAAATTTATTCATAGTGTGTAAAAATTTCATAACCATTAAATTTTATAATACATCCATATAATATTAATATATCACACAAATATAAACCAAATAAGATCTCTGTTCTTCTGATATAATGATATTACAAATAAACCACCTCATAACCATCCCTTAATATTGGTAGATATAGAAAACCATGAATATCATAAATGAATATTATGTATTTTTAGGTGGATATTCACTTCATTGAACAAACACACAACTAAGAACTATAATAATTAAATGCATTTAGAAATTTGGAACACAATATTTTAATATGGTTAATGATCTTGAATATTTCCAACAAAGATCTCCCCATTTAGTAATTCTAATTTACTTAACCTACTTAGAAACATTATTCACAACATGGATAAAGGAAACATAAGAAAGGGTGAGCCCAGATTCTCAATAAGGGTAAGCATAATATATATCAATATATGATCATATGAATGCATAAGATAAGAATAAGGGTATGTGATCATGAACATAACTTAAAAATATCATACAAAACCTATCATATATCATAAAAAGTTTCATTGAATAAAACATTGTAATATTAGAAAACATAGTCCATAAGATGATGAATGATTGTATATCAATCATGAACCATAACATTATTTCATAAAAGTGTGGATACATCATAAATATAGAAATCTATTTAATTTCTCTAGGTAAACATACATGATCATCAATAGAGTAGATTATTACTTATAACCTATTTTCTATTGTGGATCAGGACTCATCTATTTCCCATTGTGGATCAGAATGCACCATTTTCTCATAGTGTATCTAGATGCACGTATTTTCCATTGTCTATCGGGAAACACTTGTTTCACATAGTGGATTTGGACACACCTATTTCTTAGATTTGATTAGGTCAAACCTGTTTCCTATAGTGGATCATGCTCTTCGATTTTTTTCCCAATTTTATCTTATCAGATAAAACGCATTACCCATTGTATTGGTAGGGGATATAGGTCCCACCCATCTCATAATAAAAACCATAATTATGTGTGAAACTAGATCATGAAAATTAATCATATCATAAACATTGAAATTAAATGGTTATATTAATAATTTCATCCTATTATAACATATAGAAAAGATATAGTTTTCATAGTCATTTCATCGTAGAATAAATCACGGATATAAGTAGGTTTTTTAATCATTTCCTCATGGTATAACCCATGGAATAGAAATGGGATTCATGAAAATCATTCCATAAAATCATAAACCATTAAATTAAAGAATATTAATGGTATTTTCAGATCATATCCCTAGTAAGGAATAGGTAACACCAATGGAGGTCATATTATATAGAAAAAAAATTTGAAATATCATTTTGACAATTTCTTAAGAAAAACATGCGTTCATCTTTTAAAAATACTTTTTTAAACATATATTTTTTAAATATTTTTGGTTGAAAAAAACATTAAATGTTATAAAATAATGTAAAAAAATAATTTAAAACATTTCATGAGGAAAATATGTTTTTATAATTGAAAAAAACTACTAAAAACATTTTTTAAATCATTTTTAGAGAGAATGTTTTTGGATGAAAAGTTGTTTATGAACGAAAATATTATTTTTCATAAATATAGTTTTTTGAACTCATGATTACACTAGGATAGGAAAATGAAGGAGTAAAAATAAATATCATGAAATAAAAATAGGAGAATAAAATTAAATATATTCTTGAGATATATATCATAAAATTTTATCATTTCAAGCATCATCATAAACAATCCCAATAAACAATCAGATTGCACCATAAAACACATATCACATTGGTATATTTGAATGGTAATCCCCTTGATATCATATAATTAAATAAAACATATAATATAATTAAAACAAGTATTATAATTATATATCATGTTTAAGGTATAATATGAACTCATTTTATAAGAGGATAATTTCATAACATAACTTATATCCCAAAGAATAAAAATTAAGACAGAAATCCATTAACGAATTGTTAAATTTAAAACCATTAACCCCTTAACAAATATCATAAAACTTATATGAAAATTCCTATAATTTAAGGATAATAATAATGAAATAAATTCGTCATTGGTATATACACCACATAAAAGAAATAGTTTGTGAATGTGGCATGTGTCTCACTTAAGTAAAAAGTGAGATGAAAATCTCTTACCTTAAGTCTTAACTTCCATTGTACATAGTGAAAACTAATTTATAATAAATATAATTTTATTATAAATATATTATAGAACTGTATTAATATATATCATTCCATATATAATTTTGATATGGTCTTTTATTACTCATTTATTATCAATTCCATGTTTAAGTTACATTTTTGGTAATAATGGCTTTTTTTTCCTATATGATTTGATTTTGTAATTAATGGTGATATTACATTAACAATTATTTCTTCATAAATATAATTTTAAACATGATATAATTATAATATATATTCATTATATGTGTATTTATATTAATACATAGTATTTAGATATAGAAAATAGAATGCACTGTTCATGGAGGCGGTAGGCCACACGTACACATGAAGAAAATTTGCATTTTCTTATAGTATTAAAATAAATAATGGTAAATGATATATTATAATTAAATAATTATTTTTATTTCATATTAGTCACAAATTTTTATTAAACCCATCCTTAATACCATCCATTTAAAGAGTGTATGATTTATATCACATTGTGAGGCTGATGTTCGTCGTACAAACAAGTAAAATTATCATACTCCCACAAAATATAAATCATGAAGGGATGTGTTGTGAAATAATTACATAATAATAATAATATATTAAATATAATTTGAAAATAATAAATCCATCATTCATTCCAACCATGAGAGGTGGTTATGGGAATATAAATTACGTCGGTTTGCGAGGCAACAGTCTGTCGTACACATAAATGATCATTTAATAACCCTTTTAATGGAATTGGAGACAGATAATTATTATTCCACAAAAATAATAATATCTAATTATAAGGGGGAAAATTGTGTTATTTTTTATAAGTATTAATACCTAATTTAATATATAAAAAGGAGAATTAAAATTAAATATATTGTAAAGATTATTACATTCTCTAAGAGAAATATGTATTGAATCTCCACTTAAAGACCATAAGGATGGTATTTTTGAAGGAATATATGCTCTATAATGTAACTATTGATGTTTGGGAGATAATTAGGTATGGTTTAGTTGATCCAAATATCCTAGGAGGTGTGAATAAGTACATGGTAGTGGTGCCCTTTTAATCTGGTGAAAGATCTACAATGTTTCTAATAAAGATCTTCACATTTAGTACTCTTTGTAGACATGACAAAATTAGAAACATTATTCATAACCTATGGAAATAAAACATAAGAAAGTGTGAGCTTATATTATTAGTAATGGTAAAAATAAGATATATCAATATTTGATCTTACGAAAGCCTAAGATAAGAATCAGGGAATATGATCATGAACATAACTTACAAAGATCATATCCAATCTGTCATGGATCTTAAACATGTTTCATGGATTAAACCTTTATCATTTTAAAAAACATGTGCCACAAGAGTTAGAAATCATTATAAATCCCTAATGATCCATAATATCATGTCATAAATGTGTGACACCATCATAAATATAGAATACCATTTCATATGTCAAGGTAATCTACCAAGATCATAAACACAGTAAATCATGAATTATCACCTATTTTCTATTATTGATCAAGAAGCACTTATTTCCCATTCTTTACTATTATAATCCATATTCAAATTGTGGATCAGGATGAACCTATTTCCCATTATGGATTGGGACACACCAGTTTCCTATAGTGGACCAGGAAACAACTATTTCCCAAAGTAGATTATGAAAAATATTTTTTACCAAAGTGGATGAAGCACATTAAATTCATGGTAATTTTTATCTGTTGAGATATAAATAATTTCATAATTCAGAGGTTGGAGATACAGTTCTCACCAATCAGATAAGAAGAACTATATTTTTTTGTTCCATAAGATCATAGACATTCAAAATATCAAAACCATTAAAATGGAATGGTTATCATAAATTTTTCATCTTATAATAACTTGTGTAAATGTGAAAGGTTTCATAATTATGTCATCATATACTGACTTGTGGAAAAAGTGGGTTTCATAACCATTTCCTCGTGGTATATGTAACACCCCGAGATTTTATAAGATATATTCTGTTTAATTTCATTCATATCTTGTGTTATATGATGCACCAAGGTTATCTTGTGCTATCACTACACTTTATTAGCTTACATTATACACAAAAATTATTCTAGGCTTTTGTTTCACACCACAACAACCTTCCTTGATAGCATGTGTTGTACGTAATACCGAGTTTCACTAGATGAGATATTATTATAATATTATCATGAACTAGCTGTTATGAATATCAATACTCAATTTTTTAAATATTATAAATTTTATTTTTCAAAATGGAGTTCATTTTTGGATTCAGAATATCAAAATTAGCCTAGGGTGAATGTTTGGTATTTTTTAAAAAAATTTCAATTTTTGATTACTTGTGAAAACACTAGGTTACTATTTAAAAACAAAACTTTTATTTAAATAATAATTTATTTTATTTAAATTTGTTTTAGTTAAAAATAGATACATAATTCCTATATAAGTTCAATGTAATTCATTTGAGTCTTATTATAATAATATAGATATATAAAAATTTTATTGAACTTTTTACCATCTTTTACCCACCTCCTAGGAGCATTTGTAATTGTTCATAAAACATAATTTTTCCACTTTTGTGAGTTGAATCTCAAAAATATAAGAGACACTGTTAATATCAACGAGTAAAATTTGGTTCAATAAGATCAAAATAATTATGGGTGAATAGTACCTTTTTACTTTTATTTACCACGGTTAAAAGTAAATAGTGTAATTAAGGGTAAAAATGATATTTTTATTACCCTAACACATGTAATAATTCTATTGGATAAGTTTAATTCTACCAAAAACAACCTTAGGAATATAATATTACCATTCAGGTCCACTTTGATTAGATTTGGACACATATTATTATTTTATTTAAAGAAGAGTTAAAAGAGTTAAAATCAATGTTTAATAACAAAATTTTTTTAATATAGGGTTATACATAAGATAAATTTGAATATAAATATTAATTAGAAAGATAAAAATATTTCTACATAATGTTAATTTATTTATAATTTTTAGATGTTAAATAATTTAATTTATTCATGATACAATGATGATGTCGTAATTACCTTATTAATGAAATATTAACATAATTGATATTATAAATACCCAAATAAATGTAATTTGAGAATTTTTTTTAATTAAAAATATTTTATAGGTTAATATGATATGTTAGTATTTATTTAATTAAATGTTTTCAAACTAAACATGCTATTATGATTTTCAAAAAAATCTATTACTAAATAGTGTCAAAATTGACATAAAATGGTCTTCAAAACAAATATTATATTATTAATTGTTATTATATTCCTATAAATCTAAGGTCTACCAAATAACATAGATAAGGATATATATATTAATTATTAACCACTTAGGGTTTTTTTTGTTATGGTATGTTTATTAACCATATAGTGTAAGAAAACAAGAAGACAAGGTAAAAGTTAAACTATTTAACATAGAGTTAAATCTGAATGACAAGGATAAAATAGTAACCTAAACTTGTATAAAACCATTTTTTAGAGTATTTCGACCCATCAACACTTTACCTTCTAAATAAATCAATTTAGAGCTATTATAAACTGAATATGACTTTATTATAAAATAATATTTTACGTTTTTTCCTAAAGTGCCCCTCTCCACCCTTATAAAAGGGCACCTCCTCCCTCTTCTCTTTACACAATTTTGATCCTTCAACCTCAGACAACCCTACCAATTTCCCTTCTCAACTTCCCTAGAAACACTATAGAGGTTCTGGTCTCTTAAAAAGTCCATCTCTGGTGCCATAAGAGGAAGCTTTAAAGAGGAGTGTCGAAGAAGAGGTAATCTCCTCTAACGATTCATTCAAGTTTCTTTCTTCTTAAAATTCTTCTTCATTAGTTGTTTCATTATAAAATAATAACATCAGTATCACTTATATACTGATATTTTATTATAAATATGAAACAGCCCCATTTCACCTTCTATCCATCCTACAGAAAACAAAATCACCGTGTGTGCGTACGTACGAAATACGGTCTCCACGCCGTGGTGTAATCTATTTTTCCACAACCACCTTACTTGGATGGGTATAATGGTTTAAAATATAAATATATATGGTTATTATAACATCATAATAATTCTGAGATATTATATCTCCCACTCCAATTCCATTCAATAATTATGGGAATGATATCATCACTCATGCGTACGTACGGATTACCGTCTGCACGACGCGATGAGATTCATTATCCATGTTAACCATTAAAGAATGAATATAAAGTATTTATAATGAATAATAATGAAATATATGATATAATTAAGCTACTTTATTTATGTATATATATATATATGTCATCTACTTAGTTCCATTCAAGTCAATAAGGAAATGAAAACATCGACCATGCGTACGTACGACCTACCGTCTCCATGAACAGTGTATTTCATTTCAATCATCTAGATATTATATATATATATATACTGAATATATATGATATATAAATCATTATTTACATTCTGTAAGTAAGTAAATCATGATATAAGTAATAATAATATCAATTAAATCTAGTCCAAATGCGTATGACAAATAAATTGATTTTACCCAAAACGCTGCTTTAACATGGAATTTCCAAAAGAACGGGTAATATAAAGTCATAAGTGAACCATATATAATACAATAAGAATAAATATGATTCTGTAATAAGTAAATAAAATTATCTAAAACATTATACAAGAGGTTCAGATACGTACGATACATATCGGACCTAAGATAAGGGATAATTTTTCAATCTCATTTTTATTTGAAATTGCTTATTCTTAAGTATTTACTGGGGTTATATTTTCCATCCATGTCCCTTTTTTCTAAAAATGGTTTCATGTATGTTTAAATTACTTTTTACCCATATGTGACATTACTAAAAGGTATTTAAGTAATCTTTCTTTTTTTTACAATACGAAGTACTTATTGACTTTGCCGACAAAAGAACGATAAGAATGTTTTTTTAACTTATACGGCGTGAACTGATTTTTACGGTTTTATAATGCCTAATTTTAATAAAAATTCCTTTACAAGATTTCATTATTATTTAAAAAAATTCCTTTTCTTTTAAAATTACTTGTAATTTTGTGAAAAGAAAATGATTTTGAAAAGAAATGTTATTTTTTTCAATAATTCATTTCAAGTGTTTTATAAAAAATATTTTCCATCTAAGATGAAATTATTTAGAAATATTATGTTTCAAGTATAATGTGTCTATTATTTACATGGTGTGATTTTTCTTATGATGAAATGATATCTATTTTTTTATATGGATTATGTTATAATGGGATGATGTCTATGAAACCCATTTTATTCGTTGGGTTATTATGAATGATGTATGTTTATTTTGTGGCACACGAATGAATGATTTCATTATGAGATGGGTGGGACCTATATCTCCCTCAAATTCATTAGGTAAAGATTTATATCTCATGAGATAAACATGGATGGAATGGTATGTTAATCCTGTTTAGTGATATAAAACTGTAACGAGGAGTGAACTTGATTCCGAAAGGGACTTTGTCCACTAAGATGGTCTTGGCAGCAATGCCTTGGCTACTATGGAAATCATATCATGTTATTAATGGTTTTCCACAATTAAATGTTTTATTCCCATGAAATTTTATCATGATTGATGTTACTTTATGATATATTCCTTACTTACTTCTGTGATTTATGTCTTTGCTCAAGATTATGATGTTTAGATTTTATGTTCATGTTTTTTCATTCAAATGTTTATGTATTGTTTTATATTCTCTATATTTACCCTTACTGAGCATTTGAGCTCACCGTTTTTATGTTTTATTTTCCCCATGGTATAAATAATGGTTTTAGGTAAGAAAACAAAAGGGTAAGATCATTATGGGGGATGTGGAAGATCTTTCACCACTATTAGAAGATTATGTTCCAAGTTTCTAAAGACACTAAACAATTACTGTCCTTTCGTGTCTTTTTTTGTTATGTATTAATTATTCTGAAAAAGTAATGTAATGTCTATGTAAATCAAGTACATATCTCTACATTTGGTATCAGGGAAAAGGTTTACTTAACCTTTGGAAACTAGGATGCAAAAAATTTGTGAGATCCCTAGAGATATTTCTAAGGTATGTATAGGGATGTCACTAAGGTTAAGTATAAGTAAAGGTTATAATCCTAGAATTACGGTTACGGTCATAGAATTAAACCGAAGATATTAGATATTTAAGGTACACCCCCTTTATTATGTTGTTCTCATAGCATGATTTTTTCCTCTCATACAATTCTTTTTGGGTTTTAGAAAATGGCTGGAAATAGGAAGATTCACAATAATGGAGGATATGATGGACAATGGAATGATATTATTCATGAGGAACCAAAAAAACGGGATTTGGAAGTCCAAACATCGTTATTATACCTAATCAGAAATGTCATAATATGATCAATAATCTCAACTTTGGTAAGTTTCTTGACTCAGCTAATAAGAGAAAGATGGAGTTTCATGGTGATCCTAGAGGAAAGATAGTTTAACTATCCTTATGTAAATCATGTGTAAATAGGCATTAGGGAGAATGTTTCAATGGAACTGGAAGATGCTTTGGGTGTGGAAAAGAAGGACACAAATCCAATAATTGCAAAGGAAAAGGTTCAGTTAACACCATGGATTGGATACTGGTATTGTTAAGACATCAACAACAGTTAAATAATTAAAATGTGGAATGTACTGGCATTATGAAAACCAATTCCCTAAGAGAAATTCTCATGAATAGAATCATCATGTTTGTATGGGTAGTGTTTATATTGATGATGATGAAGAGACTAAAAATGATATGTGAGATGAAAGAATTTTTTTATGCTTGGTCAATGGTTTAAGAAGGTAGTGAAATGATTTATGTTTATAAGGAGTTATCTTGTATAGGTCATGGTATTATGGAATAAAGACAAATCTAAGGATTGTTACAATATTTTTTTTACTAAAGTATTTGAAAGTATATGTTGGATGGTTCCGGTAATGATGAAACATTATTCCGATATTTTTGGAAAGCACCTAATTTGCGCATAATGAAGGGATAAAGAGATAATTAAATGTTTGATAATATTAATGAGCTCATGACAGATATAAGTAAAAAGGGATATCATGGTTTTCGTATATAGAATTTTTGGGATTTTGGTATGTTGAAAGAGTTAACTTTTGATAGCATTGATATTTTCACTAAGGTTCTATGGTAACTCATGTTACAAGAGAATACATAATTACTAAATTCACATGTTTGAATGTGACCAACAATATATATATATCTTATGATATACAGGCAATAAATGATTGTATTCAATTCTTGGTAGATGACCTTTCTAGTAATCATTTTATTTATACTATGATATTGAACAGAAGTATTTTGGATAATATTAAAGATTGTAAAAGATTAAGTTAGACATAAGATAGTATTGTTTAAGGCTAGAATTTTTTGTTATGTTATAATATTATTGTTTTAGAAAAGGAAAACCCGTAGAATAGGTGACAAGCCATCGCGTCAAATAAGGATGCAGGAATCGAACCCACAACCGAAGTGCGATAGGCCTTTATCACATACCACTGGCCTACAAGAAGTTCCTAGTTAGTAGAAATTTGTTTTAATTTATCAAGTGGCATAATATATGAAGTATAAGTCCATTTTAGGACCCATATTCGATTAATCTCACTATATATGGACTTATGTATATTTAATAACTTTTGCTAACATTTTGTTTGAGACAGATGGAATGACCTATCATTCTATCACATGATCTTCTAACACTTCACGATTGAAAAATTCAACTTCATTTATTTAAGAGATAAAGACGAAATTGTTCAAGGAATAAACAACAATGAGATTGTACCATTATCAGGTAAGTATTTCTTTTAATTCAAAAAAAATTCGTCAACATTTGGGAAATGATCTTAAAAAACAAAAATGTTGTCCTAGTGCCCTTATATCTGATGAATCAGATGGTACCGTAGATCATAAATTTTTTATGTATTTTTAATTATTGTCTTTTTCATAGCCATGTTCTCTACCACTCGTAATTAAAACATGACAGTAAGATTTCTCTTCCATATTCATATTCTCACCTATGTTCTACTATGTGGAAACCAAGGTATTAGTTAATTTGGGTAACCGTTACGTTTCATACATTAGATTCTAAAATTATGTTTTATTATTACTTTTTACGATGTGGGTTTCTATGAAATAAACATTCAAGTAGTAATCGATTTATAACCCCGAAGAATTTCGAGGGAGAAATTCATTGTAAGGGGGGTTGAATGTAAAACCCCGGTATTTTGAAAGATATATTATTTTTAATTTCTTTCATATATTGTGATGTACGTTACACCAAGATTATCTTGAGCTATACGCAACACCTTTTTATCTTAAAATATATGCAAACACTATTCTAGGCTTGTGTTGCACGCCTGAGAAACCTTCCATGATAGCGTGTGTTGTACGCAATACCGAGTTTTATTAAATGAAATATTAATATAATATTATTATGATCTAGCCGTTATGATTAGTAATACCCAATTTTTGAAATTTTATAAATTTTATCTTTCAAAATGTACTTCATTTTTGGATTTGGAATATCAAAATTATCCTACGGTGAATTTTTGGTATTTTAATGAAAAATTTCAATTTCTTATGAATAGTGAAAACATTAGGTTACTATTTAAAAATAGACTTTTTATTTAAATATTAATTTATTTTATTTCAATTTATTTTAGGTAAAAATAGATACAGAATACCTCTATATGTTCAATGTAATTCATTGGAGTCATTTTATAATAATATAGATATATAAAAATTTTATTGAACTTTTTACCGTCTTTTACCCACCTCCTAGGAGGATTTGTAATTGTACATAAAACGTAATTTTACCGCTTCTGTGAGTTGACTTTTGAAAATCAAAGAGACACGGTTAATATCAAGGAGAAAAATGTTGTTCAATAAGATCAAAATAAATTTTGGTGACTAGTAACTTTTTTACTTTTATTTACCACGGTTAAAAGTAAATAGGGTAATAACGTGTAAAAATGATATTATTATTACCCTAACACATGCCCTAATTCTATTGGATAAGTGTAAATAAACCAAAAACAACATTGGAAATAATATATTACCCTTTAGGTCCACTTTGATTATATTAGGATCCTTATTATTATTTTATATAAAGAAGAGTTAAAAGAGTTAAAATCAAAGTTTAATAACTAAAACATTTTTAATATAGGATTATATAGAGGATAAATTCAACTATAATTATTCATTAGAAATATAAAAATATTTCCTACATAATTTTGTCTTATTTAAAATTTTATTCCTTAAATAATTTAATTTATTTATGATACAATGATGATGCAGTAATTACCTTATTAATGAAATATTAACATAAATGATATTATGAATACCCAAATAAATGTAATTTGAGACTTTTATGAATTAAAAAAATTTTATAGGTTAATATGAAATTTTATTATTGATTTAATTAACTTTTTCTGAAAGTAATCATGCTATTATGATTTTCACAAAAATCAATTACCAAATAGTGTTAAAATTGACATAAAATAGTTTTTAAAACAAATATTTTATTATTAATTTTTATTATAATTTAAAAAATCTAAGGTTCAGAAATATGACTTAGATAAGGATATATATTTTAATAATGAACCACTTGGGGTTCGTTTGGCTTGTTATTATAAGTTTATTAACCATGTAGTGAAAGAAAACAAGAAGACACGGTAAAAGTTATATTATTTAACTTATAGTTAATTATAAATGATAAGGTTAAAATATTTATATAAACATTTATAAAACCTATTTTTGAGAGGATTTGTACCCATTCCCACTTTAGCATACAAATAATGCAATTTGGAGCTATTATAAACCGAATATGGGTTTATTATAAAATAATATTTTATATTTGTTTCTTAAAGTGCCCCTCTCCCCCTTATAAAAGGGCACCTCCTCCCTATTCTCCTTAAACAATTTTGAATCTTCAAGCTCGGTAAAAACCTTACCATTTCCCTTCAAAACTTACCTATAAAAATTATAGAGGTTTTGGTCTCCTCAAAAGTACTACTCTAATGCCTTAAGAGGTAGCTTAAAAGAGGTGCGTCGAAGAAGAGGTAATCTCTTCTACCGATTCTTTCATGTTTTTTTCTTCTTCAACATATTAATCATTAGTTGTTTAATTATAAAGTAATAACATCAGTATAACTAATATACTGATATGTTATTATAAATATTAAATATCACATTTTTATCTTATATCCATCCTATGGAAAATGAAATCAACGCGGGTGCGTACGTACGAAATACCGTCTCCACGCTGTGGTGTAATCCGTTTTTCCACCACTACCATAATTGGATGGGTATAATGGTGTAAAGAAAAACTATATATAGTTATTATAAAATCATACTGATTCCGAGATATTATATCATCCACACCAATTCCATTCAATAATTATGGGAACGATATCATCGCTCGTGCGTACGTATGGATTACCGTATCCATGACGCGATGAGATTCATTCTCCATGTTAACCATTCAAGAATGATTATGAAGTATTTATAATGAATAATAATGAAATATATGACATAATTATGATATTGGATTTAACTATATATATATGTCTTCTACTTACGTCCATTCAATTCAATAAGTAAAGGAAAACAACGTTCATGCGTACGTACGACCTACTATCTCCATGAATGGTGTATTTCATTTAATTCATCTATATATTATATATATATATATAATAAATTTATATGATATATAAATGATGATTTAAATTCTGTAAGTAAGTAAATAATGATATAATTAGTAATAATATCAAGAAAAACAAGTCCAAACACGTAAGATAAATAAATCGATTTTACCCAAAACGCTGCTTTTAACATGCAATTTAGAAAAGAACGGGTAATATAAAGTCATAAGTGAACCATATATGATATCATTACAATGAATATGATTCTTTAATAAGTAATTTACATTATTTAAATAATTATACAGGAGGTTTGGATACGTATGAAGCATATCAGACCTAAGGTAAGAGATAATTTTTCAATTTCATTTTTATTCGAGATTGCTTATTCGTAAGTATTTTCTGGGGTTATATTTATCATCCATATCCAAATTGTCTAAAAATGGATTCATTTATGTTTAAATTCCGTTTTTACCCATTTTTTACTTTTATTACAAGGTATGTATGGAATCATTCATTTGTTTACCATGCAAGGTATTTTTTAATTTTCTGGAAAAAGTAACAGAAGAATGTTTTTTTAACTTATACGGTGTGAAATGATTTTTACGGTTTCATAATGCCTAATTTTCATAATGTTTACATTACAGGATTTCACGATTATTTTAATCAAAATTCACTTTATTTTAAATTACATGGCATTTTGTGAAAAGAAAATGATTTTGAAAATAAAGGATATTTTCCTCAAGAATTAATTCAAGTGTTTTATCAAAACTATTTTCCTTCTAAGATGACATTATTTAGAATGTTTATATTTCTAGTATAATGTATCTATTATTTACATGGTGTGATTTTTCTTATGATTAAATGATATCCATTTATTTTATATGGATTATGTTATAATGTGATGATGTTTATGAAACAAATTTAATTCGGTGGGTTACTATGAATGATGTATGTTTATTTCATGGCACATGAACGAATTATTTAATTATGAGATGGGTGGGACCTATATCTCCCTTCAATGAATTGGGTAAAGATTTATATCTCAGGAGATATACATGGCTGGAATGGTAAGTTAATCTGGTTTAGTGATACAGGACTAGAATGAGGAGTGAACTTGATTCAGAAAGGGACTTTGTCCATTAAGATGGTTTTTCCAGCAATGACTTGGCTAATATGGAAATATTATCATGTTATTAATGGTTTTCCACAATTAAATGTCTTATTCCCATGTTATTTTATAATTATTGTTGTTATTTTATGATATATGCCTTACGTACTTCCAAGATTTATGTCTTCGCTCAATATTTTGATGTTAAGATTTTATGTTCAAGTTTTTGCATTCAAATTTTTATGGATTATTTTATGTTAACTATGATTACCCTTACTGATCATTTGAGCTCACCCTTTTTATTTTTTCTTTACCCCATGTTATAAAGAAAGGTTTTAGGTCAGAAAACAAAAGGGAAAGATCTTTATGGGAGATGTTGAAGATCTTTCACCACAATTAGAAGATTATGTTCCATGTTTCCAAAGACACTAAACTACTACAGTACTTTGGTGTCTTTTTTGGTTATGTGTTAAATATTCTACAAAATTAATGAAATTTATATGTACGTCAAGTATGGGTCTCTACATTATACCCCACAAAAGATAAATGGGTTTCAAAAACCTCATGCCATAAAATCATAAAACATTAAGAGAATGAATATGAATAGTATACATAGATCAAATCCAAGTAAATCATATATAACACCAAAATATTCCACATTTTATGGAAAATAATTTCAAAATATCACCTAGAAATTTTTTGGATGAAAATTTCCATTCTACTGAAAAAATATCTTTTCAAAACAGAAAACTTTTTAAAAATAATTCTGTTTGAAAATAAAATTGTGTGTTTATAAAGGAATATTCAATAATGATTAAAAAAGATTAATGAGGAAAAAAAATTTCCTTTTCAAAAACCATTTTTTAATTATTTTGGAAATTTTTTTAGAAAACATGTTTTTGGAAGAAAATGAGTTATCAATCAAGAATTGGATTTTTCATAAAAACATTATTTTGAACACTTGAGTACATAAAGAGAGTAAAATTAAGGGATAAAATGTATTCTCATTAAATAACCATAATATAACTAAAATGGTGATCTTATTGATAGATAGATCATAAAATGTCATCATTGGAATCATAATCATAAAAAATCTCAATAAACAATGAATTTGTAACATAAAACTCTTACCACATTGGTAACATTTAATCATAAGCTCAATGAAATAATATCATTAACTGGAACATGAAATTTAATTAAAATACATATATCCATGATATAATATGTCAAAGGGGTAGTACATACACCTCATATAATATGATATGTGCATAACATAACTTATGTCCCAATGAAAGAAAATTGGGATAAAAATACCTTATCTTTTTGATAATGTATAAATCATAAATCCTCAAAAAAAGAGATACTAAAAAATCTATTTAAATACTCATAATTATTTTTAATAATAATAAATTTTTTAAATTCAATTACATACACCACCTAAATTAAATAAGTGGTTTATATGGCATGTGTCCCACAATAGTAAAAAGTGAGGTGAAAATCCCTTACCTTAATTCTTGACTTACATAATACACATTAAAATATATTTTATAATAAATATGATTTTATAAAAATTATATTAATGAACTATATTCATATATATCATTACATATTTTATTTTCATATGATCTTTTATTACCCGTTTATTAAGAATTCAATGTAAAAGTTATGGTTTATGTAATAACTATTTTTATGATAAGCTTTGATTTTGTTATTTTTGGTCATACTAAATAGATTATAGTATAATAATATCTATAATTTTAACCATGATATAAATTTAGTATATATCTAGTATATATTTAATGATATTAATCTATAATATTTAGAGATAGATAATGGAATTCACCATTAAAGGAGATTGTAGGTCATACATATTCAAGAACATTATTTCCATTTTCTTGTTGGATTAAAATAAGGAAAATTTAGTGATATATTATAATTATAGAAAATATATTATGTCATATATTTCACATTTTCTTTATTAAACACATATATAATACCGTACTTTAAATGTGCGAATGAATCAAATCGTTTCAATAGGCGGTAGTCTGCCGTACACATGGGAAACATTACCATATTACGACAAAATGGAAATAATGATGGTATCTGTGATTGTAACATATCTAACCTAGGATCCACTAAACTAGTTCCCCAATCTAGGTCATCACAAGACCTCAAGATCACCTCCCAATAAACCATAGGTTTCCAACTGGCAGCGACAGTCTACTGGGTCACACGGGGAGACTGTACCCACTTTATCAGAGTAAGAAACCTAAAATCACAAAATAAATAGCGAAAACAGTATGAAACAATCAATAACAACCATTGAAAAAAATGTCCCAAATTGTTTATAACCCACAAGGAATGGTAAATATGTCATTCCATGATACACATCCAAGTAAAAAAATCCCGAATTGAATACATACAATAGAATACCCAAACGATCCAAAATCCTTGTATGAAACCTCATCCATGTACCTCTCGATCATGAATAAACTCCCATCAACATATCCCTTTCCCTTTCCTAACATGAAAGTACTAAATCTACTCAGGTTCCCAGTGGAGACCCACGCAGGGTGTGAGTATAACTCAGCATGCCACCACAAAAAGTGTCTACAAAATATCATGTTTAGTAGATAGGGAATGCAATAAATAAATAAATATTATCAAATATGGAACAATTCATGTAGTCATTAATGAAAATGTTTCCCTTAGGATAATCCAATACCAAATTCAGATTCATTACATATAAAGACTACGTGATCAGTTCACCTTTCTCATGTGTTCAATGGATTATGCATGTTCGATAATCGTAAGGTATATGGGAATAAATAAATTCACATTTCCCTATGGAAACATAGTACAATAACCTCATTATTCTCACCTCGAAGCCTTAATCTGGGTGGAATGAAACCATAGGGGAATACAACTTCATCCCCTTAAATGACCCGTGCATTAAGGGGGTAGAGTTTAGAGCCTCGATCTAACTCAACCCATGGGCATAGTACCTCATGTATATAACCCACTCTACCAGGACATCTGCGCATGATTATTTATTTATTCACCACATATAACCACAATACAACTCATGAATAGACAATGAAATTAGAAACATTAAAAAATTACAATTAAAATGGGAATCATTATTATTCCATAATTAATTAACACATTTATCATTTGTATACCATAACCATTTTATTCAATTCTCATTTCCCAAGTCTAACACATTCAACCTATTCAAGTAGAAAACATAATCCATTATCCCATTCCTATTAATCTCATTTAACTGATTCACATTCAAACCAAAAAATCCATTATCCATTATCCACAATGGAATCATTTACAAATAATACTTCCTAATTTAATATATTACCCAATTAACACGTTCTTAAAAATCTCTACATAAACAGAAGTCAATTTCACAATGTACTATTCTGTTAACCCTATTCGAGAGGGTTGGTGAACACCATTGGTGGCCCTAAATCAGTCAATTCATCATTAATACATCCCACGGGGATCATGAGGGGTTCAATTGGATATTTAAATACCCAATATATCATGTCTCGAAAAATAAACCATGGATACAAAAAGGGTTGAGAAAGAACATAACCTCACATGCATAAATCTTTATTAAAAAGAAGGGATACTACTTGTAGACCACCTACCTTGATTTCAGTGTTGATAACACTCTCAAATGATGACTTAGATCCTGATGTAACCACATTAAAATAATTAAACTAGATATCTCTTAGAAATAAGGGTTTTAAAGCTTCATAAGGATATAAAATGGAGATGCGAATCCTAAACCAAAAAGAGATGCAAGAGGGGGATTAGCATTACCTAAATCTTCAATTCGCAACCAACGACACTCCAAAATGACTTATACATAGTGTATAATCTCCCTTAGAAGATCGTGGTAGATCTTCCTCATCACTAGGGTTTCAAGGGGGATGAAAGAAAGAAATCCTAAGTTGAGGTTAAAGATCCCATAATGGAATGTTTGAAAATTTCTCAACATTACTAGGTTGCACGGTTTTCCCTCACAGTTTGTTGAACCGTGTCCAAACCATACATGAGATAATATCCCAAAATCACTCCTTCACATGGTTTCTTGTGAATTATACATAGTTAAATTAACTGTTCAATAACTATGTGCAAGCCATTTTCCAAGGCTATATGGTATCCTATGATTCTCTACATGGTTTGTACTAACCTTCCGCAAATTTGAAGACATGCCTAGAAAACTAGTTTTTCATCATCTTTCATTCCCTGAACCCTTGGAAAACCCTTGGACATTCTTGTGATATTGGGGAAACACATATTTAACCAAAATAAGGGACATAATCTGAAACATAAACTAAAAAAATACCTTGATAAATATCCCATGTTTTACAACCTTCCCACCTTAGGATAGATCATCCTCAAGCCTCTATTCCCTAGAATCATTGAGCTACCAATGAAAAGTGATAAATACACAGGTCTTTTATAACTGGTTCTCTCTCCCATGTTTCTTGCTGAACATTTCCATGATTCTATAGAACAAGAACAAAAAGTACTACCATGACCTATAAGACCTTCTCACTATGATCCAGAGTAAGAACCTGGTGCTCCTCAAAGGATAACTTAGGATCAAGCTCAATATTTTTGACATCTATCCCATGGGATGGATCAAGGTGATACTTTCAAAGCTGTGAAACATGAAAAATATGAGGCATCCCGTTATACTGATGTGGAATATCCAGTTGGTAAGACCACATTCCCATCCTATCTACAATATTAAAAGAGCCCATATACCTGGGTGCCAACTTTCCATATTTCTAAATTAGATATCGACCCAACCTTGAAGACACCCAATGAAACAAACTATTCCACACCAAAAAATAAATAGGTCTACAATGCCGATCCACATATAACTTATGCCTACTCTGAGCCATCATCATTTGATTTTGAATCACAGAAAATTTCTCTGACATCTCCTGCATGAGACTCAATCATAATAGCTCAGATTACCTGACCTCTAACCAAAAAAACATATATCTACATGGTCTCCCATAGAGTGCCTCAAATTGGTGCATCTGAATCATTTCCTAGATACTGTTATTGTATGAAAACTCAATGAGTGATAAGTTCTTTTCTAATGAACCATTGAAATATAGAACCGAATCTCGTAACATATATTCTAACATCGGAATCATACGTTATGACCACCCATCTATCTGTGGGTGATAAGATGTAGTCAACAACACATGGGTACTGAGAAACTTATGTAATACCTGATAGAAGCACGATGTGAAATAGGGGTCATGATCTAAAAATATTGTTCTTGGACCTCAATAAAACTACAATATCTATCAAACTTACAATTTACGCAACTGATCGACAGTGTAAGTCTCCTAGATCAGCAAGTAATGATCCACTTTATTCTTCCAATCCACAAACACCCATATTGTGTCATTCTTCTGTGGAATCCTTGGAAGACCCACTAAAAATTCCATCTTTACGACATTCCACTTCTACTCCAAAATATTCCATGACAATAACAAACAACCTAGATGCTGATGCTCAGACTTTACCTATTGATAAGTAAGGTATCGGGATATAAAACCTACAAAATCTTTCTTCATTCCAATCCACTGGTATTACCTATGTATATCATAGTACATATTAGTTAAAACATGGTGCACTACCCACTATGAGGAATGAAACTCGTGCATGAACTCTTCCCAAAAAAAAACTCTGGTCCAACCACACAACCAAAAACAATGAAAGTTCCATCATCAACTATAGCCCAACATGAAGGTGACTCCCCACCTTTATGTCTTTATTTTATAGAAAAAAAGTCAGGGTTTAACATATAACTCTCCTTTACCCGAGTCCATAGCATGGGATACACTATTATAGATTCATGGGTCATTTATACATGACCAAATTGTAACTCTATGTGAATCTTAATAAACAAGCCCATCAGTATGCACTCTTATTTGGAATCTTGAACCTCTTGATTTTGAGTCATCCAGCTTTGAGCATTTACAACACTATTCCCATTCTATAGGGTGTAAACCAACTCAAAATAAAAGGATAGAAATTAATCAAACAAACTTCACTTCTAAATATTCAAATACCACTAAGAAAAGATTTATTAAAGTATTTTGATATCAGTAAAAACCATGAACCCTTACACTAACAAGTAGGGAATCTAGTAATTTAAGGAAAAACCACAAAGGGGAACTCAAGATCAAGAGATGTGTAATTTATTTCAGGGGGAAATAATTGTCTTGACCCATAAGTTACCTCTCAGTCACCCTGCAGTACAGTACCCCAAGTCTGCCACTGGGCGCATCTCAAAAAAACATGTATTCCTTGCCTAGTTTGAGTAATGTTAGAATCAGTTATATATTCAGTCGCTTCTAGAGATCTTGAAAAAAACTTTTACATGACCTTTACCACTAAAACATAACCCCCTTCTTGGCTAAGAGACAATGTGTCACTACTAACTAAGATACATCCCTAATAAACCTTCAATAATAACCATCCAAACATAGAAAACATTGAACTTCAAAAACGTTCTTCAGATAATCCAAAGACACTATAGCCTACACTTTTTCTAGATCCACTAAGACACCCCATTTATAAATGATGTGACCCATGTAATTTACCTTGTTAATCTATAACTTACATTTTGATAGATTGGCGTACAACCTATGCTTTCATAGAATACTCAGGATGATGTGAAGGTGTTCAACATGATCGTCATGGGTTTTAGAGTACACCAAGATGTCATAAATGGATAAAACAATGAAATGATCTAGATACAAATGAATAATATGATTCATCAGATCCATGATCATATCCGTTTCGTTGGTCAACCCAAATGACATCACTAAAAACTCATACAACCGTTACCTGCTCTAGAAATATGTCTTTGGTAGGTTATATTGTCTCATTCTAAACTAATGGTATTATGATCATAAATATATATTGTAGAAAATAGATTCACCCCTTAGTTGGTCAAATAAGTCATCAATCTGGGGAATATGGTATTAATTATTAACCATCATCTAATTCAACATCCTATAATCAACACATTTCATCAATGACTGATCTTCCATCTTGGAAAACAGCATGGTAAATCCCCAAGATTATGTACTTGGATGGATAGACCATTTACACTCCAACTCTTTTAGATAAAATTTATGTTATTGGAGTTCTAATGATTCCATTTGGTATGGAGGAATGGAAACTAGCCTTTCCTCGAGATTCAGTTCAATCATAAACTCAACATCCCTCTTGGGTGGCAACCCTGAGATGTTCTCAAAAAAAACATACAAAAATCATTCCACAATGAGAATGAAAATTTGCTACTATTTTTCCTCATCAATTAAGATACGGAATGCTACATGGGCTATGAGTTCTACTAGCTCTAGACAAATCAGTCATGTACGGTCCGCTCGAACATCTCACTCACCGCAAATGACAAAAGTGATCACTTCTAGATATTGTAACATCACCCTATGCTAGTATTAATCGATATGGGATCAATAAAAAACCATAAAATCTATTCCCAGAATCATTTAAAAACATGATATATCAAGATATAACAGGTTTCACAAAAAATGTCATCCTACCACCACCAAAGAAAAATTTTTACACTATTTTATATCCTCCATTCATACCCCAAATAGAGTATCAAGGGACATTACTCCAAAATAATTTTCCACAATTAAGAAGAACACATCAGAAAACATAACATAAATGAAATAATTCCATGCACAAATTTCAAATGAAGATCTTTCAATAATAGAACACATAAGAATCGTACATCGAATGACAGATTGTTCTGCCTGACCACCATCAAGTGTATTCTGATGTCTATGAAGGTGACTTGTCCCTCTACAAAATCACCCAACCTGAGAACCCTACAATACACTTCTAAGACAGTGTGAATTCTCCTGCCTCAAAGAGCCACCTCCACCACCACTACTAGTACGACCCGTGGCGCTACAACTTCTAGCCTAATAGAGAGTCACTTACCCCAAACCTACACTTTTCACATATCTTTAGCCTCCATCATTCCCTGGAAACTCTGGGTTCAAACATGAATTTCTCTATATTTCCCATCCTACCTCACAATCTACACTCTTCCGGTTGTTGGGGACACTAGCCACACATGTGGCCCAGCCTACCACATTGATAACAAAATACTGGGTTGCTTACCTGAGAGGATGACCCTCTATTATGAATATTATCTGCATTCCCCATGATAGAAATTTCCAAAATGGTGCTTCCTGCATTCGGAAGCCATGTCACTTGCCCATGCATATGGTACCACAAGTTCAATAACTAATGCTCCCTTGAAATTCCGCTTCATGATAAGGGCCTTATCTACTACCCTTGAAAATCTTTTCGGATGAAATATGTTTATCTAGAACCTAATCTCATGTTTAACCCATCTCAAAAATTTTCTTTCCCTAACTACCTATTCTCTTGCCAATGCAGTGAAGAAATGTCAAAAAAATTGATGAAGCTACTAAAATTATCCATGAAAAACAGTGTACCTTGGGTCAAAATCATAAAATATGTATCCTTATCCACCCTTAATTTTTTTTTATAGAAGTGAGGTAACTTCCCCTAGAAATCTCTCCACAACATTCCTTTATCCTACTCTATTTGAACCATGACGTCCCAAAAAAATGATTTGACTAAACGCTCAGTATATAGGATGCTAACTTGAATCTCTTTTCAAGACGAGTCTGTAGATGATTAATAATAGTCTAAATAGACTCTATCCATAACTCTACTACCTATAGACCAACCGCCCCAGTAATGGAAAAAAGGGTGATGTAGATGGAATCCCTGGTCAAATCAAACATACTCGGTCTATCCTACCTTGGGTATCGTTCCATCATTTTCATATAATTTTCAATGTTATCATATTACTTCTCTTATATATTCTCTTGAATACCCACATTCTCTTTCTCTACTATGGTAGGAATGTTCTCAACGACATCTTCTTGTCACCTGATTGGCACATGTCTTCATGGTGGCATTTCTCTATAACTCCAAATATGAGATTTGAAACATAATACATAAATTTTTAAAAAATATTAATATAAGGATCATCACTATCCAAAATAAACCATTAAATACACACAACCCATTGGGATTTATTATATCTGGAACACTACCCTGAATCATCCTTCCTAAGTCCATGACTAACATGGGGTAACTAACTCTCATGGTTACAAGCCCTATCTTCTACACCCTTTCAAAACTATTCCCACATCACAACTTATATCAATTAAATTTTAATTATCTTACCACCCTTTGTCAAGAAAGCTTCTTTAATTTTTATTTAACAATTTTTTTTTCATTTTATCCCATTTTTATTGTTTCATTAAACACAATTTCCACCACTTTTATGAAAGTAAAATTCATTCTACCCTCATTGTCCCACACACGCGCCCCATGTGTGTGTTCCTACTATGATGCATGCCACATATATACATAGGAACCTATAGTGATGTATGAATGCACATGCTCACTCCAATTAAGCTATGAGAAAAATATCATAAAATAGTCAAATCACACCACTTGTGCACCATACAGTGATGAAATATCATCAAATGTATCAACACACAACTGGAAAAACAATTCTCACCCTAGGTGACTTGGGTTTCCCCCATATTTGGGTTAGTTACTACAATGATAACACACATTACCAATGAACAACACCTTCCTAACTGCTTTTCTACCATTTCCAAATACTATGTCGTGGAAAAATACCTCTTTCATACAACTTTTTAACATCCTCGACCTCGAAGCCACTAAACCAGCGCCCCTAGCCAGATTGTAACATGACCTCAAGAACACCTCCCCATATTCTAGATGTTATTGACTAGCAGTGAGGGTCTAATATGTCACGTGGAGAGAATATACCCACTTTATCAAAGTGAGGCAAATCAGACAACAAAATAAATAATGGAAACAATATGAAACAATCAATAACATTCATAGCCACACATGTACCAAAATGGGTACAAACCACAAGAATCAATAATTTTTTCATGCCATGATACAGTTCAAAGTAAAAAAAACCAAAATAAATAAAAATAAAGTAATAGCCAAATTATCCTAACTCCACGTCCAGAATCTCATCTATGTACATCTTGATCATGACTTAAATCCCAACCATGGGGCCCTTTACATTTTTCTTGACCTGCAAGTATTAAATCATCTCGAGTTCCCAATGATGGCCGAGAAGGGTGGGAGTATAACTCAGTTGGCCACCACCAATGGTGTATAAAAAATATACAGTTCACTAGATTGTTCATGAAATAACTAAATAAAGATTATAAAATAGAGAATAATTCAAGCAGCCATTAGTGATAGTGTTTCCCTTAAATTAATCTATTACCAAATTCATATTCAATAATTATAATGAATATATGCTTATTTCACCTTTCTCATGAGTTTAATGGATTAGGCATGTTCAATAATCACAAGTCATGTGGGAATAAATCAAGTCTTATTTCACTAGAGAAGACTTTATAATAACCTCATCATCCTCACCCTGATGCCTCAGTCCAAGTGGAATGAAAACGTTAGGGGAATAGAACTCTACCCCCTTCCTTAACCAGTGCATTAAGGGGGTGGAGTTTAGATCCCTGGTCAACCCTTGGGAAAAGAACCTCATATCTATACCCCACTCTACCAAGCCATGTGCACATATATATTTATTCAATCACTAGAGATAAGCACAATACATAACAAGAATATCCAATAACATTAGCAACATCAAACAATGACAATTAAAATGGGAATAATTCTTATGACATAATCCATTAACTCATTTTTCATTTGTATCCCATAACCATTTGACTAAATTCCCCTTTCAAGAGTCTAATTGACTAAGCTTATTCAATTATAAAAAACAATTCATTATCACATCCCAATTAATATGGTTTAACACATTCACATTCCAACCAATAAATCCCTTATCCATTATCCATAATGGACACATCTACCCATAATCATTATTAATTCATTATATTAATAAATTAACACATTCTATAAATTCTCTACATCAACACAAGTAAATTTCACACCCTCATATTTCGTTAGACGCATTTGGGAGTGTTGGTCCACCACATTGGTGGACCTAAATTGGTCAATTAATTCTCCATACATCCCATCAGGATCTTGAGGGGTTCAATTAGATATTTTAAAAAAAAAATATCAAGTATTGAAAAATAAACAAAGGATGGAACAAGAGGAGAGAATGAAAAAAACCCCACATTCATAAATCTAAATCAAAGAAAAGGGATATTACTTGTAGACCACCAACATCAATGCTTTTTTTGAACACACTCTCCAATGATTCCTTAGATCCCGATGTAACCACATTTGACTCATTAACCTAGACCTCAACTTGATTTTTTTAGAGATTTGGAATGTGATAATGGAGAGATGTGAACCCTAAACCAAAATAAAAATAAAAATGGTGATTATTCTTACCCAAATCATTAATTCAAAACTAGAGACACTCCAAACGACCTAGAGATTAAGGATAATATCTCTTGGATTCTCTAGGGAGCTCTTCATTGTCACTCGGGTATCCAAGGGGAAGAAAATAGGTGCAACGACCCGAAATTTCTAATAATACTTATTTCTTAAATTTGTGTGTTATTTTTTTATACTCAATAAAACTATATCCTTTAATTAATGAAGTGAGTATAATTAATTGAGACTTCTGGGTTTCGATTGTTATATGGCCATCATTAAATATGACCGTTTGAAACTAATTTCTTAACGGTACTATTATTGTTTAGAAATTCAAATGATCTGGGTTAATTAATAAAAAAAGAAAAGTTGATGGAATCATCTAGTAGACTCGGTCTATATAAAGCCCATCGGTCGGAGCTTGGGAAGGAGGAAGCATCACTGGGCATTGGTCTGGACCAATCCCAAGCCAAAATTCAACATGTGAAGCTTGAACATAATTTCCTAAGGGAGAAGTTCAAGCAGATAGAAATCACCACGCGAGCAATGTTGTCTTAGCCACCACAAGAATCTATCACCATAGCACACCTTACACTTAGGTGCTATGCTGGGGTTATAAGGGGCTATGTAACGGGACCTTAGCTACTTTGTGTAATCCTTTTATAAAAATAAAAATGTTATTTTTTATTATTGTAATGTTTGCGAATTTTAGATGTCTGGAAAAATACATGATGTATATTATTGAAGAATTTAGGAAAAATTGGTATTTTAAAATATTTTGGTTTTCATTAAATAATTAAATTTGGGATTTGTTTTTCAAAAAATGGTCTTCTAAAGTTGTGTTTAGTAAGAAATTTACAGTCTAATAAAATTAACTTATATATAGTGAATAGTAAATTATGAATAGTAATATACCCGTATGAATAGTAATGAATAGTAAATCGACCAAAAAAATAGAAACATCACCCATGAATGTATAAATACTTTTTAGACATCTTAAAAGTGAAAAAAGATAATAGTTTATGTTTTGGTATTTTTGTATGTCATAAATATGTTTATTATAATTTTATAATTAGCGTAATAATTTAAAATGGAAATGTATTTTGATAAAGTTTAATATTAAATTGTTAATTTATTTTCTTAGGGTTATACGATAATTTTATGGGACCTTGATTACTTTCCTTAGGTGTTACAAAATGAGATATAGTTTTAATGTTGTATTTTTGAAATAAATTATGATATTATTTAAAAATTAAATTAAAAGTATTTATAAAATTATTTTTCAAAAATGGGGTTCTTTTTTGAATTCAGAGCATCAAAATTAGGTTAGATTGAGTTTTTGGGTTTTTCCTGTAACAGTTGATTTTCAGTGAATAGTAAAAATACAATTTTGAGTTTCTAATGATTAATGACATCATTGATGATGTAATCATGATGTAAATAATATGGTCTACATGTGAATAATAAGATATGTTATGAGGTGTCTTAAGTGGACAATACCATGGGCAAGCCCATGGTTTTGCAAATACCACCGATGAGGTGTCCCTTGGAAATTAATAATTTATTCCCTCACATTTTCATTAAGTACCAAGTTGTTCCACCATTATTTTCATTAATAATCCTCCTCAAAGAATCAATGGTCTTTCTACCTTCCATGGAGTCCTCCAAAGGTTCCCTCAAGCCTCCCAAGGTCCCAACCTTCATGCTTTCAATGTTACTCTTCTAGGTTAGGGAACCTTTCACCCTCCTCTTTTATGTAATGACTTCCTTTATGTTATGTCTTATAGTTCCATTTTTTAATGTGGGGGTCTTGTTATTATATATCTCTACTTATTTCCATTTCATATCCAAATGATTAGATACCCTTTCCACTCTCATCAATTGATTTTCTTAATTTTTAAGTGATGTTGTTAGGCTGCCGAATTTTTTATAAAAGAAATCGCATTTTCTCGTTCCATTCAAGTTTCCTTTTCATGTGGAATGACATTCAAATATAAATAAAATGTTCTTATCTCCATGATAAAATTAAGTTATACTGTATTGTGAATTATTTATGAGTTGGTTACTCCGGTACCCTTTTTTTAACGTTTTTTAAAAGGATGTTATTTAGCCGTTATGCTAAAGAATTTACATCTCAAAATTTATCTCTCTTTCTCCCTTGAAATTCTATTGTTTATTTTTGTGAATGACCATACATATTTCATTTATATTGATGTTCATAAAAACTAAAAAAATATTTATTTGATTATGTAATTGACATACTTATTACCCTCACTCCCTTTACATGGGTTCTAAAATGACATAAGGATCTTATTTTTCAGCACTTTTATAACGTCACGATTTTGAAGTGAAACCAATTAATTTTACTCTCCATTGGTTATTTATGAAATATTTGATTATGATCTATGTGGATGACATGAATATAAATACATATTAAGGGATAACCCACGATAGAGATGTTATGCATTGGGTAAAGAATTTAATCTCTTCTGATGACAAGTTTCACGATACCTTGGTGAAAAACCTTGGTAATTTTTATGACACCTTGGGGATGAACCTTGGTGATATTTTCATGAATATCTAAATTAAATGTTGTAGCCACATGTTCATGTTATGGTTCAATTTATTTCATGATGAAATCCCACTACTTCCCTTGCTCATGTCTTTATGTTTTTATCAAGTTCTTATTGATTTGAGAAGTAAACAGATTCCATTGTTTTCCTTACTGGGCCTTCTGCTCACCCTTTCCTTTGATATATGTCTCCAAGTTATGAGATGCAGTATTTTTACTTAGGATGAACTTATGATTAATCCTTACAAGTATATTACAATTATGTGTTATGCTTTCTTCTTGTATTATGTTCCTGATTTCCAAGACACTAGACTTTAGAGATCATCGATATGTAAAATGTAATGAACAATTATGTAATAAAAAGGTTGGATGCCAAAATTTGTATCAAAGGATAGTTTAGATATTTATTGAAATTTGGAAATTAAAATTTTAAGAATAATCCTATAGAAAAGTATAAATATAGTAAATGATTCATAAATTGCTAGAAATAGGAGGAACTGTGAAAAGTATAGTTTAGTTATTTCTAAATGAAATAATTTTCTCACTAAGATTTTATTAATTTAGAAAATGGCAGGAAATAAGAGGAACTGTGGAAATGGTGACCACAGTAGACCATGCACTAAAAACCATCCAATAGAATCCAAAATGGAATCATTTATGTGAATGAATAACCAAGTAACTCAAGTAATTAGAAATAGCTTGAATAAAGATGAGAGACCAATCTCACAAAAAGGAACAACTTCTGATGAATCCTTTATGTGTCAACAACCACCAACCATTAGTGGATCTACAGACCCATTGATTATTGAACGGTGGATCAACTCTTTATAGAAGATCTTATCTTTTCTCTGATGTTCTAAACAAGATAAGGTTACCATGACTGTCTATCGCTTAGAGGGAGAAGCTGATCAGTGGTGGGAACTGATTAAAAACACAAGTCCAAGAGTGTAAATTGAATATATGGAGTTGGAAGAGTTAAGAGGGATATTCTTCCACAAGTTTTTCCCTCAATCGATGATAACAATAATGATGTAATAGTTTCTTCAGATGAACCTGAGTAAGAATGAATTTGTGGGAAGCTATGAGATGAACTTTACTAGTATTTCACGTTACACCTCTAGGTTTATCATGGATCCAAATGGTAATGTTGATAGATTATTCGGTGAAATGAGACCTCAACTGCGGAAGAATCTACCCAACTGAGACTATGATATCAATGAGAATATTGTTCAGAGTGTGATGAAAGATGAGCTGGAGTTTGGTGAGAAAAAGTGGTATTATAAATCTAATGACAATAAGACATCAATGGATCCTAGTTTAGGGAATACCTTTGATCAGGGAAGAGGAGGAAAGCATTTGCAACACCCCACATGTAATAAATGTGGGAAAAAGCATTCAGGGAACTACCTGCTTGGGAGTGGGAAATGATAAAAGTGTTGAAGAGAAGTCCATATTGCGAAGAATTGTCGTAGTGAGGTGAAACCTCAACTTCTAAACACTAACGATAAGGGGAAGATGGTGCAGGCCCTACTTGATGTCCAGTGCATTATGTGTGGACAGCTAGGGCACTTTTCCAATCATTTTTCAAATTTGAGGGAAGTAGAGGGGAAACAAAATCATCCTTATCAAAGGACAAGGGAGCATGGTCATGTTTTTTCTATCATGATAGCTGAAGTTGAAGCTCTGAATAATGTGGTATCAGGCAATCTTGTAGTTCTATAAAAGAAAGCAAGTACTTTGTTTGTTACCGGTTATACACATTCCTTTATTTCCTCCATGTTTTCAAATAATTTGTAATCAACCACCGATTTTATAAAAGTAGAGTTATCAGTCAATACCAATAGTGGGATTATCCCAGCATCTTCAATATTTATAAACTCTATTATATAGTTCAGTGAGCACCATCTTATAACAAATGGGGCTCAATTCTTCTCTAAGATTGATCATCGATCTGGTTATCATCAATTGAGGGTGAAGAAAGAAAAAATTACAAAAAATGCCTTCCGATCAAGATATGGGAATTATGTGTTTGTTGTTAAGACCTTTAGACTGACTAATAGACCTATTATTTTTATAGATTTGATGAATATAGTCTTTAAGGACTACCTTGATAACTTCATGGAAGTTTTTATTGATGTTATTTTGATATATTCCAAAAGATTTTTGGGACATTAGGGTCATCTAAGGGTTATTTTCCAAACTCAATAGAAGTAGATGATTTTCTAAAAGTTCGGTAAATATGAATTCAGGTTACAACATGTTGCTTTCTTGGGGAACATTGTTACCAATGAAGGAATCACAGTTGACCCTTCAAAGACAAAAGTTATAGAGGATTGGCCTTAACCTAAAAAAAATAACTGAGATTCATGGTTTCCTTGGATTAGTGGGATATTATAGGAGGTTTGGGAAAAACATTTCATGATATTCTAATACAATAACAAAGTCAACTCGAAAAGGGGTCATCTTCATTTGGAAAAATTAGTGTGAGGAAAGTTTCCAAGAGTTTATGAAGAGATTGGTTACTGAACCTTTATTAACTCTTCCCTCAAGTGTAAAAGGATTCATTATTTTTAGCGATGCATCTCTAAAAGGGATTGGGTGAATCCCCATGAAAAAATAACAAGGTCATTGCTTATGCATCTTGACAGTTGAAGAAACATGACCAGAACTATCCTACGCATGACCTGGAGCTTGTTGAAGTCATTTTTTCTCTGAAGACATGGAGGCACTATCATTAAGGGAATAAATGTGATATATACATAGACCATCAAAGATTGAAGTATATTTTCACACAAAAATTATTGAACATGAGACAAAGGAGATGGTTAGAACATCTCAAAGACAATGATTGTTCAACTCATTATTCATCCTGAGAGAGCAAAAAATGTCACAAATTCATTAATCTGGAAAGACCCATTTCTTCTTTCCATGATGAGGATTCAAAGAGATCCTTAGATCAATGACCTAGTAAGATTGTACATGGGAATTATAATGGAGAGGAAATCATCAACCCTAACCCAAATGATTTTTCAAATGTCATTACTAGAGATGATCCATAAAGCTCACAAATAAGATCTTTTGTTACACAAGAAGTTTGAGGCTATGAAGGTTGTGATGTTTCATGAGTTCAATATTGATCAAGAAGGTGTACTGAAATTTTGTACAAGACTATGTGTCCCATCTATTCTAGAAATAACAAATTATCTGATGGATTAATCTCATAGTTCTACTTTTACAATACATCCTGGAAGCAAAAAAATCTATAGGGACCTTTCTGATCATTATTGGTGGGATAATATGAATCGGGAGATTGCTGACTACACTTCAAGTTTCCTGGTATATCTGCAAGTGAAGGTAGAGATACAAATTCCTAAATAGGGATTTCAACCACTACCTATACCAGCATGGATGTGGGACAATATTACTATGGATATCATCACTAGTCTCTCGAGAACATCAAAATGAAATAATGTGATATGGGTTATTATGGACAATCTCACCATGACTGCTCATTTTACCTCTATTTGGGAAGATTTATCTATTGATCAACGTTCCATAATTTACCTAAAGGAAGTGGTAAGGATGCATGGATTTCCAATTTCTATTGTATCTGATTGTTACACAAGGTTCACATAAAAAATTTGGAGAACTCTTCAACATCCTCTTAGCACTGAATTTAATTTCAGTACGGCCTATCACCCCCAAACCACCGTACAATCTGAAAGGGCTATTCAAACACTCAAGGATATTCTTAGAACATACTCAATTTAATTTAAAGGTGGATGAGATCAACATCCCCCGTTAGTTGAGTTCTCTTACAACAATATCTTCCACTCGAGCATTCAAATGTCACCCTATGAAGCTCTATATGGGAAACGATGTATAACTCTGACATGTTGTGATGAAGCTGGTGAGAGGAATCTTTTTGGGGATGATCTTGTGTAATTGATGACTGAAAAAGTCCATTCCATCCAGAAACACATTAAGGCTTCTCAAAGATGACCAAAGAGCTATAATTACAACCATTGAAGGGACTTGGAGTTTGATTTCAGTGATAATGTATTTCTTTGGATTTGACCTTGGAATAGAGTAATGAGGTTTGGGAAGAAAGGGAGGCTCAACCCTAGGTACATTGGCCACTATGAAATCTTTGATCGCGTAGGATCAGTGGCCTATCGGTTTGCACTTCCCTGAAATCCAGAAAAAGTTCATGATGTCTTCCTCATATCCCTCTTGAGAATGTATATACTTAACCATTCACATGTACTAAATCTTAAGGTGGTATAATGGAAACATGACCTCTCCTATGAGGAGCATTTGGTAAATATCATGGATCATAGATAACGGTTCTACGCAACAAGACTAGTCAACTTGTTACGGTGTTGTGGTGGAACCACAAATGTAAGGAAGCCATGTGGGAACCAGAAGAGCCTATGAAGAAGAAGTACCACCAAATTTTCTCTTATTAGGGTATGAGTTAAAATTTCGGGGATAAAATTTCTTATGGGGGGAAAATGTAATGACCCGGAATTTATAATAACATTGATTTCCTAAATTTTTGTGTTATTTTATTTTATACTCAACAAAAATATATCATTTAATTAATGAAGTGAGTATAATTAAATGAGACTATTGTGTTTCGACTGTTATATGGAAATTCTTCAATATTACCATTGGAAACTAAATTCTTAATGTTAAAAATATTGTTTATAAATTCAAAATGATCTTGGTTAATTAATATAGAAAGAAGAGTTGACGACATCATCCAGTAGACTCGGGCCATATAAAGCCCATCTGTCCACTCTTGGGAAAGAGGAATCATTACTGGGATTTTCTCTAGTCCAAGCCCAATCCAAAATCTAACATGTGAAGCTTGAACGAAATAGCCTAAGGGAGAAGTTCATGTTGATAGAAATCACCATTCGAGAAATGTTGTTCAAGCCACCCCAAGATTCTATAAACATATCACACCTCATACTTAGGTCCTATTCTGGTGTTATAAGGGGCTATGTAATTAGACCTTAACTACTTTGTGTAATCCTTTTATATAAATAAAATTTTTATTTCTTATTATGGTAATGTATGTGAATTTTAGATGTCCGGAGAAATATAGGATGTAAATTATTGATGAATTTAGGAAAAAATGGTTCTTTTAAAATATGTTTGTATTCTTTAAATAATTAATAATGTGAATTGATTTTCAAAAAATGGTCTTCAACAGTTGTGTTCAATAAGAAATTTAGAGTCTAATAAGATCAACTAAATTTATAGTGAAAATTAAAGAATGAATAATAACATACTCATATGAATATAATTAATAGTAAATCAACCCAACAAATATAATCTTCACCCACGAATGTATAAATAAATTTTAGACATTTTAAAAGTGAAAAAAATATCATAGTTTATGTTTTGGTATTTTTGTATGTCATAAATATTTTATTTAAAATTTTATAATTAATTTTATAATTTTAAATGGAAATGTATTGTTATAAAATTTAATCTTAAATTATTACTTTATTTCCTTATAGTTATTTGATAATTTTTTGGGACCTTGATTACTATCTTAAGGTGTTACAAAATGAGTTATAGTTTTAACGTTGAATTTTTTGAATAAATTATGATATTATTTAAAAATTAAATTAAAAAATTTAGAAAATTATTTTCATAAAATGGAGTTAATTTTTGAATTCAGATAATCGATATTAGGTTAGAGTTTATTATTGGATTTTTCTTAAACATTTGATTTTTTGGTGAATAGTAAAAATACAGTTTAGAGTTTCTAGTGATTAATGACATCATTGATGATGTAATCAGGGTGTAAAAAATATGGTCGACTTTTTAATATTAATATAAGTTATGAGGTGTATTAAGTGTCCAATACCAAGGGAAAATACCATCGGCAAGCACATGGTATTGCAAATACAACTAACAAGTTGTCCCGAGGAAATTAATAATTTATTCCCTCACTTTTCCTATAAATACCAAGCCATTCCCTCATTATTTTCATTAAAAAATAATCCTCACCGAAGCTATGGACTTTCTACCTCCCAAGGAGTCCTACAAAGGTTCCCTATAGCCTCTCAATGTCCCGACCTTCAATCATTCGGAGTTACTCTTCATTGAAAGGGAACCATTCACCCTTCTCTTTTATGTCATGACTTTTTGTATAGTATGTCTTATAGTTTCATTTATTATTTGGGGGATTGTTATTAAATATCTTTAATACATTTAATTTAATTTCATAATTATTAGATACCATTTCTTCCCATATCAGTTGATAATCTGAATTATTATGTGAGGTCATTAGGCTTCCAAAGTTTTTTAAAATAAATCACATCTTCCCTTTCCTTTCAAGTTTCATTTTCTTGTGGCATGACATTCAAATATCCATACCATGTTCTTATATCCATGTTATTATTCTTTTATAATATATTAATAATTATTTATGATTTTTTTACCCTTGTACCCTCTATTTTTAATTATTTCTAAAAGGATGTTATGTAGCAGTTATGCTGTAAAATTTTCATCTCAAAATTTCTCTCTTTCTCACATGAAATTCCTTTGTTTTTTATGTGAAGAACCAGAACTATTTCATTTATATGGGTGTTCATAAATACACATAAATGATAAATTTTATTTTGGAATTGACATACAAATAACCCTAACTCCCTTTCCATGGGTTATAAATGACATAATTGTCTTATTTTTAAGAACATTTAAAACGTCACGATTTTGAAGTGAAAACCATCAATTTTACTCTCTATGAGTTATTTATGAAATATTTGATTATTATATATGTTTATCACACTAAAATAATTAAATATTAAGTGTGAGACTTGATAGTTCTCAATTTCATTGGTTAAAGAATTTATTCTCTAGAGTTGACAAGTTTCACGATACCTTGGTGAATAACCTTGGTAATTTTTATGACACCTTGGGGATGAACCTTGGTGATATGATCATGAATGTCTAAATTAAATGTTGTAGCCACAAATTTGTGTTATGTTTTAAGTTATTTTAATTATCAAATCCCTATACTTATATTTCTCATGTCTTCCTGTTTTTACCAAATTCTTATTGATTTCACAAGTAAACAGATTCCCTTATTTTCCTTATAGGGCCTTCTGCTCACCGTTTCTTTGATATATGTCTCCAGGTTATGAGATGTAGTAATTGTACTTAGGATGAACGTATGATGATGCCTTAAAAGTATATTATAAGGATATTTTATGTTTTTTTATGTATTATGTTCCTGATTTCTAAGACACTACACTTTAAAGATCTTCTATATATAAAATGTAATGAAAAGTTATGTAATAAATAAGGAGAGATGCCATAAGAGGAAATCTTGAGTTGGGTTTAAAAACGGCATAATATATTTTTTATAAATTTATCATATTAAATGGGATTTATGGTTATCCCATATGGTTTTACAAACTGTTCAATCACCTTTCAAGAGCTACTATCCCAAAATCACACCTTCACACGGTTTTCTGGGAATTCTGGATGGTCAGCTTAACTATGTGATAACCACGTAGAAGTCTCTATCATATGATTAAAGGTTACCTAGGATGATCCCTATAGATTTCACTAATAATTAACAAACCATGGAACATGCCCATAAAACTCATTTTCCACTTATTCCAAGCCCTGAACCCCCCAAAACACCCCCGGTCCTTCTCATGAACTTGGGGAAACAATTATTTAACAAAAAAAGGTATTAAACTTAAACATAATGAAAAAAATACCTTGAGAAAAATCTATAATATTATAATGATATAATAGCTCCATATGCATAATACTATTATAAATATCATATATAAACAACAAATACATAATTATTTCCAACTGCTCGAGGTAGTTATAGAAAAATGAATGACATTGGTTTGCGAGGTGGTAGTTCACTATACATACGAACGATGATTTCATAACCCATTTGATGGAAGTGGAGATGAATTATTATAATGACCTAAACATTTAAACTATAATTATATGTGAGTTCTTGATTTTATCATATTTTAAGAGTTAAGAAATAATTGAAGGTGATAAAAAAGAATGAAAAGAAATAGCATGTTAAGATAATTTCCTTATCTAAGAGAAACCTCCTCTATATCTCATATTAAGAACCATAGGTATAATCTTTGGGGACTACCAAAAGATATAGATTATAAATAAGGACGTTTTAGAGATAATTCTTCAGGTTCTAGTCAATTGAAAAGAAATTTTCGGTTTGAATAAGTGTTGGGTAGTGGGGGCCTTTTATAAGTGTGGGTAAGTAACCCACTTGAAACTACAAGGAAATTTCCCAAAAGAAACCAAGTAATAAAGTAATTACCAAGAATAAAAGAAGTAAATTGACCTTATATTATAAATATATAATTATAAAGCTAAAAAATATCCATAAAATAATATTTTAACAATTTTTAATTCATTTAAACACTTTTCTTCTTTGATAAACCCACAATTACCCCATTTGTACCATAATCATTAAAAATAATTTTTAGTACATTAACTATTCTTTTTGTTTTTAAATTAAGATTAAATTATTAGATAAAATAAATAATTATGATTATAAATTTTTAATCCATTTTTTAAAATTCCACTCGCAGAAGTATAAAATTTAAATTTTAAATTAATGCCTTAGACACTATGAGAAAGTAGGTTTTTTAAAGGCCAAATGTTCAAATGCTCAAAAAGTTTTTATATAAAAATCTAGAATGAAAATTATTCTAAATAACTATATTTTATAAATGGATGTATAACCGAACTATTTTAACTTTAAAATAAAATTTTAAAAATTTTTTTATTTCGAAAATTAGTTAAACAAAAATGCAGTTTTCAATTAAAATTCATTTTTTTTATTACATTCACCATTCATTTTAGATAAATATTAAAATTTCCTAATAATAAAATATAAATAATAATGATTCTAAATTTTGAATACATTTTATAAAATTCGACTCATAGAAGTGGTAAATTTTAATTTCAAATAAATCTTACATCTGCAATGAAAAAGGGTGTTTTTTAAATAGAAAATGTTAAAATGTTTATAGGGAATTGTAGTGGTGTTATAGTAGTAGTAGGTAATATAAAACCAACTAGAACTGTATTAGTTGTGGGTAAAACATTGTAGTGGAAGACACTCTATAGAGTGATGTAGTGGTGGTGGTACTCTAAATGATACTATAAAAGTCATGTACTATTTTTGAAGAAAACATTTTTTATGAATATAATTACTTTAAAAAAATACATTGATTATTTATTAAGAATTTATAAATAAATTTATATTTACAAGGATATATATATATATATATCATAATGTATTTAATGTTATTCAAACTAAAATATTTAATGGCTATGTTATATTGTTAATATTTAAAATAATATTATTTCTTAGTTTGTTGATGCTTGGTGTTGCATGTCATGTACGCAATATTTGTTCCATGTAACACAAGATAAACTTAGTGTAGTGTATAATGAAAGATATAATAAGTATTGCATGTGATGCATTCTATAATCGGTGTTGTGTGTAATGAAATCTATACTTAGTGTTGTGCATAAAGAAAGCTATTGAAAATATAAAATTAATTCAAAACAATTCCAAAGAATATCTGTGTGTTACAGTAAGTTCATATTTAGTTTGATTTAAAAATTCAATTAAAATATAATTTTCATTTAAAACAAGGATAACAATGAGTTTAATAACCTTGGATTTTAATATATGTTTTCCTTTTGAATTCTATATCTTTCATCACACACTGAAATTTAAATCCATTAATAGATTATAATAATCACCTTAAAAAAATTTTTATGTATCAATATTTGATGTATTACATTGAAATTATTTCAGTTTTAATTATATATATATATAATTAAAACCAACTAGACATCAAAAAATATTTTGTTAATGATGTCATATAATAATTATATTATTTATTTTCAATTAAAATATAATTGTATAATTTTTAAAAATAGAATTAGATAATATTAACAATTGTTTTAATAATTTGGAATAACAAAATAAGATTCATTGTATTTTTTATATTTATAAAATATTTAAATTTTATATAAATAGTGAAAAATACAAATTTTCTTATTATATCATCTCTTATATAAATATTATCATATTAAATAGTTACACAACCCTTTTCTCTAATATATATATATTTATGTAATATTTCATGTTTTCAAACAAATGATTAACATTTTTTAATATAAGATGTATATTATTATATTATATGTTTTAAAAATAGATGATATGATTTAATATAAAGTTAATTTATCCCTTATATATAAATATGATTAGAATATTGGAGGTGAAATTTTGATTCAACAGTCAACTTTTGGGTGTAAGGTTCTTATTAAATTTTAATAATAAATTAATTACCATGATTAATATTTACTTTAGACTAATGAATTTTCAAATGAATAATATAATATAGATATAATTTTCCTAATTTTAATTGACCATTAGGCCATATAGAAACCCTTTTTTAGTTTATAAATTATCACCCACATGTATCACCAACCATACCATACATAACTCATTTAATTGTCATGGAAATACATCATTACTCTATACTTAATATTATTTTCCATTGATAGTTCCCTTTTCATCACTTACAAAAGGTGACCAATTCCACCCATTCCATTATTCACCAAACATTAAATTTACTCTTGAAACTATTCCCTAATTAACTCTCTTATAATTACCTTACACTACATAAATCCTCGATTCATTATAATATAATAGAACACCTCCATTTTGAAAAATTATTTCAAAAAAATGTTCAGAGAATTGAGGAATGTATCACATATTTCTTAACATTTATTTATTATTCTTTCTTTCATCTACCCCAACCAATGTTTTTTACCCATAATATTTTTAAAAAGATATTATTGATATTTTATTATGTTATTATAAAAATATAATAAACCTTTTATACTTTCTTACAAAATAATTCAAAAAATAAAAATGATTTCATCTGTACATTTGGACTACTACCAGAATACATGAAATTCCCTAATATTCTTAATCACATAGGTTGGATGCTTAAAAATCGGTTTAAATGAAAAAATGTTTTATATAAATTATTATTATGATTCTAAAGTGATAAATTATTTTCACTTTCTACCTCTATCATGTCCTGTGGAAAATAAAACTGTAAACCATGGGTACGTTTGGATTACCACCTCCATGTGGAAACGCATTTTATTTTCCCTTTATTACAATTATGGATGGAATAAAAAATTATTTTAATGTAAAAAAATTACATTTTAAAAACAAATTATATTATAAATGTTATCATTCTGTTTTAATGATAAACATAAATATGGTCAACATAATAATAGATTCACTTAAAAAAAGGTCAGACGACATGATGTAACAAAAAAATATTAGAAAAGATTTAATAAAATAAAAATAATTAAAATAATATGTAAAAAAATATATTTTAAAATAAAATTATGTTTTTTAGTGTATATATCACAGAACAGTAAGATTAAATGAATCACAATTTATTATTAAAATAATTTTTTTAAACATGATCGTTACAACCTAACTGTTAAAACTGATTATATATATAAGAATACCCATATTACGGGAAATATCACTAATGTTTTTATATATTATAAATATATTGATTAATTCTTAATAATAATTACTCACATTTCAGTAAATTCATATTATTCTTCTGAAATAAATTTTCATCAAATTTATATTTATTTACATTGGTGATAAAATATTATAATTCATTTTATAAATTTTTATAAATAGTATTTAATTAACTGAACATAATTTTTAAAATAAAAAAAATAAAAAAAATTAGGGTGAAATATTTGTTTTTTTCTTCATATAAATGGATTTTTCAATGAAAAGGGAAAAATATATATTTTTGTAAAACTGCCATATTTTTAATAAATGAAGTAATTTAAAACTTCCGTTATCCATTTAATTTGATTTAAAAATAACATAATATTTAGTTAATATTTTAACTAATTAATTACATTTAAAACATATCTATACTAGAAATTATTATCATTTTATTTTTAGGCTTAAAAACACATTTTTTGGAAACTCTTTTATTGTGCATAATGATAGTACATATTAAATAATTATAATTAAACCTAATGAAGATTAAATTAACGTAAATTTATGGATTATATTTCTCTAAATATTACTTTAAATTAAATTAATTATTCTTACTAGTCATATAGTTAAAAAAGATCATCAATTACTTGAATAATGATTTTTTTGAAAAACCATCATATAACACATTTTGTGAGTTTATTTTAAAATTTAACTATTAAAATTTTATGCTTTAAATATGATGAAATATAATTATTATTTTTAGTCATAATAATTAATATTATGTTATATTTTCATCTTAATTTTCGGTAATAATGAACTATAAAAATAGTAAAAAACTACTTATCCTGGTAAAAAATTAAAATAGTAAAAGTGAGTACCATTATAAGTAAATCAAACAATATAATTGAAACCTATTAATTTTTTAAATGGTGTTGGTGTTTCTAAGCCATATCACACCACTAATATGTTCATTTTTCAATTTTCTTATTCAATTTTCTTTAGAGTGACTTCACGTTATGGTATAGTTTTAGACACTTAGAAAAATGTTACACATCCTCAATTATAAAATGGCTCCCCTCCCCTCACTTAATTCACCCTCTCAAGCCACTTGTCATTAAAAACCTATGAAAATATCTCACCATCATCCTCAAATTCATTCTATAGCTTATGTTTTTTCCAAAACACCAATTATAGTGTCCGTAATAAGTGACTTGATGGGGGTTTCCCAAAGTAAAGGTAATTGTCTTCACCCAGATCCTTCTTTTTTATTCATTATTTGTTTTCCACCTTCAATTATGACATATACATTAAATCATATCTTAATAATTATATCATATAAAATTTGGTTATATTATTTTCATTGAATAATATTTAGATATCTCTATTTCTATCAAATTGGAATTAAAAAAATTATTCATGTGTACGGTGGGATGCTAGATGCGAACCAATGTTATTTTTTCCCTCATCACATATCATGGATTTTAATGATAATGGATTAAATTTTTATATATGAAATTTATGTCACAAAAATAATTGTAGAATATTAACATATCATATAAATTCTGACCTAACAATCCATTTAAAAATGATTTTATCATTCGTGTGTACGATTTACTACCGCCTCATGATGTGATGTGATATTTTTATTAACTAATCACAAGGATGATATATTTAAATTAATTTAAATAAATAAAATTATATTTTTTATATAGTGATCATTACGGAAAAATAAAATAACACTCACTATATTTAAATTATGATTGTTGGAAAATTGGAACATTGCAAATGAAATCGTACGACTTACGATCTTTATGGTGGTCACATAGTTAATTTTTTATAAGAAAAATTAATTGTTGGTTTTAAAATTATAATTCATTTAGAAATATTCTAATTTTCTAATTACTATTACCCTAGATATAATGGAATAATAAACCCTTTTACCATGGTCAACACATGGATTTCATTTTGAAATTATGAACCAAGAATCATTAAAACAATTGGCATAGATAGAAATGAGTATATAATTAAATGTCATCAAAATAAATGAAGAAAATGTTTTAAGAATAATATATTAATCTTGGAAAATGTTCATTATAAAAAAATTTATATAGGTTTATTATACATGATATAAAAGCCTACACAATAATTTTTAGACTTAAAGTAAGGGATTCATCTCAAAACATCATTCTTTGAGAACCCTATGAATAAATATAAGGATAAAATTATGTATAAAAAATATAATAGTATTTTAGTGATGTATATAGTGAGTGGGTTCCAATTATATATGTTCCTTAAGAGATAATAAAATTGTATGTGACTCTAGAATAGTTTAAATAAAGGGAAATAACCCAAAAAAATAATATATTATGCTCTAATCAATCATTAGATGGAGAATGAACATGGAACTTGATAAACACCTAGTTTGGTAGTCATTGGTGATACTTTTTGTAAATTCAAGAACTCTTTATTAAATATTATTAAGGACTTGAACAAATTATTTGATAAAAAAACTAATAGCAACCATTACCATGGATAACTGAAAATGAAACATGGAGACTCATAAGTTAGCATATGTTTATCATATAAATTTTTTTTATTATAGGTAAATAAGTTTCCCCATTTCTATGTCAATGTATTCTCATATTGTTTCTTTTATTATTTTTATTTAATGGTGGGAAATAGGAGGAAGTATACCTACAACCAATGTGATAGGAAATATATATATTTTCTCAAGGAGATGCCTAAATAAATAGGAATAAAAGTTAGAAATATTTTGATCATGAAAAATGAGAATTCTAGGATTATGATTAACTCCTGGAATATATTTTAATTTCCAAACACATCAATGAATAGATTAATTATATATCAGGGATGTTTAAGTGTCAAAGATAATAAAGAAAATAGTATTCAACATCTTACATGTACAAAATGTGTGAAGTATCACCATTTAAAATGACCTAAAGAAATTTAAATATACTTTATGTGTAGGAAATAATGCCACAATGAAGCTAATTTCTATTTTAAAAATGAAGGTTCTTTTGAGAAGACACATAGAAATAAATTTTAACATATGAAACCACTAATATTTAAAAATTATAGATGTTTGGAACTTGTTTATTATCTAAGACAATGATTAAATATAATGATTAATTCCTAAGGGACATTGTTATAAAAAAATTGAAATGTAATGATTGATTTTTTGGTTTTCCAATTAGTGAATCATTCTTAAAAATGTTCTAATTAAAGTTATTTTGTTTAAAAAAATCATTAAACATATAAATATTTCTCTACTATAGTTTTTTTATTATTTTAAAGAATATGTTGAATTGAAATAATGAAATAGAATAGTTAATTAATAGTAGGGTGATATTTTATTGGGTAACACATGATTGATGATATTATAAGATATGATTCATATTTTATGCTGAGTAAATTATAGTCAATTATGATTACTTAATATTGGGGAAAAATTATTTTGTATATCAGACTTTTGAAGTTTCTTATATTTCCATGATTTTCATTATTATTTGGGTATTATTCGAAGACCACGAACTGAGACGACATGCGATTCTGAGGCCCGGTGTGCCAAGAATGGTCTGTTGAAAAATGTTATGATTAAAATATCACATGTGAGTGGATTTCTTGAAAAAGTTTAATAATTCATAAACATGTTCCCAAATTGAAAATCTGAGGGGCACCATTGCATTCAAGATAGAGGGTTTACCTTAGGTGTGATTTAATTTTTTTAGTGTGGGCCACTAGTCAAAAAACCCAAAAATGTAATGAACATAAATAAAATAATTAAATAAAATTATTTTAGTCATCAAATCCTTATATCTCATGAATGGTGACTCTGATTGAAAATCTGAGACCATCATTGATTTCATGTGGGTGTTCTTTCCTTAGGTAGATTCTAACATTGGTTAGTGCGGGCCGATTGTGCAAATTAGTTTTTGGACATAAATAAATAAATTAAATAAAGTTATTTTATTTTCAAATCCTTATAACTCAATAATGGTAACTCAGATTGAAAATCTTAGACCACCAATGAGCTTGTGAAGGCATTATTTTCATAAGAGGAGCCAAACATTGGCCATCATAGTCCGGCATTGAATGTTGGTTATTAGGAATTAACTAAAAATAAAATAATTTTTTAAAAAATATATTTTATTTTTTAGAATCCCCATAACTCACAAATGGTAGATGAGATTAAAAATATAATACCACAATTTAGTTCATAATGATATTTTCTTCTTAGGTGGCGATTAACCTCGACCAATGATGATCCAGGTTAAAATTTAATTTTTGAGATTATTAAACAAAAAATAAAATAAACATAAGAAAAATTATTTTATTCAAAAAGAGTGTTTCGCGCTAACATAACATCAAGTGAGCTATTTCAATTCATAAATCAAGTATGGTCAAAATATTTCAATTCATGTGTAATAGAAATGTTGTTTCATAAATGAAACAACATAATGATGTGGAGACTCAGCGTAATAGAAATTCTGAAATAAGTTTCTGGATGTAATGGATAAATAGAGCTATGATATCTAGGAATGATCTAAGAGATTTCTCTATGGATATGGAGGAATTACCTAGAAGAGTGAAGAATTGTGATGAACCATGAATCACCAATGATGATGGATCACAGATCGAGGGCCGATGAGACGACGGAACGTGACATCTCCTACAAATCACCAGTGACGAATGAACCCCAATGACAACAAATCCTATTTTATAGGTAGGGTTTTAAATCTGTGTGATTGCTTTTACGTTGTTCTTCTATTTATACTGAGAACATTGATAAACTCACTAACTAGGTGATCCGCAGATGATTTCTTCTTGCGATATTGGTAATAATTATTATGTGTTGATGTTGGGGATAAACATATTTGTGATTGAATTATACATTGTGACCCCGATGAAAATAACAATTCCGAGACAAAATGAACAATATCCTAGATTGTTTGTTTGGTGTTCTTTGTGATCGCCACTCTCCCCCTTATTTTTCTTCATCAACAGTCCCACAAAGTGACGTATGATTTTTGTTGGGGGGGGGGGGGGGTCAATAGAGGTTGGACCCCTGGAGTGATTGAAAAATGGATAAGAATGAGCGATAATGAATATAATGCCAAAGGAATCCCGAAGGCATAGGAAAGTTGAGAAACAGACCATTAGAGTGAGTCTAGTGGCCCGTAGAGGAGACCGTCAGTGCACCCTGGCAACACCCTGATGCAGCAAGGTCATGGCCGACCAGGCTATGGTAGAGTAGTGTGGTGGCACCAACTAGGATCACGTTAGTGTGGAAAACCATTGGGCTGACCGTGATAAAGATCTGGACATGTGGTCCATGTGTAACGTGGGGATGCAACCAGCCTTAGCTAGCTACATGTGGCACAAACATGATTCTAGTAGGTTTCTAAGTTGGTGGAGTGAACAGCCCCCACAATGACGTGCTGCGCCAATGGAGAAAATCGATCCACTATGGGGGGATAGGATGAAGGAGAACTGGCCTGTCACTGTGGGCTAGACTGGATGGAATACTGGGCTGCTGGGTAGCCTAACGGGGCCGTAGCAGTCCCACCACGTCGTATAGGTCCATAGAATGCAGACCAAGTTCCTGGGTGACCTGGTGGGCAGGACCCTTGACTAAACTAGGTTGGGTCCAGCAAGGGCCAATTTTCCCTTTCTAGTAAGGAACAATGGGACTGATCATTGGTCCAAGCCTAAATGGGTCAGCCTTGACCCAACCAGTTCATTTCAGGTCACTAATCCAGGTCGGGTTGCTCAGGTCAGCCCGACCAAGTTGGACTTAGGCTGAATTCAACCAACCACTTTTTACTAAAACACCATTATCATTTAAACCAGTCTTTCGATTGATGATATATTTGTGGTGTAGAGACTCTTATGATGAGAAGATACATTGGGTACACACTAATTGAGAATTTGTGGCAGTTGAGATTAAAATGATATCATAAAGAGTATATTCTCCAGGAATGAAGCATGTTATATGAAGGAATCTTACGGAAGGCTGTGACGTGAAGGATATGATGATCAGACCTCAGTGGTCAAGGAGAAAATTAGAACTCGGTGGTCCAGTGGCCGACCAGACATAAGGGGGCCAACATCAAAGTAGATCTCAGTGGTACAGGGGCTGAGCAAATCTATGTGGTCCAGCAGAGGAGAAGACCTTAGTGGTCAACTGGCAAAGAAGACCTTAGTGGTCCATTGGCCGAGTGGAACTGAGTGGTCTAGAGGTAGAGCAGAACGTAGTGGTATAGTGTCCGAGAGGACCTCAGTGGTCCAATAGTAGAGTGGAGGTCAGTGGCCTAGTGACCAAGAGGACCTCAGTGGTCCATTAGTCGTGCATACCTTAGTGGTCCAGTAGAAGAGCATATTTTTGTTGTCCAGTAGCGGAGTGGACAGCAGTAGTCCGAAAAATGATTAGAACATAGTGACTCATCTAGGATGAGTCACTTGTCAGCAGATTATGATTCAGCTTTATGACTGATAGTATTATATTCCATAATTTATGTTATACCTAGTGTCAGCTCACTTTTCTTTTGGTTCTTGGTTCATGGTCTTGCTTCATGTTCTTTCTTTGTGTTCTTGCTTTTTGTTATTGCTTTCTGGTCTTTCATTGAGGCATTTCCTTTCTATTTTGGGGGCTCTATTGAGTATTATGTTACTCAACCTTAGATAGGCTTCCCCCTCATGTGTTGTGTCTAATGAAAGTGATCGATGCCTTGATGAACACCTTGGAGGTCTGGGAATAGGTGGTGTTCAATGAGATAGGATGGACAAGCATACTCTTATAGATACAAATAGCTACCCTTCACTGACCCTTCAGGAAGGGTCTTGAGGATATGAAACATGGTAGTTTTACATTCTGTTGGGGTTTTGGCTTGTATTATAGCCCCTTTTTTCTTTCTATTTGTACTGACTATCAGAAGTTTTCCTAGTGACTGTTTTGGTTTACTATGTGTTTACTTTCAATTGATTGAGATTTTTTCATGTGTACATGTTTAGAGGCAATGTCTTCCTTTTTTTGGATATTCCTACTTGGTGCTAGTCACCAGCCCTTGTCCAATTGAATAAATCCTAAGGATAGTTACGGTATGGGCCCTATGGGACGGGATGTGACAATGTGGAATTAGAGGGTGTTTAGTTCTACCAAAATAAATAAGAGTTTGTAAATTTTTATTGGAAAAAAATGTTAAGTGTTTCAAGTATAACTTTTATGCTAGGAAGTCTACTGTTGGTGTTCCAACCAATTTATCCATACACCAGGACCCTGAATTATGCTTTTAAAATTTTACATGAATACACTAGTTGAAGAAAATAAAACAATGGTAAATACATCATATTGGAATGGGTTGATTTTTCTATATTCTTATTGACTCGGCTCACCAGGTATACTCTATTGATCATGGTACATCTTGTTTCGTTTAAAGGTGATTCCAAGTAGATACCTAGCGATGATTGCACTACGTTATCATATGGATGATCTTCAGGGTGAAATGATGGGTACAAAGGTTCATACCAGAGACCGAACCACCGGGTGGTGTATCAGCTATATCACCACCTGTTGAGCAGCATACGGTACTCATAGTACCCGAGGATGATATGAACAGTCTGAGAACACTTCACGAGTTTCATATAATGAGACACCTTGGGTTCCATGGTGATCCTGACTCACAGGAGGATAAGTACTGGCTTGATGTGGTTGAAAATTTATCCATATAGTTAGGGTATCATTAGATCAGCTGGTGGTTCTGGTATTTTTCCTTATATAAGGCTTATTAGGGTGATGGCAGGGTTTAGATTACCCAATATTACAATGAGGTGATTTTTCTATGGTCAGAGTTTGGGAACCTTTCTTAGAGAAGGGAATATTTCCATAAATGATAGGGGATATGTGTTCATAATAACTTATATAGCGTCTAAGGGAATACATGTCGGTTATTGAGTTTTCATCGAGGAATAATGACAATTTTGGGTACTCGATGAATACGATACTACCAGTGCTTGAAGGGTCGTACCTCTAAGTAAGATGTATTTAGGGATATCTGATCCAGTACAATTACTTTATGCCTTCGTACATATTCTAGGGTGAATGATAGAACCATTTTGTTTGAATTTTATTTGGCTAAGAATATAAATCTAGTGGATGTTAGTAGTAGTAATATAGGAAGCCGTCATCTGTCTTAGAGACTTGGACGCGTGAGAAGTTCTGAGAAGAGTTCCAAGAAAGGGGATCTACAGCTAAATGATTATAGGGTGATTCCAGTTTACATAGAAAGGGATAATTATTTTCAAGAGATTGTAGGTCACATCATGCTAAAGATTGTCTAGCCTGTCGTGCTAATAATGAAACAATGGATGGGACACCAGGGAAGAGAAAGTGACATGAACAGAATAACCTATAGGAAGAAAAACTTGGAATAGGATTTGGGAGGGAAGTAATAGGTGGTATAAATTTTGGAATGTTACAACCAACCCCCATATGTGTTCCACAATAGGCTCATGGAGATATTGGATACAGGAATGGGGTAGCTGTATGGGAAAATATTTACCTGCGTAATAGTGGATGTTTTGAGTTTTCATTTCCCTACAGTGGTGGATGAGTACGTGGAAATATTTCCAGATGATGTTCCAGGAATACCTCCTAGAAGATATGTAGAATTATAAATTGATTTATACCACAGTATGTCAATGAAATTTACACATATATATTAGATGGATCCTTAGATATCTAGGAGCTGATGATATATTTGAAGGACTTGCAGAGGAAGGGGTTTGTAAGACCCAACGTTTCACAATGGGAATCCCTAGAGTTGTTTTCTAAGAAGGCAAACAGAAGATTGAGTATCTGTAAACTTGTGTTGCCTAAACCAGGTGACTTTGAAGAAAAACTATCCTCTACCGAGGATTGATGACCTATTTGATTAGCGGAAGGGAGATAGATGGTTCTCTAATATAGACCTCAGATTAATATATCACCAGCTTCTAGTATGAGATGTGTAGATCTCGATGACATATTATAGATGTCTCTATGGACATTACAAGTAATTATTGATGTTGTTTGGAATGAATAATTCCATTGTAGTGTTAATGGCACTCATGAATAGGATCTTACATCCATAGTTAGACCGACTTATCGTGGTCTTCAATGATGACATATTAGTGAATTCAGAGTCCAAGGAGGATCACACGATACACCTGAGGTTGGTTCAAGACACACATTTATAGCACCAAATTTATAGAAATATCATGAAATGTGAGTTATTGATATGAAAGGTCCAGTTATTTGGACATATCATCTCAGGGGCGGGAGTTGTAGTGGGTCCAATAATGATCGGGACAGTTCTTGATTGGGAGCCACCCAAGAGCATTACCAAGGTATGAAGTTTCCTTGGGTTAGTGGGGTACTATCAAAGGTTTGTTCTTAATTTCTCCATAGTGGTAGAACCCATGACGATGATGATGAAGAATTTAAAACCCTTCGTACGAACAGTAAGATACTAGAAAATCTTTTAGTACCTCTCGTTGAAGTTGACCAGTGCCCCTATCTTGAGGCTTCCAGATGAGGGTATCAACTATTTTGTGTTCTATGATGCATCAGGAACTAGGATTGTTTGTGTCGTGATGTAGGGGAAATCAATGATTTTATATGGCTCACGGTAATTGAGACTGCATGTGTAGAACCATGTGACTCATGACCTTCAATTGGTATCAGTTTTCTTCACACTAACAATGTGGTGACACTACCTTATAGGAAAACAACTCAATGTCTACTCTGACCGTAACAATCTCAAGTATATATTTTCCATAAATGATATGAATCTGAGACAATGTTGTTGGCTAGAGTTCTTCTAAAAATATGAATTAGAGATAGTCTATACTCATGGGAAGGAGAACGTGGTCGTAGATGCTCTCTGCATGAGATTGAGGTCACAGTTACTGAATAAGGCCTCAGAGTAACTGGCCTCTCTTTAGACATCCTTCATAGATAGACAAGAGAAAAATTTTCTTCAGTTGATTGTAGTTTCCCCTCCACTCTTACAGCGGGTTGGGGAGTCAAAACTTGAAGATGCCAGCTGTGAAACTATACATGCCCTCATGTCCACGAGTCATGCCGTGATGGATATTCGAAAGGTGGAGAGCACATCATCCATTTTATAAGATGTACTGTAGTACTAGTGGAGTTGATGCATGAGTTTTTGATCGGATTTCATACATCCCCTTTGGTCGTACATCCAGGTGTGGTGAAGATGTAATATGACCTTCGATGTCAGTACTGGTGGATGGGGATGAAGAAGGAAGTGGAAATAATTTTCTTGAGATGCCTCACTAGCTAGCAAGTGAAGGCTGAGCACTAGGTTCCAGAAGGTTTGAAACAACCCTTGGAGGTACAATATTGGATGTTGGATGGGATATCAAAGGAATTCATGATATTTTTACCACATACGTCCAAGAGACATGATTCCACCTGGGACATTGTTGACCGACTCACCAAGTTAACCCACTTCTTAACTACCTATAGAAGTGTTTTGTAGAGGTTTCAGGATTTCTCTACGTGCTAGAAATTTGATGACTGGGTGACAGTTGTGAAGATTCCGGCAAAGAATGAGGATTGGTAGGTGGGGAACCTCCCTGGGTGATCAATTTTTCTAGTGTATTTTCGGTGGCAGTTCAGTGATCTCTAAGAGAGCATGTGAGAGCAAGAGGATCAGATCCATGCTCAATACCCCCATTTTTTACCCCTTGTTTTGGATTAAGAGGATGTAAATCCTTAAATGTTTGGGGTAATATAATATCCCATAATTCCATGTTTTTTTTGTTTTTGGGGATTATACTCAGATTAAGAACTAAGATCACATGTGATACTGAGGCCTAGTGTGCCCGGAATGGTCTGTTGAAAACGTTACGTTTTAAAAAGCATGCGTGAGGGGTTTTCGAAAAAAAGTGGAATAAATCTTAAACAGGTGTCTGGATTGGAAATTAGATGGATATGTTGCATTCAATATGGTGGGTTTACCCTAGGCACGACTTATGTTTAGTCGGTACGGTCTTCCTGTGAGAAAACCCAAAAATGGAATAACCATAAATAAAATAATTAAATAAAATTATTTATTTTTCAAATAATTATAACTCTAGAATGGTGAATCAGATTGAATAACTCAGACCACCATTGAGATCGTGAGTATGAGATTTCCTACGGTAGAGCTGAACATTGGTCGGCACATGCTAACAGTGGAAATTAGTTTTTGGCCATATATAAAATAATTAAATAAAGTTATTTTATTTTAACATCCTTATATCTAATGAATGGTAACTCATATTGAAAATTTGAGACCATAATTGAGCTCTTAGTACGTGATTTCTATAGGTGGATCCTAATATCTGTTGGCACGAGCTGACTGTGAAAGTTGGTTTTTGGGAAGTAACCATAAATAAAATAATTTAACTAAAAAACTACATTATTTTTCGAATCCTCATAACTCAAAAATAGTAAATAGGTTTAAAAATATGAGACCACTATGTATTTTATACTGACATGTTCTCACTAGGAAGGGCCTAACCTTGAGTGGCACAAGTTGAGGGTAACATATAATTTCTATTATTTTTTTAAAAAATTATTTAAGAATAATTATTTGATTCAAAAATGGTGTTTTGATGCAACGAAATGTCGAGTGAGCTATTTCAATTCATAAATTAATCATGGTAACAACATTGCAACTAAATCATAACAAAAACGTTGTTTCATAAATAAAACAACATAATGACATGGAAACTGAGCATAATAGAAATGTTGAAATGTATTTCCCCCTTTAATATATAAACAAAGAAATGATATTTGATAACGACCTAAGAGGTTACTCTGAGGCTATGGAAAAATTACGTTGGTGAGCTACGAATGATGACGAACAGAAAATCACCAATGATAGCAGATCACAGATCGAGGTTTTATGAGATGACAAATCATGATGTCTTTTAACGTATCACCATTCATGAACCGACCCCAATTCCAACCAATATTATATTCTAGGTAGGATTTTAAATTTGGGTGATTGTTTTCCCCGGTTCTTCCCTTCTAAATAAATAATGTTGATCAAAACCCAATCTAGTTGATCTGAAGATGATCTGTTCATGAAAGATTGGAAATAAATATTGTGGGTTGATGTTGGTGATTAAAATCTTAGTGATTGAATTATTATTAATGACTTAGTTAACAAGAACAGATATGGGGCAAAATGAACAATGGACCCGATTTTTTGTTGGGAGTTATTTATGACCTCCTCTATCTCTCTCTCTTTTATTTTTATTTGCCGACGAACCCACAATGTCATGTAGGATCTTCTGCTGGGGATCCAAAAATGGGTGCACCGCCAAAGAGATGGAAAAATGGAGAGAAGTGCACAATATTGAAAATGACAGCCTAGGAAGCATAGAGGTGGATACGGATTGAGAAACAGGCTACCAAAGTGAGTCTGGTTTCCCATAGAGGAGACCGCTAAAGAGGCGGTGGCTACGGGTATGATGTAGTGCGCAGATGTGAAGAAGGGTGGTGGTTCCAACTAGTGTCACATCATCGTGGTCTACTCATGGGTTCATAGTGTTGATGATCTATACACTTGGTTTACATAAATTGTTTGACAGAGGGAAGCATCTGATGTTAGCCGGCAACATGAGACATGAACTGGACACCAGCGGCTATCCAGGCTGGTGGAGAAAACTAGTCTGCCAGGGATTGCTGGTCTGGTGGAGAAAAATGAGTCACTGGGACTTCCAGGATGGAGTAGAACCAGCCCGCCATTATGTGCTAGGCCTAATGGAAAACCAGGCCACTGGGCGTCCTGGCGGGGAAGTACCGATCTGACCAAGTCAAACCAGGTTGGATAATGCATACCGGGTCATTACGTGGGCTAGCAGGCTAGACCCATGGCGGAACCGGGTTGGCCAAGACATAATATTGTCATTTTGGGATGGCCAAACTTGGTTGGGTCACAGGGGACCCCCTGGTCGGGTACGTCGGGTCGGACTGACCAAGTCGAACAGGGTCCAGACGCAACCCACCCCTCTTTACAAATTCACCAATATCTTTCTGACCAGACATCTACTTGACGTGTTTTCTGCAGAATTAGGGCCCTTGCAACGATGAAATTTTTTGGCTATACTCTATGTGTGAATTTGTGTATGTTGATATGTGACCGATGAATTGATGAGTAGATTCTCCGGGAATTGAGCTTGTTATGAGCAGTAATCCTACAACTAGATGTGATGTGAAGGATATGATGAGAAGAACTCAGTGGTCTAGCAGTAGAGTGGACCTCAGTGGTCCCAAGGTTGAGTGGACCTCAGTGGACTAGTAGCAGTGTGGACCTCAATGGTTCAGTGGGTGAGTAGACCTCATTGGTCCATGAGCAGATCAAACCTCAATGGTCCACTGGATGAGAAGAACTCAGTGGTACATCAGCAGAGATGATGGTAGTGGTACAGTAGTCGAGCATATCACAGTGGTCAAGTAGTAGGGAGGACCTCAGTTGTCCAGTGGCTGAGCAGACCTTAATCGACCAGTAGTAGAGCAAAACGTAGTGGCTTAGTTTCAAAGCTAACATTGGTGGTCCAGTAGGAGAGTGGATCTCAGTGGTCTATCAGATGAGTATATATCTATGACTCATTAGGCATGAGTCTCTCAGAATCATAATATGATTCATCTTTATGACTAATAATCTTATATTCAATACTTTTTTTATTCCTCGTGTGAGGTGTATTTTCTTTCAATGTCTTACTTCATGTCCTTTTCTCGTGGTCTTAGTTATTGGTCTTTCCTTTTTTGTTTGGGGTCCATTAGGATTATTTTTCTACTCACCCCTACACAGTCTTTGCTTTCATTTGTCGTGTCTCATACAAGAGATCGACGCTATGATAGAGACCTTGGTTGTACGGGATCAAGTGGTGCTTAGGGAGACAGTACAAAATGATTTACTTCTCTAGATACATGAAACTACACTTCACCAACCCTTTAAGTAGGGTCTAGAGTGAAAACCCCATAGAATTTGTACTTCCCTTTGTGATTTTAGGCTTGTATTCTAGCCCCTTTATACTTTTTTTTGTGTTGTTCTCTCAGTTGTTGTGTCAATGATAGTTGTGGTTTACACTACGTTTACTTTCCGTAGTTTGATATTTGTGTGTGTCAACAGGTTTAGAATATATGCCTTCTCTTTTTATGATATACCTACTTGGTGCTAGTCACCATCCGCTATCCTATAGAAGGTGGACTTTCGGTTGTCACGACAAGGGCCCTAGGGGATGGTTTGTGAAACTTTAGTGGTTAAAAAATAATTTAAAAATTAGTTTATTTTTAGGATTTTCATAATTTTTTTGAGATAATTATTGTAATTTTATAAATATTATTTTATAAAATGGAAAAACAATATATTAGGTGGAAACCCATTACATTTGATGTGACCTAGAGGCTTGTACCCACACCTGAAAGATGACTAGTGATTAGTACCTACCAATGGACTAAATGATGTACTAGTTATAATTATTTTGTTTTAAATTAAATTATTTTGTTGATAAATATTAATTTTATTTTAAAATACATATTATTATATCGAGTCACTTTTAATTTTTATGATTTTGATGTGATAGTTGATATTTTGGGAAATGTTTTGTTTGGTTAGGATATATATAACATTTAGGTCCAACGTAACTGGTTATTTGGGGAAAATGATATTATGTTTTTAGAGATATATTTTAAAGGGAATGAGATATAATTTGAGGTTATTGGGTGTATTTTATATATAGGATTACTTATTTAAGGAATGATCTATGGTAATAAATTGGTTTTATTACTAAATTTTGGATATTCATATATTCATATTAATTTTTTGTATTATCTTAATTTGTGAAAACCACTTTTTTTAAATAAGTATTGGAGGAATAACTTGTTACTCATTTGTGGATCATATGATCCCTTAAAAGTTATTATTATTTCACAATCATAGAAAATTTCATACCAGATATGCATTCTATAGAGTAAGAGGTGAAGTGGAAATTGATCATAGAACCCAAAAATGATGAAATTGTGTTTATGAAATAAAAATATAACAAGTATGTATATTTTCTATTATTCTCTATCATAATACTAAAAGAATCTCTCAACATTATTATAAATTTTTTAAAATGAAAATATTTTTCATTTTTGATTAGTTGATGTTCTATTATTCTTTAAAAAATGCTATAAAGTTATATACTAAATGGGTCTACTTTCAAAATCCATTTTTCAACATCCAACCAATTCTCTCCTATGTTCAAACCTAGATATGTTTTGACCATCATGTTTCTATTTCTCTCTTTTTAAGAGGATTATTTATTACTCATTTTAATGATGTAGTTTTTAATAAAGTAATTTTAGAATGCCAACCCCTTGATTACTGGGCCCATGTTAATGTTATGGGGAACAAATTTATTTAAAGGGGGTACAACAAAACATCGCGATATTTTAAAAGAACACTAGGTTTGATATTATATACAAAGTGAAAAATAGAGATCAAACAAACCGTGATGAATTATTATAATATTATTTTTTAAACATGATCATTATTACCATGTCATTAAAATGAGAGGTATGAATAAGAATAAATATATTATGAAAAACATTAGTAAATGGTTTCTATAATATGATTGTATTTAAAAATTCTCAATATTAATTTATCAAATTTGATTAATGCCATTTTATAATTCAAATATATTGTTTCTTCAAAAATGATATTTAATATTTTTAGGAGTGAGTGTTATAATAATATTTTTTTAAACTTTTAGAAATTTAATTTTAAAAAATTTATATATTTTTTAAATTATAATATAAAAAATGACATAGGGGTAAATTTTTGGAATTTTTTAGAAAAATATATATTTTAAAGTAAATAATTGAAAATAATGATTTTTTCAAAAATATTATTTATTATTATTAAATTAAATAATTTAAAAGTATAATTATTAATTTAATTTGTTTTTAAAGTAATATAAGAAATTATCAGTTCATATTTAATTTAATTAATTACATTTAAGTCATTTTTATACTGGACTTTATTATAAGTTTATTTTTAGGATTAAAAGTGCATTTTTTTTAAAAATGTCTTAAAGTGAATGATGTTTATCCCTTTTAATTAAATTAAATACCACTATTGAGGAATGATTTAAATGAGAAAAATTTATTATATATCAATTAAAATGAATTAAAATGAATTTAATTATTATTACTAGTCAAAGATTTAAGAGAAAATCATTTATTTCATGGAAAATGCATTTTATGAAAAGTTGCATTTCGATGCATTTTGTGAGATTATTTTTAAATTAAAATAATTTTATTCTAAAAATTAGTTGAAAAAATTTGAAAAAATTTATCAAATATTTAGAATAAATTTTTATAATATTATGGAATATTTTAGACATAATTTTGGTCATAATAAATAGTAAAAATAATAAAAAAATAGTTATCGTGGTGAAAAATTAAAATGGTAAAAGTGAGTAACCATGGATGTAAATAGATTTATTTTTTTAAAATATATTAATGATATTGAGGGTTTTTTCAACCTTATCACTCCCCCAACCCATTATTTATTAATTTTTTAGGTGCATTGATTGGGAGTGACCTCCCATTATGAAATAGTTCTTGATATTTAAAAAAATACCACTCTTCCTCAATCATAAAAGAGACCCACTCCTCTCACATATTCACACCTCTAAAGAAATTCAGTTTGATAAAAACATTCCATAATATTTCCAAAAAACCCTTATAAAAATACTATATCTTATATTCCTCACAAAATACCATTCTTAAGGTCCTTAATAAGAGATCAAAATGAGATCCCTCAAATTGAAGGTAATCATCTTCACCATGAATTTTCGTTTTCATTATTATTTATCCTAAAAATTTATTTAAACTTAAATACGAAATAAAAAAATTGTATCCTATTTACTAATATGTTATTATGTTTATGTAGTAATATTTATCTATCTCATATCCCATCAAATGAGAAAATAAAACCAATATTTGTGTGTATGAAGAACTACCACCTCCTGAACCAATGTAAATATTTTCCCATCATTACCTCTCATAAATTTTAATGATGATGGATTTAATGTTTATATATGGTATTAATGACATATTAATAATTATATAAAATTAACATATCATATACCTTTCTACCTTACAAACAATAAAAATATGATAACATCATTCATTTGTATGATGGACCACCGCCTCATGAAGAGATGTAATTCATTTATTATTAATGCATTATATTGATTGTATATGTAATTATTTTAAATAAAAAATATGATATTTATGATATAATGATCAATTTATAAATATAATTCAACACATACCTTAATTCCATTATGATCAATAGAAAATGGATACATTACATAGGGGTACATACGGCCTACCATCTCCATGATTGTAGCATAATCTATTTTTTATAACCATATTTCATTGTTGGAGTATAATTTATATAAATAAATTATATTTATTTTATTATTAATTTACTCTATTTAATTATAAAAATTACATTCGACCTTGGTCAATACATAGATTCCTTTTGAAATTATGAACAAAAAATCGTCAGAACACCCGATATGGACATAGCTGAATAATTAATTAAATATGTGATTAAAATTAACAAAGTAAATAGTTTAGGTATAAGGTATTAAAACTATAAATTTTTATAATGAGAACAAATAATTTATTTAATTATATTATTTATTATATAAATTACAAATAATACCAAATTTGGACTAAAGGTAAGGGTTTTGACTCTCAATATCCATCATTGAGACACATGTTCATTTATGCACGTAATGTGTTTTAAATTGTTTATATAATTGAACTATACATATATTATCATGATTCCTATATACATTATGATATTTTAAGTTATAATTAATTTAATTAATTCATGGTAGTTTTTGATTCAAAAGTTACCCATGTGATAAAAATTTATGTTTTAATATCATTTTAATCAGAATTGTTTATGATTGAATTTGTAATATAGGGTATTATTTGTTTATTTTTTAATAAAACACATTAAATTTTATTCCAATCCAATTATTAATTATTTTTCATGTAATAGCTTTATTTTACTCTCTTTGGAACATAAAATGATTGAGAAAATGTTCTCAATAAAAATATTACTTTATTTTTCTCTTAAGTCTATTTTTTCCATATCCATTTTTCCAAAAAATATTTTCAACTTCTTTTTAAAAAAAAAATTATTTATTAAAGGAACATTTTCCCAAGAATGACTTATTACATAGTTTTTCAATGGAATCTTCTTTTCATTTTCTGATCATGGTACTTTTTAACTTCTTTATAATAGTGTAGAAGGAATGTTTTTTGTATGAAATATACATAATTACCCACTATAAGAATCATATGATTAATTGAAACATAATTTATATGATTCTATGACTTTTTTATAATGTTTTTATAATATTTTATAAATATTAATATTTTATGTAGTGATTTCAAATTGATAATAATATTTTCCTCAAATATTCATTGTAATATTTTAATGATATTTTCATCAATGATGACAAACTTTGATGTTATAAATTGATAATAAATTATAAATATATTTATTAGAAATATATACTGTGATTATTCTCTATTAAATTTGTTGGGTAATATAACCCTTCTATTCATTTATTAAATTTCATCATTAAAAATATTTCTTTGGTTATCATATGCGACATGATTATGGACCCCATTTTTCTATGTGTAAATATTATGTTTATACACAGTATTTGATTTACTATTTTGGAACACATAAATATTAAAATATTATGATGGTTGTTTGAATATAGTGCTACAATTAATTGTTAAATATTTAGTCTATTGACATTTCTTATATGGGATTATGGAGTAAAAACAATCCATTATGAGAATATTTCAACCATATGACGTTGCTTATGTAGTTAGCCTTGACTCATGTTTATGTAATTTTATATGATTCAATCAAATTTCTTGTGTTATCATGATATTACAATACCATGATCTTTTTTTATTCTATCATGATATTAATCTCGAGGATTATCTGTTATGGTATCATGTTATACCTTTGACTCAAAATTTATTCTTCCTTAACACGTTTATTCTCTTACAAGGCTTTTTAGCTCACCCCTTCTTTCTTTGTATTCCCCAGGTTATCCCATTTAGTTTTTTGAGATTGAATTTATTTAGGATCTCATTATAGAGACCAAAATAAAAGGCTATATTTTTATCCCATATTTTGACTTCTCAATTATGTCTTCATTTTTACTAGGCCTCACACTCTTTGGGATGTAATTAACAGATGTTTATGTTAAAAAAATCATGGAATAATATATGAAAAGGGCATGTAGACCTATATAAATGGACCTTATAAAACTAATGAAAGATTAATATGTTTAGTAATAAAGGTTTTAATAAACGTAATTTTATTATACAATGAGTTATATATAAATGCCAAATTATTTTAGACATAAAGGCAATGTATCTTTTGTACTCCCCACATTACATTGTGGTTACAATTTTTCTTCATTTTTTCCATTTTATGCCAATTTATTCTGAGGTATTTGTTGTATTTTTTTGATAGGTTTATTATATAAATTCTTGTATTAATATTCCTTCCATTTATGGGATTATTCCTGTTTTAAGTTCCATTGAAATAAAATCTTTTAGGGAAACCTAATTTAATGGGATTTTCAAATTTTTATTTTACATATATAATCACCCCATTAAAATGTTTAAAAATCATGAATATATTTTAAAATTAGTTATAATTTTATATAGAAATCTATTGTTTCAATTATTATTTTAATGAATAAATATGTTCTTTTTCTCCAAAAGATGCATTTTTAATTTTGAAAAGAATCACCAATGTGATTTGTTTTTACACTTACATCACCAAAAAATTTCTAGTATTTTTCTACAAATGGACTTGATGATCAAGTGTTGAAGTGACTTGGGTTTTTGGCCCTGTCAGACTTTGGAATATTTTTATGAATAATTCCAGAGCTAGGTGCGAAGACGGCGTGCGATTCCGAGGCCCGGTGTGCCCGAAATTAATTTTATAAAAATATTAAGTATTTTTATACTATGCACGTGGAGGGGGTGTTATATCTCTTAAACGGTAGCTCATAATGGGAATATAAAGGCATGGTTGCGTCTGGAACGTGCCATTTACCCTAGGCGAAGTGTAAAATTTGCGGCCCCAGGCCTACTGTGAGAAATGCCACCAGGGGCGTTTCCATAAATAAGTGGAAAAGTCCATTTACAAGCGTCGGCTCCAATAACATATGAATGGAGTCTGGGATCGCAAATCCAAGTCCACTGTTGCATTCAGAATGACGTTTTTACCCTAGGGGTGACCATACTTTTGTTTGCATCGGGCGTCGGGTCTGAGGTGGGTTTGGCATCGGCGGGCGGCTGATATAAATATCAGCGCCCCCCCCCCCCCACTTTTATCGTTCCTCTCAGTGTTCTTCGCCATTCTTCGCCGCCACTCCACTGAATTGAGAAAACAAAGCGCCCACGAGCTCGGAATTCGACGATGGACATTCTAGGAGCGTGCAATGGATGCTCTGGAGCGCAGATCTAAGGCAAAACATTAGCGATGATCCTCTATTTGAGTGATGTGCTTCTGTCGGGCACCAGATCGGGTTGTGGTATCCCCCAGTGGATCCTGGGTGTGATCCCCTATCTGTGAGAACTACGTATGCCAGATCGGGTCATGGTATCCCCCAGCGGACCCTGGGAGTGATCCCATATCTGTAAGCTACTTATGCCGAAGTGGGACTTGTTATCCCCTAGCGGACCCTAGCGGCGATCCCCTTTGCGAGGAGTTTGGTGGTTATGTTGTTTCAGCGATGTTTCCTCAAGGATGTTATCCGGCGACTGTGGTCACTCCGGTGAGCATCTGAGAGGTTTGTGAGATTCTCGTTGGAGTGTATCTCTCGGATGAATGTCATCTAGGATGACAATGTTCATGTGGTATACTCTCCTGGTTGTGGACAGTTGCTGGTGATGAGGTCGGTACCTCTTGTGGCTTTGGGGCGTGATCTGAGAATATCTGGATTATTCAAGGTGTAGGTATGGGCATACACCTGAGCTGAGGTGAGCTGACTAATTGTGTTTAGCCGAGGATGGTCACGAGATAGAGTTTGTCTCTTGTTTGGGTTCCCTCTGGCTGGGATGAGCGGACTGTTGCCTTCCAGTTTCTCTCTTTGGTTTTGGGTTTTTGGGGTGCCTACTGAGTATGTTTATACTCACCCCTGCACGGGCTTTTCCCGCACATGTTTGTGTCTTGTGCAGACCACAGGCCTTTCGAAGGAGTCCCAGGAGGACCCGGAGCGAGCGGTGTTGAGTGGGAGAGACTGACCAGGGTGTTTCCGGTGTGGGGCCAAGGGAGCATTCTGGCGGTGTTTGTGGCAGCGTTACCCTTCTTCAGAGTAGGTTGGACGGGATTTTGTAGTTTTCTTTTGGTGGGCCATATTTTTTCCTTTTTGTACTTCTGTTGTACTCTAGTTTGTGATAGATGTATGAATGCATTTTCATTTCAGTTATATATATATCTCTTCACTGTTGCGTGGAGGTGTATGTGGGTGCGTGTGTACAGGTACCTTAGGCTAATGCCTCAAATGTGTGTGATAGCCTACTCGGCGCTGGTGGCCAGCCCCTGGCCTATTGGAGGTGGGATTGGGGAGTCGCGGATCGATCCCTGTTGGGTCGGGTCGTGACAGAGTGGAATCAAAGGAGGTTCCACCTTTGGGATCTCAGAGCATAGCTGAGCTAGCTTTGAGTTTGGTTTGGGTTGCACAACGGTAGTGTTAGGATGTTTCATGTTTGGCTTTCATGCGAGGGACTCCAGTGTTGGTGCGGCGGACGATGTATCCATACACTAGGACTCGGATAACCTGCCTTTCGACTTGGGACATTCGTACAATGGTCGCAGGGACATAACCGTATATGCATCATATATGACTGAGTTTTTAGGGTTTTCCTTGTCCTTCTTGAGTCAGCTCACAAGATATACATTTTGACTGTGGTGTGACTTGAATGTATTTCAGGATTCCTCCACGACGACAGCTAGTGAGGGTTCTACAGCAGGATTGTGGTGATGATCCACCCTGTGCAGAGGTTGTGGACTAGGGCGCGGGTTCTAAGGCCGGACCTCCAGTTGGTCCGCCAGTTGAGCCACCACATGTCGAGAAGCTGGTTTTTCCGGAAGTGCAGGATGAGGTTGTGCGCAGGCTGAGTGCACTGCACGAGTACTAGAGGCAGTGACCTCTGAGTTTATGGGGTGATCCATACCCCCAGGCAGATGATGACTTGCTTGAGTCAGTCACCCGATTTTTCCGCTTATTGAGGACACCTCTTGATCATATGGTGGTCCTTGCGGATAGCCTTCTGCATGGTTCGGCCGGGAAATGGTGGAGTTTGGTGACGCAGTCCCATGACGAGGAGACGATCATGTGGGAAGAGTTTGAGCGGCTCTTCAGGAAGGAGTTCTATCCGGTAACACTGAGTTTAGTGCGGATTCAGGAGATTTTGCAGCTTCGGTAGGAGGGCCTGACTGTGTCGGAGTACTCAACGATGTTTACAGACCTGTCGTGCTACTCCCTAGATATTATTCGTGACCCGTTCCTTAGGGCTCGGTCCTTCGAGCATCTGTTACATAGGGACATCCGAGTAGGTGTGGTTTTCTTGTGCCTTCCAACCTATGCTGGAGTGCTAGAGAGAGCTTTGGTGGTGGAGAGCTTTCTGGTTGTGCAGTTTCCCACGGTTAGTGCTGGGCACGCGAGAGTGGAGATGTCAGCATCTGGTAGCTGATGACAGACGCAGGGGACTGGGTGTGGGCTCCATTTCAGTAAGTGACCCTAGGATGAAGGATTTGAGGCTCAGGGCTCATAGGGCTCGCATGCTAGTTTTGGTCAGCCGTAGGAGAGGCGGTGTTACACTTGCGATTGTTGGGGACATCTTGCTAGAGATTGTCCGACTCGTCGTGCTGCTGAGAGGGACCGGTCGATGGACCACCTTGGCAGAGGTAGCGTCTCGAGCAAGGAGGTCTGCAGGGAAACATGCATGGTGGCCGAGCGGGTGGAGCAGGAGGTGGTGGGAGGCGGTACAGGTTGCCACCACCCCCACCCCCAGGTGGTCCACGCCATGCTCAGGGAGCTGGTGGTCGAGGGCAAGGACAGCTGCATGCCCTGGATTCTGTTGTCCCAGAGGCACCACGGATGGATAGAGTACGCCTTGTGTCTTTTCTACTTTTTGTAGTAGTTTGATAGACACTATTTAGAGGTACTCTATCCTTTTGTTGCGTGATCGAGTTTTGTTCAGGGCGTTGGTAAGACCCTGAGTGGTTTTTGTTTGGCATGCTTCGAATGCGTAAGGAAGAGAGATCCTTCCCCCACCGAGACATGTTTTGGTGACACGATTAAAACTGTGAGGGTGAGTCAGTGCCGCCCAAAGCGGATAGTATTGAGGTGTGGTGGATGAGTCCCTCTGACATGTGTTCGGGCATGGTTTTTGGTTGGCGAACTCGTTGGCGTGGGAGACCCAGTTGAGAGTCCAGTCTCTTTGCTTGTGCTTAGAGATTTTCGGGGATGAAATGTTCTAAGGGGGGAGGATGTAGAGACTCAGGTTTTTGGCACTGTCAGACTTTGGAATATTTCTATGAATAATTCTAGAGCTAGGCGCGAAGAGGACATGCGATTCTGAGGCGCGGTGTGCCCGAAATAAATTTTATAAAAATATTAAGTATTTTTATACTATGCACGTGGCGGGGTTGTTATATCTCCAAAATGGTAGCTCATAACGGGAATATGAGGGCACGGTTGCATCCAGAACGTGCTTGTTACCCTAGGCGAGGTGTAAAATTTGCGGGCGCGGGCCTGCGGTGAGAAACACCACTAGGGGCGTTTCTGTAAATAAGTGGAAAAGTCCATTTACAAGCGTCAGCTCAAATAACATCTGAATGGAGTCTTGGATCAAAAATTTGAGTCTGTCGTTGCGTTCAGAACGACACGTTTACTGTTAGGGTGACCTTACTTTTGTTCGCATCGGGCGTCGTGTCTGAGGCGGGTTTGGCGCTGGTGGGCGGCTGATATAAATATCAGCGCCCCCCCCCCCACTTTATCGTTCCTCTCGACGTTTTTCGCCATTCCTCTCTGCCACTCCACCGAATTGAGCAAACGAAGTGCCCACGATCTCGGAATTCGACGACGGACGTTCCAGGAGCGTGCATCGTAAGCTTTAGTGTGCGGATCTAAGGCAAAACGTCGGCGTTCTGCCCGCGAGGTAGGCGGATTAGAGTTTCAACCCCCGATCCCATTTTTGCTGCGTTATTCTGCAAATTGAAGCCGTAGCAGTGTAGATCGGGTCCCGAGGGTCGTGTAGACTCCTCCAGATCATAAAACGAACCACCGGGGTGCCTCGGGCGGTCCGCAGTGCGCCGGGAAGCGCGGTGGCGTGGCGGTGTGCCGGGAAGCGTGGCGGCGCATCGGGATGCACGGAAACGCTATGCGCTGTGCCGCGGAGGACCGCTGGCCGGTGCGGGCCAGCGGCGGCCAGACCGGCCAGGTGGGGCCGGTACAGTCCAAATTCGACCGAGGGTTCTAAAAACCCCCGTTCTTTGTAACCCAGAGGTCCGATTCGTGCACCGTCTGTGTCAACGCGACCCTGGGATTGAGACAGACCTATTGGGATATGTTCGGGTTGTTTTCGGGCTGGGTTTGTGACCCGGGGTCACGAAACGTCGAATAATTATAATATTTTAATTATTATTTGACTTTGACCAACCATAATTTTTTCCTGGAGTGTCCGTTGGACGTACCGTCAGGGGCATTGAGACCCTGATGGTATGTAGGACTTTTTGGGTTGATTAATGGGTGTTGGGACTGAGAAAGGGGTGCGGGCTCCACGAGGTCGGGTTTTGGCGTTTGCGGAGAAACACAACTTTTGCACCAGGAGTCCGATTTTCGGGGATGAATAGTCGATCTTGGGTGTTTTTCCGAGAGGATCGCAATGGTGAGATCCGTTCGATGAGTTTCGGAATCCAGGCATGGGCCCCACCCGAGTTGGATTCGGTGAATAGTACCTTTTTCACAGGCTGTCCGTTTCGGACGAGCAAGTAGTCGATTCCCCTTGTTTTTCTGAGGGGATCGCCGTGGTATGGTATGCTCGATGGGTTTCGGGATCGTGGTGTGGGCCCCGCACGAGTTAGTTATGATGAATAGTGCCTTTTTTACCGGTGCTTTGTTTCAAGCTGGTAAGCAGCCTATCCTGCGTCTTTTTCCTCGTAAAACGCGATGGTGGCCTCGGTGTTGGCCTTGGAGGTGCGCGGTGTGGCGTTGTGGTGGGTTACTTGTTTTAGCGATGTTTGGACTAGGAGTGGTTGAGGGTTCTCCCTTGGTTCGTTCCTACGAGGGTTCGCGCAACATCACAACCTTCGTATAGGTTTTTTATCCTCTCGATGGGATCTTTAAACTGTTAGAGTTGTTGCATCCCTCTGGTGGGCCTAGAGTGGGATCCTCTAGCATCTTTACCTAGACCGGGTTCTTGGTATCGCTGTGACCACTTATTCACAGTCGGCGATCCCCTATCTAGAAGGTTAACCCCGTAGGGTTTGTGGCATCATCAAGAATATGATCCCCTACGCGGCGGGTCATGCTTAGTAGGGTTGTGGAATCATCGAGTATACGATCCCCTACTCAGCATGAGGTTTATAGGAGGGTTGTGGTATCGTTGGTTATACGATCCCCTACCCAGCGCTTGCTGTCAGTAGGGTTGTGGTATCCCTGGTTATGCAATCCCCTACTCAGCGCGAGGTTTCGGTAGGGTTGCAGCATCGTCGGTTCGATCACCTACATCGTGAGTTATACCAGGTAGGGTTCCAGTATCATCGTGACCACCTTTATATGGGTGATGATCCTCTATCTGAGTGACGTGATTCTGTCGAGTGCCAGATCGGGTTGTGGTATCCCCCATCGGATCCTGGGTGTGATCCCCTATCTATGAGAACTACGTATTCCAGATCGGGTCGTGGTATCCCCCAACGGACCCTGGTAGTGATCCCCTATCCATAAGCTACATATTTAGGAGTGGGTCTTGGTATCCTCTAGTAGAACCCTAGCGACAATCCCCTATTTGAGGAGTTTGGTGGTTATGTTGTTTCAGCGATGTTTCCTCAGTGATGTTATCTGACGAGCGCGGTCTCTCAGGTGAGCTTCTGAGAGGTTTGTCAGAATCCCGATGGAGTGCATCTCTCGGATGAATGTCATCTAGGATGACAGTATTCCTATGGTGTACTCTCCTAGTTGTAGACAGTTGCTGGTGATGAGGTCGATAACTCTTGTGGCTTTGTGGCATGAGTTGAGTATATCTTCATTGTTCAAGGTGTATGTATGGGCATACACCTGAGCTGAGGTGAGCTGACTAATTGTGTTTACCCGAGGATGGTCACTAGATAGAGTTTCTCTCTTGTCTGGGTTCCCTCTGGCTTGGATGAGAGGACTGTTTCCTTCCAGTTTCTCTCTTTTGTTTTCTGTTATTGGGGTGCCTACTGAGTATGTTTATACTCACCCCTGCACCCGCTTTTCCCACACATGTTTGTGTCTTGTGCACCCACATGCCTTTCGACGGAGTCCCAGGAGGACTCGGAGCGGGCGGTGCTGAGTGAGCGAGACTGACCGGGGTATTTGCCGTTGCGGTGCCGAGGGAGCTTTCTGGCAGGGTTTGTGGTAGTGTTCCTCTTCTTCAGAGTAAGTTGGACGCGCTTTTATAGTTTTCTTTTGGTGGGCCCTATTTTTCCCTTTTTGTACTTCTGCTGTACTCTGGTTTGGGATAGATGTATGCATGCTTTTTTTTAGTTTTATATATATCTCTGCACTATTTCATGGAGGTGTATGTGGGTGTGTGTGTACAGGTACCTTAGGCTAATGCCTCCCATGTGTGTGATATCCTACTCGGCGCTGGTCGCCTACCCCTGGCCTATTGGAGGTGGGCTTGGGGAGTTTCGGCTCGATCCCCGTTGGGTCGGGTCGTGAAATAGCGGTATCAAAAGAGGTTCAACCTCTGGGATCTCAGAGCGTAGCTGGGCTAGCTGTGAGTTTGGTTTAGTTTTCAAAGTGGTAGTGTTAGGATGTTTCGAGTTCTGATTTCAGGCCAGGGACTCCAGTGTTGGTGCGGCGGCCGACGTATCCACACACCAGGACTCTGATAACCTGCCTTTCGACTCGGGAAATTCGTACACTGGTCGTAGGGACATAACGGTATATGCATCATATAGGACTGGGTTTTTTGGGTTTTCCTTTTCCTTCTTGAGTCAGCTCTCCATATATACATTTTGACTTTGGTGTGTCTTGAATGTATTTTAGGATGCCTCCACGACGACAACCAGTGAGGGTTCCGCAGCAGGATTGTTGTGATGATCCACCATGTGCAGAGGATGTGGACCAGGGCGCAGGTTCTGAGGCTGGACCTCCTTGTGGTCCGCTAGTTGAGCCACCACCTGTCGAGCAGCTGGTGGTGCCGGCAGTGCAAGATGAGGTTGCGCGTAGGATGAGTGCGCTTCACGATTTCCAGAGGCAGCGACCTCTGAGCTTCTGGGGTGATCCAGACCCCCAGGCAGCTGATGACTGGCTTGAGGTAGTCACCGGAGTTTTCCACCTAGTGAGGACACCTCATGATCATATGGTGGTCCCAGCGGAGATCCATATGCATGGTTCAGCCGGGCGATGGTGGAGTTTGGTGAGGCAGTCCCATGAAGAGGATATGCTCACGTGGGGAGAGTTTGAGCGGCTCATCAGGGAGGAGTTCTATCTGGTGACACTGAGGTTAGTGCATATTCAGGAGCTTCTGCAGCTTCGGTAGGAGGGCCTGACTATGTCGAAGTACTCCGCGAGGTTTACAGACCTATCACGCTAATCCCTGGATATGGTTCGAGAACCGTTCCTTAGGGCTCGGACCTTCGATCAGGGGTTACGCAGGGACATACGTGTAGGTGTGGTTTCCTTGTTCCTGCCCACCTTTACTGGAGTGCTGTAGAGAGAGCTTTGGTGGTGGAGAGCTTTATGGCTGAGCAGTTTCCGCCTGTTAGTGATGGACTCATGAGAGTGGAGATGTCGGCATCTGGTAGCCGACGGCAGACGCAGGGGACTGGGCATGGGTGCCGTTTCAGGAAGCGACCCCAGGATGGAGGATTTGAGGATCAGGGCGCACAGGGCTCGCATGCCAGTTTTGGTCAGCCGCAGGAGAGGCGGTGTTACACTTGTGATGGTCGGGGACATCTTGCAAAAGATTTTCCAACTCGTCGTGCTGCTGAGAGGGGGCCGGTCGATGGACCCTCTTGGCAGAGGCAGCATCTCGAGCAAGGAGGTCCGCAGGGCGGCAGGCATGGTGGCGGAGCGGGTGCAGCAGGAGATGGTGGTAGGCGGTACCGGTTTCCACCAACCCACCCCCAGGTAGTCCACGCCAAGCTCAGGGAGCTGGTGGCCGAGGGCGAGGACAGCTACACGCAATGGAGGCTGTTGAACCAGAGGCACCGCGGATGGATAGAGGTACACCTTGTGTCTTTTCTACTTTCTGTAGTAGTTTGATAGACACTGTTTAGAGGTACTCTTTCCTTTTGTTGTGTGATCGAGTTTTGTTCAGGGCATTGGTAAGACCCTGAGTGGGTGTTGTTTGGTATGCTTCGAATGCGTAAGGAAGAGAGAACCTTCCCCCACCGAGACGCGTTTTTGTGACGTGATTAAAACCGTGAGTTCGAGTCAGTGCCGCCCAAAGCGGATAGTGTTGAGGTGTGGTGGATGAGTCCCTCTGACATGTGTTCGGGCATGGGTTTTGGCTGGCGAACTTGATGGCGTGGGAGACCCAGTTGAGAGTCCCTTCTCTTTCCTTGTGCTTAGGGTTTTTCAGGGACAAAAATTTAAAGGAGGGAGGATATAGAGACTCAGGTTTTGGCCCTGTCAGACTTTGGAATATTTCTATGAATAATTCGAGAGTTAGGCGTGAAAACGGCGTGCGATTCCAAGACCTGGTGTGCCCAGAATTAATTTTACAAAAATATTAAGTATTTTTATACTATGCACGTGGAGGGGGTGTTATATATCCTAAATAGTAGCTCATAATGGGAATATGAGTGCACGGTTGCATCCGGAACGTTTCGTTTACCCTAGGCAAAGTGTAAACTTTGCGGGCATGAGCCTGCCGTGAGAAATGCCACTAGGTCTGTTTTCGTAAATAAGTGGAAAAGTCCATTTACAAGCATCGGCTCGAATAAAATCTGAAAGGAGTCTTGGATTGCAAATCCGAGTCCACCGTTGCATTTAGAACGGTGCATTTACCCTAGGGGTGCCCTTACTTTTGTTTGCATCGGGTGTCGGGTCCGAGGAGGGTTTGGCGCCGGCGGGTGGCTGATATAAATATCATCTCCCCCACCCCTTTTATCATTCCTCTTGACGTTCTTCACCAGTCATCATTTCCGCTCCACCGAATTGAGAAAACAAAGCGCCCATGAGCTTGGAATTCCATGGCGGACGTTCCAAGAGCGTGCATCGGAAGCTCTGGAGCGCGGATCTAAGGTAGGACGTCGGTGTTCCTCCCGCGAGGTAGGTGGATTTGAGTTTTAACCCCCTATCCCGTTTTTGCTGCGTTATTCCGAAAATTGAAGCCTTCGTAGTGTAGATCGGGTCCCGAGGGTCATGTAGACTCCTCCAGATCGTAAAACAAACTAGCGGGGTGCCCCCAGCGGTCCACGGAAGATCCGCCAGCGCGGCACCGGCAGACGGTGGTGGCCCGCGGCGGAGCCGCGGCGGCCGGATGCCCAGCGCGGCAGCCCTTTGCACCGTGCAGTGGAGGACCGCCATCCGGTGCGGGCCGGCGGTAGCCAGACAGGCCGGGGCGGGCCGGTTCGGGCCGGCTGGAACGACTAGGTGGGGCCGGTCCGGTCCAAATTCGATTGGGGGTTTTAAAAACCCCTGTTCTGTGTAACCCAAGGGTCCGATTCGTGCGCCGTCTACGATGACGCGAACTTGGGATTAAGATAGACCTATTGGGATAGGTTTGGGTTTTTTTCGGACTGGGTCCGTGACCCCGGGTCATAGAACATCGAATAATAATAATATTTTAAATATTATTCGACTTTGACCGGCCGTAACTTTTGCTTGGATTGTCTTTTTGACGTACCGTCAGCGGCGTTGAGACCCTGATGGTATGGAGAACATTTTGGGTTGGTTATCGGGTGTAGGGACATAGAACGGGGTGTAGGCCCCACAAGGCTGGGTTTTGGCGTTTGTAGAGAAACACAGCTTTTGCACTAGGGTTCTTATTTTGGGGGATGAATAGTCGATTCTAGGTGTTTTTCCGAGAGGATCTCAATGGTGCGATCTATTCGATGAGTTTCAGAATCCAGGCTTAGGCCCCACCCAATCTGGTTTCGATGAATAGTACCTTTTTCACCGGGTGTCCATTTCGGACGAGCGAGTAGTCGATTCCTCTTGTTTTTACGAGGGGATCACCGTGGTATGGTACACTCGATGGGTTTCAGGATTGTGGTGTGGGCCCCGCACGAGCTAGCTACGGTGAATAGTGCCTTTTTCACCGGTGCTCTTTTTCGGGCAGGTAAGCAGCCTATCCTGTGTGTTTTTCCACGTAAAACGTGATGGTAACCTGGGTGTTGGCCATGGAGGTGCGCGGTGTGGCGTTGTGGCGGGTCGCTCAGGTTAGCGACGTTTGGACCAGCAGTGTTTGAGGGTTCTCCCTTGGTTCGTTCCTACGAGGGTTCGCGCAACATCAAAACCTTCATATAGGATTGTGATGCTCTCAATGGGATGTTTAAATTGTTAGAGTTGTGGCATCCCTCCGGTGGGCCCGGAGTGGGATCCTCTAGCATCTTTACCCAAGATCGAGTTCTTGGTATCGCTGTGACCACTTATTCACGAGTGGAAATCCCCTATCTAGCAGGTTAACCCCGTAGGGTTTGTGGCATCATTGGGAATATGATCCACTACGTGGTGGGTCATGCTCAGAAGGTTTGTGGAATCGTCGAGTATACGATCCCCTACTCAGCATGAGGTTTACAGTAGGGTTGTGGTATTGTTGGTTATACGATCCCCTACCCAGTGCTTGGTGTCGGTAGGGTGGCGGTATCTCTGGTTATGTGATCCCCTACTCAGCGCATGGTTTGGGTAGGGTTGTGGCATCGTCGGTTCGATCCCCAACATCGCGACTTATACCAGATATGGTTCCAGTATCGTTTTGACCACCTTTATATGGGGGATGATCCTCTATCTGAGTGATGTGCTTTTGTCGAACGCCAGATCGGGTTGTGGTATCCCCCATTGGATCCTGGGTGTGATCCCCTATCTGTGAGAACTACGTATGTTAGATCGTGTCATGGTATCCCCCAGCGGACCCTGGGAGTGATCCCTTATCTGTAAGCTACTTATACCAGAGTTGGTCTTGGTATCCCCTAGCGGACCCTAGCGGCGATCCCATATCCGAGGAGTTTGGTGGTATTGTTGTTTCAGCGATGTTTCTTCTATGATGTTATCCGATGAGTGTGGTCTCTCGGGTGAGCGTCTGAGAGGTTTGTGAGAATCCCGATGGAGTGTATCTCTCGGATGAATGTCATCCGGGATGACAGTGTTCCTCTGGTGTAGTCTCATGGTTGTGGATAGTTGCTGGTGATGAGGTCGGTACATCTTGTGGCTTTGAGGCGTGAGCTGAGTATATCTGGATTGTTCAAGGTGTATGTATGGGCATACACCTAAGCTGAGGTGAGCTGACTAGTTTTGTTTAGTCAAGGATGGTCACGAGATGGAGTTTCTCTCTCATCTGGGTTCCATCTAGCTGGGATGAGCGGACAGTTTCCTTCTAGTTGCTCTCTTTGGTTTTGTGTTTTTAGAGTGCCTACTGAGTATTTTTATACTCACCCATACAATGCCTTTTCCCGCACGTGTTTTTGTCTTGTGCAGACCACATGCCTTTCGACGGAGTCCCAGGAGGACACGGAGCGGGCGGTGCTGAGTGAGCAAGACTGACCGGGGCGTTTGCCGGTGCTGTGCCGAGGGAGCTTTCTGGCGGTGTTTGTGGAAGAGTTCCCCTTCTTCAGAGCAGGTTGAACGCACTTTTTTAGTTTTCTTTTGGTGGGCCCTGTTTTTCCCTTTTTGTACTTCTTCCGTACACTGGTTTGGGATAGATGTATGCATGCATTTTCTTTTATGTTATATATATATATATTTGTACTATTTCATGGAGGTGTATGTGGGTGCATGTGTACAGGTACCTTAGTCTAATGCCTCCCATGTGTGTGATAGCCTACTCGGCACTGGTCGCCAGCCCTTGGCCTATTGAAGGTGGGCTTGGGGAGTCGCGGCTCGATCCCCGTTGGGTCGAGTTGTGACAAGTCTTATGTTCCATTTATATATCATTTTATAACGAAATTAAATTCCATATTATTATGTGAATCCATATATTATATATTTATTATATTCATTGAGATATAATCATTAAAACCATTTCATTCTCGTAGGTTTTACCATGTTTTTGAATTATGTATGGTTAATTTTTCTAAATGTGGAACTCATAAGTGTGATCTTAATTATGTAATATGTGTTCCTAAAGTTATATATACCTCTAATTCATTGGGTAATGCTTCCATATTATGAGATATCTTGATTTTTGGATAGTTATCCTAGCCAACTATAGTGCATGGGCATCTAGATTTACCAACTATGTTATGTTAATGAGGTATAGATACTTGATATATGATTATGATTCCATTTTTTGGTTTTTCCGCATTTATATGATTCTTTTCTCTTATGATATGATCATTTTTATTTCTTTATCTTATGTTATCATTTATTTTTTCCATGATTTCATGATTTCAATCATTTTATTTCTGATATTATGTTGTGTCTCCCCTGATATGCTCCATTATATTTTCTAGAAGCATACTAGGATTTAAATATCACCCACTTCTTTATTTATTTCCCAATGTTATCCTATGCATATTTATAAGGAATCACACAAGTTAGGAGAGCTATATGTATTTTAATTAAAGTAAGTGATTCCATGTTTTATGATCTATTATTTATGTGTTTAATTATCCCAATACACTATAGCCTAGATCATCCACATGTGTTTGATGTAAACTATGTTAAAAGTTATGATAAAAAATCTCATTAAGGATTTGGTCACCATAGTTTGTGTTAGAGGATGGTATTGGTATTTTTATAGATTAGAATAATATAATGACAGTGTAAACCCTAGGGATAATATATGGATATGAAAATATCCCTAACTATTTTTTATGTCTATATTGTGTGTTTTTCATAGAAATTAAATTCCTCTATAGATATTGGAATGCAGATGAGGTTTTAGAAAATATGCATCTAGGGTTAACAAACAAAAAAGTGTTCGATAAGTATATCCCAATGATTATTCTTGTGCAAGATGAATGGGAACTTACTATGCAAATGGAGAGAAACTCTAGAGGGATATGATTTAGTTAATTTACATTTTTTTTACAAACCATTATAATATATTTAAACATATTTTTATGATTCTAAAAGGTAATAAGGGATAGAGAACAAAATTTTAATTATACCATGGATATCCCAGATTGAAACACAAAGATTCATTAGTTAAGATTTTTCCATTATTTATAGTTCAGTCCTTCCATGTTTATAGTTTTCCATGTAAAAAATTATTAATCTATTTATTACCACCCATAGAAGATGATATATTAATGGATGTACTAAAACAACTGAAATATTTTTGAATTATAATAAGAATATACTATAACAAACACAAATGGATAAAAATATGGATGAGTACTTTTTTTGATAGTGTTTTATGATTTTTGGTGGATGTACTAATGCCATAATAACTGATTATTAGATTAACTCTATAAAAAAGATATTCTCTATGATTAAATGTAAAAACTGACATGGATAGCCTCTCAATACTTGCACCCAACCCAAACCTACACATAATGAAATGGTGTTCTCAATCCATATAGGTTGGAAATTAGAACCTAAGAATCAAACAACAACTAAAGGGAACGATTTCACCCAAAATGAAGAAAAAAACATAGAATGTTTACATATAGAAGAGAGAAATAGTGGAAGAGATAAATATATTTCATAATTCTAAAGTAACTATTGAAGTGATAAAATTGAAAAGGTAGAAAAAAACCTCCATGAGAAAAATCCAAGTGCAATGGATGAGAAAACCAAAGAAGCTACTCTAATAGATTCACAATATATTGTGAGAAAACAATCACTATCTCACCACTAGATACTAAAAACCCAACTGAAAGAAAACCTCACAATGTCTATGTGACACCGAACCATTCTCTACATCAAAATACATAAAATGGCCTATGAAACACGAAAGGGGTGTATAGGTTTTATTCTAACAAGATCAATATTGTTTCACCAAGGTTTCCCATAACAAGTCTTTGTATAATAATCCATGAATTCTCATCATTACAGAAAACAAGGCATGATGTACAATTTATCATTTTTTATATAAAAATAATAGATAAAATTCTAATTTATATTTTTACATATTTCAAAATAAATTAATAAATCCATTTCATATATTTTCATATTAATATATCAAAGTAGATATATAAAATCAAATAAAAGAATGTATCACATAGCACATCAAATCCATTGTAGTGTAACAAAAACAATACAAGCCAAAACCTCAAAAAACAGCTAAAATAAAAGGTATAATTGCACCAAGGATCACACTAGGTCAGAATATGTTAGACACATGTACCTAACATAGACAATATCATGCACATCAAGACTATAGATATATGAATCAAATCTAGGGAGTAGATGAACATCCTGGAAAGTAAACCCCCAATAGGTCTAACACGTACCAAGACTAAAATGCCTATCGAGAAGATAAAATCCCAATTAGAAAACCCCCATAATAGTGGATGAGTCCTATTACAACACCTTCTGCCTAAGTACCCATGGATTCCCATGTGCTTTATTTTCATAAACATTTCATTAAAAAAATTTCATCAAACCATGATTTGAAAATAATTTCACAAAATTGTTTCCCAATACTTTTAAATATACATTTTAATATACCAAAACTATAGGAAACCCATATCTTATAAAAAACAATTTCTACACATAGAAACTAAATCGGTTATTCATAACCATTCAATATTAAAAAAATATTTCAAAAAATAGAGCAATGAAATTCATGAACACATGCTAATGATAGAACCACCAACCGCAAAGCTCAGGTTTCACTTGCCCACCCTAGCATACACTCAAAAGAAGAACACAAAAATAAAAATGGGTTCCTTTAAATAAATTTACACATCATAGAATTGATTTAATTTATCAAATGGATAGGAAGAGAATTGAAAAAACACATAACTCAAGAATGAACACCCACCACTCTAAAACCAACAGTGGAATGACCCCGAGATGAAAATCACACTAAAAATACAGAAAACAATCAAGAGAATCATCACCATATACCAAAAATAGAATAATGCAACATAATAGCACAACTACGGTCAAATAAAATGAATAATTATAAAGTATTACTCACTCAGTGAGACAGAACCCAAATTCAATGGAGATAAATTTCCATAAGAATTGATTATGATTGAACATTGGTCCCCAAAATCTTTATAGAAGATATCTAGGTCAAGAGAAAAGTTTCATGTGGATGAATGTCAAAACATGACACTCTCATGGTTCCCTAAAATTTATGTGTGCAACATTAAAGGGAATCTAAAACATTTACACATCGAGTAATCTAATGGATGCATATACGTTGTCAAAACCATTTCATTTGTATTTAAAATACTTTTATTAATGATTACATGTACTTTAATCATTAATTCTATGTATTAACCTCATGACATGATCATAGATATCATTACACATCATCTACACCCATTACATAGAATTTAAATCCCTAATAGAAATAAAAAATAACATAATCTTATAGAAAAACCCAAACCACCTTAAGAGTATTCCAAATTTCTGGATAACCCCACTAATCAATTACATGATTATACTTATAATCCATTAATTAAAACAAAAAAACATCCCTAAAATTTATGTCATTTCTCCACCATATTATTCACATCCCCAGGGCTCTCGGCACACTATTTAAAAAAGTAGAAATCATATAAAGAGAAGAGAAATACCTAAAAGATAGTAACAAGATGTTTCAAACTCTACACTATAAGACATTCCATCCCAAGGAAGTCTTGTGGAATATTGAATTTTGGTAAATAGGTGAGTAAACTATTCCTTCATTAATTAATGAAATTTCCATGTTTAATTAGAATATGATCAATATCGCTATAACACTCTCACCAATGGAATTAACTTCCCACACAATACTTTCACATGAGATTTAATGATATCTATAAGATGTCCAAAATAGAAACTTCTCACTCTAACTTAATATATTTCAAACTCAAAATATAGGAGGGATCAAGAAGGTATTTCTTATGTTATGATATTTGGAAGAAATTATGAACTTTTTTCACCTAAACCATAAAATATAACCTCTAATAAACCTTACAAAGATGCTCAGTGAACCCAAACAATCCAACATATCTTATAGCCAACTTTTCTTGTTTTTCAATATGACGCAGACCCAGCTGAGGATAAACTTTCAATAATAACCAGTCAAATATAAAAAACCCTAAAGTAGTACTTATCTTTTCTACATAAGATTTATGATTACTTTGAACTCTAACTAGTAACTGATGTATATCCTAAATCGTTGTAGATGTCTCCTGAATAACACTCAATCCCACCAAAGAAGCTTCTCCCATCTATGCCCAATAAAGAGTGGTCTTCCAATGTTACCATAGAATGACTTAAAATGAACCATTTTCAATAATTTCTGATAAATTTTTTTATAAGAAAACCCAACCAATCCCAAATTGATATCCCAAGATCCATCTAAGTCCAAGAGATAAGCACATAACATATCCTCTAAGATATGAATGAAATGATATTTTTGACCATACATCAATGGATAAAAAGATATACTAAATATATCTTGAGAAACTATAATTTCATGGAGACTTATCTAGAACTGAGATGTAAAACATGGATCCTTGTATGAGTCAATGGTAGAAGGAACCCCATGTAACCTCATAATCTCTTGCACATACAACATACCCAAATCATTAACTTTTGATGTGTACTTGATCAAAATGAAATGATTTAAATTTAAAAATTGATCAATCACCACATAGATAACATTATTACATCTTGGATTCCATTGCAATATACAAAAATCAAGGGATTCCTTAACCCATATCCACACCATCAATAAAAATGATGAAGTAAACAAGAAGATTTTAGACGTTATACCATTATCAATTGGATGGTGTAATAGCGGGACACATATTCAACAATGTCACACTTTATACATATCCACTAGAATCATGGCCTCATTTAATAATAAATCTTCATAGTTCCCATATGAATGAGATATGAAGAACTATGATAATAAAACAAATATAAACTCCACACTTATTCTGGGAGGAAAAACTAGTCCCCAAAAATGATAATGCCATCTAAATAGAGAGAACAATCATTTGTGGTACTCCCACTATATAGGGTCTCTACAGTTCCTCTAAAATACTCATCGTTCTTATAGATGTATAGAATATGTGAAAGGAGAGATGATGATAAATGAATAATAGAATGAACCATACTAGAAACATCCTCCTAAGCATCCTGATACAACTGAGCGAACCCCATAATGTTCCATCTTCAATTCCTGAATATCATATGATATTTATTTCTTAGTAAGAGTGTCTGAACAAAACTCCCCTACCCTAGGGTGTAGGAGATATCAAATTTGAATGATTGAAGGTATTAAACCAATAATATCTATCTTATATTTAAGTATTTTTGTGAAAAGATATAGCTGAAAATCTTATGGTCATAAAATATTGTGAATCCTGTAGTGCCCCAAACCCAGAAACCTACAGTCCGTGCATTATTTTAATACATTGGAATGATTATAAGGAATAAAGTAGGGATAGACCGATCAGTTTAGTAGCCTTTAAAATATATTACATAGATGAACATTACATTACACATTAGAAAATAAAACATAACATAAATGATCCTTTGAGAACTCCATTAATCCCCTACCATAAACCTACTTATCAATCATAATACACTTCTTGGAATCTTGGGAATATTAAAATGTAGAAAGGGGTGAGATCAGATGCTCAGTGAGGATACAAATATAGTGGAAACATTCTTAAATAAGCATAAACATTAATGGAAATGTATAAGACTAAAACAAAACCCATTTAAACTTTAACATCAGCATAATATGAAAAAAAAATACAATAAAATATTTCAATTTAATTATTAACATGGATATTTTACTAGTCGAATAATCACATTATATATCAATATCCATATTCCTAAAGATCGAATGAATAATTACAGACTTCATAACCACATAGTTAAGGCCTTGTGCAAAGACTACAAATAAAATTTTGTCAAAGACTTGTGGCAAGACACTAGTTTGACTCATGAGACCTACCGATGCACTGGGGAGCTATAGTGGGATCCACCCATCACATACTACGTCTAGTACATTATTTATATGAAAAGGTTGAAACATAACATAAAAATTCATATTAAAACTAGAATACGAAATGTCAATATTTTAAAGATAAACCATTAATGGTAAAAAAATAACACATCCATAGTAATATATATCAGAAAACATTCAATACAATATATAATATTTTTATCATAATAAATCAACATCAAACAATTTTAAAATCCATCAATGGATGTTGGCATAGATGAAAATGATTTGTAAAACTCTTTGATAGAAATATCCCTTTTTCATGAAACCATTTAAATGTAACAAATTTATATAACGGAAGTAATTTAAAAGAGATTTTTGAATCAAAGTTTCCCATTCCACATAGTAACTTATGAAAAGAATTATAATTTCAAAACATTCATTTACATATAAATAAATTCTTAAAATCATTTTGAAATCATGGACATGAATTAAAAGGATTTAGAAAGATAAATCCATAAAACATTTAAAATGATGACCTAGTTAAACAGAACCACCCATAAAAATTAAAATATTCCTTTAGAAGTTTTTATGAAATATGGGAATGGATGATAAATATTTCCCAGAATATACTTACACATAAACAATCTCGGATAATAATGAGATTAAGTAAATAACCCTTACCTTGCACTTTCCTTTAGTAGAGGGTATGTTTAACCACTTGTATAAAGACCTTAGTATGTTATTAAATTATAACAGAATCATATTAATATTTATGATATCATACATGATTCATTTATGACTTTATACTACCCATTTAATAATAATTTCAATGTTAAAATAACATTTCAGGTAATAATCAGTTTCTTTATCGTACGTGTTTTAACTTGTTACTCTTGATTGTGTCACTTAGATCATGATTTAAATAATTACAAAATATAAGACATTATTTATATATCATATATATTTTGAATATAAATATGTATAATAGACATATATATGAAATGGAAAACACTGTTTCCGGAGACGGTAGGACGTACGTTTGCATAAATAGTGTTTCCGTTTTCATATCGTATTGAACAGAACAAAGTGAATAAGATATATGTTAGTATATATATATATATATATATATCTAGTAGAATTATTATGTCATATTTTACATAATTATTAGTCATATATGTTTTATAATCATCGTTGAACGATGAATGTGGGAATGAATCTCATCACGTCGTGGGGACGGTAATCCGTACGTACGCACGAGCGACAATATCATTATATTGATGGTGAAATTGTATGTAATTGGATGTTATATCCAAAATAATGAATAATTAACATGTTATATTTATTAATTACATCAGTTATACTAATTATTATACCCATCCAAACACTGATGTGTTTGAATAACAAAATACACCACGAAGTGGAGACGGTAATCCATACGCACACTCGTATTGTGACGTTTTCATTTATAGGATGAATAGAATAATGAATATGGTTGTACCATTTTTATAATAACACCACAGTATATAGAGTATACTGAAGTTATTATTTTAGAATGGAAATAACTAATAAAGTGGAAGTGGAAGAAGAACAGAACTTGAAAGAGGTGATGAAATATTTACCTCTTCTTCGGGTTCTTCCTTTTGATTTGATCAAAAGGTCTCTTTAGGGTGGATTTTTGACCAAAGTAACGCATCTAGGATGAAGGGAGGAATGTTTGGAGGATATTTGGGAAGGGTTTGGATGAGACCAAGGGCATTGAAGGTGTGAAATTAAGATAAGGGGAATTTCACTTCTATAAGAGAGGTGAGGGTCACATTAGGAAAATCTTGAAATATTATTTTATAATAAAATTTTTTTGGTTTTCAATTTCTCACTAATGAAATATTTAAATTATAAGGTGGGTATGGTTTGAAAACATCTCAACCAATAGGTTTTAGATCGGTTTAAGTCATCATATTAACCTTATATTTTAAATTTAACTCTTAGTTAAATAGTCTGACATTTACCAAGTCACTTGGTATTTTTATATTATATGGTTAATAAACATACTATAACAAGCAAAGATAACCGCTTTTGGTTCATTATTAATATATATAACCTTATATATGTCCTTTGACCAAATCTTATATTTTTAAGAAAGTTATTTCAATTAATAATATAATATTTTTTAAAAACAAAACTATTAATTTTGATAGTATTTAACATTTGATTTTTTTGCAAGCCGTAAAAACATTATCAATTTGAAAAAAATTATTTAACCAACCCTAACATGTAATATTTACCATTAAATAAATGAAAATCATCAGAATTATGAAATTAAATTTATTTGATATTTATAATATCAATTATTTTAATCTTTCATCAATAAGGTAATTAATACATCGTCATTGTGTCATAAAGAAATTAAATTATTTAATGTCTAAAAATTATAAATAAAATTCAATTATGCAGGAATTTTTTAGTTCTCTAATAAATATTTATAGTTGATTTTTTCTTATGTATAACCCTATATTAGAAATCTTTTGTTATTAAACATTGAATATAACTCTTTTAACTCATCTTTAAATAAAATAATAATAAATATTCTAATCATTTATGTGTGGACCAAAGGGGGTAATATTTTATTCTTAAGGTTTTTTCTTGTTCAATTATACTTATCCAATATAATTAGAATATGTCTTAGGGTAATTATGATATCATTTTTACCCTTAATTACCCTATTTACTTTTGATCGTAGTACATAAATGTGAAAGATTACTATTCACTAAAAAATATTTTCATCTATTGAACGAAATTTTAATTTTAGATATTAACCATGTCTCTTGAACTTTTTAAATTCAACACACAGAAGAGGTAAAATTAAGTTTCATGCAGATTTACAAATGCTCCTAGGAGGTGGGTAAAAGACGTTAAAAAGTTCGGTAAAATTTTATATATCTAATATTATTATAAATTTACTCCAAATAATTAAATTAAACATATATATGAATTATTTATATATTTTTTATTAAAATAAATTAAAATAAAATAACTAATTATTTAAATAAAATCTCGGTTTTAAATAATAACGCAGTGTTTTTCACTATTCAATAAAAAATGAATGTTTTTAAAAAAATACCAAAACATTAACCTAAGCTAATTTTGATATTCCTAATTCAAAATTTTTGTCTATTTTACCAAATTAGAAACATATAAGGTGAATTAATTAATTTAAAATTAATTCCCGTTGTTGAAACCAAAAAGCGGGTTTTTAAAAAGTAAAAACTGTCAAAAGATTGACATGTGTTTATGTAAAATTTAAATGTGAAATTGCTTGTAATAAAATATATTGTATTAAATGATGAAAATATTATCTAATTATACTTCAAAACCATTTATATTCATTATTTAAAACTATAAATTATTTCGATTAAAAAAGTTCTCTTCAATTGAAACATGGTATTTTTCACTATTCGTCAAAATAAAAAAGATATCTGAAAAGTAGAAAAAAATTATCCAAACTAAATTTATATGTCCTTATTCTAAATAAGAATTTAATTTAATTAAATTGAATATATAAAAGGGTCAAATATTTGTTTTAAAATGGGCTCTCCATTAAAAGGCGGTGAAATTTCATTTTTTGAGAAATACTTTTTTTATCTAAAAAACTGAATTTTTTCTTATATTATTTCAAAGAAACACATAATATGGATATTTAAATTATATATAGTATATAAGATTCAAAATATAGTTAATAATATTCATAACTACTTTTTGAACAGTTACTTCAGTAAGTTGTGGTGCGCTTGAACTCAGTATTGAGTGTAGTGCATGATATTGAATTACTTTAATGAGATAATGTACTATGAAATATTAGTGTGTTACATTCTCCCCTCCTTCTATAAATTGATTCCTCTAAATTTTAAATTTTTCTTAGAAAATAAATGTTTTAAAATAGAAAAATACCATTTTGAAAAACATACATCCAAAATTGGGTTAAGAAAATTTATTCTTAATAAGAGGAAAAGGGAAATGAAAATGTCACCACCAAATTATGATCTTGATTAGAAGAAAATTGCTGGAAATTAGAGACACCTAATTGGAGTAAAAAATTAAATATTTATAGAAAGTTATTGATTTCATCAACCAAAAACAAGTGAAAAATTGAGGCCTCAAAGCCATCAATCTAAGATGATGTAAAATATCATCGGTTCAAAAAAGAATATGATATTAGGATAACACAAGTTTTGTTTTATGATCCATTACCAAATTTTTTTGAATATATTTATTTATAGAATATGATGAATATATATATATATATATAATTGACATGTATAGTTTCATCATTCAACTAATTCCTACCACAAATACATTATTTACATCAAAAGATAATAGAATTCAAAATTATTTTATTTATCCTAATAGTATAGGGTTCCCAAAATAATGAATTTATAATTGATTTTTTAAACTATTTGAAAAAAACTAATTTATAAAAACTAGGACATCACATATGCCAGTGGTTGGTGATCCACCCTTGTCTCCCTTATGTTGTGGTTTAAAGTCTCGCGGTCTTTCCGGACGCGATGGGTTGTCGCTAGACCCCCATGTTGTCCTTTTTATGTCAATCCAAAAATAATATTAAGAAATAATTTAACATTAACAATAGTATCCAATGTCACAGTTAATCTATTTCAACATTTAGACTTATCCAAAATAATTCTTTCCAAACTCATAGTACCAAATTTATAAAGAAGTAAACACAATGAAGTTCTTTTTTTCCACGTAATAACAACTGAATACCTTCATCATCTATTCTTTTAAAAAACTATAACACCCTGAATATCCATAAAACCTTGTTAATTAGATTCATGTTCTCTTATTCCTTATAGAATTTTGGATATACTCTTTCTATCCAAATTTTTTGTAAAATCCAACAATTATGGAATATACAAATCATTAATCAGTCACAAGGATGTTGATAAAATCCAATATAATTTATCCAAATCAATAAAATCTTATTCCAAAGTCACTACCTTAGTATCAGAATCATATTAAGTTTTATCATTCGCTAAACCATATATTTTCTAAATATTTTACCTTCAATTGAGTTACTTTTCTTGGTTCCTCACAATCTCAATTCCTTAATGAAGTAGTACTGTAGTACAACGCTTATATACTCTGTAATTATTATAACATGTACATCATTAATACAATACTCAAATGGAACAATAATTTTATATAAACCTAAGAAATATTAATCATTATTTTTCACCTTCGGTTGTATCATAAATTGATTATTATCCAATAGAAGCGTTTGGGGTATACTCTGATGATTTGGACATCGATTCACAAACTGTCCCAACTACTTGAAGATGAAGCATTGTACATTTGAAACATTTTTGTTACACTTGTAATCACGTATTCGGTGTCCCTTTTCCCCACACTTATAAAAAACACCCATTATATTTAAGAATTTACCAAGTTGATTCTTTCCATAGTTATCACATATTGGAAAATCCTTCTTTCCCTTATTCCCTTTATCTATCTTTCTCTCTACCATCCTTTTCTTCTCTGACTTCCCTTCAAAGCCATAGGACTCAAAAAATTCATTACATATCTTATTAGCACATGATACTATTTCTTCATATGATGACAATACATGGGAGACTGTTTCCTTTCTAAATGTTGGTTTAATGTATTGAATGATTTGATGCTTCTTACTCTTCAGATCCTACATATTGCTAGAGTTCTCATTCCATCTACTGGGCACCATTTATAAACAATTACATACACTAGGTTAGTTTATGAATCACAATTCATAATTCCAAACTTATAAAATACCTAATATAAATTGAAATGTTTATGAATATAATTCATAATCATTAAAATATTCTTTTTGAGTAAGTATTTACTCATAAATTCTTCATAATGTCTTCTAATGAAAATATGAATTATCCTAAATATGTCCCATAGGAGTGTCATAACCAAAAGTGCAGCAAGGCATGTTGTCATGCACCAAGAACCCCATGTCAAGCTCGATACTCTTTGTCAGAGTTTTCACTTCTAGGTACATCAGTTCCAGAGCTTCCTCTACCTGCTCATATCAAGGCAGTGATGTATTTCATGGAAAATACTTAAAATATATACATTACGAAAATTATAGGAATTTCTTCTATAATTATTCTCAATTCTTATCTTGGGGTAATGTTCTCTAATAAGTGTTTATCTTAATCAATTTTCAAGGTAGTTGCTAAAATTCCTATGATACCAACTATAACGTCCTGACCCCAGAAGCCCAGATATGGTGCATGATTTTAATACATTGGCATGATTACAAGGAAACTTGTACTGAATGACCGATCAGTTTAGAAGTTTTAGAAAATATATTACATACATTAACGTTACATTACACATTAGAAAATATAACACAACATAAATTGTCCTTTGAGAACACCATTAATCCCCTAGCTTAACCCTGCTTATCTATAATAATACAATTCTTGAAATCCTGGGAAAATTAAAACATAGAAAGGGGTGAGCTCAGATTATCAGTATGGTTAACAATATTACAGAAACATTCCTAAATAAGGATAAACATTTATGGCAATGTAAAAGACTAAAAAATTGCTTTTAAACCTAAAATTCACATAATATGGAAAATATACAATAAAATAATGCCATTTACTTATTACAATGTATATTCTAATAGTCTAATTATAACATTCAATATCATAGCCACTTTCATAATGATGGAATGCATAATTCCCGATTTCATAACCACATAGTCAAGGCCTTATTCCAAGAATACAAATAAGATTTTGTTAAGGACATGTTCCGAGACACTACATTGTCTGATGAGACCTACTGATTCACTGAGGAGCTATAGAGGGCTCCACCCATCATTTATTATGTCCACTACATTACTCATAAGAAAAGGATGAAACATAACATAAAAATTCATAGTAAAACTGGAATACAAAATGTAAATACTTTAACCATACACAGTGAGTGGTATAAAACATAAAAATCCACCATCAAATATATCACAAAACATTCAATAAAATATGTTAAATTTTTATAATAATAAATCAACTTGAAACAAGTTTAAAATCCATCATAGATGTTGACATTGATGAAAATTATTTGTAAAACTCATTTAGAGAAATATTCCTTTTTTTCATGAATACATTTAAAAGTCACACATTTATAAATGAATTAATTTAAAATATAATTTTGAATCAAAATGTCACATACCACATTGAATCTTTTGAAAATAATTATCATTTCAAAAAATAATTGTCAATATAAATAAATCCTTAAAATAATTTTGAAACCATAAACATTAATTAAAATGATTTAGAATGATAATTCATTAAAAATTCAAATGATGATCTAATTAAATATAAACTTCTATAAATTTTTAAAATATTCCATTGATATTGTTTTTATGAAATATTTTTATTTGTGATAAATATGTCCCATTAAACACTTACATATAAACAATATCGGATAATAATGAGATTGAAGAATTAACCCTTACCTTGCACTTTCCTTTAGTCGAGGGTACATTTAACCTCTTGTATAATGACTGTACTATGATATTAAATTATTCCAGAACCATATTTATTTTTAAAACATACTAAATTATTCATTTATGACTTTACACTACCAATTTAATAATAATTTCTATGTTAAATTTACATTTCGGGTAATGATCGCTTCCTTTGTCGTACATGTTTTAACTTGTTACTCTTGATTGTATCACTTAGATCATGATTTAAATACATAAAAAATATAAAACATTATTTATATATCATATATATTTAGAATATAAATATGTATAATATACATATATGTGAATTTAAAACACAATTTATTGGGACGGTAAGCCGTACGTACGCATAAACGTTGTTTCCGTTTTCATATCATATTGAATAGAACTAATTGAATAAGAGATATGTAAGTACATATATATATATATATATTCAGTAGAATTATTATTTCATATATTTAATAATTATTAATGATATATATTTTATATTCATCATTTAATAGTGAACGTGGAAATGTGTCTGAACACGTCGTGGCGACGGTAATTTGTACGTACGCACGAGTAACAAAATCATTATATTGATAGGGAAATCATATGTAATCGGATGGTATATCATAAAAACAAGATCATTAAATTTTTTTATTTTTTATTTTCAACAGTTATACTCATTTTTATACCCATCCATTCTAATGATGAAATAAAATTTTTCCAAACATAGAACAAGTAATTCACGAACTAACTTCGCATCACATATCGATAAAACACATGAAGGGCATAAAACCCCTAATTTTTCTTCTTAAAAATACATTCCTCTAAATCCATACAATATTACATGATTTCTAATGGATGTTTAACCATATAAATAAAATGGATATATATAAATGAGAGGGATGTACTATTTTTTTATAAAAATAAACAACTACTGAAGATGCAATAAATATGTTTCCTCTCACCATTTCTAGGCCCGCATTTTCCCCTATGAGAAAATCATCTACTGCATAAATTTATACAACCCTTGAGGATTTTTGATGGATCCTTGTAGTATTTTAAGAATCCAAATAACCAACAATTGCCACTAGAGACAATAATAACTAACCATATCGAGGTGTAGACATAACTGGATTGAAGCTATATAGATGACCATAACATCCTCTACTATTGCAATTCTTTGCCAATGTAGGATAAGAACACTGTGTGTGTCTGATATTTCCATAATGACATCAAGTCGAACCACACTTATATAAGCAATTGGAGGTCATGAAGAGTCATGTTTTTAAGGATAACTTCCATTTCTCTTGTGATGAAAATTCCACCTCCTATTCTTCCATAGAGTGCCACTAAAGATAACAGTAGGTGGATGAGGAGAGGTAAAACATCCAACCATTCATGAAATATTCAAATTATTTGTCCTAGATTTACAAAATATATTCACATAAGTAAAAACTTCAAATTAAATACCTATGATATGATATCTGGTTCATAAAACATATATGTACTACTAATCTCTTTCTTGGTAATTATTTATAAACTTTGGTGAAAATTGAAATAGATTAGTAAAATGATTGGTGTAATCATACACTACGTACTCACCATAATAAAATGTAAGGAGCTCCATAGACATTGCCATCATCAGTGAATTTGTAAATATTATTTGGATGAAGAGAATCTGGAAACCCTTCTAGTCTAGTCCCATGTGCCTATCCATATGCACCATGAAATCCCACTGAAGATTACTAGAACTTCTATGTCTGAACACCACACATTTCAACATGATACTATTATGTGTAATTACGAAGCTGAAGATATGATCAATCTTTTCAAGGCAGTCCATCACATATTGAGGTTTATTAATACCCTTAAAGGATGGTGGATTTTACACAAGAACTACCATGATCATACCATTATCTAGAAAATTACTTATATACCTCGATAAACACATTCTTATCTTATGTCACATTCTAGTCGATATAAAAAACATTCTACATGATATTCTCGTTAAAATAATGATTGAGGTAACGATTCCCTTTATTAACATGAATTCCCCCCTCTTGTAGAACATAATGAACATGTCTCGAAGAATATTACTATGAATTGGAACAATATAAATGATCTAACATATAATAATCTTATTTCAAATAAGAAAACCCATAAAGAAAACTAAGAATAATATCATTAATCAAAATAATAGAAACACATATTAAAATTCCACTGAAATTGAGTCTACTCATCACATGATCTGGTTAGGAACTCACACCAACCTACCTAGATACACCTGTGACAAGTAATACTAAGGAAAGAACACCTTCGACACAATTTTATAAGAAACTGACCCTAATACCCTCTCAATAATGTCACCCAAATTGATTCTCCCCATTCCTGAATGGTGTTCCCAATCACCATTTCATGACTACTCGCATCAAAGCATCAAACAACAACTAGAGGGAATGGTTTCATCCAACATGTAGAAAAAGTAAGGAATTAATATATATAGTATAGATAAAAAACTTAAGATTTAAATGTATTCAAAAATAGATAAGGGATAACAAAAGTTTTATAACTGAAAAGGCCGAACAACAATCTCTAAGAGACAAGTACAACTACAAATGATGACAAAACCAAAACAGCTACTAACACAGCTCCAAAAGATAACATCAGAGAACTCCACAATCTCAACACCAGCTACCTACAACCTAGATGATAGAAAACATCACCAACTAACTATGGTTCCTTTACATACATTGAAATACATAACAAGGTCTACACACTGTTGAAGGGGTGCACATGGTGTGAGCTAACATGATCAGTATGGTCTCACCCATGTGTTCCATAAGAAGTATCTATACAATAATACAATAACTATAAACATTAAATAAAAACAGTAATGATATAAGGTTTAAAAGTTTTTATATCAAAATCATGGAAACAATTTAATTTCTTCTTTTCCATATTTATAAATAAAGTAGGTAAATTAGTTTCAAATAATTATATATACATATCTATATATATATTTTATTAGTTATATCAAATAAAATAAGATGATGTATCAAATATCACATCCTATCCATGGTAGTACCACCAAAATAGTACAATCCAAAATAACCTAAACTGGCCAAAATCAAAAGTAAGATGACTCTTGGGATCACATTAGAGAAGGATTACCAGGACACTTATACCTAAAATAGAAAATCATGCACACATCAATGCTCTAGACATATTCCTAAAATATAGAATGTATAGGAACAACATAGAAATTGAAATCCCTAATTGGTACAACATTTCCCTAGAGCAATATGGTAAAGGAGTAGAGGAATTCCCCATGAGAAAAACCCCCGAATCCACCTACTATAAAATTTTGGTCACACATGCCTTCAAATGGTTCCACTAACAAAGACGAATATAACAATGAAAACATAGCCCCTAAAATCAATATACAGATCAAATAATTTATTTAATTTAACAAAATGGATGGAAAAGAATATGGAAAAACACATACCTCAAGAGCGCACACCTATTGCACAACAACCAACAAAGAATGACCAATGAAACATGATCCCACAATTAATATAGAAAAGAATCAAGGGAATAATCACCATATATAAATAGAACAAATAACACAACATAATGATGCAATTTCAATCAAAGGAAATGAATAATAAGAAATAATTACTCACATAATGAGATGAAACCCATCCTAAATGGAGATTAATTGACGAACAATGCAATTTAGAAAGAATGGATGTATTGAAAATTGATAGACGAGAGCTCTGGGTTGAGGTAAATTAGTCTTACAGATGAATTAGAAAATATATCACTCATACAACACCCTAAAACCCATCTACATTAAATTTACAATTCATGTATCCCATTTACACATCATGTAATCCATGTGGTCAATAGATCCTAAAAAACACATCACCTTATTATTAAAACATGAATATTATCATTACATGACGTGCAATGTTTACATTATGTGTAATAATTCATGTTGTGTATTGAAAACACAAAATGATCATGACGAACATTACACGTCATGTACTCTCATTACACAATAGGTAAATTCCTAGTAGTTAACTAAAACACAAATTATTACATGAAAACCCAAACCTCATTAAGTATTATATGAACTCGGGGAGAACCCCATTAAGTTGTTACACTTTTATAACCAGACTCCATTAATTAAAATAAACTTACATCCCTAAACATTAGTTCATTGTACCTATAATATTATCCCTATCCTTTGGAATCCCAAGATGTTCACAAATAAAGAGGAAAAAAGTAAATAGAAGGGAAATACATAAATGACGGTAATGGTATGTTACAATAAATGCTCATAACAAGAGATGATTATACTTGTTATTTATCACCTTGTGGGAGAAAATAAACAAATGTGTACATTAATAAGAATACAAAGTGAAAGGAATACAGAAAATCCATGAGGGTGTGGTGAATTTTAGAGTTTGTTTATCAATATGTATTACATATGAAAACATTACATTAAAATAGAGGTTGAGTTTATTGGACATAAGAAAAGGGGTGGTTAATCTATTAGGTCTTATAAGGATAAATTAACAATTCCTTCATGATATTCTTCCAACATTTTCATGAGACCTAAAAGAAATATTTTTGGTTTCTCTAGTGGGATGAATCATAGAGTTATTCAAGAATTTTTGGTTCACAAAATTTAGTGTTATGAATAGATTTTCTGATGTTCTCACAAAGTGGATATAGAAATGGGTGATTTGCAGAGAAATAGATATAAGAAAAAGAAAATTGTGATTAAACTTGTAGAATAACTGGATAAAACCTTTGAATGTTAAAAGGTAAAACATCCTACCTACCAAAGTTTGGGGGGGGATTATATAAACTATTTAAAGTAGACTAATAAGATATTAATGTGTATAAAATATGATCATGTAGTTAATTCATGACCAAGTGAAAGAAAAAATATCACAAATTTGATTGAGGGAAAAAATTATATATTAATACTCTGATTGTTTTCTTATGTTCCAACTATAAGGTATATAAATTTTTTACAAATCAATGAACAAAGACAAGGGTTGTTCAAAATAAAAAACAAGACAACCTCTCAGCCCCAAAGAGAAAGGATGGGATAATGCTATCACAACTATGGATTTTGTGTAATAAAATTATGTGGTGATAAGTATAGTATATTTTTTTCAAGATTACTAAATGTACTATTTAACTCTCATTCTACACATTCCTTCATATTACAATTTTTTAGTTGAACTATTCATAATTGAACTCAAAACTAGAAATTAAAATATGTCATGGGAACTACTAATTATGTGAATATTGAATCTCTTTCACATAACTCGTCCTTAGTTTTTATCTCTATAATGAATCTCGCATAAAACATTTTCAAAATTAACTTAGTGGAATTTGATGTTATTGATATTCCTAGTCAGGATCCAAGTATCACTAAGGGGAGAAGAGGGTGAATTAGTGATATCTTTTTATTTTTATGTTTCCTTCATTTTGAAATAACCTTCACCTCCTCTTAAAAAGTTTTCTCCCTGATGAACTCACACAACCACAAGAACACAATATTTACAAGGTACACTACTCAATAAGAGTAGCTGCGTCCTTGGAATGGTATGAAAATAATCTATTACCACACAATCCACTAGAAAAAAATCCACTAACGTGGAATACAATTAGTATGATATACCAGTACACTAGTGTAGCACTTGGAAAACAATCCGCAAGTGTTTGTGTACACTCTTAGAACAAATAGGGAAGTATAGTATTTCAGTGCTTCTTTACAATTGAATAGGTATATTCTTTGAAGTACAAATCATCACATTCTTAACTAAAAGCCGGAAATAACTATATTATGAACAACCATATACGTGCGACGACCCCAAATCTTTTGCGCAACCTTTTATGAGTCTTGCACTCAAATTTTATGCCACATGTGCACGATTCGACTTTTTTCATGAAACACCTCTTGTGCATAACTTAAATCATGCGCACAACTTTTCCTTCTTGTGTGCAACTCTATTTCGTTCATGCACTATCATTTTCATAATAGTTTTTTGCACCTCAGATATCAGGATTTTTCTATGTTTCGTGCTTTTTTTAAATTTTAGGGTGTCACGTCTTATTTATATACCAAATTGACCCATGCGTGTAAAAACGCCGATGCGTCGCACAAGAACCTGACACATCGCGAAAATCCCCATTTGATGTCACCTTGGGCATGTAAGTCTCTTTCGCGGAAACTTCATCTTTTCAGAACTTCTTATAATCTTTCATGCACTTCATACCTTTACCATTTTTCGAAGTTTGTATCTCAAATCATGCCTCACGCGCAAACACCATTTTACGTTGCCTTTGGCATGTAAGTCGCTTTTGCACCAACCCCTTCTTTTGCACACTTACTGAATCATTCACGTGATTAATTCATTTACCATTTTTTTAATGTTTGGACCTCAAATCATGACTTGCACGCAATATTTTGAACTACCTTCAATCTTTTGTGCAAAAACCAATCTTACGTGAAAAACCCCAATCTTTCACAAAAGCCTCTCCTTTTCTATATTTTAATGTTCGGATCATGGATCACCACATGATTAAAACATAGCAGGAAATATTTAAACTTGTGTGCAACATCCTTTTCCAAAACAAATTTTTTCATCCCCTGGTTTTCAAGACCAAGAATTTGTCAAACACTGAAAAACAACACCACCTTGGAATGTTATTTTGTGCCGCCCCCAGATCATTCATTCATTTTTCATGCTATCTCTTCACTACATCCTATAACCATTATTCAGATTTCATCACAAAATCCACTATAATGATATGTACCTTTTTATCGATCATATTTAGAATCGTCAGATTTTATTGGGAAGCACTGAAACTTCACAATCTTCCAGAAGCATCATTCCTTCCATGAAAAACTATATATGACTGGAATCATCATTTCTACTCCTTTCCTTCATAAGGCTTTCATCACAAGATCTCTTAACTTATGAATTTTTTGAAATAAAAATCAGATTTTTTTTTGATTTTATATCCGTTACAAAGTGAAATGATTTAACTTTAGTGAAAACAAAATACAAAAATCTATAACCGCAAACACTTCTTAATTCCTTCTCCATCCAACTTCTTCCCAATAGTTATATAGGGAATAGAATGAATTTATTTTTAAATATTTCCGAAACGAAAATTAAATTCCATTTTATATACAAAATTATCTTCTAATTCTATACAAGTGTAATGATGACAATGAATCATCCTTAGATTCTTTTTTTCCCAAGCGATTGATAAAAAAGGATAAGAATTATCTATTGATATGAACATTATAAAAGAGTATATTGTTGTATTTAATGAATATTTTCTCAGTTATCCTCATAATTGATATGTTATATGGTGAAATAATCCTTTCACACATATTATTACACGACTATTAAATATAAATATACATTAATACAATAAAATGATTGTAATGGACTTGTGATTTTAGATGAATACGTTCATAATAAATAAGAGGAAACTTAAAAATTTATTCCATATTTAATTATCCATGGTGAGATCCTTAAATCCATGTGATATCCTAAAACAACATGGGATAACCTTGGGAATACATAAAGAATAAGGTGAGGTAAAAATTATAGTATGGGAATTAACATGACTAGGATTTATAACATGTGATTCAAAGGTATAAACTGATATCATAAAAGAGAAGGTACATGATAAATTGCGTTGAAGAAAAACTAAATGACATGGTATTATAATATCGTGGAAGTACAGGAAATATGGAAATAACATATAACATGAAATAAAAATGATTAAAGGATAACTTCTTAAAAAATATCTCACTGTGTAAATTGTTAAAATATATTATGTTTACCCCCCAATATAATATATTAGTCCTCATGAGACTAAGACTTTACCCAATAAATTAGATCAATATCTGGGAGCAACCAACATAACATGTTTATGATCTATGTGTACCAAATAAATGAACTCAATCTTAAGGAATAACATATCAATTACTCAGGGAAAAATGGGTTTCTTAATATTTCTTTTAACCTAATTAAATAAAATTTAATATCAATGAAATTATAGAAATGGTCATAAGGTATGTATTACCCCATCAAATGAATATAAAATAAACTAGTTATACATGTGATAGACATATCAACATAATTTTTAATAAAATCTTTGCATCAATGTTAGATGTCACTAATGAAAATAATTTTAAAAATATTATAACCATTCTTGAGGAATATAACCATTTCCTATTGAGTATAATCAAAGGATATCATATTAAATCGAAAATGATTTTAAAATATAACATTGGACATTTTTTGAGGGAAAAAACCTTTCCATTTTGAAAAAACTTATTCGAAATCTAAGACATTCTCAAACATTAATCAAATTCTTTTTTTTCAAGACAACCATTTAAAAATAAAAAGTAAGATATAAATCACTATGTGCTGATGATTAGAGAAAATACAATTAAGAGTAAAATGAATATAAAAAATATAGTAAACATTTTACAAAATATTTTTAGATAACTTGTATTTGAAGAAAATAGATTTTTGACCAGATTGAAATAAAGTCAATTTTTCTTAAGAAAACGTCTTATTACTAATTACCAAATAATAGATAATGAGACTATTATTTGATTTTTTTTTAAAGAAACAGAGTAGAATAAAATATAATTGTTTTATAAGATAATGATTTAATAATTCAAATCAATTTATATTCATGAATAGTCAATTACGATGAAAATGAGATTAAAACATAAATCCTTACTACTTTAGTAACTTTTGAGTCATAACTTCCCATAAATATATTAGATAAATTATAACATAAAATATAATTAATTAAGATGGATTAATAATATATTATGTAAATTTAAAGTATATACACCATTTAGAAAATATTAGTTGTGTACAAGAATATGGTTATCAAATAAGAATGATTTGTGGTGGAACCATTACAAACTTCATATCATTGAAATGTGTGCTAAAAAATAAATTTCTTATGTGTAAAAAATGATATTTATAAATTAAATTTGTAATACAATCATATATCAATCAATGTTATTTTCGCTAACAATCTTGTCATAATATAATCAATGAAGTATACATATGACCCAATGTATGAAAATTGAGTCAAGAAACCACTTACCTCATGCTTTCGTTTAGATTAATGCTATTTAACCCAATGTATAGTGGTTTTGAACATGTTATTAACTTATACCAGAATCATATTATTATTTATAATATCATATATTATCCTTTTATTTCATATTATTACCTCTTCATTAATAATATTACGTTATCGCTATTGTTTTGGGTGATAATTACCATGTTTTCTCAAAAATATTTCATCAGGAACGTTCATAATATTTAACATTGGATATTGTTCCATAATATATAGATTGATCTTAATGATATAATTTTTTCCATTCTATATATATATATCTCTTTACAATCGTTATTTAATTCTGAACATAGATAATGAGACTCATTGATTCATGGAGATAGTAGGCCATACGTATACACAAGAGATGTTACCATTTATTTAATGTGTGAATGGGCCAGTAAGTGGATTTTTTTTAATTTTACAAAATGAATATATTTTCATATTTATAGCATATATTGTGACACCCCAAACGTTTTCACATGTAATATTAATGAATTTATGTTTTAATCATTGAACTAACCTGTACGGTTTTCAAAGTAATTATTATATCACGTTGTTCAAAGAATAATTCAAAATAAATATTTTTATTAATCAAAATTTTGTCTTATCGAATTATTATTTAATATAATATTTTAAATAATAATTATAATAATATAACTAGTTTTTTTGTTTTCCAAAATGTGATATATATATATTTGTATATTGTATTTGAATGAAATACTATTATAAAATTATAATTGTATATTGCGGTTATACATAACATTGAAAATTGTTATTATAAAAATTTTTAATGACATTATTTTTGTGCTATTTTAACTATGTAGATAGTTACCTAAACTATTATATGAATACATATATGGGATTTATTTATATTCGAAAATAGGAAAATTATTAGATTATAAATTGGATTAATCTTTCATAACATTATTAACATTTTGAATATATAATAAAACTATTTTTATAGAATGATTAATATTGTACATATATTAATGATCTTTTAAATAAATATTAATGTTACTTGTCATCACACATATATATATCGTATAAACATATTTTTAGGGTTTTAAAATTACAAATATATGGTACAAATTAATGTAATTATTATTTTGATAATACATTTTCAATTATCAATTATTAAAATAAATTTATAACATTATAAGTGTGTAAAATAAAATATATAAATGTATGTTATATAAAAGAATTTATTAATAAAGACTTTTACTTTTTTAAAAAAGTATTGCTAAGATAACTTTAATAGATTATTAGGTAATTTAGTGGATTATTAGTTTAATATATATATAAATGTTGACTTCTTTAAAAGTGAAGATAATAATTGAGATATAATAATAATATTAGATTATTAAAATTAAAAAAAAGGAGAAGGAATATTGTGATGAGATTTTGGGGATCCTTGATTGAGGATGATGGGCCGCTTAAGGAGGGTCCCTATTTTTTTTTGGAAACCCGAATTAGGATTTTAGTAGGCACTGATCTGTATGAGGGAGAGTCAGGCGGTCACAGTTGTTCTAGTAGGCTATGGTCGATGGGCGTCGCACGTGGGAGTGTCTTCAAGCAGGTCTGGCAGTGTTTGTTTTCGTGGAGAGGAGTCGGTCAAAGACCCCACGTTGTGAGGTTGGGGTGCTCCGTTTCAGAATGGTTGAGATGGGGTCGAGGCCGCGCACTGGTCGGTGCGAAGCTTGGGAGTCCGTCATAGTCATAGCTATGGCCGAGACCCAGATTTGGATATATAGTCTCTGAGAAAATCCTATTGCTTTGCAGTCATTGGTCAATGCAGGTAGGTTTTGATTTTTGGCATACCACTTTTTCTATCTAATCTCCTTCCCACTTGTAAGGTATGGATCAATTATTTATTGCTGATCCGATTTGGATAGTTTTAGTCCACTTATGTACTCTTCCACTGCATTTTATATTCATATATCATTATTTTGTAGATAAATTATTTTGTCTGTAATTGATGTCTTGTCGCATTTTTCTTGCCTTTACACTTTTTCCTTGGTGCATGTGTGTGTAGTTGGAAAAAAATGGCTTATAAGTCTTCATTGTGTATCATCAATGGGGAAACAACCATTTCTACTAGTCCAGGGAGAGAGAGGGAGTGTGCTTTGAAACTTCAACTGCTATGTGCGTCTACATTTCTGGTAAGGGGCCTTTTTAAATTGTGATTATTATATAAAACTGATCATACATCATTTGTATATAATCAGATATATATAGGTATATTTATTTGTATTTCAAATCCATGGTAGTTTGTGTTTTAAAATGCTGGATATTTGTGTTCAAGATTTTATAATGTTGTAAGGATTTATTTTCATGTGTTTTTATATCCGCAAACCCGATTATACACTTTGTATATAATCATATATATATATAAACAAATTTATGTGACTGAAGACAAATCTATTTTATTAATTTTAGAAGATTATTTCTAACCCTTAAATAATGTTTTTGATGAAAATTATGTATTGGGTTCAATTAGATTTTTACTTCTTATACAAAACCCAATATATAGTTATGTGTATATTCAGGTATATACATATATATTTACATGTATTTCAAATCCAAACCAATCTACACATTAAAAGTCTAGATGTTGTGTTTACAATTATTTTTAACATTTAATTGATGCAAGGGTTGTATTTTGAATGGTTATACTAAACCAAATCCAAAAAAACACTTTTGAATATTCAGATATACATGGGTAATTAATTATAAATATATTTATGATTTTTTTTTAAATTTGAATATCAAACATTAACCAATTGGTTGGATGTGAAATGTGCTTTGGGATTAATTGGATTTATATTTATTATGAGAAACAGTATATTGTGAATATATATATATATATATACATACGATCACACATGTTATAAACCATACATGGTTTGGTTTTTAATCAAGTGATAATGGTGTATTAAATATGTTTTAAAGTATTTACTACTTATGAGAAATTATTAAATCTAGTTTAATTATGAAAACTCATATATACAAATTTTGTATATATGGTTATAATTTTCAAAACCCAAATTTCTTGTATGGATTATTAGAATTTAATTAACGTATTGATGTAATTAATACTTGGAAGACATTAATGAATATATGTCTAACTAAAATCCAAACAAATAGGTATTAATGTAAATTTGTATATCTTAATCCATAAAGCATGAAAAATCGTTTTAGTTAATGAACTATTAATTATATTATCCTTATTATAATTTCCTGTTTCAATGTTATTATATGATTGACCTTGTAGTGGTTTATGATTAAAAAGAATATATGTTTTTGATTTAACCAAAATATATTAAAGGATAAAATGATGTGTTAAACCTTGCCATCATGTTATGCTCAATTAATGTTTTAACAACTGTAGTGATTATTGTATGTTAATTTGTGGTGTAATATAATTGCCTCACCACTGACACTTTAATCAGCATTTTAAATACCATGGATTTTCATTCATGGAATACGGATTTTAAATTAAAGGGTTATCATTTTAATAACTCATATGGAAAACCTCTTCTCATCAATTATTTGAAGTTCTTTAGTAATTGTATCATGTGAAAAGAATGTGTAATAAACCATGTATACCTTCGATAAACTGATACTACCATATTTTCAATGTTATCTGTCATATTCTATATTTTTGGATTAAATGGTTTCATTTCCCATTTTATATACGTTTCACTCAAGTATTCATGCATATGGCATATCATAATAATGAGATATGAAATTAAATTAATCAAAGTGGTATGGGACTACTTGAGTAATATGAAGTAAAATTTAAATATTCATAGTTGTATGGGAAACCATGAATATCAGACATAGTGGACATATGAAGAATGTATTGAACTATTATGTTCTAGGTTGGCGACAACTAAAAGTATGACCTTCGGGTTGGGGTCCGGTTATAGAAGAACCACTGGGATGGAGTCTGGTTATAGAGGCTCTTCGGAATGGAGTCTAGTTATAGATAATCTCAGGGTTGGGGTCTGGTTATATTTATCTTCTAGGTCTCGGCATGAGGCCTTGACATTGAAATTATAGTCTGGTATTATACATTCTATAATTATATGATTATGTGACCAACCAAGTGATTATTCGACTATTAGAACATCCTTGTAATGTTTCCCTTTACTTATGATTTTTTAATTAAATGTACATGGAATATGATGAGATATTTATGAAGAAATAGTTGTACTGATTTCAAAAATCTCAAATAAAATGTTTACATCTCATTTATCATTTGATAATGTGCATTCTTATATGTCAAGTTATTATTGAAATTGTTTATGTGAAAATTTGTTAGTGTTTATGCTGAGTAGTGCATGCATACATTTTATGTTATGCTTATTTATATTTTGTAGAAAATCATGAAATTTTGTACCAGTATGATAACTTTTTAAAATTATATTTCATTGGTCTTTGGTTAATTGGTTATATACTTGTGTATAATCGCCAAAATGTTTTTTAAGAACATTTAAAAAGTGATGATGTTTTCTTTAAAAGAAATATTTTATGTATGAGTATTATTTTCAAAGATGGTTTTTGAAAGCTATATTAATTATTTTTCAAAACCATTTTCTATGTATTTTAAATGGTCACCCTACGTTTTTTAAATAAAATCTTATGGTATCAACTTTTTGTAGAAGAATCATTTCAGAAGTAGCTAGTTTTTCAAAACCTAAACAGATTTTGATCCTCTGTATTGGAAGTGATGTGCAATTTACCAGTCTATGTATTTGTAAAAAAATTACACATCATGATTCAAGGCACTGACTCTGGTTATTCTGGGGTCGGGTCCTTATAGTTTGTATCGAAGGATTTAGTTTAGATAACTCTGGAAAACCATAACTGATGAAAAATAAATCTACATAAGCAATACTAAGAATGATGTTTTCTTAATTTTCAGATGGAAAACGAAAGTACTAGTATTTTTTCTCTTCCAACAGTTTTATTAGAGACCATATTAGGAAAATCATGTTTAGAAAACTATGAGATTTTTAGAATATTCGTTTATCATGCAAAACCCTCTATCGAGTATCCAACTCTCATTGTGAACTCCAACTTCACCAAGGATGAGGTTTCATCTATTACATCATGATGAACACTCAATTACCATCCTATGTATGCAAAGTGAAACTCTTTGAGGGCATCATTAAATGTTTTACCCATGCCAATAATTTCTTTTCTCTTGAGGACTTTAAGGAGGCTCCACAAGGGGGTAACCTCTTGGGAGCATATCTATGTCAAATTTTGACCTACGGTCTCTGTGGTCAAGTTATGTGATTTGAATCCCTTGAAAACGATAATAATCATTAGCATTATTAGCATCAAATTTATAATGATATTTCTTATCTTGATTCCCGACATTCTTCTATGAATCTGAATTCTGGATGTCCAAATGCAGTTGATACTAGTTGCACACGTTGAATTTAGACCAAAGAGATAGAAGAATTTATAACTGCTTTGAGGATCCGTTTGTCTAAGAACTGAGGAAATCCCATACATCAGAGGAATCTATATGGATCCATATTATATGACATTAGGAAATACATACTAGTGTTTTTTGAGAGGGGGAAAGAAATTATGTAATTTCATGAGTTTTATAAATCACGTCTAAATGAATGATGTTTTATACTATCTTTCGATATGATTTTATATTAAACAATGACTCTGCTAAACTAGAATTTCCATACTACAGGATGCATTCTTAAAAATTTTCAGAAAATAGACTTGAGTTCACCAACCAATGTTTTATCTCTTCCTACCGAATTGTTAGAGACTATAATTGTCAAGACATGCTCCAAGGAGTACCATCCGTATGTCTACTTATGTCTGACTTTTAAAAAACTCCATCAGGTGTCGAACTACCATAAAATTATCCATCATTAATAAGGAATCAATCTTGTCTATTACCGTATTTCAATTTCACAATTGATTGTATATAAGAAAAGTTAGATGTTTAATAATGCTCTTTTTCTATGTTTCACTTAGGCCGATTACTATCAAGTTGTAGGTAAATTTATAGAAGCTTCTTTGGATGATGACCATCGGGCTGCCTACCTAATCGAGGTCCAATTATTTAGTACGTATAGAGAACTCTAAAATATCAATATTTTCAATCACGACATGGTGAGATGGAATTTTATGGATTTAGTCCACTCTTAATTTTCGATCTTCTACTCTTCTCATGCCTCTCTACAGAAGGTCGAGTACTTTAGGCACATGTTTGACCCTAGTTATTCACAGTGTGTCTGGGCAAAGGAAATCGAGTTGCTGAATACAACCTTAAGAATCCACCTAAGGTCGTCATCACCCTACCATTGATGGTGTTCCGGATATAGGGATCTCATGAGTGATGTGTGTCTGGTATTTCTGTGGTTGTGTATGAGTAGTTTAGAATTTTGAAGACACAATTCATTGTAGGGTGGAATAATGTGACACACAAAACTTTTTCACATGTAATAATAATTATTTTATGTTTTTATTATTGAACTAACCAGTACAGTTTTCAAAGTAAATATTATCTCACATTGTTCAATGAATAATTCAAAATAAATATTTTTATTAAACAAAATTTATTCTTATCGAATATTTATTTAATAGAATATTTAAAATAAGAATATTAATAATATAAATACTTAGTGTGCTGTCCAAAATGAGAAAAGTATATATATATATATATTTATATTGGATTTTAATTAAAATACTATTATAAAATTATAATTTTATATTGTCTTTATACATAACATTGAAATTTGTTATTTTAAAATATTGTAATGACATTAATTTTTCACTATTTTGACAATGAAAATAGTTACATGAACTATTATATGAATAAATATATGGGTTTTATATATACTCAAAAATATGAAAATTATTGGATTATAAATTGGATAAAAGATTCATAACATTATTATCATTTTGAATATATAATAAATCTATTTTAATATAATGATGAAAATGTACATATATGAATAATCTATTAGAAAACGATTAATTTTACTTTGGATCATATATAAATATATCATATAAACATTTTTTATGGTTTCAAATTTACAAATATATGGTACAAATTAAGGTAATTATTATTTTGATAATAAATTTTCAATTTTAAATTATGAATTTAATTTCTTACATAATAAGTACATAATATAAAATATATAAATGTATGTTTTTTATAAGAACGTATTAATAACGACTTTTATTGTTTTTTAAAATTATTGATAAGATAACATTAATTGATTATTAGATAATTAAGTAGATTATTAGAATAATATATATAAAACATTTGACTTCTTTAAAAGTTAAGATAATAATTGAGATATAATGACAATTGATTATTAAAATGACAAAAAAAATAGAAGGAATCCCGTTGTGGGATTTGGGGGTTCCCCGATTGAGGGTGTCACGCCAATTGAGGAGGGTCCCAATTTTTTTTGGAAAATCGACTTAGGATTTTAGTAGGTTCTGATCTAGAGGAGGGGTTGTTTCTCGGTCGTCATTGTTCCAGAAGGCTGTGGTCGGGGTGCGCAACACATGGGAGTGGTTTCAAGCAGGTCCAATGGCGTTTTTTGTGTGGAGAGGAATCGGTCGATGACCTGAAGTCGTGTGGCCGGGGTAATCCATTTTAGACCAGAGGTTCCAGGGTCGAGGCCACACACCGGTCGATGCCATGCTCAGGAGTCTATCACAGTCACAGTTGTGGTTGTGTCACAGATTTGGATCTAGAGTATCTGAGAAAATCCTTTTGTTTTACAGTCTTCGTTCTATGCAGGGTTGGTTTGGATTTGTGGTATACCCATTTTTTCTGTCGAATATTCTTCATATGTGTAATATATGGACCAATTATTTATTTTTTATCTGATTTGGATAGATTTAGTCCACTTATGTCCCATTCTATTGTATTTTATATTCATATATCATTATTTTGTAGATAAAGGATTTTTTCTGTAATAAATGTCTTGTATATATTTTCATTCCTTTATGCCTTTTCCTCTGTGCATGTGTGTGTGTCGTAGGAATAAAATGGCTTATAAGTCTTCATTTTGTATTTTCAATGGTGAAAAAACCATTTCTCCTAGTCCGGTGAGAGAGAGGGAGGGTGCTTTAACACTACAACTGTTGTGTGTGTCTACATTTCAGGTAAGGGGACTTTTTAAATTGATTTTATTATATAAAACTGATCGTACAATTTTTGTATATAATCAGATATAAATAGGTATATTTATTTTTATTTTAAATCCAAGCTAGTTCATGTTTTCAAATGATGGACGTTTGTGTTCAATACTTTATAATATTATAAGGATTTATTTTCAACTGTATTTAAATACGAAAACCCAATTATAAACATTGTATATAATCATATACATACATACATACATATATATATATATATACAAATTTATGTAACTCAAACCAAATCTATTTTATGAATTTTAGAAGATAATTTTCATCCCTTAATAATGTTTTTGATGAAAATTATGTTTTATGTTCAGTTAAAATTGTAATTCTTTTTCCAAACCCAATATATAGTTATGTGAATATTTGGGTATATACATATATATTTACATGTATTTCAAATCCAAACATATCTATACTTTCAAATGCAGGATTTTGTGTTTACAATAATTTTTAATGATTAAATGATGCAAGGGTTTTATTTGTAATGGTTCTACAAAACTAATGCAAAATATATACCTTTGAATATTCAGATATACATGGTTAGCTAATTATAAGTCTGTTTATGACTTTTTTAATGCTAAATATCAAAAATTTAAATAATGGGGTGGATGAAAAATGTGGTTTGGGTTTAATAGGATTTTTATTTAGTACACAAAACCCTATCTTTTACACACACACGTATATATAAACATACGGTTACACATGTTATAAACCTAACATGGTTTTGTTTTTAATTATGTGATAATGGTCTATTAAATATCATTTAATGTTTTTATTACTTATGAAAAATTATTAAACCTAGTTTAATTATGAAAACTCATATATACACATTGTGTATATATGTTTATAGTTTCCAAAACCATAATTTCATGTATGGATTATTAGAATTTAGTTAATTTATTGATGTAATTAATAATTATAGGAATTTAATGAATATCAGTCTATATGTAATCCAAACCAATAAGTATTTTTGTAAATATGTATATACTAATCTATATAGTATGTCAAAATTGTATTAGTTAAATAAAATTTAATGATATTATCCTTTTATAATTTCATATTTTGAATGAATTATATGATTGATGTTGTTGTGTTTAATGATTAAAAAGAATATATGTTTTTGATTTGACCAAAATATATTAAAGGATTAAAGGGTGTGTTAAACTATGTGATCATGTTACGCTCACATAAAGTTTTATCAACACCGTTAATTATCGTTGCTTATATCATGATGTAGTCTAATTGGTTGATCACTGACACTTTTATCAGCATATTAAATTCCATTCATTTTCATTCATGGAATAAGGATTTTAAACTAAAGAGTTATCATTTTAACATCTCAAATGTAAGACCCCTTCTCATCCATTTTTTGAGGTACCTTAGTAATTGTCTCAGGTGCAAAGAATGTGTAATAAACCATTTATGCCTTCGTTAAACTAATAATGCTATATTTTCAATGTTATCTATCATATTATGTATTTTTGTATTAAATTGGTTCGTTTTCCATTTTATTTATAGTTGCACTCAATGATTCATGCATGTGGCATATCATAATAATGAGATAAGAAATTAAATAACTCAAAGTGGTATGGGACACCATTATTAATATAAATAAAAATTAAAATATACCTAGCGGTATAAGACACTGTGAATATTAGACATTACTGTACATATGAGGAATGTATTGGACTTGAATGTTCTGGGTTGGGTATTGGTAAAAGAAAGCCATCTGGGATGGGGTTCGGTTACAGTAGACCCTCCGGGATGGAGTCTGGTTACCGAGTATCTCTGGGATGGAGTCCTATTAAAGAGGCTCACATGTTTGGGGTCCGATTATAGTTATCCCCTAAGTCTTGGAACGAGGCATTGACACTGAAATTAAATTATGTTATTATACATTTTCTCATTATGTGAGTATGTGACCAACCAAGTGATTATTCGATTAGTTGAACATCCTTTTTCAATAGCCCTTTACTTATGAGTATGACCATAAATGTACATGGAATATGATGAGAAATTAATGAAGAAATATAAGTATTAATTTCTATAATTTTAATGGAAATTTTAGCATCCCATTTATCATTTCATTATGTGAATTTTTATTTGTCCAGTTATTAAAGAATCTTATTATGTGAAAATCTGTTAGTTTGTATACTCAGTAGTGCTTTCATGATTTGAATGTTATTCTTAATTATATTTAATTAAAAATCATTCTCTTTTGTACCATCATTCTTACTTTCTAACTGGTTATTTTAGTAGTATTAGGTTAATTGATTTTATACTTGTGGGGAATCTATTAAATGTTCCCATAGATCCTTTTAAAAGTGATGATGTTTTCTTTAAAATAAATATTTTATGTATGTGTAGTATTTTCAAAAATTGGTTTTTAACGATGTAGTAAGTATCTTAAAAAAACCCCTTATTGAGTATTTTAAATGATCACCCTATGTTTTTGAAATAAATTTTACATTTATCAACTTTTAGCAGAAGAATCATTTTAGAAGTAGCTGGTTTCCCAGAACCTTAATAGATTTCGATCCACTCTATGGGACATGATGTGTAATTTATCAGTGCATATTTTTTGTAAAAACATTACAAATCACGATTTAAGGCTATGAATTTGGGTATTATGGGGTCGGGTCTAAACATATATTCATTAAACATATCCTCTATTAACATCCACATAATTCGTTAGTGAAAAATTAATCAAATCACTTCATGATGTGGTTGTTCACCACACACATGAACTAAATTATAATTTATTAAATGAATGGAATGTTAATAATTAATTTGATATATTTTTTTATAGAAAGATTAATATTTCAGGAATATAATTTATTAACATCAAATAAAGTCTCATTAAATTTTATATAAATTGAATGTGAAAAATGAATCATATTGCTTTATGAATAAATAGTCCCTCGTAAACAAGATTGAAATTATCATATTCCCTATAGAATTGAAAGTAAGAAGGATTATATGATATTATAATTATAAGAGTATGATAATATATTATATAATGAATATAAAAATTGGATACATCATTATATCAAATTATGAAAAGTGGTGTTGGAGAAATAATTCCATCGGTATGCAATGTAGTAGTCTGTTGTAGACACAATCAATGATTTTGTTTCCCAGATGAGGGAGGAGGAGATGGTTGTTGGTCATGATGATAAAATGACACCATATCAGTATATGGAAGTAACTAATATTATAATATCATCATTTTTTTTAATAATTTAATGAGGGTGAATAGTAAATAAAATAAATCACATGGTCAAAGATGTTACATCTTCTTCGAAAAACTTATTTTGGTTAGCAACAAAATCCTCCCTATGTTTGCTTTATGACTAAACCAAGGATTGTAGGATACGTTGACTTAAATATAGATGTTATTTGGGTATGTATTTATAAAAAACCAATATTAATGAACATATAAAATATAAAACATTTCTAGAATACTTAAAACATTATGAAAACATATACCCAAATACCATTTTAGTTTAGTACCATTGGAATTATAGAAATATAAACATTGGTGCATGGGTGAGATAAATTATCTCCCACTAGGTTCTCCAATAATATCATTCATATTAGACATATCATATGTAAAATATATCTTCATAACATGGGGAAGGAAACGTAAAAAGATGTGAGATCATATTCTCTATAACGGTAAACAAGATAGATATGTAATCATAAACATGAGCATAATGGTATGAGAATGTGATCATAACATTAAAATATCTTAACCAGTATCTCAGAGATCATAAACACAATTCTCTGAATAACAATTGGTAGTTCATAAGACATGAATCATAAGAGAATCAAGTGAATCGGCCATGAACTAATAAAATGGGACTAAGACATGTAATTATAAAAGGCACATAAACATAAAAAAATCCTATGTTAATGCTACCTACCAAGACCTTAATAATATGTTAGGCTGGTGCTATGACCCATGTAACTTATTCATTATTGGGATAACAACCTATGTACCGTCTTATTTTTGGGATTGGGGTACAACACGTGCACCCTCTTACTAATAGGATTTGGATACAACCCTTGAACATGCTTATTTTTAGGCCCAGGTCATAAAAAATAATATCATAACCCTTGAAATGAAATGGGTTTCATAAAAATGAAATTATACCTTATCCCAGGGAAAAATAAATAGGATTCAGAATCATTTCATCAACGCATAACTCATGAAAAAAGCAGGTTTCCTAGACATATAACCCATGAAAAGAGAAGGATTTCATAAAAATCATGTGAAAATATATAAATCATTCAATGAAATAATATGAATGGATCCTTTAGATCATTTCCCATAAAGTAATGAGCAACACTAAATGATTTCATCATAGATGGAAAATATATATTAAAAATATTTTAAAAACACATCATTAGGAAATTATTCTTTCACCTTTGAAAAATGATTCCTAAATAGTAAAAATATTTGAAAACTATTTTCATGAAAAAAATCTTGAATACATATTAAGTAATCACATAAAATTTTTTTTTAAATTTTATCTTTTAAAACATAAAAAATAATCTTGAAATAAATCTGAAATCCAATTATTGGAAAATATTATGAAAACATATAAATAAGCCTTCAAAATTTTTTGAAGCCCATTTTCATTGAAAATTAATTTTAAAAACATTTTATTAAAAATTAACATTTTAAATATGAAAATAAATATTTATATACATGATTATAGGTACATCTGTACATATTGTATGATGAAAAAAGTACATTCCTTTTTCATGGTAAAAAGGTCAGAAAAGTTGATTGTTCAGAAAGTGACAATAATTATCTTTGTAAAAAAACTATTAAAAATGGGTAATAATTTATTTGAAGATTATATAATAGTATAATAGTATTGGAAAACCATTTTGGAAAATATGGTTTTTAAAGAAGGCAAATTTTTGAACGAAGAGAGAGGTAAGGTCATATTTTCTTAAAAACATTTTATTAATTATCCCAAGTACTAAAGAGTAGAAAACATTATATTAATAGAAGAATACATCAAGAATAATATTAGGATAAGAAAATTCATGAGTTTTCTTTGATTATAGGTCATAAAATATTATTAATGACAAGATCATAAATAATCTCCATAAATGAAGGGATTTTTCGATAAACTCTTACAACATGGTAACTTTGAATCATACTCTCCTTGTTGGAAAATAAAAAACATAGATCTTTTAAATATTAACAAAATAATTTGATTTATGTTATAATATTTCAAAGGATATTTATACACATCATATAAAAATATAGGGGATATAACATGGCATGTGTCTCAAAGAAGGAAAATTGAAACAAAATTACTTTACTGATTTGGAAACTTTTGGAGATATAAACCCCATGATAGAAATATCATATAATTTTTATGTAAATAAATTTATGATTAATCATAATAGTAATATAATAAATTATTTCTATGAATATACACCACAAAAAAGAGTTAGTGGTGAATAAGGAATTTATCTCACAAAAATAAATTGTGAGATGAAACTCACTTACTTTATGTCTTGAATCATGTTATACTCATTCAATCCTCTTTTATAATAAATTGAACTATATAATAAATCTTTTAAATAAAATATTCTTATATCTAATACCATACATGGTTTTATTATGACATTATATGACCCCCTTGTTAACAATTTAAGGATAAGGTTACACTTTGAGTAAGAGTCACTTTGTTTTACACTTGTGTCCTAATTTTTTACATATTTAGTCCTTATAATTATATGATGATTTAGATAAATTTAAAAATTATATAAATATAATTAATATTATTTAAATTTCTATTACAATAATATATATAAAATATAAGTATGAAATTGAATACACCGTTAGATTAGGTTGAAAACTTATCATAAGATCACACCAGTATGCTGAGTATACATGTGTTGGTATAAAATCATGTAATAATAAGAGTTGAGTGTGTGGAGAATGAAAATTAAATGAACAAAATTGAAGAAGACTTTTACATCTTATTCTGGTTGCCCATTTTGGTTGTCACTGAAGGGTTTCCTTGGAATGATTTTTTCACAATGGTAGGATTCATGGTTTAAGGGTTGGATGTTGAGGATATATTTTTCAGATATTTTTTGAGACAAATTTTACTGATTGGTGTGAGGAAGTGGGAAGAGAGGATTCCTTTTTCCAGTGGAGGAGGAGTGACACTCTTGTACATTTTTAGAAAAGGAGTTCCACCCACGTTTTTCCGTTGGAAAGTGGGAAAAATAATGGTCCAAAGTATATAAATGTTACTATAGGTTAAAATTATGTACATCAATTTTACATTGGAATTTTTTATAAGTCATTTAGTCACATTAGTTTAATGTTAAGGCCTTAGTTATGCTTGATTTTTCCTTAATCGATGTAATAAATTTAATTACTTCCCCTAATACTTTTTGGTCAAAAAATAAGTTTACCTTATTAAAAATTATAAATAATTATGATTAAAAATATTTAATCCATTTTTATTCATTTCCATCATATAAGTGGTAGAAATTAATTTAAATTAAATCCTATAGTATTGTCGATAATGCCTTGTTATAATGTAAAAATGATCACAAGTTTGCTTTGTTTTTATATTGAATTTAAAAGTGAAATTGATTACAATGAACTATATTGGGTTTATTGTTAGAAATATGATCTAGTTTTAATTTTTATAAAATTTAATATGTGATATACCCTGATAAATATTTTATATTAAAAAGAAACTATGAAATAAAATTATGTATTTTTTACTATTTAGTAAAAAAATAAAAAATCATAATAAAATACAATAATTTTACCATAATCCAATTTTTATGTTTTTATTTAAATGATTATTTTTATTTTTACATAATAAATATATATATGTTTCATAAATTGAATTTAAAATCTGTTATCTGTTAAAAGGTGGAAAAAATACTCTTATAAAAATATATTCTTTTCAACATAAAATTGAGTTTTATATTATGTATATAAAATATATTTGAATAATATAAAAAATATTTTATTGAATATATAAAATATATATTATATTATCACATCTAATTAATTTAAATTATTTTAATTTATTAGGGTAAAATGGATAATAATAACAATAATATTTTGCATTTTAATTAATCTGTTTTCATATTATTTTATAATTAATTGGTAACTGATGAATTCATATTATATTTTTGAAAACCATAAATATTAATAAATTAGTTAATAATATTCATAATCTCTAATTTAATTTCTAGGTTATATATTATTATTATATTAAATGATAACATATTAATAATGTATTATTGTCCAGTAGAACTTGGTATTGTGTGTTACATAATACACCAGGGGAAGTCAATATTTCATGTAATGTATGTAAAAATATATATTCCATGTAGGGAATATAAAAAATTATATTGAATTTCGTTCATGATAACATGGTGTTTCATATAATGTAATCTATACATAGTTCATTAATATACACACTTTTCAGTTTTTTGTGAAATGAAAAATCTCAAAAATATTAAATAAATTTTAAAAAAATATATTTCACAAAAGACGAGGCTATTACATTATAACCCTATTAAGATGAATTTATCCTATTAAATTCATTTGGGTTATCAATGGTTTAAAATCATTATGTGTCTTTAATAGAGACCCATATCATAAAAATGGTCACTAAAACATCCTTTAAAAAAGAAAGTTGTATCCACAATAAATACACATAGTAACAAATAGTTTGGTTCCATGTAAGAGATCATAGGTGGAATGTGAAACATGGACATGTAAGAGAAATATAACTATCATGTTTTTTAGGATAATGATTCATAACCTGTGAAAGATAATTTTAACAATCACAAAGCCATACATTTGTAATTATTTAAAGGAACATTTGATTAATATGAAAAGAAGGTACTAGGATTACCTTTTTAATTTCATTATCTTGTAGCTGAGGATAAATAATTATCATGGGATGTTATAATAACTTGATATAATTCTCTTTAATAAGTAAAATTTCACCCCTTGGGTTTCCCTTAATAAATTTCCACTCTATCTCTTACCCAGATAAATGAAGGAGAATTGTTCATTCTTGAACAACTATGTGATCCTAAGATCCATGATATGTTATCCCATTATTCTTTAGTTACCACCAACACAAAGTGGTTATAACAAGAAATACAATATAAATAAATCCTCATGTGGTCATACAATACATTAATCTCAGAAACTTTACTCAATTCTTACTCAAACATTCCATAAATAGTTAACCTTATAACCCTTCGAAAATAAAATTCACCATTCCAACCATAAATATGATCTTAACTTATAGAAAAAACATTTTTATCAGATACATGGGTTTATCTGTACACAAATAGAAGATGAAATATTATTTTATTATTCCAAAATCAATGTAGGGGGATATAATCATATGAAACCTCACTAAAACATGAACAAAAACATTAGCATAGAGATTTTTTTACAATACCCCATAGAATATTTTCCAATATAGAGTTCCCCAATTATCTTGGTTCACTACGCACATTGTGATTTAATACCCTTGAACTTTTTACCTTTTTTATTTAGAGGTTTTTGGTGCTAAATACAATTATTTACTCTTGTATTTGGGTAATTTTTTAGAGAAATGAAAAAACTACGAATAATTGAATCACTGATGTTTGGGAGGTTATTTCTGTGGATTTTTCTTATTATTCACCTAATTAAATATATTTTTCCAATTACTTCAATATTCAGCCACTCGATGTCCTTCCTTTCCACACATGAAAAATTTACTTTTCCCATTAAGATAATTCTCTCCATGCTTCTTTCAACATGTAGTGAATCAAGGAAGGATCATCTTCTTATCTCCATGGTTTTTATATTATCGTTCAAACTCTATTTTCCTCATATTGTTAAAAACATGATATTGATAAGTTTTTCAAACCACCATTTAAAATATTATTTCACAGTTCACAATATAATCATAGATTATATTGTATCTAATGGTCAAATCCATTTGAGACTTGGATTTAATACATAGAAGAACCTATCGACCTTACGTCCTGGTTGGATGATAATTCCAGAAGCATACCTCCCAAGTCTAGTGAACATAGCCTCATAGGTACTGATAGATTCATTATCATTTAGCTTCAACTCAATTAACTTATTTTCCATCTTTGTATGAAATAAATGTGGAAAGTACTTATTTAATAATAACAACTTGAAATCTTCCCAATCCATATATTAAATTTCATCTTGCTTCCTTATATTCTTTATGAGAATCCACCAGGGGTCATCTTTACCTTAAAACGTGATATACATCCAGAATGACTTTCTCATGTTTCAAACATTAGATAATGGTTAATATATTTTTAGTGGTAATAATCCAATGTTTAGAAACAATTGTATCAGAAGTCCCATTTAAATAAGCTGGATGTTTCTTCATGAAAGACACAATAAGATTCTGTACAGTCATTTTATCATTTGGAAACATAGCATGATTCATATATTTAGAATGCTACGTGAGAATATCAATGAGTTTTTAAATTCCACCCCTTATAGAATTTGAGTACTAAATACAAAAATAATATCTTTTTCTACCATAGTCAATATTAATATGAGTCATTTGGGTTCCATCCATTGACTATTACAAAAAATATAGAGCACAAAACATTTTTCATTGCGGGGAATCACAAAATCATTAAAAAACACTAACATGTCATATAAATTATGTCACACTCTATTATCCGTGATACCCCAAGATTACCATATATTATTCATAAACTGCATATTTTTAAATCCTTCATTATGGTTCATGAATATATTTTGAATTCCCAAGGTATATCCCTGGGGATTTTCAAACCAAGTGCGCAACAAGTCCAATTTTCATATACCAGATTACCCCCATTCCAACCCAAGACATTTGTTGGATTTGTTACCCCAAGGTACATCTTTGATAGAGGCTAATCCACTTGTAATATCTATATAGTTATTAATTTCTACAATACAAATCACTTTATACTTTACCCTAATTTTATGACATTTTTCAAATACTTTTCCGTATCCTTATACTTATCCTTAGACATGTACTTAGGGTTATCAATAACGTTTTATCATCCTAGTTTCCTAATTTAAAAAAAATATTTCTTTTAAAGAAAATATAACAACCCAATCTTAACATATATAGAAATTACAAAACTTTTTTGGAATACATAAAACATTATACAAAACGATTCACAAATACTATATTAGTTTAGTGCCTTTGGAAAAATGGAATCATAAGAATTGGTAAATGTGTGAAATAAATTATCTCTCACTAGGTTCTCCAAGACCAGAACCACATTAAGACATATCATACAAACAATATATATTCATAAACTAGGGAAGGAAAATTAAAAATGGGAGAGATCAGAAGCTTAGTAAGGGTAAGCCAGTGAGATATGTAAGAATCTATATGAACATTTGGTTATAATAATGAGTTCTTAACAATAGAATATCATACCCTACATATCAAATATTAAAAACAGAAATCATGGATTAAAGATCAGTTGTTCATAAGTCATTAATCATAAGGGAATCAAAATCACATGCCATGAAATAATAACATTGGAGTAAGACCTACAATTTTGGAATGATCATAATCATATAAACTCCAATGTCAAGGCTATGTAGCGGCAACATGGTACTGTGTAGCATTGTAGTAGGATGTTACTGTAGTAGTACTATTTAAAAAAATGGGATTTGGGCCTATATGCCATGTAATGTGCTAAATTTCCACTAGGCCTTTGGGTTATGTAATGGGTCTCCCTTTACCCAGTTAAAAGGGGTATTTTCTTTGATTTAGTAATAATTGAGGCTTCGGCCCCAACGTTTTCATGAAAGGATAAGTACCAATACATTCATAACATGTTAATCTTGGGATAAGACACATATACATCTTTCAATCATGGGATAACAACTTGTGTACCCTCTTATTTAAAGGATTGGGCTACATCCTGTGTGCTCTCATACTTTTAGCCTTGAGATATAACCCTCACACATACTTATTTTGAGGCATGGGTTTCAACCCACATACCTTATTTATTTTGAGATTGGTCTAAAACCCATGTACCCTTTGAGCTCATATACTATTTATCATTACCCAATAAAGTGGAGGGAGATACAACTCCCACTATTCCCATAATTAAATTATATATACATGTACCCAAAAATCATAAACAATCATATCGTAACCCATTAAATGCAATGGGTGTCATGAAAATAAGATCATTCCTTAACATGGGAAGAATGAAACAGTTTTCATAATCACTTCCTCAAAGAAAAACCCATGAAAATATGAGGGTTTGATAGAAATATAACCTATGAAAAGAAGTGGGATTTATATACATCATGCCATTAATAAAACCATTATTTAGAGAAAGATTATTAATGGAACCATAATATCATTTCCTAGAAAGTATTGAGTGACAAAAATTGATGTAACCTTATATGGGTAATAAATTTGAAAAAAATTATAAAAATATTTCCTTATGAAACTATCCTTTCTCCTTGAAAAATTTATATTTAAATTTTAAAACATTTTAATACCCATTTTCATGAAAATAAACTTGAAAAAACATAAATAAAGCACTAATTTTTTTTAAAATATTTTCCTTTAAAAATTATAAAATTAGTTTGAAAATGTTTCCCAAACCATTTTTCCATAAAAATTAATTTTTAAATAATTTATATAAAAATTAACCTTTTAAAAAATAGATTAAATTTTTATAGAAATGATGCCAGGTAAATCTGTACATGTTGTATGATGTCAATAATAACATTCCTTTTGACGAGTAAAAATGTAAGAAAGATGACTTGTTTGGAAAGAGATAAAAAGATTACATTGAAAACATTGGAAAAAGAAAAAAAGGGTAAAAACTTATTTTAATGATTATATAATTTTAGAATATTTCTGGAAACATTTTTGTGGAAACATGGTTTTGAAGGAATACACATTTATGACCGCAAATAGAAGTATGCTCGTATTTCCCTAAAAACCTTTTATTAATTATATTAAGTAACAAAGAGTGGAAAATTTTATTAGCAGAAGAATAAATCAAGGGGAAAAAAGGAGATGAAAATTAATGAGTGTTCTTGAAATATATATCCAAATATTTCATCAATGAATACAAGATCATAAACAATCTTGATAAATGGTGTGATTATTTCAGTAAACTCTTACCACATGGTAACGTTGAATCAAGCTTACCATGTAAGAAAATGTAATCAAATAGGGAATACAAATATCATTATTATAATTTGATTCATTTTATATCATTTCTATTTTTTAATACACCTCATATAAAAATATGTGTGTATAACATGGTATGTATCTCAAAGAATAATAATTGAGACAAAATTACTTTATCGATTTGGTAACTTTTGAAACATAAAACCCACGGTAGAAAGACCATAAAATGGTCATTTAAATACCCATATATGTAATTATAAGTGGCATATAATACATTTATGTGTATTATATACACCACAGAAAATACGTGAGTGGTGAAGAAGGCATGTGTCTCACCAAAATAGAGAGTCAAATGAAATTTCCTTACCTTGGGTGATGACTCTCATAGTACTCATTCAAATATAGTGTATAATAAATGTAACTTTATCATAAATATTTTAAAGAACAATATTATTATATTCAATACCATATATGATTTTATAATAACATTATATTTCTGATTGTTAACAATTTTTCATTAATGTTACATTTTAGGTAATATTCGCTTTGTTTTTGGCTTGTGTTCTGATTGGTTATAAATTTGGTCCTAATACTTAAATGATGATTTAAATAATGTAAACCATGATATAAAAATAATAAATGTTAATTATATTTATATTATAATAATATATATAAAATAGAAGTATGAAATGGAATATACTATTCATTGAGACCGTAGGTCATACATACGCATGAACACTGCTTTTGTTTTATCGACATACTGAAAAAAAATTAGATAACATATATCAATATGAATATGTGAATATAATATAATTAAATTTTCATTGTTGTTATATATATATAATATAATTTCACTAAACATATCCTCAATACATTCCATGTATTTCGTGAATGAGTCACATTGCATTGAGGGGCGGTAGTCCACACTTCCACAAATAAAATTATCATATTTATACAGGATGGGAAGAAAAAGGGTATCTTATAAATAAAATTTTATAATAATAAATAAATCATAAATAAATTAAAAATAAATTATATATAATATATAAGAAGAGTTTTTATCTTAATTTCCACCACGAGGGCCGGTAAAGAAAAAATGAACAATCATCGTTTTGTGAGGTGGTGGTTCACCAAACATGTAAACCATATAATCGAAACCCATTAGATGGATGTGTGTGTAAATGTAATTCAAAAACAAATAATATATAATAATATTATATATAGGATAATTGTTTTTTATACAGTAATTGGATAATAATATTTGAGGGGTGGATAATGGAATTTAAATAAAATAACTTGATGAAGAATGTTTCCTCCTATTCGTGTAACTCCTTTCGCATTACACAAAATAGATTAATTGAATAATTTATTTCCAAGGAGAATATTCTAGGATGAGGGGAGATATGACGATAATTTATTAGGATATATATTGGTTGATAAAATTTTTATTGAGATGTGTGAGGAAGTGGGAGGAGTGGTGGCCTTTTTATAATAGAAGAGGAGTGACACTTGTAAATTTGGCGAAAGGGAATTCCAACAACGTTTTACCATTCTAAAGTGGGTTTTATATTGATAAAAATTAGATAAATGTGAATAAAGGGTTGAACTATGGCCATAAAATGGGTTTTTCACAAGTTTCTAGACCATGCAGGCCCTTAAGTTTAATGTTTAGTCCTCAGTTAAGCATAATTTTACCTTAATTGATGTAATTAACTTTAATTACATTCACAAATAATTTTGATCAAAAATTATTTTAACCACATTATAAATTATAAATAATTTTGATATCGGATATTTAATCCATTTCTGTAAATTACAATCATATATGTGTAAAAAATAATGTAAATTTAACCCCATAGTTGGGTCGACAATGCTGGTTTTTAAAGTAAAAATGTTCAACCTTTTTATATGTTTATATAAAAATTCAAAGTGAAATTGATTACAAGGAACTAAATTGGTTTTATTGATAAAATTTAATTATTCAACAAAACTTATAAACTAGTTTCAAATTAAATTTATCCTTATAAATTAATTAGATGAAAAAGAAATTTAGATCTAAATTTCATCATTTTCAGTATTCATTATAATATGAAACTTCACAACAAAATAAAAAAAATACTCGAACATATTTTTTATTTTTTAATTTCTAATATTAAGTTTAGTTTTATATATTATATTTATAAAATTTTCAAAAAATAAAATTGAAATAGATTCCCCATCAAAAGGCAGTAAAAATACATTTATAAAAATTATAGGTTTTAAGCATAAAATTTGATTCTATCTTATGTATATAGAATATATTGGATAAATATAAAAAAATTATTTAATATTCAACATATATATTAAGTTAATATCAATTACTAATTATAATTAATTTAATTTAATAAGATAATATTGATTATAATAATAATGGAATTTTCCTTTCTATTTAATCAGTTTTCATATTCAGTTCTAATTAATTGGTAAACTAAGAATTAATATTATATTTATATAAACCATATATTTTATAAGCTAGTTAGTATTATTCCAAACCATTAATTTAATGTCTAGGTTATATCTTAGTATATTTAATGCTAACATTTTAATAATATATTATTGTTCGGTAAAACATCGTATTGTGTGTTACATAATCCATAGAGGAAATTAAATCTTCCTTGTAATGTGAGAAAACATCAGGGTTCTATTTTTATAATGATAAAAATTTTGTTTTGTTTAGTGAATGATAACGTGTTGTTGTGTATAATGCATGCCAGTCATAGTGCTTTAATATGAAACATTTAAAGTGTTTTGTGAATTGAAAAATCCTAAAAACATATAATTAATTATGAAATATATATTTCACAAAATATATGGGTGTTATAGTATTGGATTATAAAATGATTTTTTTGTACATAAATGATAGAATAGGGGGTGTCCATTTATAATTGGGGGAGAGGATACACATTTAATATTTTATTAAAAATAACTATACAAGCATTGTTTTTGATAGAAAAGTACCCAAAATAGACTATTTTCAATCCATAGAAGGGGTAAAGTCTAAATATTATTACAAGGTCTAAATTATTCAAGTTTGGATCAATTTTAATCCATGTATTATTAGTTTACCCCCATTAAACCCAATTTTATCTTAACCATAGTAAATCATTTTTATTGTATTCACTATTAATTTAGGAGAAAAATTATGGTTCATTTATTATATAATATAAAGAATGATAATTATATATATGGAATCCATTGTTACAAATTCAATTAAAAAAAATTCATAATTTAATTTACAATTTAACCAATGGACATGTCAAAAAAAATTGTTTTTTGAAAACAAAATCATTCAAATGTTAAAACGATTTTATATGAAAATGATATATGAAAATGATTTTAATAAAATAATAATTATTAATTAATATATAATTTAACTAATTATACATTTAAATGAACTTTAAAAAAAATTCCAATAAAATCATTAATCTAAATGGTATTTTTTAATAAAAATCATAATTTTGTACTATTCATCAAAAAATAAAACATTTTAGAAAAATAAAAAAATTCTACATAAGATAATTTTGAAAAGAATATTTCAAAAATGAATTTAATTTTTTAAAATTAATTTTATAAATGTATTAAAAATTAATTTTCAATTATCTTTTCAAAGCATGATTAAACCTCCTTTTATAATAAAATACTATTTTTTCTTGAAAACATTTATTTTTCATTAAAATGACACTTATTTTATTTATAATCTGCATATAATCCTTGAGATTATTTTATAAAATTATTAATGATATAATTTTTCATAATTTAGTTAGTCCTTTTCATACGCACCAATATAACTACAAGGTTTTAACGACCTTGTTTAAATAATCATATTTTAATGGAATACCACATTTCAGTTAAACCCAGTGTTATATGCATAACATGATATAAAAGATATTTAATTTAATTAAAATGAAATATATCATAAAGTAATGGGTTGTTACCTTTTCTTATAATATTTTTTTTGTTTTTTCCTATACACAATCAAAAATGATATTAATATTTTAATATTTTAGGGGTTATATTATACCCCTATAAATAAATTGTAACTTTTCAAATTAATATTTATATAAATAATAATGTGTTTGACACTTGAAAATTCCATTCTGGGAAATCCAAATAGTAAAAATTGTTAATAAAATTTACTCCATTAAGAGAAAAAGGGTTGTACAAAGGTCAGCCAGAATAAAACATTATTAGGATTCCATGTTGGAGAACATCAGTGAGAAATGAAAACATCGAAATTGAAGATAATACCAACATGAATGTATTATTTTGGAGTTATATAAAATAATATATCAGAATAAGGTGAATGATTAATAGAATATTATGGACCTAAAAACCATAAATCTATGTGGATTTTAAATTCAATTTGATTAATTCGATATAAATGGTATATGATAACATTTTTGTTTTAATTTATTTTTAATAAAGTTAAGGAGTTATATTTCAATATAAGAATATAAGGAAATATAATTACATGATATATTTCTCTTTAATAATAAATTTTTTTTCATTTTGATGTTATTCGATCAATTTACACTTCACCACATACTCCAGGAAAGGGATATCCAAAAATGGAATTCTTTATGACTAAAACATAATAATTATTTTTTAACGAACCAAATGATCCTTAATATAGTTACAAGATGTTCCTCATGACCGCATTGTAACCAAAACAATTATCATCAGGTAAGATAATATCGAAAATGAAAACGAATACATTAATCTAAAAAATTCAATAATGACATTAATGTTTTAACATTGATCATTCCTCAATTGAATGAACTTATCCCAAATAACCTTAATAACCTCAAAATGAAAAAAGTTTTTAACATCAATTCTTATATCATACCCTTTAAAATTATATCTAAAACACACAATTGTATTAACACCAAATAATACATTACTTTAAAGAAAATGGGTTGATATAATTAAACCTAATAAAATAGGTCATAAATATCATTAGTCACACCGAAATCAAATGAATTGATCTGATAATATTTGTCCCTGATTCATATTTATATTTTACCTTGAAAACATCGAAGTAAATACAATTTTATACTAAACAATACATCATGTTGTCTTGTAGTAGGCGCTGTAAACTTATTGCTCATTTGTTGTGGGTTAAAGCCCAAAGGTCATACCAAATGTGATAGTTTTTCACCCAGATTGCAGGTAGTACTATTTATAAAACTCAAGAAAATCTTATGCGATGCTCATATTAATAATTATAAAATATCATAGACTATTATTGAGAATGTTATGATCATCTTAAGAAATAACATTAATCATAATATTATTTTTTAACCAATAGTTTTTTTAATACAACACATTATTTTCCACACAATAATCAAATTACCACTACATCAATCACATATTAAATATTATATTTTCCTCAGTTACGTGTTTCTTCTATAGCGTATCACCTTACCATTAAATCACATTTCTAGGTCATTAGTACGAATGCAAATATTCTTGAAAATAATAAAAAAATATCTAGAGAACAATATATATATATATATATATATCATGATTCATATAAATCATGATTTCTAGTACATAAACATTTCAATCATTCCAATTTATTCTTCATCCATTATATAGGATTCACCGTCTTATTACTTAATAGGTCCATATTTTTATATTTTAATTTTTCTAACTTAATAATAAAAAACCATTATTTATACAAGATTGTTGACAATATTCTTGAGCTTTACCACTAGGACATCTATTTAAATAATTCCAATTATTTACACATTTAAAGAACATAAATATTGATGATGCCTTAGGGAAACCCTTATTCTCATCCATTTAATTAAAATACCCATTAAATTTTATTAGGAAATGAATTACTTTGTGCCTTTATTTCAAATACACAATACATATTCCCATTTATTTGAGGAATTATCTTGATAGATTATTCCCACATTCTTGAAATATTATAAATGGGATATTGTTTTCTCTATGTACTCCACCACCTGAACTCATATTTAACTCTCTCATTATCCTCTTTGGTGAGATCTAGAGTAGGTTATGGTTCATGTTTTTAATCATACATCATGTGATATTATTAGTAATAATTACCATATCCTTTACACTAATCAAAATCTCATTTGGTTTCCCATCAAAAAATTCTTTATAACGTTTAATGTTACCCCAATTTCTTTGTGTCAGATCAATTAAATAGAATAAAAATAAAACGATAATAAAATAAAAGAATAAATTTAAAAAGGGAAACTTTTAAATTTGCGATAAATAACATTAAAATGATAAGTACATCATGACTTAGGATTATTTAGGTTTCAACCAAGGTTATCCATATTAATTTACCTACTAGGGTTCCTAATAAAATTATTTATTCTTGTCCATTAAAATGGTTTATAAAGATTTTTTGAATTTCCAAAAAATATCCCCTAGGTGTCTAAAAACTGGTATGTAGAAATGGCCACTATTTTGAACCAGGGAATGATCATGTCTTGAACAATACACCATATTTAGGGATTTTTTCCCATGTTAACTCTTCCTTAGAGCCACATCGACTGGTATTATCATGACTGTGATATATTTATGTGAAAACCACTGAGTCTATATATCACTAAGATTCATGTATATTTTCATATACTTATAATTATCCTTATAGTTATCCTTATACATATTCCCAATATTCTCAATAATGTTTTCAAATTCTAGTACCAAAGGTTATATAAAAAATTCATCTAATTATAACTATAAATTCCCAATCATTTCACACATATTATTAAATTATTTATAAACATAAATATCCTGTAATAATTAAAATGGATCATAAAGTAGTAGAAACTATGGGGGACTCGGTTAATAATATATAAAATGAAACATAAATATCAAATAATTATTTTTATATCCACACTGAGCTCCCTAAATTAATTTGAGCCTTTAAAAAGGCATAGGATATCCTTGGAAATGTATAAAGCAATAAGAGAGATAACAAATACTAGTTGGTGAATAAACATGATAAATGATCATTAAATGTGAGACAAATGTATAACATGATATCATAAAAGATAAGGTACCTGGCTAATACAATTAAATATTAACTTAATGAATATGGTAACATAAGATCATAGAAACATAGGAAATGTGAAAGAAAAATATAACAATACGTAGACATGAATCAAGTTTAACATCATAGAAAATACACATGGTTTATAAGGTTTTACAATTGATTAGGGTTACTCAATAACCCCATACATGACACCTCATGAGACTAAAGATTTACCCAATGAATTGGAGAAATATATGGGTCAACCCATCATAACATGTTCATAATCATTGTGTTCCATATAATTTAAGTAAATCAAAAGTCATAACATATTAATTAATAATGGAAAAAATAGACTTCAAAATCCTACCTCATATAATGATAAAACATTCATAATAATGATATTTTAGAAACGATCATATGGAATAAATTATATAGTCAAAAAAATGAATAATAAACTTGGTATATATATGAGAGAAACATATCAATAATTTTGAATAAATAAATAAAATAAATTATTTTTTTCCATGATGAAAATTATTTTAGAAATATTATAACTATTCTGTAGGAAAATAACATCTTCACTTTTAGTAACATCAAATGATTTCATCTTGGAAGGAAAATGGTTTTGAAAGATCACTTTGAATATTTCTTGAGGAAAACATTCATTTATCATGAAAACATATTTAAAATTTATATAATTATAATACATTAAATATTTTTTTCTAAATAACCTTCAAAAATTTAAAAACAATCATTAACATTGAGTTATAATGATATCAGAATAATTCCATTCATGTTGAATACATTAAAAAAAATAATGATTCCTTTCACATTTTGGAAAGAAAAGTAAAAAATTATCATTTATGAAAAATTATGGGGATTTACATTTATGTTTTAAAAAAATTATTTAATGTCGAAAATGAAACTAAACTATCGTAGTAAAACATTTTTTCAATCTATTTTTGGAAAACATTGATTTTAATGAAAAATTATTTTTGTTCGGAGAGTGAAATAAAGTCTTTTTTTAAAAAAATTAGTTTATCACTAATTTTAAGAACCAATGAGAGGATAAGAATACTCTTAAATGAAATAATCATTAATAACCATATGAGAATAAAATTTAATGGTTTCATTAGAAAATGATAAAATAATTTGTTGTTTTATAAATTCAAGCATTATAAATCATGATTACAACGCAATTGAAACATAAACACTTACCACTTTGGTAAATTTTGAATCATAACATCTAATAAATGAATTATATAAATTTTAACATAAAATTTCATTAATTTGGATGTATTCATGATATGGTATGCGAAGGGTAAGTACATACACCATTAAATATATATTAGACACGTAATAGAACATGTGTCTCAAATTAAACTATTTTGTGATGAAACAATTACAAGTATCATATTATTGAAATAAGATTTCAAAAATGGAGTGATTATTTTTAACAATTGTAATTCCAAAAAAATATAAGTTTAAATACAATCATAGAGAAATTAAAGGTCATTTCACACATAATATTGGTATAATATAATTGATTATTTAGTCATTTAACCCAACGTATAGAAATTGATTGAATTAAACCCCTACCTTAAAGTAGAATTTAGTTGATAAATCGTTATCCAAGTTTATATTATTCTTAAAAATGTTCATAAAAATATGATTTTGGTATATGTTAATAAACCACTTACCTCACACTACACGTTATTTAAGAAATATTAAATCTACTTTATTGTGTGTTTGAACATCTTATTAACATATACAAGAATCATATTATTTTTTATAATATCAAATATGATACTTTTATAACATTATTTAGCTGTTTATTAATAATATTATATTATCACTATTGTGTTAGGTGTTAATTGCCTAGTTTTCACTGATATGTTCCACAATTAATGTTCTTAATCTTTAACATTGGTTATGTTTACATTATATATAGAAAGATATTAATTATTTAAAAATAATATTTATTAATTATATACATATTTAGAATTATTAAATAATTTTGAAAATTTATAATGAACCACAATTCTTTGTGGAGATGATAAGTCATATGTACGCATGAGCAACATTATAATTTCATTAATGGGTGAAGCAGTAAAAAAGTGTATTATATATTAATTTTATATTATTAATATAATTCCATATATATAATTTCCATTCATTAAAATTATTATTTTTACCTTCTATTTAAAACATTAGTGAAAAATGAATCACATCGCTTCGTGAGGGTGTAGTCTGTCGTACACATGAATGGTAATATAATTTATTCAATAAAAGATAAGGTAAAAAATTATATGATATATTTATTTTTTATAATTATTAAAATTTCATGAAAATCACATATAAATATCAAATTAAACCTTATTAAATTTCATGTAATGTTTATGTGGAAAATAAATCACATCACTTCATGAGGCGGTTGTCCTTCACACACACAAGTGACATTATTGTATTCTCTATGGAATGGAATGTATGAAGGTTAATACGATATAATAATTTCACAATTATAATTATAAATTATATATCATATATAAAAATTCTACAAATCATTATATCCATATGTTAGAAGCATTGGTGGAAATCAAATTACATCAGTTTGGGAGGCGGTAGTCTATCAAACACATGATCAATGATTTCATTTCCCGTTTTAAGGAGGAGGATATTGTTTTAGTTCTTGAACATTTCAAAAAAAATATTTATATAAAAAATATTTATGTTATTAAATATTCATGGTTTAATAAATTTTTTATTATGTTGGAACAAGAAATAAAATAAAATTATCGGTTAAGCATGTTACCAGTTATTCAGAAAACATCATTTGGATTGTGAAAAATTCCATCATAAGTATGATTTTATGCCAAACTATGGAATTTTGGATGAGATAATTGATGTATGGAAGTTATTTTGATAGGTATTGTCTGAAAAAGGTATTATAAATGTGTTTAAAGGAGATATATCTGGCCTTTTATATGTGGGGGAGAGGATAGACGTGAAATTTTTAAAATGATAGAATTCCACCCATGTTTTTTATAATGGAAATTGGATGAAATAATGTAAAATTTATGAATATTATAAGATAAAAGGCATGAATGGTACTAGAAAATATGAATTTTAAAATTTATTCAATCAATTTAAACACTTATAAATTTATTTTAACCACACAGTAAACACGTTTTTACCTTATCTGTGATAAATATTTTTTACTATTTCCTTTACTATTTTAACTATTAATTATGGTAAAAAAATAAGTTGTCATTATTAAATAATATAAATTATTTTTTATTCCAAATATGGAACCCATTTTTCCATATTAAACTCACATAAGTGGTATAATTTAATTTAACATTAAAACCGCAGTGGTGTAGAAAAATGGTTTTACAAAATAAAAATATTCAAAAGTTAAAAAAGTTGTTATATAAAAATTATATATGAAATTGATTACAATGAACTACTTTGGATTAACTAATATATAATATTACTAATTTTACATTTAAAAGGGAATTAAAATAAAATGGGGTTGACAATTTTTTTGAACAAAAATGCTATTTTTAATAAAAAACAGTATTTTTCACTATTGATTGAAAAATATAAATTTTCATTAAAATATAAAAATAAACGCTATGATAATTATGATATAATAGTTTTGAAACTGAATATATATATATTTTAAATTAATTTACTACATTTATATAAAATAATTTCGAGATATTAGTTCAAAACGCGACTAAACCGCATTTTAGAAAAAATAATGCTTTTTCAGAAAACATTATCTTTTCTTTAACATGGATATTCTTTTATTTTTAATCTGTAAATATCATTTAATATATTTTATTGATGTGTTAAAGATATAATTTTTCATCATTTTTAGTCTTATTCACACTCTCTAACATAACATCTAAGTTATAATGGCCATTTTAAAATAATAATATTTTAGTAGAGCATCCCTTATTATTTAAGCCTAGAATTAAATGCATCAAAATATATCAAAGAGATTTAATTTATTTAAAAATTAATATATCATAAAGTATTGGAATCTTACATTTCCTTTTATTCTTGGTGTTTCATTTCATATATTCTATTGAACATGATGTTACTCTTTTAAAATATTAGGGTGTTATAGGTTAAGTTCTAAATTGAAATTATACATAGATCCCTTGGATACCAACAATTATATATATAATGGACTTTATTTAAATAGTATAATTAAATATTAAATTAATAGAACATCGGGACATATATTTCATATGACTAAGTGCTTCATTTTTGGGTTCTCCATTTCACTTTTTCATAGTTGAATTGATCTGTCTCTATATAGATTATCTTTCACTCCACAAGATCACAATAATGAATAGGTATCAATTGTAATTGATTTATATCTTTTTATCTATTTTAATAGTGGTAAATATTTATCTAATGTTGGACATCTATTAGGTAATAAACAGTTAAAGATAATTAAATACGAAGTTCTTAAGGCCATCTTTCGTAAATGGTATATTCACTATGAGTTCATAGGAATGCTGTTCACTCTCATGAATGATCATGAAATTTTTTTTGGACCTAATTTATAGAGTCTTTAGAGATTTCCATCCCAAATTTATGGTAGTCTGTTGATTATATTATTATGTACTCAAAAATTAATGAAGAAAATTAGGAGAATTTGAGTACAATTAGTAAGAAATTAATGAAAGAGAAGCTATACTAAAGGTACTGTAAATATATGTTTTTGATAGAGAAAGTGGAATTCATGGTGAGTTTTATCAAAATTAAAGATACATCTATAGGCCCCTCGATGAAAATGGAAATTGAGAATTAGCATTGAACGATATTTATAATGGAGATTTGTAGTTTTCTTAGATAAACTAGGTGTTATTTGTTATTTTTGAGAATCAAATTATGATTTTAAAACCTACTATCTTGAAATACCTATATGGGAGTGGTGTATGTTTTGACATATGAATGTGAAGATACCATTAAGGAGCAGAAGATAATCTAATAATACCACTTGTACTCAATATACCAATAAGTGTGGAAGGATTTATGACTTATAATGATGCATCAAAGATGGTTTTATTATGTGTACTCATACAGAATGATAATGTAATAGTATATTCCCCCATAAAGTTAATGAAGAATGAGAGGAACTATACAAAAAATTCCACAAAGATGGATATAATATTATTTATTTCGATGACTTGTAAATATTATCTCTATAGATAGAAGTGTGGTATATATATAGACTATAAGTGATTAAAATATACATTCACACGAAAGGTTATCTAAATGATCCATTGAGTATGGTAATATATGATCAAATATTATGATATTTAAATTAAATATCATCCTAGGAAGGTGAAAAAATTGCAATATACTCTATTTAAAAATAATTCTACAACTTTATATATGATTAAAATTGAGAATGAATAGTTCTACATGGAAATGAAAAATATGGACATGAGAATATTGATGAAAGTAAAATAATTCACCTACATAAAATAATTTTGCATCCATTTCTACTGTATAATGTTATAAAATATTAAAAGGATGATGTTGAGATAGAAAAAAATGTAGATGTCTCGAGGATGAGAAAAACCTATGAGTTCAATGTCGATGATAAGCGAGTTGTGAGATTTAAAAAAACATTGTATAGACACTACACCAGAGTTTATGAAGGAGTTGTTGAATGATTATAATGGATCGATGTTCTATATAAACACATAAAAAAATTAAAATTTATAGAGATATCTAAGGACAATATTGGTGGAATAATATGATAGAGTAGATTTCAGATTACAGAGAAATGTGTGTAGTGTTTAAATAAGTGAAAGATGAGAGATTAAAGTCCAAATAGATGATGTCACCATTTTCCATTCATATATAGAAATGGGGGAACATTATTATGAATTTTATCATGGTTCTTATATATACATTAAAATGGAACTATGATAAATGGGTTTTAGTGGACCATCTTATAAATACATATTACTTCATTACCATTCAATAGGACCTTAAACATGAAAACCTTGTTAATAAATATGTTAGATAAGTGGTGATGCTATATGGGATACCACTATAAATTATATATAATTTGGATATGAGGTTCAAATCAAAGTTATAAATGAATATATAGCATGCTCTAAACACATAGCTGAACCTCGGTACAATGTATCATCCCCAAAATGACATCCAAACTAGAATAACTATCTAGACCCATAAAGATATGTTGAGAGTTTTCTCATTAGACATCAAAAGAATCAGGAGACAACATATTCTATTGGTTAGAGTGAGTATCTCAATAGGTGGGGTGAATTGAGTTTCCAATAGAAAATTCTTTTAAAAATGGATTATTTTCAAATCCTACAAATATTTAAAATGGGAAATTTTATCAAAATAAGTTGTATGATATATATATTAATCATTCTGAACATTTTTCTAAATTTTGATTTGATCTCATATGAATAATAAATATAATATTATTTAATCCTTTCAAATAAATTTACATTATCAAAATACTATATGACCCAAATTAAGATAAACTATCAAATTGTATATATAAGTTTACATTTAAAACAAATTTAATGTTTAAGGTGGAAATAATGTAAAAAAAATTAAAACACATTACAGAAAAGTGAATAATAGATATTTAGTCTCACGTTCAGACGTAATCCTCTCCACTTGATGATCACCCACCACCAAGTAGTTAATTTTAAATAAACATGATAATCCACAATATGGATCAGTTTTATACAACATTTTACAATATTCCTGGTCACACATGGACTCTTTCACAATTATACATGGGAGAAAAATGAAACGAGCCACCCAGGGACCTCTAAAACTCATATTTGTGGGAGAAAAAAAAATAAGAAAAGTGGATTGGACGACCTGAAGTATCTTCTAGATTAGTGTAGGACACTTCGTTTGTGGTAAAGCAGAGTAAGCACACACAATACAAAAAAATGTAAAAAAGAAAAACAAAATCATTAAAACTTGGAGTATGAGTTTTGAAGTGGTCACTCTATTGTAATGAAATTTCTGACTCTTGAGTTGATTAAAAATTTAGCATGATTCTAGTACTTTCAAAATATTCGGGAAAATGGAGTGTTGCAAGACTTTTTTTTACTGGAATAAAGCACTATATGTGATAATGCTTTGTCTTTTTAGTTGAGTTTTTTCCACATGCGACCTATTCATGTTTTAAATTAGCTTCAATTATTTAGCTATCAACTATTCAGTGAATCACAAGATCTTTTTTTCTTGTCAATTTCTTTATCTACAATGGTTCTTTTATATTTAATGCATGTTTTTCTCTATAGATTCACGATGGAGTGTGATCCTCTTTCATCAGCAGGAACAAGAACATCAAAATTGGTTGTTTCCTCATATTTAATGTTCTGACATGATTTTCATGAGACATTTTAAGTTCAATCATTACAATGGTAAATGGAATGAAATTTGAATAATATAGATATTAGAGTAATGTAATTAAAAATATTCAAAATAATAAAAATAGTGATAGTGACTTAGGATCTGGCGGTTTTAAGAACTAGCCGTATGTTTATCTAACAGTATGACATTGGCTATGTCTTAGAATTTGTCGAATTTTTAGTATGTTTGTGGTGTCTCAAATAATGGTGTATTCTCTAACCGTGTCTCGTACTTATGTATTTTTTTCTGTGTTGGAGGTATGATTCTAGTTGTGTGACATCTTGTAGTATCTCATACTTAGACAAATTTATGTTTTGGGAGCCTGACATCCTGGTAGTGTGTCAACCGATGATGTATCATAATTTTCCAATTCTTCAATCTAGTAGTATAACAGTATGACGGTGTGATATTCTAGTAGTATCACATACATAGATATTTTTATGATGATGGTGTTTCATAGACAATAATGTCTATCTCAACGGTGTCTCGTACTATGACATTTTTATCAATTGTTCTCATAAAATAGACTACATACAAAGAAACATGAAATTCATCAGTATCATTAGAATCATGATTTTTTATCATTAAAACATGCTGGTAAAAAATCTCACCCTTTTTTAGGATCAAAAATCAAGGCATCAAAATAATATTATAAATGTAAAAACAGGTCATCAAAGGACTTACAAAAGTTTAGACATGATATCTAATTTAAGATCCAAATTTAAATTAAGACATATCATTCTTAGTATGTGTATATGGTATAAAGGAAAATAATAAGAAAATAATATGTATCAATGGTAAGTATCATGAAAAAATATTATCAAAGATAATATGTTTAGATAACATAGAAAACATATTTCTTGAATTTATTATAATAATTATTCCATAAATATTCTTCATAAAAAATTTATGCCATAAGAATTATTGAAAACACATATTCCATAAAAAATGTCCATAAAAAATGAATACCATATTAATTCTAATAAAAAAATACGGCATAAAAATTCTCCCAATTTTTGGATTATCAAAAAGATAATTATTATTAAAATATATACATTATATACAGGAAGAATGAATAGATTAAAATATTTTAATGGTAGATAAAAGTTAAACAAAATGAATAAGAGGTAAGAAAGGCATTCAAAATTATGACCACAATGTTATTACAGTACATATTCCATCAATGAGAGTACAATATAATCCATGAGAATACAAATTTTATGGTTTGGAAGAGGGATCCATTGATTATTTTCCCTTAGCCTTGGCATTCTATTACTAAATATCTAAGGTAGTAGGACCATCCTGAGGTAGAAGATATAGATCTCTGGAGAAGAGTCTAGCTACATCATGCAGATGGTCTTCAGCAAATAACAACTGGCTATAGGTGTCTCGATGCTCAAGAATGAGACATTGTGAAATGCTGAAAACGAGCAGGAGAATGTGCTAAAGGGTCCTGAGAAACTACAGGTCTGAGAGAAAGCTTAGCAGTAATAGGAACAAATTCTTGAGAAACAACATCTTAGCCATGGACATGAAGAAAATGATTCATGTTTTTGATGAAATCCATTATAATTTGTCCATACATTTCCAATACACTAAATTAATAAGGCCTCTCTTCCTGGAAATGGTCCAAGATAAGGATCATATCCTTGAGATGTCTAAATTTCTCTTTGAAATCATTATTTATAGGAGGTATTATTAAATTCTCAGCCAATAATTTGAAATTGGAATCAATTAGATGATTGGTATAGATTTAAGAGAGATAAAAGTTCATCGACATGGTTATATTTTCTTTGTAATCTTTCATCTCATGGTCATAGTTAGAAACCATCTTGATAACATGAACATAATTATACCAAATTATAATTACAGATTATTGGGGATGATCTATGACACTACCTGAGGAACTTGATGATGCATATCTAAGTTCATCTGTTACAACTAATCTCAACAAATCAATATCAAACACTGGAAGAGGAGTTGTATTATTAACACAATTACCCAAATAATTATCCTTAATTATTTTAAGGATACCATACAAAGAATATTTAAACTCAAATTTCATTACCTCAATCAATTACTTGAATGATTCCACTTCACCACTTATCCACTTATTCTCAATCTCTATCTCATAAACTCAATACATCATCTTAGGTTGGATATTATGAATAAAAAACTTAAATTTTTACCTTGAATCATTTTCCACAATCTTTGTAAAAATAGAGGACTGATTCCCTACAAATTTGTAAAACTCAAACGTCGTCTTTTCACAAAAAAAATCAAGTCAACTTGAGTGACCACATCCATTGTAATAGCTGGAAGAGCTAGATCAGGTCCATGTATTGTACATCTCATAGAACTAAACTTTTTAAATAGACCTTCATGATCAACATGGGCTATCAAGGATACCTTATTATCACCATTAACACCAACTTCATGTCTGTCATTATATGGAGGGATTATAACAACATTAGAAAACATTTCACACTCTTATTCCAAAGGGTCCATTCAACACCCATAAATTGATATTATGGTTGTATATTCCACACTAGCAAAACAACTAGAACATCTAGATTTGTTTGAGAAACTAAACATTGAAAAACCACCATGTTTTCATCACTAGAAGGACCAAAATCTAGCTATGTAACAATATGTGGTGCATCTTGAATCTCAAAATTCTTTTGGGAATCAATTATAGTTTACTGAGCTTACACATTCTCATCCACATGAGGCTTATTAAAATTTAAAGAATCCATTTGATCATTTCTAAATTACTCCTCAATAGGATGATTCTTCTCTTGTTTAGAAACATGATATTCCACACCAACTATAAATATCATATATCTAGCCAATGTATAATCTAAAAAATCATGATTTTCAGAAACTAAACGTTACTCAAAATAATTAAAAGATATAGTTTTATGAAAAATATCCACTAATGTGGAATGATCCCCATGAAAAAATGCATCCTTAAGCTTAAGATTCATTATTGTATCCTTATTCATGATTAATCCCCTATCATTATTAGATTATGACAATTATCCACCACTTACATTATCATATTAATTTTCCTTTTCTTTATAATAATCATCATCATTAACCATAGTGGATTTGAAACTTGTATATTGATCCTCTCCAGACACCTATGTATCTTCTTCATATCTCTTAACCATTATTTATCTTTTTAGAAACCTCCTAGGTGGACTATTATATCTAAAGCTAATAGGAGAAGATTTTTAAGAGTGGTTAGGGTAACTCCCTACCTAAATAGATTTTTCAATTTCCACTTCTTCAACAACATATTATTTTTAATCTAAGTATTCCACAACTTCATGAGGCTCCGAGACTAGATAAAAAATGTACCTAGATCATGTTAGATGATGAACCATATAATATTTGTCATTGAACTTCTCACTATTAAAAACCCATTGTATCTTAAATGGGTTCTATATTATCTTCATTCTTGAACATATGGGACTAGTTTTGTAGAAACCACCACAATCTAAAATAGATTCTTTATTATCATGTACTTGGAAATTGGCCTCTAAAATTGTATAAATCATTTTTGGGTAGATCAATGAATTTGATATAAGGGATAGTTTGATCATCTCATAAATATGTAACATTAGATATATCCAAATATTAATTATGTAGACATATATCATAAAAAGTAGGAGGTAAATGTATTCATAACTTATGTTTAAAAAATGTTTTCATCATGGACATAAAATATTATACAATAAAATAAACAATAACCTACATTTTCCATCATTCTTTGAGTTAACATGGCTCCTTGTTGTTCCATCTCTTGTTAGCACAACAAGGGAATCCTCATATATAAACCTATAACTATTTTCTAGAATAATTTCTTAGTAATAATTAAATACTCAATCATTTCATACATTTAAACACTTAGCCAATTGTTTTTTTGAACAAAACTAAACATCTATTCTTTGAAACTGCTTTTAATTCAATCGGCACCATCTTGGTTAAATGAAAACTCTATGTTTTTTTGTAAAACTCATATAATATCATCAGGTAGAATAGAATATTATTTGAAAAAGCACCACTCTATCCACCCTTGCTTTTTAAGGACCTTAAGTACCATTTACTTATTTGACAACAACCACTTAATGTATACTTTCATTTCTATAACAACAACTCAGTTGACATGTTCCAAATTAACTGAAGAAACTGGAGCATGTAAACATGAATCATTCTTCTTCTTCATAGAATATTTTTAATTAGAAGGAGAAATATAAAAATCATGCTTCATTCTAAGCATTTAGATAATCTCTTAAAAATCAATCAAGGATAAATAGAAGGATTAAACCATAAGAGATGAAAAGGTTTCACTAGGATCAAGTGAGAGATACATGAGTATTGTGCCGGGATCAAGGTATGTTGGGAATAGAAATGTGCTAATTTAAAACCATTTATGATATTAGGTATTCTAAAATTGAAATTATAATTTAAATTGATTTTAATATCGATACCAAAACACATATTGGGTTTCAAAAAACTGAATAAATCGAGAAATAAACTGGCAGTTTAAACTAACAAGAAATATAGAATAGTTTTTTCTGAAAAGGAATTAAAGGAAACATCATGAAAGATCAATTGAATAAAAAATAAACAGCATGAAAAACCAATGGGGTGATAAACCTATGGTATGACCATCCAATGGCATGACAAACCAATAACATGACTAGCTAATGGAATGACAAGACAATGACATGAAAATACAATTGTGTGTCATATAAAACAATATCCAATAAATATCGATATGTTATAGACAATGGTGTTTCATCAAACATAACAAATATTTATCACACCTAATTAATGTTAGACATATTTCACTCTCTCAGAATTCAATTTCTTGGTAAAAATATCAGCTAACTGATGTAATGTTATAATAAATTCAAAAGTTATTTCTCTCTTTTGAAGATGATCTCAAAATAATTTATGTCCTATATCAATGTTTTTTGTTCTAGAATTAGAAACAAGAATATTAGATATGATTATTTCTCTTGTATTTCCCCACATTATAGAGACATGTTGGAATGTATTTTCACAGTTTAGTAGAGTTTCTTTCATCCACAATTTTTTCCCGAGAAACTACCTGCAAGTATGTATTCAACATTAGAAATATATAATGGAACATAATTTTTGTTTTTTAATACACAATGAAACTAGTGACTTTCCTAAAAAGTGGCATGTTCTGGAGGTTCTTTTTCTATCTTACATTCATCAACCAAATTATGCATCAGAATAACCAACAAAATCAAATGAATGTTCTATAGGGTAAAATAATCCGAAATTAGTTTTATTCTTTCGGTATTTTAATATTTTTTTAATGGAAAATAAGTGTGATTATTTTGGCTTTTCTTTTAAATTAGCACACATACACACACTAAACCTAATCTTATATTGACTAGTAGTCATGTAGTGTAGATTTACAGTCATACATTTGTAACTGGATTGATCAAATGGTTTCCCAACTTCATCAAGATCTAATTTAAAGGTGATTATCATATGTGTATAACTACATTTATTTCTATCCGGGTTAAATTTTTTATAAGATCTTTTTTATATTTACATTGGTATAAAATAAATATGTCTTTGTTTTAGAAATTCTGAAACCCTATATAGAGTTCGAGTACACCCATTAAACTAATTTCAAATTTATTTGACATCAATTTAAGAAAATATGTACATAAATAATTTTTTTAAAGCTATAAATATAATATCATCAGCATACATTGGTTCTACTAATATGTCATTTTAGATATGTTTTATTAATAGGTTAGGATCAGATATTCCTTTTAAATATTGTTTTGAATTTATAAAATTTTTGAGCCTATCATAACAAACTCTAGGATATTGTTTCAAACCAAATAAATATTTAGTTAATTTAAACACATGATTTGTAAATTAGGGATTTTAAAAATTAGGGCATTGTTCCACAAAAACATCCTCATTATAAATCAATTTAATAATTAACTCTTTACATCCATTTGATAAATCGTGAAATCTAGATGAGCTTTGAAGGAAAGAAAGATTCTTATGGACTCATGTTTGGTTATAGGTGCAATGGTTTCTTCATATTGAATCCATTCTTCTTGACTATAACCTTATACAACATGTCTAGACTTTTTATTAACTATATTGCATGAATCATTAACTTTATTCGAAAAACCCATTTAGTTACAATATTCAAGGCACCCTTGGGTATATCTACAAGGTCCCACACATTTTACATTTCAAACCAATTAAACTATTCTTACACAGTTATTACCCATAATTACTCATTAATAACTTCATTGATGTTCTTAGGTTGAAGATGAGAAAAGAATTCTTAATGTTTAACATGATTTATAATAGAATATATAGCTTGAGTTATTCTATTTGGATCACCTATAACATCATGTAAAGGGGACACATAATAGTTCTTGTAACTCTAGAGAAAGAGGGACTTATCATGTCTGGATTTTTGAATTCAAGTTCTATAAGTTCTTAAATTTCTTCATAACTAGATAATTTTTTTGCATGTTTTAAAATAGAATATAATGGTTTTTAATTTATATTTAGATATATGAACTCAAGAATGAAACATTATGAGAAAATAATGAATTTAAATCTATAATATAGACATTTTCCTTTCTACAAGTAGTAAAAATTAATGAATTTTTGGAATAACAAGCATTGGAAGAATAATTATCAAACATAACATAAAAACTATAATCACAATGATAATAAATTAGAAGAATATTATATTTTATCCAACCATATATAAAACAATTGAGATTAAAACAGATTTTTTGTTACCAATATGGACTAGTTTGATGTTTTTTTATTTTACATTGTCACCAATGGATACATTACCACCATAAAACGTTATGATAATCTTCAAGTAAGATTAATATTTAGTCATATTTCTCAAACAACCACTATCAATGTACCATAGATTTCGATTGGATGTATTCAAGAATTTTTCCCACAAAATAGTTTTTAAACAAGAAATTAAATAGGTACCCAAATCAGTTTGGGTATATAAATGTCAATGATAATTTCTTTGGGAACAAATTATTCCTTATGGGTTTCCTATAAATGGATTAAATAATAATATAAATAAAAATAATTGTTGGTTCTTTTTGAAAAATGTTTAGTAGTAGAACATTGAAGTCTAGATTTTAGAACAATATTATTCTATGTTATTCTCATATATATAGGTTCATATCATATCCCAGTAACATATTTTCGAGAAACATTCTGTTCAAAAATTTGTTCTAATGCATTTCTATAGTTTTTAAAATTTTCAAGGCCTTTATTTAATTTCTCAATTTAAAGTCTCAGTTCATTATTTTCAATGAAAAAATGAAAAAATTTCTCCTTTTCCATAGAAAATTTGAACATTTCATTTAATGTTAGAGTATGATATTTTTTCAAATCACTCTATTTATTTTTTAGCTCATTAAGGGTGTCTTCTAGTAAATTACAATAGTCAAATTATTCGACATTTGATATATTATTATCATCATGTTGTTCATTGACAGAATTATTAGACTTATCAGACTTATGCATATTAATAATATAAAAAATATTATATAAAGTAGATACCTCTTAGAAATTGGTCATAAATCACATATTATATCTATCATTATTTTCATTAGGTGATAAATATGAGTCATTAAAGACATCCTAAAAAGCACTCTAGGTTTATTTCATGGACTTCATGTGTATTCTATCCTTATCTTCATATTTCTTTTTGTACTTCGTCTTATGACATTCAGATATTATGTGACCTTTTCTATTTCAATAATAGTTGAAAAATTATTTTTTATCATCATCTTTTTTCTTAAAATTTCATATATTGTCATATTTTTCTTTGGAGTTTGTTTTTCTGAATTTTTTTTTCTTACATTAGAACTTATTAAACCTCTTGACTAGGTGAGCCATTTCCCTATCACAGTCTAAGGAAGATTCAGTATAAATGTAATTGGAAGCTTGTACCTAATTTTTTTATTTTCACATATATTGTAGAAGGGTAGTAGTATTGAAACCTACCTACTTCCTCTTAGGCTTTTCATACTATTCCACTTTTACAATAAAATCCACTTCAGACATCATAAATTTCCCTATCAACTCTATCATAATCATTTTACATATATCACATGATTATTTTATTAACACTGAAGTCCTTCTCCAACTTTTATATAAACATCTCTACAATTTCATTATCAGATCCTAATCAGATTCATGATATCCCAATAAGATCTGGGTATTGAAAATATCATTAAACCATAGGTACAAATAATAAATGGCTTTATCGGGCTTCATTCTAAAATTATATTATTTAATAGTATATGTTTTAATGATTATTAATTTGACATTTGATATTAACTCTAGGGATATAAATAGAGTGTCACAAATCTCAAAAGCAGTTTTACAAGAGAAAAATCTATTTAATTTTTCATATCCTAAAGCATTGTACATGTGATCCATAACATTACAATTATCATTGTATAATAATTTTTTCCTCATCTCATGTCCTTATAGAAATGGCAGGTATTGCATATTCATCTTATATTGAATACCAAATATCAAAACCCATGCTCTCTATGTGCATTTTAATCTTTATTTTCCATTGAGAATAATTTTTACTATTTAATAAATGAGGATTGTTGCTAGCATAAACTTCTTGATGATTATCCATTTTAAAGAACCAAATTTAGAACTAACAAATTAAATATCATTAATGTATAACTAAAATTACAGTTAATTGTTTTTGAAAACATTAATATTAAATTAAGAAAAACTCCATTGATACCAATTTCTATTCGGAGTGAGTATATATAGAGGGTTGTGAATTGAGTACCAAATTAAAATTTCTGATAAAAAGTTATTATTTTGAAATCCTGAAAAAAATTTAAATAGAAAATTTTATCAAAAGTTGTAGTATGATATATATCTAATATTATATTATAATTCTCAAAAGAATGATTATTTATTAGATGAATAAAACATATAATATTTTTGAATCCTTTGAAATCAATTTATATGATCAAATTACTGTATGAACAAAAATTAAGAAAAACTATCGAAGTATATATATATTTTTTATAGTTCAAAAAATTTTTATTTTTAAAGTGGAAAAAATATAAAACAAAATTAAAACACACATCAGAAATATGAATACAATAAGTTTAATCTAATGCTATGATTTAGTCATCTCCACTTGGGGATTAACCACCAACAAGAAGTTTATATAAAATAAACTAGATGATCCACAACCTGAATTGGGTTTATAAAATAGTTTACAACTTTCCAGGTCACACACAACCTCTTCCATAGTTATGTGTGGGAGAAAAATAGAACATGCCACACATGGACCTCTACCACTATTATTCGAGAGATAATAAAAAAATTAAAGTGTTTGAGATGATATCAAGTAGCTTCTAGTTTAGCGTAGAGAATATTTTATATTTGGAAAAACAATTTAAGCACACATGCTACTAAAATATATAATAAATATAAAAATAATTGAGAAAAATAAGTTTATAGAGTTAGATGTTCTCAGTCTGGTGAAATGTAGCTTCTGAATCTTGAGTTGAATCGGTAATGATGCATTGGTTAAGTTATATTGAAGTCTTCAAGAAAAATAGAGTGTCGTAAACTCTTGTTTTCTTACTAGATGAAAACACTAGATGTGATAATTCTTTGGCTTCATCTGTCAAGAGTTCACAATAGGTGAGCTCATTATGTTTTTAATCAAGTTCAGTTATTCACCTCTCAACTATTCAGTGAATTGAATGATCTTTTTTTTCTACTTGTCTTTCCCTCTCTATAGAATTTATTTTATCTTATATTCTTTTCATTCTATATATCTTTAATAGGGAGTGTGATCCTCTTTTATCAGTAGCAGTAGGAACATCGAAATAAGATTCTTCCTCATACTTCACCTTTTGACATGCTTTCCATGGAAAATTTATGTACAACATTTAAAATTGTAAATGTAAATTCATTCAATGAATATGGTATTTAGAGTAATGTAATTTAATATAAGTAAAGTAACAAAAATAGTGACATTGTCTTAGGATCTGGTTGAGTCATACTTTGGCAGTTTGTTTTATGGAAGCATGATACTAGCGATGTCTAATAATTTGACAAATTTTCACTATACTAGTGGTTTCTCAATTAACGGGGCATGGTCTGATGGTTTATGCTATGACAGTGACTCAAACATAGGATTTTTTTTAGTGTTGTAGGTATAAGTCTTGTGGTATGACATCTATCAGTATCTCATACTTAGATAATTTTATGATTTGGTGGATCGAAATTCAAGAGGTGTGTTGATAAATGGAGTCTTATACTTTTTCAATACTTCAGTTCACCGGTATGATTGTCTGATAGTGTGATATTCGAATGATATCTCAAACATAGAGATTTTTATTCAAGTAGTGTGTCATGGATAATGATGACTATATAAATTGCCCTTCATACATATAATAATTGATTAATTTCTATTAAAATACATGTTACTAATAGAAATACATTAAATTCATTAGTATCATTAGAATCAAGATTTTGTGATCATAAAAACTTGGATTTCAACATCTTCTTTTAGTTGAAATCACATAGAACAATAGTTTTCACTCAAGAATCCAAATGGAACTATATTAATTCCTATTTGGGATATTTTTTTAACACCTGGGTATTGAAATTAAGTTGGTGAGATAAGGTTTCCATGACATGATATGGTCAATGAAATGTTAGAAAAGGCTAAGACCATTTAGAAACAAATCATAAATGATCAAAGACAATTGAAGAGTTATAAAAGTAATCTTAGTTAAGACGTATATTTTGAGGTTGGTGAAAAAGTGTTTCTTAGAATATATATGTAGAATATATCTATGTGATTTTAGAATAATGATATGAAATTTCAAACATACATTGTCCCTTATGAAATCCTTGATCATAGATGATATCCGGTAAACTACCCAGCACTCCCTCCAAACCTAAACAAAGTAAATTATCTATTCTCTATATCCATCTCGAGGAAGTAAATACCAAACCCATCAAATATACTAAATCCATAGGTGGTATAATATTAGAATGATCTCTTTTATGAGGATAATCCATTGGATATCATGGACCGTAATGTCAATGTTCAAAACAACATGAAAACTAACCTTCTTAAAGTACTTTTGGGAAACCATAACTTGGAAGAGGAAACATCAAAACCCAAAGAGACCATGAAATAAACACACCCGATTATATTTTTTACATTAGTTTTTATGATTAATATTTGTGGGTAAAACTTATTGGGGGGAGAGAATATACCATCCCAATATTTTAGTATATATTCTATTTAATTCAGATAACAATATTCACACACTAAAATAAAAATAAATTTATAAAATGTGTTCATAACCATTAGAATATTATTATGTATCAATATATGATCTTATAAATTCAAATTATTTCAGTTGCAATGTTTATATAAAATACTGTTAAGAACATATAATGATTAAAAACAAGTTTTCTTAAATCAATGTATTTTATTTTTAAATTAATTATTTTTCAATTAAAAGAATAATATATAAATTTTATAGATAAAATTAAATTTTTTTATTTATGATACCAAAATTATCTTAGTATGAATTTTTTGTATTTATTTGAATATTTAAATTTTTATATGAATAGTGAAAACTACTGTCCAAGGCTAATTTGATTGCTAATTTTGATATTTTCAAATAAAATATTTATAAACACTTTTATCTAAAACTATATCTATTTATTTTAAATATCATTTTTACGAACTTGTGATTACCATTTTTTAAAATAAGCGGTATTTTATATTAAATGTGTTTTAAATATTATATAATTTAATTTAAATGTGAATTTTCTATTAATTGGAAATTTAATTATATAAATAGGAGGATAAATTTTTATTCATCATATCAAAATTATTCAGTAGATTTATTATAATTTTTAATAATAAGTTAATTACAATGATAAATATATGATTAAGAATAATTTGTGACTAAATGACTGCTCTATAGTTCCTCAAATATTGATAACATTACTTGACATTTAAACTTATATACCCCCTTTTATTGGATGGAAGGTCATACAGACATGTCCTACACTACATAACACATCTAACACACCTAAATTTGTAGCACTTTAATTCATATCACTTAGGATTCTTTTCCATCAAAAGCTCAATTTTCTTCACTTTTAAAAGAATACCACTTCCACCCCTTCTATACTTAACCTCCCATTCAAATTTCTCATGAAAATATCATATAATTACGTTTACTAGAATTAACTTACACTAACTCAATCATGGGGTCACCATGAGATATCCTAAATCATCCATTTTCAACATGACATTCAAAATAAAGTTCAAAGTATTGACAAAGGTATCACAACATTATTAACATTTATTTATTATTATATATTTATTTTACCCTCTATAATATATTCAACCCATAAGTGTATTATAAAAACTCTATTAATTATATTTTTAATGTATTTTACTAATGTAATATATATTCTTCCCTTCCTCTAAATCCTTCTAAAAAATAAAACAATTCGTGCATGTGTGCCCACTAGAACCTTTATACATGGATATTTCACTGAAGAAGATCGCATTGGAATATAGATTTGTTGAATAGTGTGATTTTCAGTGTCTTAATGATAAAAAATTCATTCAAAACATGTTCACTATTTTTGAATTTCGTCCAATAGTTTTCCTTCATGCATTCAGATACACCTAAAAGTTCCCGTATTCAAGATGTTCCATGAACCTACTCTCTAAAGGTATGTGGTTGTTGGGATGTTTCTCCAATGACACTTAGACACTAACAATTAGTTGAGATAGTGTGAGGGTGTTCTCATCTCACCCTTTTGGTTTAAATTAGTGTCTACTACAGGACTCTCTTAATGATTTAGTACAAAATCATGATTCATTCATTAATTCCCATGTATGACTTATGTCTCCCTCTAGTTAATTTTAAATTATTAGTATGTATTGATTTTAGAATTATTTTTATTTAACCATGGTTTTTCATTGGTGGATATATCTTTATGTATCATAGGTTCTCCAAAAATGATACCCTTTTAGGAATGGATTGGAGATCCTTTCAAATTTTATTATTACGATACTAATTTGGAGCCACACAGTCAGGTTATATTGATTTTATCATTATCCCATGAGATGAGAGATTATTTATATTGTTATTAGACCCATAAAATGAGTTTTTTATGTATCATTGTGAAAGGAATTAAAATCCATGTAGTTCTGTTCCACTTAACAAGACGCGTCATACCTTTTAAGGTCATGTGACAAGAACCAAACTATGCAGTTTAATGTCATGCAACATGAAAGTCTAGAAAAAATGTACCTAGTCAATTATTGGTGTCTTATGATGAGACATCCCAAATAACCTGAGAGGGTTGTGGTCTCCTTGATTTTATATGAATGAATTAGAAATTTTTCCTATAGAGAATATAGTTAATTACGGGTGATGTATTGGGAATTCAGGGAGGATTCTTACATATCACATTTAAATGGTAATAAAATACCACATAGTTTGGTTTTTAGTAACCATACCAATGGTGGTCCTCTAATGTTACATCTCACAGGGAATGTGACCTTTGATAGGATTGAGTTGGGGTTTATACCAACTGTTAGGCCCTTTAGAGTGGGGATGTGAGGAATATCTCGACTCATGATTATTTGGATGTTTGTTTTCGAATTAAACCTATAATAAATCCTTATGAGATAATGGATACATGTCTTTGAGGACTCCCACCTATGAAGTCCATCGGAAGGGATGCAAGAGGAGGATCCATAAAAATATTCTATATGGAGACGTGGATCAGACTATGTAGATGTCAAGATTCCTACTAACCACTATGCCTACATGAGTCATACATGAATGTGAGAAATAATTTGAAGAAGAATATCCATACAACTTCATTATATCCTTTTTTTTGCTGGTGGATCGGGGTTGGTGATGTAGCCAGAAAGAAGGGATTTAATGTTTCCATCTCATTTTCCATTTTGTTAACTAGGATAGTCAAATATGACTTTCTACCTAGTTAACTCCCCAAAATAAATTATAGGGGATTACTCTAGGATAGATTCCATAGTTTTGGTTCTATTTAATAGAGTAGGATAAGCCACAAACACAAAAAGAGAAATGAAATCCTGATCCTCTTCCTCTCGGCCAAGAACATGAGGCCTCTATTTTCAGAGACAAAGTGGGAAGCACAAGGCTATATACCTTATAACTGAGATCTGAAGGTCCCTGTAATATTTCATAGGGTCATGTTCATAATTATTAATTCAATATAGAACATCATGAACCCCAAGGACCCTAGAAATTAGGTAGGACCAGTTTAGGACACCTACGACTGATGGAATGAAAAACCCAATGGAAGACACACTGGTGTATCAATCTCCATGGCTTGGCATGTCTGGAGGCTCAGGTAGAGGATTCAATTTGGCCCCCATTATTTGTGGGATCCAAATTAAGAGGATTCCATACACTGGTGGATTTAAATATGTATTATAATTTTTCATGCATGAGTTTAGGCTTGGTGAGAAGAGGGTACATCACACAAGGTGACTGGGGAGTAACCTGAAGTGCTTCATGGATGGGTAGGACTACATGAGCAGAATATTTCTTAGTGAAGAGCAACTTAGGAAAAAAACTTGCGTGATGCCTTGATTTAGAAACTAAGGGTTTCCTCAGGAGTCCCAAGAAGGGTCTTTCATTGGTCCCAGACATGGGGATAGGACTTTTCACTATTTCTTGTCAATTAAGAGGGATATGGTACTTACACTGGTGTCTTGTAATGTAGTCCATGGAGGTAATTTCATCCCACTCTTCCCCTTGATCACCTCTTAACTAATTTTTTTGTATGGAAACCTGATAGTGTTTTTAGTGTCTCAGTGAAGGGGTTGCAGAACCATAACTATGAAGCATCATCCATTTTTATAAACATTAAGATCAGAATATATATGGTCATATTTATAGGTAAAAATGGGGTCATGTTTTAATGATGACACCCACATTTGTTTTCTATATAGGTATCCTATGTATTTACCTCATGTAGGTTTGGAAAAAAAATTATGGGCATGTTAGTAAGTCATGTGCGAAACTCTTGGTGGGTAGGCTGTGTGTACGATGGACCACCTGAGCGAACCACCTGGGATACCTTTCTACCATATACCACAAGGGATGCACCACCATGCCCCTAATCATGACCATTCTTAGGCTACGATCCATGGCCTCAATGCCAGTTCCCTTTCTACTGTCACTGACCCCCAGGACAAATGATGAGGCACACAGATAACTTTTTTAGGTCTGGTCAAGGAGGTTTTGGTTTTTGATACATACAACCCAAATATTGTTCCATATCCACGGACTAATCTCAATGGGAGGTCCTAACCACCATTCCATTTTATTGGGAATCATTTATGATGAATATATTTTCCCCTATGGGTTAGAATTCTGGTGGAACATGTAAATAGAATACACTCCTAGAATAAAGACACATTTATACTCAAACATGAAATTTGGTGTCTAATTGAGGATCTCATTATTAATATAATATAAAAGTTAATGGATTAAATTTTTAATGTAAAAATTTATCCATTAAAATTATATTTTTTAAATGAATATAATATCATTCGAATGTAACTATCTGGCACTTTCCCACATTATAACATCATATTTTGGGATTTGGAGAAATCTTAACTATGAGGGGGTGTTAATTTTTTTCCAAAATCATGGGAGCTAGAGAGAATAATTTGGATGTTTCTAGGTTCATGTGGATAACCATACAACCTCTATGTCTTTTATTCCATCATCTTAATTTTTTCCTAATCCAATATGATAAAGACTTAGAGGGTGATATTTTTATTTTTATTAAAATGATGATGGGCATAGGTCTATTGGGATGGGACTCTTCTTTTACCTAGTATTCCAGTTTTGTGTTTTCAACATGGTTTGTACCGTATCTATGTTTTCATATGTTTAATGTCCTGAATTCCAGACTAATGCATCAGATGTTTTTGTTTGAACATCGTTAAGAATGAGTTTTGGAATGAAGACCCAAACCAGGTTTCTTCACCAATAATGAGAAAATATGAAACATGATAAAATTAAAAACATATAGGTAAATACAACAAATCATATTGATAATGTGGTTTCAATAACAATGTTGTTGGTTAGGGGTTACAATGATAAAAGAGGTCTCTCCTAAAAGAAAATATACCATTAGTTGACTTGAACATTTGTGTGGGAGACATATGAAAATTTAAATGGGATTTTTAATGCATATTTAGAAAGTGAAATCCTATGGATGAAATTCTATTTTGGGTGGGAAACAATCTAAAACACAAATGAGGGATATTATTGCATACCCAAACAATGGTGTCTTATGGAATATGATATTCCATTAATGATGGAAAATGGTTTATTATGATATGGATTTCTCATGAAAATGAATGGTAGTTCAAAAATTGAAGGTTTCTGATAATGGGGATAGAATGTAGATTGGCATTGACTATGAATGAAAGACCACTCCAACATTAATTTGGGTTGTGTAAAGGAGGGAACATTCAATTTGATAACTAATGTTAGGGGGAATGCCCCTCCCTGAAATGGGTTGAATAATTTTTTCAATTTAATGGAATGTATTTGGACATGGAAAATATATTTTAATGTCTTACAATGATTATAATTTTGATAATGATTAAAGTCATTTACCTTTGAAAAAGATAAATTTCGCCAATTCATAGTAATATGTCTAGTAATTCACTATCACTATTAGGTATGATGGGGGATGGTTTGTATGTATTAATCTGGGGGATTCTAAATATGATGAATGATGTGGTAAGAAAATTTCATTAGGGATTACAGAGATTGAATAGGTATCTTTCAAGGATTTATTTTCCTTCAGTTAACATACCTTTTTTGTGGGAAACATATGCATAGAAAATTGGGGCGTGTTATTACATAATCATACAACAGAATCCTATTGTTGAATAGAAAATTTATGTAGGAGAATTATACAAATCTCACTATGGTGTATTACTAAATTGTTATAAAAATTAATCATAAGGATGTTGGTAATCCATTTTTGATAGTCCAAGTATGTTTATAGATATTGGGGTTGTCCTAGATAGAGAGTGATATTTTTCGATGGATGGTTCTTGAATATGAAAGGATAATTTCGAGAACAGTTAAACAATAATAGGGTAAAGTGTTTACTATGTAGATCTAACAAAAATATGGGAATCACATCTTATTTATTGAGGTTGGGCCCAAAGAATAGGGTCTAAGCATCACTATGAATACCATTTTAATAAAATATAGCCTTTTTCAGTACTGGAAAACCATGAAGTTTAGTGTAATTAAGTGAGGAAATCATCGATGAAATTTAAAACCATGTGGTATAGATGAAGTTGAATAAATGAGAAAAGGAATAAATATTATCGACAGACCCAATACTGGTGATCTGGGTGTCACTACATGTCTTGCAATGCTAGGAATCAAGACACACATAGTTCTTCAAGTTATGTCAACCATGTAGTTTATCGTCATGTGGTGAGGAAATTAGGTGTCTTTTAGTTTTATGAAAGATGGAGAGGGACATATTATTATGTAAATGATAGGTAAAATGAGTTATACTAGACCAAGGTTGTTCTGAAATAATTCATACATGATGGAATAAAATTTAAACCTAGATTTTGGGGGTTCTCAGATAAGGAGAAGTGACATTGGAGAAACACTAAAGGGAGGACTGCAGACCACGATCAAATAACAGGTTATATAATTATTTCATTGGGGATTATAGATATATAATATGCATTTCGTAAGGATAAATATATCTATGGTTGAATTTAACTTTTTTAGGGAGGCTTATGCAAATACAAATGAAGCATATTACTACATAGTCAAATAGTGGCATGGTCTGGGTGACAAGACCTTTTGGTGAGTTACTAATAAAAATATAACTTTGGTGTATTACTACATAGTTAGAAAATGGAATCCTTAGGATTTTTAAATTATATTTTCAAATATTGTATGAAGATAATGAAGATCTAAAATTGACCATGATTAGGAGTATGATGTGCAAAAGAATTGTCTCATGGCACAAAGGAAGCATTTGAACTAACCTTTTCTTGGAATTGTAGTGTCCTAGCATAGATATAAATCATATGTTCTATAAGAATGTCATATTTACATGATTTATACCTGAATTATGGAACCCAAATGATGTTATATTTTATATATATTTATTCAAATGATGGAGAGGCGGTATTTTTTTACCATGTGGCTGGACCTATAACATAAGGTTTAAACATCACAACGTATCTCATTGGAATGAGAATGAATCAACACATATTTCTTTAAGAACCATAATTTTTAAAGTAATGCTGAAAGGATTTCTAGCATTCCTTTCAAAGTCTATTGATTAGGACAATAGTAACCCTAATGTGAATTGATATTCCCTGATTATGGGAGGAATCATTTAACAAAACTCATAATCACATGTGGCATATTTGATTTCTGAGAAACATGAAGTGGAAAAGCATAATTCAACCACACAAAAGGAAATAAAAATAAATTATTATTGTATTTTAATGGTATGGTGTCTTGATCGGGTTGCAGGATCTAGGCATCACTACATATCATATGATAGCAGGAGTCAAGACACACATAGTTCATGAATTTTAACTATAAGTAGGAGGATGTTAACCATGTAGTTTAGTGTCATACTGTACGGGAGATGGTTACTAGAAGTTTAAAAGGAAATATTGAGGATGAAACCAATAATAGAGATCTGGGTATCACTATGTATCTTGTAATTCCATGAATGAATCCACAGATTATTCTGGAAAGGCTCCATGTGCACGTCAGACCCATACATGCGGAGGGGTATTTTTTTCGATTAAGGATAGAGATAGTATTGAATATATTTACCTCAATATGTATCATGTGATAGTAATAATCAATACATACTTAGTTCTTAAACAATGGTACGATGGGATACCAGCACCAAGGATCACGATCCGTTCAAGCAGGGGTTGAAATGTCACATAGTTCTAAAACATGAAATAAGGGCATAAACCCAAAATTTTTACATCATGTGGAAATGATTTTGTTATAAAATATAAAATCTCGATACTATAAAATTAATTTTTATAGTTTAAATTCATACCACTCGGACTATGTTGTTTTTCATTTTTTTGGCAAAGTGACTTGGACAATGTAGTTTTCTTTTTTAAGGTCATGCATAAAATGACATGATGATATGAAATTTAATATCACACATCTTGGACATTTTTTTATTGAATTTATCATATCCCAACAGGGGAAACATGTCACACTTTTTAATGTCATATAACAAAGTCTGATTACACATTTTAACATTATTCAGTTGAGATGAGTAAATCATTTGTCACAAAAAGTATTTCTTGATAAGTGTTTCATTGTTATGGGACTTAATGAGTGCTCCATCCATCACGATCAGAGAGTAATCCCTGTTACAGTGGGCCTTTTATATGAAATAAGCGGCCTCCCACTTTGGATCATGCATTGGAGGCTTCTTCTTTGGCATCACCAGAGACATAAGGACTCGTACCATTTCTTCATTGAGGAATAAACAAAGGTGGAAATTATTCTTAAAAGATCATGCTATCTGATTTATAAAGACTTCCATGGGATAAACGGTATGAAATATTTCCTGATCATGTTCTCCAATTTATCTAGTCATTTTTAGGATTTATCATCTATGGATATCTAATTAAATTTAGAAATAAAGAGTAAGGTAAATTTTTTACTCAATTTGAAAGACTACGTACATTATATAAACAAGTGAAAAAAGGTTTCTTGGGTGACCGTACAGGTTATGGACTGATAGGCCCACATCAAATGAAATTTAATTTCAATACAAGAATTTTTTCCTTATCCACCATCTTTCTTATTATTTTTGATATAGTCTTTTTGATGACATATATTTTCTTTATCAACATATTAATAGTGGAACAAGTGGTTGGATTTGATACTATACGACTGATAATAATTTATCCAACTTATCAGAATACAAATTAGTGATCTTTTTAGTCAGTATTGTATGAGGGAAACTAAACCTAGTAATAATGATTACTTTCATGAAGCTGATGATTCTATTGGCCCCAAATTATTTGAGGGGTATTTCCTCAACCCGTTTAGAGATAAAGTCGATAGATATTACCATTTATTTGACCTTCTTGGTCATGGATATATGATATAACCCTATAAAATCCATTCCTCATTGGGAAAACGCAACCGATTATTTGGATATGTTTCGAAAATTTGTGGGTTTATGGATGAAGTTGTTGTGAACATTGGAGGGATGAAATTTCTTTTTAAATTCTATAAAATTGTCCATTATTAAAGATCAGATGTATCAAATACATTATATTTTATAGGAAATCTTGGAACCTGATTAATGAGCATTATAGGCTCCAATATGCACTTCTCTCATGACAATAAAGTCATATTCTACATTAATTTAACTGACAAGGACTCATTCGAAGACTCATTAATTGGGGATTTTGTACAATGCATACCATCCAAATAGTAGTGGGAAATTTTTTTTTGGAATGGGACTAACCTAATTGACCTTTACCTAGATGATTCATGTATAAAGAAATACCATTTGGTGATTTGATATGTTGATGATTGTTTCATCCCTATTTGGATCTTCCAAATCCATAACTGCATTTTCCATTGCATATTCATAATATTTTTTTATATTTTGGATTTTATTCAATATTGGTTCCAAGGGGAACTCTACCATTATTCCTTGGTTATTTTCATTAAATGAGATTAGTAATTGTTTTCTAATAGCATAATCTCCATTTATCTGTTTGATTTACAACTCTGAATCACCATTACCCTCTAGGTTGTCCTATTTTTTTGATGTTATAGATTTAGTACAACAATGTTAAACATATATTCTAAGTCATTTTTATCCCTTTAAAAATAAGAAAGAGTAATGAAAAAATTACTAAACTAGAGATATTAACATGATTCCCAGTCCGACATATTTGAGTTTTTCTTTTTCCATTATCTCCCTTTTTAAGAGTAAAAATAAATTTCTTATATTTGGGTTCAATATTGAATAGAAAATATTTTTCATATGTAAATTCACTATTTAACGATGTTGTTCCAAAAAATGAGTGTTTTGTAAGAAAATCCACTAAAGCTTGTCCTTTTACTACTTTTTAAAAAAAAAATTGAATGTAAAACTGTTGTATGATGACCGCCAACCTTTCCAAATATCACATCCATGTAGGAAGACTGATGATATATTTAATCAGAATATTATGGGAGACTAAATGAACATCATGATGCTACATGAATTGACTTATTTTATGAATTATGAAGATTAATTCAAAATAGATATTCTTGATATCTAAATAATTATACTCATTTTTGAGCATAGTTTAACTAATATAATAATGGTTTATTTCATTTGTTTCGTCATTATTTTGTTCTATGTAAGACACAAGTGATCACTCATGTGATGTTACATAAAAAATTAGGGGATTCCCTTCAATAGGAAACATTAATACCGATGAAAAATAAATATATCTCTTGATGTCATCAAATGATTTCTGATAGTATTTGGTCCACTGATATGTTCCCCCATTCTTCATCAACCTAGCGAATTGAAAGAAATTGCTAGTGAGGTTGTTTATAAGGAACTAAATGTTGAAAAGGATTCCCTATGAACAACTTAACTCTATTAGGTTTCAAGGTGGTGACATGTTATGGGATTCCTTTGCCTCTTAGGTTTGACTTCGATGCCATGATGACATATGATAAATCATAGAAATTTCCATGTGGTAACCCAAAAAGCACATTTTAATGAGATCATTTCCAGGGTAAGATGTCATAGTATATTGAAGAAAGTTTCTATATCATCTAGGTTATTGGAACACATTTGATAATTTACCACCATATAATTGACATATTATTCATAAAACATCCCATGGGGTTGAATATGTGATTCATGGCATGTATCACCAACACTATTAATGAAAAAGGGAATTACCTAATAGAAAAATACTTCCTGATGGGCCCAAAAAGTGGTGGATTATTCGACTTCGAGTTCCATCCAAATTTGGTTGTACCAAAAATATACATCCATAAAAGTGTGGGATTGATATCCATCCATTTCATTAATCAGTATCATTGTGATCAGTACTAGTAAATCATTTTTTATACATTATTAGTTGAGATCTATAAAGTTGATGCAGACCCTAATTTTCTGAATCGTCTTCTTTACCAGGACTATGTTTGATACTCATGTCACATAATAGAATTCATGAATGAAATTTTCTTTTATAATTTTTTCAAATATGACCTCAATTTTAGGGATGTGACTCAAATGTTTCCTTCTCGCTACTTTTTTGTAAACATGGTTGTTCTCTATCAAGCCCATGTGGTGAGTGGAAACCATGGGATCAAGGCATTGAACTTCTATGTAATTATAGGAAAATAAATCCCTATGTTTCATCAGAAAATTGTTTTAAACCTTATATTATTTACAATACATGGTATCAGTAAACAAATTGGGTCATGGGTTCTCATAAATAACCAAATTTATTTCTATGTGTTTATCAATTGTGGTAGAGAATCCTTCCTTGAATACTAGATTTGAATATCTGATATTTTACTACCCATCTTGCTCCTCTTTAAATTATATTTATTCCATACTCTGATGGGAATTAGGTAATGGGGGATTCTCTCCAATTTTCAGAGTGGGGATAACATTTTTTTATTCAAAAGATGAAGCTACTCTCTCTAAGCCTTCTATTAATGAGAGGTCTTTTCAAATCTCTAAATGTGGTGATGTGAGTTTTAGAGAATGAGTATATGAATTCAATCTTGGATCATATGATGAGGAATAGATTTTTTGGGACACCATGAATGGAACAAGGTAATTTTCATCATTTTTTTACCACTTCTAGTGGGTCCATGAATTTGTAGTAAATCCAAGACCTTGTTTCATGACTGATATCATGAATGCTATTGAACATGCTCTTGATTTTGGTCACATGTAGTAAATTGGATGGATTGATAAAACATATTTTAAATTGTTTTGGTTAATGGGAACGGAAAAATTCAATTCAATACCATTTGGTATCATGCCTCGAAAAACCCCAATAGTCATGGGATTCTTCCCATCCCTCCGGTAAGATCCTATATCAATATACAAAGTTTTCTAGGATTCAATGGGTGATTTATTACAATACACTATCCCAATTTTTTAATTAATTCAATATTTTTGAATTGATGATATGATGTGGGTGGTTTTTGAATGTTGGTGTAACCTAGATCATTCAAGATGTGTTTTGAATGTTGTTTATTTTCAAAAAAACATAAATTCTAAGTCATATATAAGGTCCCCAAACAAGGCCTTGAGCTTTATTCCTCCAAGACAATTTTTATCGACCTTTTCATAAAAATAAAACATCAGAGTAGAAGGGGAAAAGTGTGGATAACTGTAAATCAGTCAATAATGTGTTCTGACCATAATAATGTGGAATCTTAAAACATTGTTGATGATTGATTGTCAGATATCAATGACATCCTTCCTGATATATAAAAAGGTCTAATATATCCTTGTACAAACATATCATTATCCTTCAATATGAAATAAATGATCATGTGGAATTTTTCAGGATCTATATCTGCATGATATACTTAAATATCAATAACATACACTAGAAATTATAGAGGGCTTAAAAATCCTCTACGAGTGCATGGATGAGGTTCATTTGATAAACACTAACATCAATGATCGACAACTTCACTAGAACTAGGGAAAACTTATTGAAAAATTACTTCTTCGAAGATAAATGTGTGTTATTCCCAATGTAGGGATTCTATTTTCACGATCTTTAGAAACAGAATCACTTTCTATAGATGGATCATCCCATGGTATATGTGTTTGTAGAACTTCTATCTTTGGTGGGTTTGGTTGATTCAGTTGTCCTTTGTACTGAGGATAAATTAGTGAAAATTCACCCTATAGTTGGTCTTCTAGGATGAATAGGTTAGGGTGACCCATTGAATTGTGGGGAGATATTTATTGATCCTTGTATGCTTGCTGTAGGTATCTACCATGAGTTTTGGCCTCATAGAAGATCTGAGTAGATATATGGATGGACTGTTGATTTTAATTGCGATCACATCTTCCCCCATATCCCCAACCCATGTGGAATCTTCCCCTAATTCACTAATCTGATGAAGATTATTACGGTTAATAGTCATAATCATCAAATGACTAGGGATTTATAAATTGAATAAAATTAATGGAAATAAAGATAAACTCTTCATCTGATGAGGTCTCGGAATAGTGGGTCAACACTTATTATACCATTTTGTGGTGCAGTTTCCATACATCTGGTACTAAAGGAATGATGTTCGATGGATTCAAATAAAACGTCACCACTAAAATAGGTTCATATTTCCTTGTTTTATAATGAGTTTTCTAGAAACTACATTTATTGAATGATTGGATTTTGTAAGACTGTGGTGCTGATGGATTCATCTGTGTCATAGAATAAGTGACCCAGAGAATAGTTTTTTGTATCAACAATGATTTTTTGGACATTTTATAACCATCTAATAACTAAAATACTACATACCATTGATAGAAACTTCTTTCATTCACCATTTCCTCTAGATTTGAGGTTGAAACATAATCTACGTGTGTAATATGATTTACTACCATTACTTGTCTCAAGTCCACCATTTTCTGAATAATGTATTTGACAAAAAATAATTCATAAATAACATTCTTTAATGTATTTTGTAAGGAGAAATAAATTGGGAGATCATGAAGACCAGTCAATCATGCCCCTTAGTCCTTGAAATATTGATCATGTTTTTTTGAAATATGTAATGAAGTATTAAGAACTTGGTCATATTAGAAAGAATAAATCTTAATATTTAGTTCCATGAATTGCATTTTTACTTGGATCTCAACACTAATTATGACAATATAGATGTTTTTTATGTTCATGACTAGGTGTTGCGTAATATGTGAAAGTGTTTTGAGTTGGATATGGGGCTAGGGTTGGCTTAAGCGTAACAGTAGAAACCTCCGTGTTCCTCATTATCTTCCCCTGAGCTTCCAAAATTAATCAAGAAATGGAATTTGAACGAAATATTTAATCATTCATTTTGGGATACTATAGTGATATCTAGAGTCCCTCCTTTTTATTTCAATGGTATGAGTATTTTACACAATTATTTGTAGAGGTTTTATATATAAATAAAAAAACAACATCTTGGGGAAGCTATTGGTACAGAGACTAGTTCAACCCTTTCCATCAAAAAATGAAATTTGAAACTCTTTCATTATATAATGTTTTTTCAGTTTGAAAGGTCTTGGAAGATATTTTTCAACAAAATCATGCTAAACTAAATAAAATTCTTAACATAGGTATTATCATCCTACTATTATCTGAGATAGAAAATTGATGTACCATACAAAGGTTGTACGAAGTATTGTTTGTAGATGGATTCTAAATTTTAGTACTTATTTCTATTTAGGTGTCCCCATCATGTGATCAAAATGGGAAATTGAGTTCATACAATGCTACTCTGGGTATCCCAGAAAATTAAAAATTGTACATGTGGGGTTCCCCAAATTTTACAGAGGAGGGATTGGATCCACTCATTCAGGGTAAGGCCACTTTTTTTGCTACACTAATGCACACTAATCTTCTATAGCGTCAAATAATGATACTAATGACTCAATATTATTGAGGTTCAGTTGAAGGATGCCTAGATAAATAGAATCTTTTGTAGGGGTATAAATGGGCATATCCATTTGATTTGGACATAATTGTACCAATGTTGGGTAACATGCAGGTGTCGGTCCATAAGGGTTTGTTTGACCAAGCCCTAGTTGTGAACCCAAAAGAGGAAACTCACGATACCTTGTTTTCATGTGATCTTAATATATTGTTTATTAGTCCTTCACATTGAGTGGATGTCTTGGATCCATGTTAATTGATGGGGATATCTCCCTTTGTTGTGGAACATTCGTTTGGAGTGTTAGTTAAGGCTCTTTTTATAGAACATATCATGTATGATTTTTTATTTAGAGTAGTTCTACATTGAGTCTCTTCTACTCTATTATTTATTTTGTTGTTAGTTATATATTTCTTTGAGTGTAAGGGGTTTAACCAACTCAACAGATGGGTCTGGTGAAACGTTAATTTTACCATTTAATTTGGTATATGATCTCTAGTGAGTTGTTAATGGAGTGGTTAAGGGAATGGATAAATTTAGAGTAATACTAGTTTCAGGTAATCACATATCCTTCTATCATATTAGTGTAGACCGTATGATGATTTGAGACTTCCTTATCATGATCCTTTGTATTTTACTCATATTTTGTTGGGTCTATAGGGGTGTTTTTAATTAAATTCACCTATTCATAACTTATTTTAATAATTTTATTTGTCTCATTGAAATTATAGAATTGTTTTAATCCCCCACGAGGCCTTTTCCACTCCTCCATTATTTCACTTAGAGTCATTTGATGACTGATAATCCGAAGAGAATCTTCCAAAAATTTGGTTATGTGTGTTCACTATGAGGATACTGAATCACGGGATGGGTTGAACTGGGATGATTCATTATATGAAATTCTATTTCTTTTGGAGAATTATAAATTCTACTGAGAATAATTTTTTTGAGTTAAAAAAGATCCAAGCATTATGGTAAGTGGAATTTCTTTCTCAATTTGAAAAAACAATCAGGTCCAGTTTATAGACCTCAAAGGGTATGTTCCACAATCCCCCCATCCCAATGGTTTGGGGTTTCTCTTGGATTTCTATGGTTTCTACTTCCATGGATAGATTCAGGATTTTATGGAGCCATGTCTAAACATTGAAAGGGTTCATTATTTAGTTTGAATCTAAACCACCTTCTTGCGAAGAAATCTGTTCCATTTTTAATATCTAATTATTGACTTACCTTAATAAGTAGGATTTATTGATATTTTTATATTAATGATGAAAAATGTTTTCAATGGTTTTCCCACACCTATCCCAACATTGATGAGAGTTTTTCAGGTCCCAATTTTTTTCCTATCATATCCGCTTTGTAAAAGAATTTGATTTGATAGAGGCATCATGAGTCCATGAAATTTCACGATGTAACATTCAGAGTGATTTGATAATTGGGGAGTGAAAGGAAATTTGATTCCCTTGTTCACCCCATCCACTGATATAGACACCGGATGGGGAATCTATGATCAGTTGATAGAATCCTTTTAATTCAACATGACATACGTGTTGAAGGGCTCCTTAGTATTTTCCCAATTTTAGATTTAATGCATCCTGAAGAGCTTCCAATCCAATTTAGTGTGGTGTCCATTCTATTACCTTAAGATGGAAAATATATTGATCTTAAGTTAATAATTTTTTCTTATGTTATGAAGATTTGTCCATATATTGAGGTGGATATCATGCACACAACCTTCCTATAACACATCTTGAATGTTGTACATAATAATTTCTAAAGCCAAGAACATAACTGATATTCCAAATTTAGAAAATTATTTCCACATGTTTTACATTTCTTCTTAATATTTTTCAAGAGGTTCATCAACCAAGTTCAACCAATGTAGAAACTTCCATTATTCTTTAATATATATAGCAAGACTGGTAGGGTCTTCCTCTGTCACGTTGGAATCCAAGCAATCCAAGGGTCATTGGGGGACTGAATTTTCCATGGGAGTTATTTTTTTTGAGAATGTATTTCACTTTCCGACAACATGAAATCAAATATGAAAATACTTATTTTTTCAAGTACTTCATGGTCGTAAGGTTGTATCATCATTAAATCTCTAAAGGGGGACCTTTTTGAGTAAGTGAAACTCTATTATGGGGAATACTACCATTATAGATTGATATACAACTATGAGAAGAGTTTCTATAGATTATACATGGGGAGAATATTTAGGGTATATGATAGCAAATGGATGACCTTGTTTTGATCTTTTGTCCATGTGGAAGGATGTTGTGGCCCCATCATGATATGGGATCTCGATATTGATCAGATTATTGGCATAAATAATGAATTCATGGTTATGTGTCTAGGCAGAGCCTCTCAAACTAATTATATTTATCCAAAAATTTATAAATGGAAGGGTAGGTTCCTAATTTTTTTTAACTAAGTGTATGAGGACATAATGTACACTAACATTAAGTAGAGTAGGATTATAGATCATATCTTCATTTTCCAATCATATTAGGTAATGTTTCTTGGGTTCCTTCTTATGACTGATGGAGGAGGATTACTGGGGAAATATGTTTTCATTTTCATAATATTGTTTAGTTGTATTCCATTTCATAGATTAAGTTTTCTAATAGTTATTGGAATTTTTGAAGGTGTTTGTGACTACCTGAGAGTGGACATTATTATTGGTTTATTACCTCCATTTATAATAGGGTATGGACCTGATCTAGTTTTCCATATATCATGGGGAATTTTGAAAATGACACTTATAGTTTTGACAAGAGGTGTGTTTCTATTCTAGATATACATGTGGATAAGTCACCCCAATTGTGGGGACACTATTTTGTGACTACCCCTCTTCCACTGCAGTTTCTATTTATATATCCTAGATGTTTTTTATGATGTGGGTTGGAATTTGTTTCTACACTTTTACCTTTGTAAATATGTTCTTGGTATCATTAGTGGATGAAATATGAATGTATCGCCATTACATGGATGGACCAGAGATGTGTTATTTCCATTTTCCTCTATTTCCTTATGGGGGATACTGATAGTACTCAGGTGTGGGAGATGGGATTTGGGTTTCCCCCTTATTTGTTACACAGATTTTCTGGTGGATTTTTTTAGAAGCTTCCTGATGAGGCTACTGATAGGTTTGATGCATTCAGGTAGGTGTGAGTACCTTATCATAATATGATTTCAAATTTTATTGGTGGACTTAATTGATGTGGGAAGTGTTTGTGCCTTCTCTTAGGTTGACACTGAATGTGATTAGAGGGATTTCTAGTAGAAGGAAGGTGATGGTGACTTCACACTACTTACCACCATATTTTTTGGGTGGTATTATCTAGAGGGGATAAATGTATAGGATTATTACCTTTTTATCATTCACTGTCCTCGGTGGATCGTCTTCTTCTCTAGGGTATGGATGACTTGTGATGGACTTCTGTTGATGAAACCATCTTCATGATAAGGTTTCGTTACCACAATGTGTTGGAAGAGGTGACTACTAGAAGGATCTATTTTAAAGGACCCCTTGGTGTTCAATTTTAAGCCTTTGGTGGCCTTTTTATCCCCTTCTTTATGATAAGGGAGGATATGATTGATGATTTTCATGGATAATCTCCCAATATGTTTGGAAATGAAGAATGGTACCACTTTCTTCTTGACCACCATTTTTTCACTGAGTGAATGTCTGGTGAGGCTTCATGAGCTTGCAGGCCTATCAAGTAGCCTTCATGGTTAGTATGGTACCATGTTGGAAGTACTACTAGACTAGTTCAATTGAGACCAAACATTGATGACAATGGGTGGGTGAAGGGTCATATGCTTAGTTGAGGACCTAGATTGTGCAAAAGATTATGAGTACATATGTGAGAAATGATATAATTTCATTTAGACAAATGGGAGTTATTTTTAAAGGAACTTGAGATATAGTTGAAAAAAATATAAGAGGACCCCTATAAAGAAGAATTAAAAAACAAACACATGCATAATTGATTTCCTTGTTTGATGGTCTTTCATTTTTAGGGTGAAAGGGGCCTGACGTGTGACTAAAACCATTATCTTTGTAAAGGATTCACATCGGGTTCTCCAATTTCTTTTACTAATGAAAATCATGTTGTAATTTTTGGTTATTCAATGGATTGATTATGGGGGTTTGAATGGATGCACAAACATTCATGATAAGTTCACTATTTTTGAACGACATCCATTGAGTATTATTCTTAGATCTAGATACTCCCAACAGTTACCTTATTCATGATGTTTCATGAACCTTATTTCCAAATGCATATGGTCATTTGGAGATATATCCAATGACTCTTAGGGTCTCCCATTAGTTATAAGATGGGAGGTTGGGCTCATGAAAAACATTTAGGGGGAATTATTTCATACTCCATGACTCTCTTAAAAATTAAAGAGATATTCATGAATCATTCATTATTCCAAAATAATTGCTTAGGTATCTATCATGTTAAAAATCAATTATCACCAAGAATGAAAAATAAAGTCAATTTTATATATCTAAGGTTTTTTGTCATTAGATATATCTATATATATAAGAGTTTCTCCATATTTGGAACCCTTTTAGGAATATATTGGAAATTATTTCATCAATTATTTTTACATTGCTAGTTTTGGGTGATGTAGTGGATAACTCAGAGTTTATCACCATCCAGGGAGATTGGAGTTTATTTAATGTCAGGATATGACCCATAATATGGGAATCCTATGTATCATTTTGAATGGAATAAAATGGAATAGAGTTAAGTGATAATTATTGGGTCACATCATATGTTTTCAGGTAATCTAATAATTACTAACCATAATGTTTAATTTCATATGGAAATGAAATCTATGATAAAGCTCCCAAATAAAATTTTGGTGCTATAAATATGATGAGTAATACTAAAGAACTTGAGAGGGATGTGGGTTACCGTATTAGATATGACCATTCTAGGAATGTGGCCCAAAGAAAATATAGTTTATTTGGGGAGTTTGGTTTGGACCTCATGGAGGATATCTACAAATCCAATTTTGATAGAATCAAATACCATATAGTTTTTTCGTTTGGAACCACATCTATAGAATCCCTATGAATGTTTGTCTCATAGGGAATGTGTTCCTCTAGAGGATTGAGTTGAGAGTTATACCAAATGGGACACCCTTTGAAATGGTTCTATAAGGAATTTCTCAACTCTTGATGATTTGATTGTTCATTTGGGGATAACACCTAGGATTTTTCTGTTTGAAAAGATTGATACATGGATTTAGGACTACCACCTATAGATGAACTCTAAATAAATTCAAGAAGAAGACCAAAAAAAGAATTTTTGTTGAGACATGATTACAAACATGTGGATTTTAAGATCACTATTAACCTCTATGCCCTAGTGATCCATGCTTTAATACGAGAAACACGAGAATTAAGAATATCCAGAAAACCATACGATCTCCTTCATCCATAGGTGGATGAGGGTGGGGGAAATGGAGAAGAAGAAAAGGATTTTATGTTCCCATAACTTATCCCATTATGTTAACAAGGATAGTCAGATCTGAATACCTTCCTAGATTCATACCAATAATAATTTATTGGGGACTAATTTAGGATGGATTCCCTACTTCTGTTTATAGATAATAGTGGATGATTAGTCACTGACCCTCAAAGGGAAAAGAAAGAATGATCATCTCCATCCTCATTTGGAACCCAAGGTACCTTGTCTCAAAGATAACAATGAAAGCACTATGTAATAACCCTCATGTTTGAGAATGGGAGCTATATTGAACATTTCCTAGTATTCGGTTACTCATAACTGATGGAATTTATAACCACATTCACCCCAAGTACCCTACCCATTATATAGAACAACTGCGAGACACATCTAACAAATGAAATGCATAAAAAAATGGGAGACACATTATTGTATATCTCCACATGGATGTAAATGTTTATAGGAATTAATGGAGGATTATATTTTCCCATCTGATGATGGATCCAAAGAGTGAAGATAACTACCATAGGTAGGTTGAAAGAGGATTTAGAATGTGTATCATATAAGTCAAGGTTTTTCTAATAGAATGTGCTTCGTGAAAGGTGGAAAGGAAGGAACTAGAAGTGATTGTTTAAGGGGTAGGACTTTGTGAGATAGATATTTATTGGGTGATGGAAAACATGGGAAAAACACTTTAGTGAGAACTTTATTTAACTACTAAGAGTTTTTTTTATGTCCATGTAAGGATCTCACAAATGTCCTGAACATGCAGAGGGTTCTTAACACTAGTGCTTGTAAATTAAGGGGGTGGGGGTCCTCGCATGGGTGTCTATTTTTTTAATACCTTGAGGGATTTTTATCCTAGTACCTCCCTTTATTAACTCATCTATATATATTTTTAGGGCTACCTAAAAGTGTTTTGAGGGCCTTGTAGAAGTTGATGAATGACCTGATCTCTGAAGCTTCTTCTATTTTTGTAACCGTTGGAATCAAGAGTCTCATGGTTCTATTTATAGGAAAATATGAAAACATGGTAGAAGAAGGTTTCTTTTATAGGTATATGGTGTAGGTTTCCCACATTGGTACCTCATATAGGGGTGTAAGAAACTTATGGGTTGTTCATGTAGGGCTTGCGTGAGCCTCTTGGTGAAGAGGCTATTTGTGTTCATGACAACATGGAGAAACCACCTAAGAGATATCACCCATATTGTGGGGGATAGTCCCATGAACCCTTGATAGTGGTTAGTGATTGTATATTCCATCATGAAAAATAGATATTCAGGCTAGTTTGAGGTTGTTTTTGGTTTTGATACATATAACCCCACCTCTCATTCCACATTCACAGCCTACTCTCAAAAGGAGGTCCCCACCACCGTTCCAAGGGATTGGGAAACATCTCTATGGACTAAAAACCCACTGATGTGTGAAAATTATTATATCACGTGAAAATATAATATTTTTCTTCAGTCCTAAAGACTCATTTCTACACTAAATCGAAATTTGGTGCCTAAGTAGGGACCACAACCTGTAGTCCATGGTAAAGTGGGTCGACTACATTTTTCGGTGTCGACAATGACATGTATTATTTTTATTAATAGTTTCAAATGGATGTTTTATAATGTTTTTAATGAATTAATAATGTATTTATGTAATAACTAAGATTAATAAATGATAAATCATTTTTACATTCTACCTCCCTCCCATTTTATGGAAATTAAAACAGTCACCGGTTTGAATGTGCAGATTTCCACCACCAATAAGTGATGCATTTTGTTTTCCATTACCACCAATCATGGATAAATTTAAAAATTATTTTGATATATATAAATTATATTTATAATATTAATTTTATTATAGATATTTTATTGTTATTTAAAAATAAATGTAACCATGGTCAACATGTGATGATATTCATGTAAAAATCGATTAAACAACCAAGAGTAACTGATAAGAGCGAAAAAAATTTTATAAATGAAAATATATGAAAATAAATAGAACATATCAAAAATTTATAGATTAGTAGGTTTATTATCATGGTTATTAATTATCTTAATTTAATTGTACAAGATTTTATGTACACGTGTAGAACGAATTCAAACATAAATGTAAGTGAAAATTCACTCACCATCTTAAATATTTGGTGACACTTTCTCTATACATTCTTCATTATTATAAAAATAAATCTTGAATATTTATTCTATTATTTTATATATAGTCTCTACATATATACATGGTTATATATCCCTTACATTTCATTTTTTATACATGTATTATGTTCCACCTAAATTTCAACTTTTAATGAATCTTGATTAAAGGGAATTTTCAGATTATTATTTCACATCAACCATCACCCCCTAAAATTGTTTTGAAAAAATTAATATATTTTCAAATTACACATGATTTTGTGTAGACTACTATAGTTTTAATTTTGATTTTAATGTAAAATTATTGGCCCCAACATCAAAAAGTTTAATTTTTTATTTTGAAAAGGATTACTAAAGTGGTTCATTTATATACTAATTTAAACCTTCTCTTGAATTTTTCTACCATGAAAATGAATGACAAAGACTTATGTTCCAATCAGATATGTATATACAAATAAATTTAATCACTTACACTAATGGAAATCATTATTTTATTCCCTTTATATTTTTTTGAGAGAGGTTCTTGAAATCTAGTTCATTCTCATTGGGTTTTAACATGTTTATGACTTTTGTATGGTTTATTTTTCTTCATGTGGAACAAATATGTTTTAAATTAATTATGTGATATCTGTTACCAAAATTATATATCCACAAAATGAATTGGCCAATATTTACAAATCATGAGATATCATGGGGTGTGAGAAGTTATCCTATCCAACTATGTGTTGTGGATAGTTATCTAAGACAAAATTGTTATGTTACTGAGGTAGGGATCCTTGACTTATAGTTTTTATTTCATGTTTATAGTGTTTTAAAAGTATTATAATTCCATATTCATATGATATGATCTCTTTTACTCTATGATATTATGTTATCATTTCTTTATACGGTGATTTGATTATTCTAATCATCCTCTTTATGATATCATGTTATTAATCTTCTATTATGCTCCTTTGTCATGTTTATTCCCCTACTGGGATATATAGATCACCATTTTCTTATTTATTTCCCACATGACATCCTATAATTATTTAGGAGTACCTTTTAGAGTTAGGTGAACTCTAAAGAGGATAAATAAAGATAATTATGTCATGTTTTATGATTTTCTATTTATGTTTCGAATCCTCAAAAAGAAACTAGACCCTAGATCATCAACTTGTGTTTGTTGTAAACTATATTAAAAATTATAAAATAATATGATTTAAGGAATATATCACCATAATAAGAAACTATATCTTGGTATAATATGATATAAATATATAAATAATATTTTTTTTTCTGATAAGGTTATACAATTATTTAACTTACTAATTAAGAAATCAATATTATTTTATTTAGAATGAACAAAACATTCTCGTCAATAATTGATGTCTCCAAGATTGTAACCAAAATTATATTTAAATTTAATTATAGATTTATAAAATATATTATACAATCTATTCAAGTACTATTATTTATCATTGAATGATTATAATTATAACAATAGTGGATACCAACACTGTTTCCAAAAATTATTTCAAAGCGATAAAGATTACTTACACGCATTTTTGAAAATATATAAAAACTATATATTAGAAATTTATGAAGATAACAAACATAGATGTGTTGTATAAATGGTAAATGTTTATAACATGGTTCTATAGTATTTTATTAATGAACATAATTTACTTATTATGATCATTTGGTGCATGTGTAGATTGAATTGGGATATGGGTAATGGTTTTCCACTAAAGTTACTATCTTTTCAACATTTTTTGTATTTTCAAACTAATTTCATTTATATGGTAAATATACTTCCCATTTTATATATAATGAAAATAATTATATTTTAAATATCATATTTTACGTTTAATTATATTCCATATCATTCAAGAATTTTCGTTTTGAAGCATTATAATTAAATAAATGTTTCCTTGATATCGATAATGATACATTGAGACACAATAAAATTTCAACACCATGACATATTTGTCTTGTGTATTGATTGAACATGGATATATTTTTATCATACACATTATATTTCATGGGATTTACTATCAAAATAATGTTCCCTTATTCATGTGTCTATTGATTCAGTTGTTTCCCCAATAGTAAGGATTTTTAGTAACTCGTCTTTTGTTCACAGAATTGTAATAATTCTATAGAACATATTTCATATAAGTCGGTTAAATTATTCAATTTTATTATTTTTGACTTTATAATATATATTTTTTAAAAATAGTATTTCCTACCACACAAACCCTTCAAAAAATATTTCTCACCTCTTTGGATGTCTTTTCAATAAGGGATATTGGTAGCTTATATCACCTTCATTGAGTTAAGATATTTTATCATTAAAATTGTTCATCCATAAATGTGTTATGAAAAAAATAATATTTTATTAGGTGGTATCAGATAATTAATTTTTATAGAATAATTTTTTAAAACATAGATGGTTTTTTACACATTTTTTTACACTCTGTGTTTTGAACAACAATATTTTTAAAAATATTGATCAGATTTGTTCATTTCAATATCATATATTTTTTAATATACAAAAAATATATCACAAAATAATATTATTGATATAAATGACCTTAAATTATTTTAAATGTAATGGGTTTCAAATATATTCCACTTCACCTTTTGAAATTGAGTTTTGGAAGTGACCCATAACATCCACTTTTACATTAATATTAATGACATTTTTTAAAATCTATTTTAACAATTCAATTATATTTACAATTTCAGATTAAAATGGATTTATCATTATAGGGTTTAATTTTGGCTATTTATACTCTAATATATATATATATATATATATCTGTGTGCGTTTGTGTATATATATTTATCTATTTGGTGAAAAAAATTATGGAGCTAAAAAAGTCAAATTATCGATCCCTTATTGGGTTTTATCATTCAAGAATTCTACATCCAGATTTTTTTCTTCTATGTAAAAAAAATTATAGGATTAATTTTTTAAATTATATATATATTAATTTATACCCATCCTTATTATTTCTTTTTTATGTATTATGATCATCTTATTAAATAATGGACTTATGCATATACTCATTTCTATAAATAGTATGAACATAACATATTACATAATTCATATTAGATGATGTTCACCTAGAATGAATGTTATATTATTGGCATGGGAAAATGCATTGGAATTATGAATTTTTTTATTGAAATACATATGATTATTGGAAATATTACTATATTTTTTGAACCATCCAATATCTTTCTTGAGATGGGTTATGATCATGTTCTCCCTTACATTGACATGGGTAATAGTATTAAAATTTTGTATATGGTTATTCCAATATAGATGATTATTGTATAGTTTTCTATGAACTATTTTACCACCCACTATCATTACTAGGATGTGTTATGACTATTTCATCCCTTTTATTGACCTGAGGAAAAGTATTGTCGTTCTTGAATATTATGGTCTACCAATACAGGATGATATTTTATTGAAACTATGTATATTTTATTATACTAATATCCATGTTATTAGTTAGTTATAGGTTCCTTAGGTAATGGACTTAAATTTCATGTAAACCAATATAGTGAATAAATTGGACATAATCAGAAAATGGGTGGGGCTTAGAGTTATATATCACCATAATGCATCAATAAGTCTCATGTGAAACAGTATGATGTGTTTTGGTGTATAACTCTTCCCATGAATTGATAATGTCTTTTTATGAGGGTTTGAAAATAGATAGGTGATTTTTAAAATTATGAATTCCATAAATATTTGATTAGTATTAATGATTGGAAGTTGGTTGTATAAAAAAGAGTCTTCATGTAGAATTTTTAAATAACTCATGTCCTAGATTAAATCCATCATTATTAATTTATTTATTTAGGGTATCTTGGGGTACTACTAAATGGTAGGTTAGTACATTCACTTGTGGTAGCTTTAATACATAGTTGATATTCTCATATGTTAATTTCTACGATATCTTATTAATTTATCTCTAAAAGTAATACATACAATTTTCCTTATGTTTACTTCCCTATATTTTTATATTTACTTCTATAAAATCAATATTTTATCATATTTAGTTGATCATCATTTTATCTTTTGATTGATTGAGTTAACACAATGTTGTTTTGTGATATGGATTTCTTAAGAAGCACCAAAAACATAAAAATGTAATAATTATGTTAAAATTATAAATCTAAATTAAAAACAATGAAAATTAAAAAAAATTACCAATTCAATAAAAATATTCAATTAATAAATAAATTAATGATTTTAAAAAAAAAATCTAAAAAAATGAAATTTTAGAAATTTCACAAATACAAATTTCATAGAAAAACTTCCTAAAATTTTCAATGAAGATTTAAATATTTTATTAATTAATTATTTTTATAAATAAATAAATATAAATTAATCATAAATAAATCATTAATAATCAAAAAACTATTTTAAATGATATATTCATGGAATTTCAACTTCAATGTCTAATTGGTTAAAATTAAAAAAATTCTAAAGTTATTACTCATTTTTAGAATTTATTAATAATTTAAAATGAAAAAATACATGGGATAAAGTATTCAAATAAATGGAACATATACAAGTTAAAGAATTTATAAACATAGGGGAATAAAATATCAAGATAGAAGAAAAATCTACTATAAAAATGTAGTATATGGAAAATAAGAAAAATATGTATTTTAAAACAATATTTGAATCACTTGGGTTTTTTTGGATTATTGTAACATGATTATTAATTATATATAATAATTATATTATGTTCAATACCTACCCAAATGTAAAAAATCTCGTGTGGAGGATGCCACAAGAGCTGAAGTATAAATTAAATAAAGGTGATTCTACTGTGAGGAATAAATAAGTGAATAATGTTTTTGAGAATGTGATGCTTATGAAGTCAGTGATAAAAGATGAGAAAGTTTTCAAACTAGATAATAGAATATTCTTCTATAGTGGTAGAAAACTCCACATCATGGAACACTTTAAAATGTTCTTAAGGATAATTGTTCATGCAAGAAAGATAAAATAAACATGTGATGTAAGTCATTATAAGGCTCAGAAATATTTTCATGATGTAATAAGGAAAACATGATTAGTTTTAGAGGTTTACTAAGAATGAAAAATCAAAGGATATCAAGGAGTGTATGTAAGGTGTAATATGATTGTCCAAAAATATTAAAATGCATTATATCGTTTCTTGGTCAAAATATTAATAAAATTCGCAAAGATAAATCAACAATGTCCTCACGTTTTAAAACTATTAACGCAATAAGGAAATAAAAATATACTTTTAAGTAAGATAATGTTCCGAAAGAATATATTATTATAATATTAGATAATTTTTATTTTGAAAAAAAAAATTAAACAAGATGAATAAAATGAAATTATCCTTATAAATAAGCATAATAATTCATTTTTAATTAAGAGGAAACCTAAACAAGAAGAGAAACCCATAATGCATGAAGTTTAATACATTTAGGGAATAATGTAGGAAGAAAACTTGAATAAGACTTGAAAATTTATTAATTCAAATAAATTTGAGTAAACTATTATCAAGTGCACAACTATAACTTATGATATGTTATAAGCTCACCATATTCCCAAACATTCATGTGTACACTACATTAAATGTGGAATTTATGGGGACAATGGAAAACATATAGTAGATTAATATTCTTATGTTTTTATATATATAATATAGAATAATAAGGTTATTTTTTTATTCATATTCATTCAAATTTGGTGCCAAACATCGATTTGAATTATTTTTCCTTGGAAAATATTTTTGAATAATATTTCTTCAATGAAGAGTAATGGAAAAATCCCTTGAGGAGGATATATAAAGTGAATAAATTATATATACATGAATAAATTGTAGTTAAATTTGAAATTTAAGCACCCCATGTCGAACCTAAAGAATGAGTTATGATTATTACTGTCCTAAATCTATTTTAGATTATTGTTGATATATTATCAAGGTGGTGACTTTGTAAAAAATGGGGAAGTAAAATAATATCCACATAAATGTTTTAATATGATTTTTGAAGTTTAGTATAGGTTTTACACTTGAAAATTTATTTATTCAACAAAAAATGAATTTCAATTACTACCACATTCTGCGTGTATAGGGATTTCCTTAGTTCTTTAATAAAATCAATCTTTTTAGCCACCAAGATAACCCAAAAAGACATAGAGTTTACATATCTAAGTCTCATTAATAATAAAAATATGGTTCCACCATTTTCCCACGTAATTACATGGATATAATAAAACTGGAAGCGAAAACGAAGAGAGGATATCTCCAAAATTCAAATGAAAATGTGGGATAAACTATATAATTTCTAGTGTTTCCATAGATATCAATTTATTAAAACGGTGTATAGAAAAACGTTTCATCCTTTTAATTTAGTTAATTAAAGAGGGGGTAGATAATTTATCTTAATAAGAGTTATTTAAATGAATTTATTAAAATATAACATTAAATGTATTGAAAAAACATATAATGGGGGATTTTAATTTGCCTATTTATTTTTAATTGTATTTTTTATCCATGATTATATCAATATTTTTTACAGGGAGAATGGATATTAGATAATATTGGGTGATGGAATCAGGTTATACCCAATGATGTAGAGGCTTCCTACTCATTCATGGGTAATAGAAAAATATATGGTTTCTGGTGAATATCTAAAGTAAGATTCATATGTTGTAAAATGAGATTAGAACATATAGCTTCTTAATTAGAATCCCCTGACATTATATGAATTTTGGAGGAGGAATTAATTAAAAATTCATGTGTATCAATTTAGAAAGTGTTCTATATTGAATTTTAGAAGTGTGAAGAGATGGACACTATTGGAAAATATCATGATTTGTTAAAAATGGAGTTAAAATCTAGTTGAATGGGGGTAATTTGACCTCCATTGGTGTTGGAGAAACCAACCACATAATACTATCCATGGAGTTATCTGAAAAAATTTATTAATTTTCTTTCAATTTTTATTTTATTTGATAAAGGGGGGGAAGGATTTTTAAGGGGAAATGAATGTTCATGAAGATACTTTTGGTTGAATTTATAAGTTGTAATTTGATTTGAGCACGATTAGTTCTAGAAAATTACTCTGATAATTATAAATTTTATTTGATGACATTTTAGTAGTTTTGAAATGATTAAATAAATATTGGAGATATTCTAAATAGATCCTCAGATGTTTCACATGAAATTTTAATTTTGATGTTTTTAATAATAAGCGATTAGGTTCATCATCTTGAAGGGCATTCATTTATTATATAAGGTTGATCTAGTTTTAGTGTAAAAAATAATGAATCTATATATGCACGATTTATATTATGAATCATGATCAATATAGAAAAATGTAAATGGCATGTCGACACTATCATAAATCACTTTTTTTGTTATAATGTATCCTGATATGCATAAGGAACATCTGTAATTTATTTTAACATGATTCATGACTACTATAAGGATGAAATTATATATTCACTATAATTATATGTGATTCATTATCATAACCCCAAATACTAAAACATATATTATATCCACATAAACCATATTTGGATTCATGTAATTATATTTGAATGTTTGAATAAAAAACACTTGGTGAAAATTTATTGAATTCTTTGGGATAAAATGTGAGATTTCAAGAAATATGTTCCAAAAAAGAAATAGAAGGTGATCATACATGGACTATTTTTAGTTACTGAATTTTAAAATATGAAATGAATATGAGATAGTGGAAGAACACTATTCTATTTATTCAAGGATCTTGAAATGTAATATTTAAAAATCAATAATCTATGATAACTTTTTTATTATTTAATAATATCTAAGTGATGATTTCTAATAATATAAATATCAGAAATTATTCCATTAAAGTTATTTTGAATGATAAGGTAACATATGAATCTATTTTATGATCTCATATTCAATAATAAAATATGTATATTTTTTCAAAAGATATCCTAAAAAATGATGTGAGTCATGATGAAAAATGAAACTGTTGAATAATTTATTTCTAACAATGTTTAATGATTTTTATTTATTTCTTGGGAATATGAGAATGAGTAGAATAGAGTGAATATTTCAAGAAGTATCTGAAAAACTTATTTTTAGACAAGATGAATGGAAAATTTTAGAAATAAAAAATAAAATTATATTCATGATATTATAGTGGGAAAATTCGTCAGCAAGAACATAGAATATCATTAATCATTGGAGACACCCATATATGAAAATGGTAGTATCCATTGAATGAATATTGGGGAACCAATAAGTTTATTGGATTTTTTATATTTCAAATATAGAAAAACATTATTTTTAGTGACCTACATATAAAAGGAAAAAATTATCGAGAGAAGGTGTTTTCTATGTGTGAATATTAGAGATCTTGTGTGAAGTGAATAACTAGTTAATCATATGATCTATAAAAATAATAAGGTGGATTCTATATAGATACAAAGGTAATATCATCATGTTATATAACATGGAGAAGTAAATTTATCATGTGATAATTAAGTCCTATAGAATAATTGAGAAGAATAAGAAAGATAAACTGAGTGGGAGACTGATGCCCACTATGATTCAATACTAATTTTTTACCCTACAAACACATTGACATTCTCATGTAAGGTGTCATTATGAAACATAGTAATATACAATTGATTCAGAACTTATATATGTCTATATTATATACTGGTGTATTAAATTAAAATAGATAAATCCTAGATAAGAAAAAAGTGTATCACAAAAACATAACAAAAATTCTGAGTCTATATGGAGAAACTCTAACTACATAAACTCCATACTGGTAGTATTTCTAAACAATTACATGTCACATCATACATGATCGGGTAGTACATAAATATAATTTAAACATCTACCTTAAAGGGATATCCCGAGTATATGTCAACCAAAATTTCTAACAATTCCCCCTTAGAGGGATAGTCCATATAGCTCAGTTTGCACTATCAATAGTAGAAGAGAGAGGAATAAAAAATTAAATACGTATATTTAAGGTTAAATATCAAGTACGAAATATTACAAATTATTATTCATAACTACTAGATATATATTTTATTGTGTTTATGTGGAAACATTAAGAATAGGCCTCGTGGTACTACACATGCATTCCAGATGCGACAAAACACCAACAATATATCTCATGGGGATACACATACAACCAAAATGTGATCAAAAATAGATAATAGGACTAATAGAGATGTAAATTATTTTTATATATCATTATTCGAACAAATATAAATTGGTACTAATGATATTGACTACCTACCTTTGGAGAAACAATGTTTTGATGGATATAGCCACTTCCAGGATCTAATTGCACCACTATGAATCCTAGAACCATCCTTGTTCTAAGAATTTTTAGATTTATACGATCATTTTTATGATAAAACACACCCAAAATGTTATGAAATTATCACAGAAACCTAATACGATTCATTGTCAATAATGTTTTAGGTCCAAACTATTCAATGATTCCAATTCTTATTACCTGGGTTTTGATTATATAAATGATAAAAAATCACCTTTTTAAGACACAAAAAACCCATAGATATGACTAATAGATCAAGAATAATATTTTTTTGAAGTAGTTAAAGTATTTATAATTTGTATAGATCAACATATAACTCACCGGATTTTGATACGTGGGATCAAACTAATGTCAAGGCACTAAAAGAAGGGGATTGATTGAGATGAATGATCTTAAAATCAATCCAATAGTGCACCTATGGTGTTGGGGGTCAAGTGATTCACGAGAGATTGAGATAAATAAGATATTTTTATAGTTGAAAAATATATATAACATTCATTATTTACTGGGATCCAAGGAGAATTATTGGCCAGTCGGTGGCCTCTACTGACTGGCAGGTGGAATCATTTGTTATATAGTTGAAAATCCCTAAACTCCACTACCAAGACAATAGAGTTTTATTAGTTGTCTATCCTATATCATCATCCACTAGAATTCACCATTCCAATCTCAGCCTCCAAAACACCACCAACACACCTAAAAACTATTTAAAACTTATACAAAATGTATTTTTAAAAATAAAAATGAGATGTACATTAAATAGAGGGTGTCACTTTCCCCAATAAATTTCTATAATTTATTAAATTGGTAAATCCATGCATATTTATGAGTTTTATAAATATAGAAAATGAATGAAATAGGAAAATTTATTTAATTAGTTATATTAATCAGAATCAAATAATTAAATCAAGGAATGAATTTATGGAAACCAAAATTATTCCAATAGGGTTTAAAAATCATAAAAAATTTAAATTCCCAAATGTGAATGAAAAATATAACCCACACCAAAACCTAATTATCCTAAAAACACCATCAACATAAAACGTAAAAATAAAAATAAAAATAAAAATTTGAAATGAATTTCTATCTTAATTGAGTAAATTTATAATTATTTACTATTGATTCTAATGATGTTAGAATATTATCCATACAATTTAATGAATTTACATTAATTTAATTATTTTTTTATGGATGAAAGAAGAATTAATTCATTTTAGGTTTCAAATATATATTTGTTTTTCAATAAAAAATTTATTTCATTTTTAACATTGATACTTAAATTAATTTCTCTCAATTTAGAAAATTATTTAAAAAAATGCATTTTTAAAAATCATCATGTAAAATATATCATAAAATCCATTTCATGGATTTTTATGAATGGATTGATCTTTGATTCAAAAATTTAAAATATTTATTTTTAAAAAATTATAATTTATTTTCCATAACTATTTTAATTTAATATTAACAAACTAAATTGGATTTTCTTTTACAATTATCGAATATATATGTTTTTTAAATTAATATAAAAACACTATATGAATACATATTATATTTTCATTTAGTGTAATTTAATTTTTATGCTTATAAACATGATTTTTTAAATTATGTTTTTCATTTATCTTTTCACGTTAATATTATATTTAATTTCTATGATGATGAAAATTTTATTTCTCGAAAAATAATTCAATATATATGGAATTATGATGTTTAGATTTATAAAAAATTTCAATTATTTCATCGTTCATTTTGAAAAGTAACCATGGTCAAAATGTATCACCAAGATAAATTGAAATAATGTAAACTAAGGTAAATACATTGTGATAAGGAATCGAAATTTCATCCTAATTCAAAACAGGTGATAGTATTTGGACCTATATCACATTATTTTATATAATGGATTTTTTTGGATCCCCTTGACTATGATAAATGATTTATAATATTTAATGTTTTAGAATAATTAAAAGGGGTCCTCTCCATTACATATGGAGGGGTAACACATCTTATAACATAATTAATCATTTTGAGGAATGTAGTTTAGAAAATCTAAACTCAATAACTTCCTAAAAAATCTATTTTCATTTCATATATATCCCAATATTCTCTATGTACAAATCCTTGAAGGGTTAAGGTGTATGCCAAAGGAATATATCTGAGAAGAATGTATAAGTCCTAACATTCCTATTATTGTTTATTTATTTTAATTCATCGTTACAATATTCTTCAACCATATTAAAATAGAAAAATATTTTTATTAGATATATTTTTATTCCATTATGATTAATTTACAAGCATTTTTTCTGTCCTTTTCTATCTTATCAGCAATGAAACTATTTCTCATGTGTATGTGTAGACTACTACATCCATGAACCAATGTGTTAATTTTATCATCAAAAGAAAATATGGATGGTGAAATTGATAAAAAATTAATATATATTATTTTTTATGACACATTATATCTATAATAAGGTAATATATTACATACCTTTTAACCCATTCCATACATTAAAAATTTATAATGTCACAATTGAAACCATATATAATACCACATCCATAAAGAGATGGGATCCTTTTTCATTTTCACTATAAAAGGATAGTTATAAGGATGGATCTTATGAAAAAATATGACAAGTATAACATATTTACCACTCATGTAAAATTATAATACTATATAATTTATTTCATTTCCACAAATTCATAAAATTAAAATGAAATTTATGGGTATATATGGACCATTGTCTCCCTGATGTAACGTGGATATTTTATCATAAATCCCACTCATGGAAGGTTATGGAACTATATATAATTTATGAATAATATAAATATGACATATTCAGTATTATATAGATAATGGTACTACAACACCTTTGATTATAGTGAATGTACTGATGTGGTTTTGAGGGTATAAACTTAATGACCATAAAATGTCCACTGTGAACTTAACCATTTTTATAACAAAATTAAACATGTTTATAAATAAAATAAATTGAATAAAAATAGAAAATAAAATTAAAAAAAATTATTAATAAATTATAAATGTAATATAATTTTTTTATCGTGGAGTTAGATAATGTATTTTTCTAGAAGAGACTTATGTTAAGATATTTTTCTGTAAAACTCTGTTTTAATGAATTCTATTCAAATATTTCTCCTCCACATTGATTTAATATATAAATTTATAGGATTTTTATTATTTATACACTAAATATATTTAATAGTAATTTTCAAAAGCATTTTAAATTCTTTACAATGGTTTTAAAAATAATCATTTAATCATTTTCCAAATGGTTCATTTGGATGTTTTTTCCAAAGGGAAAAAATGTTATCTAAATATATGAATTTAATATTATTAGAAATGACATATAAATAATTCATTAAAAAGGTGAAATTAAAAAATTTCAAGGTATTTTTTAATGAAAATAATTTCTTTAAATGTTCTTGGTATTATTAGTTCGAAAACTTTCTTATAAGGAAATGTTTTTTATCGTCTTTATAAGATAACTGAAAGTGTTTTCCTTACAAGATAAAATATATTTTCAAGGGTTTTAAGATAAAAAAAATAACATTTTAATATTCTTTTGTTCATGAAATAGTATATGAGAATAAAATATGAAGATGTATGATCCTAATGTAGCTCATGAAAATGGGTTATCAAGACATAAATCTCCATTTTATTTTGTAGTGAAAACTCCATGAAGGAGAAAAATGAGTAAGACAACCTTGAAGAATTATACAATAGAATTTATTATGATTCAATTATTATAAAATTAGTTATAAATCAGTAAATGTGTATTATGAGTATGATTCAACAAGATACCTATATTATTGTTGGAAAATTGTGTTTTTATGATTTTTTTTACTTCTTTAAGAGAATAATGTCAATAAATTATAATGGTCGATGGTTCTTATTCAAATAAATGTATTCATGTGTTCCATTAAGCCTTAGGATATATTTTTTTATTATTCTTTGTAATTAATTTTATTGGTTTTATTTGAGTGAATATTGATTTTCTTCTTATAGAAATGTTTTATTTTTGTGCTCGGAGATTAAATGTGAAAAGGTGAAACTCCTCCTGATTTTTCCTATTTCTCAAAGGGCAAAGTGATTAATTTATTTTTATATCCCTTAAATGAAATTATAATTTTACATCCCATGTTTTCATATGTTTTTATTTCGATATAAGGATGATTAATGACTTTTACGATGTTAGGATTTACACTATGGTGACCCATTTAAAGAAAATTATCATTTTCATGAATTAAATGGGATATAATCATACAACTCAATTTTTTGGGGTGAAATGTATACTATGTGATAAAGTACTATAAATTTGTTAATTTTATTATCCTATTCTCTAAAAATTTAAACCAGAAATACCCACAAATTGTAATAAGATACAAACATTTTTATAAATCATATAATTATTGATTGAATAAGTAAATGGTCATTATACCTAATTAGTATTCATAATTTTCTTATATGAATCCCATAAATAAGTCAACTAATAGTATCCATAATTGTTTCAAAATATAGGATAACAGAAGTGATACTAATCATAATAAAATGGCAATGATTAACGTAGATCTGAATATTATAAAACTGAACATGTATAAGGGATAATTCATATGGTTAATAAGAGAACAAAAATGAATCTTGGAGGGACTAAGTGTAATATCAAAAGAATAAAATGAATGTTTAACTAAAATAATATATTGATAAATTTAATTCAAAATTATAATAGGTTTTTATTTGTGAAAATATTTTAACACCCTCTTGATTTTGTGAAATATTTGTCTAAAAATAAATTATAATTATTTTATTGTTATTTTTAAACATAACCCTATATTAAATGGATAGTGATATACTTTTGAAATATTACTCTTTAATGGGAAAATTATAAAATGGAAATTTGATTGGTTGGTATGAATTGGAAAAACTAAATTTGGAAAAATTTATTATTTACAAATATATTAAAAAAATTCATTAGTTATCAAATGATTTGGATTGAGAATAAAATATTCATTAGAAATTTAAATAAATGTTATTTCTAAAAAACAAATTATCTGCACATTATGTTTTTTTATCACAATAACTTATATTAATCACCATTGGTGAATGATTTTAATTCAACATATATATTATATAATAAGTTAATTATTTTAAAATTAATATAATGTTTTTTTCTAGTCATGGTATAAGAATAAATCTAGTTTTAGTCATAAAAATGTATTTTTTATAAAATACATTTTCCCCACCTTTTATGACATTATTTTAAAATGAATATTTACCAATTATATAACTGAATAATCGAAATTAAATTATATATTTTTTTTGGTAGATTAAAATTTGGTAAATAGATCTATTTTTTTGGTGAATATGAATAATAACCTTGGTAAATTTTTATCACCACGGTATGAGAAAAACATGTAAAATAAGATTTAAACAATGAAATAATGCTTTTAAGTTTAAATGAAATTTGTATTTTTCCAATTTTTGAGTTCATTTTTTCCATGTATTTCATATTGTCAAATATATATCTAATCCATTCCATTTTTATTTTATTGTTACATTTATATTATTTTCCTATAAGAATATATACAGAATGTCATCCTCATGACTTAAATTACAATAACTTTTTTACATAATGATAAAAATAAGGTAAAATAAATTAAATTTTTTTATTTTAGTGTTAAATTAGTTATTTTTATCATATGATATTTTTAATTTTAGTGACTATGTAATTATCATTAATTATTACACAACACAGACACAATATTTATTTAATTATAAGAAATATAAAATAAATGTTTTTGAAATATTAAATGTAATATAATTTGGAATAATTATTTTTAACCATGAAAATTTTAAGTAAAAATTATATATTATTTATGTGTGAAAGGATTATACTATAATTACTTTCTTTCCAGGATATTTTTAATGTGAAATTAAATGATTATTTTCGATAATGATATTAATAATAATTTATAATAAATAATATTTTATTAAAAGATTTATAATACATAATAATATAATATATGGACAAGTTAATATGGTATGGATGAAAATATAATCTATGATCCATTTTTAGATCTCTTTCCCTTTGTGGAATCATTCTTTACCCTTAAGTCGTAAAAAACATTGGAATCATAATAATTGTCAAAGCTGGTTAACCAACAGGTTAGACCAAAATATATGGATCGAAACTACACTAAAATATATTTAAATTTCATCGTAGGATGTAATTTCAAGATTATAATTTATATATAAGATTATAAGTCCATTTGGAATATTTTTAATTGATAATGACTTATATATATATTAATATTTTTTATAATTCCATGTTTGTCCTTTTTATCCCATATAAAAGGATACTCACTCTCTATTTTCATTAAACCATTTTGAAAAATATATATTAGTAAAAACCATCCAAAATACATCCCAAAATTCATTATCAACATTATAAATGTTTTTTTTCAAAATACTAGTCTTATTGTCTATAATAGGATATCTAAAAAATTTACTTCAAAAAAAGATAATCACCTAAACCAGTCGATTGTTTTTTTCTTCCACTTATACCTCATAAAAAATAATGATATTTATCACAAAATAAATAAATTATGAATCCTTAATTAAATAAAATTTTATTACGATTATGAAACAAGTATTATAAACTCTTTATTTTATCAGATAAACAATGATAATATTGCTCATGTGTACATGTGAACTACCACCTCCCCAATGTAATGTGATTCATTTTTAATTTTCATATTAGATGGATGGTAATAAGAATATATTTGATGAATATATTAGATAAATGGGATATTTTAATTACTCTATAAATATGAAATATTATTGATATTTATTTTATTCTATCCATGGAAAAGTGATGATATTTGTTCATGTGTGTGTATGACCTACCATCTCCATATACAATTTACCATCTATATGAAAAGCGTAATGTATTATTATATGAAAATAGTTTATGGTTTTTCCAATTTAGTGAAACAATTATTATAAAATTAAATTCCATAATCTATTGAATTATTGTCATTTTAAATAAATTATAAAAAACACATGCACTACTATAGTTATTTTGGATCATTATAATTTCTATTTGGTCAGAATTGAAAGACTACTAAATATCAAAACCACCTATAATATATTTATTTTAAATTTATTATTAATGTTAGTATATATTTAGGGTTATGATAATGTCCAATTTATTCATAAAAATGAAGCGATGATCTCAACCAGTAGTGTCATACCCTATAAATCCCATTTATCATATATTATGGGGGAGATAGAATCACTAGGGTTTTCTCATAAAAAATCCAAATACAATATAAAAAATTAAAGCTAGAATAAATATATCTATAGGGAAAATTAAAGATCATCGAAATCTAGGCCCGAATCATGTTCAACAACTTAATCCAAGAGAATATCACCCTTGTAGACCTTACCCTTAGGTAATTTAATAGTAAAATAAAGGGATATGTATAATGACTGTAATAATATGAATTTTTATTTATTAATTTTCCAAATAATAATTATAATATTTATTCCTTATATTATTAAATTGATAGATTATTATATAATTAGTTTGACATAATTTAGATTTAAATACAAAGAAACAAAAACTATATTTTTGAGAAATGTATAGATTCAATCAGGGAACACTTATGATAAATTAAATAATTTTGGAAGATAATGATATTTTAATAATAAAATTTTATTAAATAATATTAATTTAATAAAAATAATATTATAATTTTATAAATCCAAATTTAATTATTATAAGGGTTAGAAAAACTATTAATGTCAAAAAATAAGTATTTTTATAAAAGTAGTATTTTTTATTTAAATGTTTAAATTATTATATTTAAAGAATTCATTTCATAAAATAAATATTATTTTAAAAATCAACATTTCATAATTATGTTATGGTTAATTTTATATAATTTTTTGATGCATATTATTTTTTTTTTAAAATTGAATACCATATAATTATACTATATGTAATATGAAACCATAAAATTTATAATGTGATTTAATAAATTCTATAATGATATCACATGAAAAGAATTTATTTTCCTATTTTAAATAATATGTTTTTATGTTATTTAATATTATTATAAAACCATAATTAAACCTCATAAACCAATATTTTAATTTTATGGTTCTAAAATCATTTATAAACATCACTCACTTCCACATAACAAATGGTATTATATTACGGAGTTTAGTAGTTATACTTATAATATATTTAAATACATGAATCTATGGTATAAATCTTTATAATAAACCATGGGAAAATTTTTATATTATTATACTTTAACGTATATATTCCAAAACCCTATTTTTGAAATTAATAATGAATTTTCTTATCTTTATCTATAAGTGACTCCCAAGATCCCATTCCTCTACACTAAAAAACCATAGATAAAAAATTATCAATTCAAATAACTCTCAATAACACTACCAAGGTGAATCTAGGCTCTTATAGAGCTCATAACCATCATTTAAATCATCGTTTTAATGTTAAGGATCCTCTCATTCTCATCTATATTCAACCATATTCTTTAAAATATTCTTTTTTCCAGTTTTTCTTGTTGGTATATTTTTTCAAATACCCCGTATACATTATTTATGTTTTAAAATTAGTTATCGACCAATTTAAATATAATTTACCGATTCTTTGTATCTTTATGCACACCCATTATGATTGTGAATCCATATTGTTATTTTCAAAAAAAAAACATTTTTGTAGTGAATTCCCATTCAAATTTTCACTCAAAGGTTTTACCATTTTTTTTCATATCATACAGTATTTATGGATTTATATTTAAATAACTAAATCTTTCTAAAGATTGGTTTAAAAGTGATTATTTCTATCTTTATGATGTGGGATCTATGTATAACACTTGTGCTTGTACATCGTATAAAAGGGACAGTGAGATTGAAATTATATATCCCTCCATTGCATTAGGTAAATATTTTTATCTTATGAGACTCCATACATGGTACAAGGGATCTTATCCTACGAACAATATATTATTCTGTCTTTATATTTATCCTTGAACTATTCTTATGATGTCATGTTTTATGTTGTTTCCACATTCATATGTTGTCTTAATATATCCTATTATATTATGCATCATTGTTTAAGATTATGGTTCATGGCCGTGTTATATTACCTTTATATGCCTCTTTTATCACATATACTTATTAAAATTATGTTATTATTTTTTTATTCCCTTACTAGAATTTATAAATAACCACTTTGTTTTTATGACCCTAGGTTATCCAACACATTTTTAGAAGTGAAAAAATGAATTTAAAGGAATATTATTGTGTTTTAGTTAATATATTATTATTTATATCACAATATCCTACTCTATGTACCTAATTACCTAATAAAACTAAACCTCATGATATTTTGTGTTTGTATCATATGTACCCGTTTGTAATAAAACATGACATAAAGTTTATTAAATATATGGTTTAACAGTTGGTATTAGAGGGATGTCTAGTTATTTTTGGTGGTTATGATTAGAAAACTTAAGTTAAGGCCTCATGTATAAGTCTAAAAATAATGAAATATCCCTAAATTTTGGTAAATTATATAATAAGGGGTTTATAATAAATTAAATCCCTTTTTGGGAACTATATGTTGATTTTTCTCTCGAATAACTATACTTAGGGGTAATAACCCTGAACAGGGAACATTGAGATTGAATCATTTTTCACCTAATGCCCAATAATGGACCTTGCTGCACACCTGGTTTGACACTCCAAGGGGCATGATTTTGTAAAATCATAATCCCATTATGAATTTGAATATTGGTATATAAAATCAGAAAAGTTTGTATATTAGTAAATAGATCATGGGTTACATATATTAATAGGTATAAATATATACATTAATGAGTTTATTTCATTAATAAGTTATGCTATTAATATTCAAGGATATATATTTATATTTTAAATATTTTTAAATTAATCTTCTTTATTTAGCCATTTATTTTTAGACCATGTATATAAATAGGGAAAAATTAATCAAAATCCAGTGTGATGAAAAACGTAATGACTTCCCAAACAAGATTCACAACTTGGTGGGATTTGGAGTCATGAAATTAAGGAAAATACTCTCCAAATTATCATAGAATTCAAATAGAAACATGAATTTGAAGTAATGAAAAAATATCCATCAAAAGGATGGAGTTTTAATAAATACTTTTATATAAAAAATCCACTGAATTTCAATGGATCATCTAATCCTTGAATCACAGAATAATGGATCAACTCTATTGAGAAGATCTTCTTCATCATTCAATTATTTGAGAAATAGAAGATTAAATTATTTTTTATCATAAAGAAGTAGAATCTAATGAATATTCTACATTGATCCACAATATTAATCTTTATAGGGATATTAATTTTATTGAGTTGAATTAATTTTAGTATACGTATTTTGAAAAATATTTTTCATGAACTCTCCAAAATAAAATAGATTGACATTTCTTTATATTCATGCAAAAGGATGATAATTTGATATAGGAATATAAAGCTAACCTCATAATAAATTCAATATAAATCCATTTGATCTTACATATCCCTTTAAATCAATGTATATTAGTTAATTGGTGATCTAAAGTTAATTCTATATAATGATATCATAATTTTGGACATTGAAAACTGTGGGGGGATTTTTTTTTGTTATCTCAATTATTAAATTGAGATAAAAAATTTCAAGGGTGTAAAAATTATGGATTTAAGAAGTTGAAAATGGATTTTTATTCTATGATTTGATAGAGAAATATCATGGGGGAAATATAGTCCAGCATCCGACTTGTAAAATCTTTTGGAAGACGCATAATGTTAATTGATTGAATTGGATAAGGAAATGATTTAGGTGTGGGAAGAAAGGGCCCATAGTAAGAAATTGGAGAAATGTGAGACCCATAAACGTGATAGGAGAAAGGAATTCTATAGTCAACCCTCATCCTATTGTTTTTTATTTCAAATACTGGGAATAAAGACACTATTTGAATCAATGCACTAATCCAAGGGTTTATGCTGAAATTGGTAAACAACAATATCCATATCCTAGATAAAAATAGAAATCTTATTGTGTCAAAACTACTGAGGTGGATCCAGACAATGAATTAGTGAATAATATGCATGTAATCCATTCAAGGATTGTTACATACTATGTTATGCTAGTAGTACGCATTATATCATTTCATGCAATTTTAATAAAACTATTAAAACACCTCCTCAAAACATGTAAGTTGAGTTTACAATGATGAAACAAATGGTTCAAATGTTCCATACCAAGAATATAACTCCTACTCTATAAAAATTTGCCAAATGAATTTCCCAAAAAAAACATTCCATGTTCCCTTTAAAGGAATTTTATTATATTCTGCCCATGGATTTTATTTCCTTATATAATGTTATTGTAAACTTTATATCGAAGGAAATCATACTCCGTATCAATCATCTCCCTTTTATTATATAATTTTTTAAGGAGGGGGGGTTAATACTCTTAGTTTCATTATCTCAAGATTCTATATTTATTCAATATGAAAAATTGTACCATTCTCAAATGATTGAGAATAACGAAACAATCATCATTGAATACAAGTCCACTGTGAGAGAATTTGTTCATTTTTTACCAAATAATTGTCTAGTATTCCACATTACGAATAAGATTAGTTATAAATATATTTTATACCCATAGATTTAATAATATAAAATAATCCATATATATTGGAAGCTGTTGAAATTGATGATCTGAAGAAGAAACTATAAGAGAATCTGGGTAATGGTTTTATACACACTTGTGCTTCACCATGGGGTGAATCAGTCTTTTTATCGATATGAATAAGGATGGGTAAATCCACCTCCCCATTGATTATCATGATATCAATAAGAACACAATAAATAATATGCAACTTCTTCCACATATTAATGTATTATTTTATTAGAAATTTGGAGAATAATACATCTCCACAGTTAATTTTCAGTTGTGATATTACCAAGTAAAAGTGAAAGAAAGAACATACCCTTGAGACTGATTTTTTTAATGTATGGAATCTACGCGTTCATAGTTATTCCACATGGACTCACATATAAACTATAATTCATCATGGAAATAATCATTATATTCTATTGGGATTACATAGAAATCTTTTTGGTAGCATTTATAAATGATATTATTATCTACTACTAAAGTAAGGCGAGACATGATGAGTATTTGGATGTTGTACTGAATACATTATTTAATGAAAATTTATTTTCAAATAATTGATAATATTATTCTTGGATGGATAAAGTAAACATCATAGGGAATTATATCATTATAAATTATATATATTTTGATTTTTCAAAAACTATGGATTAAAAGGCTGGACCATACCAATATTTGTAGTGGAAATCCATTGTTTATTTGGATAAGAAGTGTAGTATCATTAATTAGTGTGAAACATCTCATGATTGTGAATACCACTAACTATTAATACTTTTAAATGTATCATATTTTTATATATTAATAAATTTGAAGACTATTTTAATGAGATGAAAAAAAGGCTAAACACAACAAACAAACATTACTCACTAGTTGGGAAGGATTTTTGATCTAATGTGATGCATAAAAAATTTATTTGTTTGTATAATCATGCAAGATTATAAATTTATAGCCTATGCTTCCATCCAATTAAATATTCATGAGAAAATATAACAAACACGGGATCCATAATTGGATGCAGTTATATTCAAATTGAATTTTTGGAAACATTTCTTTTATTAGTATAAGTGTGATATATATATATATACACCGTAAAATCGTCATGTATATATTTACAAAAAAGGAGATAAATATGTAAAAATTAAGGTTTTTGGTGCTAATGTGTAGAGACCTGATGCTTGACGTACATGGAAATTACATTACTTTTGTGGAATACTTATTACGTAACAAAAACAGACACCAAAGGACCGTAATAGTTTAGTACCTTTGGAAACATGGAACATAATCTTCTAATCTTGGTGAAAGATCCTCAACATCTCCCATAAAGATCTTCCCCTTTTTTCTTACCTAAAACCTTTCCTTATATCCTGGGGAAAAGAAAACATAAAAAGGGTGAGATTAAATGCTCAGTAAGGTTATGCATGGATAAAATAAAACAAATCATATACATTTGAACATAAAAACATGAACATAATGTTTAAACATCAAATTCATGAGTATTGACAAAAAACATGGAAGTATGTAAGGTATAGATCATAAAGGAAAATCAATCACGATAAAATATCATTAGAATAAAAAATGTAATTGTGGAAACCATTATGCACATGATATGATTCCATATTAGCCAAGGCATTGCGGCCAAGACCATCATAGTGGACAAAGTCCCTTTCTGAATCAAGTTCACTCCTCGTTCTAGTCCTGTAACATTGAACCGAATTAAGTTACCATTCCAGCCATGTCACTCTCATGAGATATAATTATTTTTCCAATTCATTATAGGGAGATATAGGTCCCACCCATCTCATAATGAAATCATTATTACTTGTGCCACAACATAAACATAAATCATTCATCATTACCCAAAGAATAAAAATGGGTTTCATAAACATCATCCCATCATAACATAATCCATATAAAACAAATGGATATCATTTCATCATATGAAAAGTGAAAAAATGTAAATCATAGAGACATTATACTTGAAACATACACATATGAAAAAATGTCATCTTAGATGGAAAATGGCTTTGATAAAACAATTGAAATGAACTCTTGAGGAAAATATCCTTACTTCTTCAAAATCAAATTCTTTTCACAAAATGTCATGAAATTTTAAAAGAAAAAGATTTTTTTTAAAATATTCATGAAATATTTTGGAGGAAGATTCATGAAAATATGGCTTTATAAAACCGTAAAAATCCTTTCATTCCGTATAAGTTAAATAAACATTCTCCACATACTTTTGTTAGAAAAGTCAAAGAGTACCTCGTAATGTAAACAAAAGAAAGATTCCACACATACCATGTAGTAAAATTCAAAAAGGGTAAAATGGAAATTAAACATAAATAAAAACACTTTTAGAAAACATGGACATGGATGATAACAATAACCCCAGTAAATACTTATGTGTAAGCAATCTCGGATAAAAAATGTGATTTCAAAAAATATCCCCTACCTTAGGTTCGATATGCTTTGTATAGATCCGAACCTCCTGTATAATGATTTAAATAATGTCATTGACTTATTACATAATTATATTCATTGTTATGATATCATATATGTTTCACTTATGACTTTATATTACCCGTTCTTTTGTAAATTCAATGTAAAAGCAGCGTTTTGGGTAAAATCATTTCATTTATCGTATGTGTTTCGACTTTTCGTTCTTGATATTATTACTTATATCCTGATTTACATAATTCAAGAATGTAAAACATGATATATATATATATATATATATAATATTCATCATATACATATATATTATAGATCTATAAAAGGAATTAAATACACCGTTCATGGAGACGGTAGGCCGTACGTACACTTGAATGTTATTTTCTTTTCCTTTTTGAATTGAATCAAATTTAATAGAGGACATACATATATATAAATAATGACAGTAGAATTATTATGTCATATATTTCATTATTATTAATTATATATATTTTATAATCATTCTTGAATGGTTAATCATGGAAAATGAATCCCATCGCGTTTGTGGAGACGCTAGTCCGTACGTACGCACGAGTGATGATATCATTCCCATGATCATGGAATTGTATTGGAGTGTGTGTATAGTATTTCAGAATCAATATTACCTTATAATAATCATATATAGTCATTATTTACACCATTATACCCATCCATGTAAGGTGGTGGTGGAAAATAGATTACACCACGTCGTGGAGACAGTATTCCTTACGTATGCATGCACGGTGATTTCGGTTTCCATAGGATGGATAGATGGTGAAATAGGGTTGTTTCATACTTATAATTAAATATCAGTATATGAGTGATACTGATGTTATTATTTTAATAATGAAACAACTATATAAAAATAAGTGGAAGAAGAAAAAAAGTTGAAAGAATCGGTAACAGACATTACCTCTTCATTGAAGCCCCTCTTTGAGACCTCCTATTAGGGAAATAAAATTGGTCCTTAAAGAATACCAGAACCTCTAGGATGTTTCTATAGAATTGGAGAAGAGAATTTGGCAGGGTTTGGCCGAGTGTGAAGGCTCAATGTGGTGTGATGAAGAGAGGTAAGAGGTTACCTTTTATAAGGGAGGAGAGGGGCACCGTTGGAAAAACAAAAAATATTTTTTATTATAGTGTAATTTTTGGGTTTTAATAGCTCCAAATTGAGTCATTTTGATGATAAGGTGGGTATGTGTCAATATCCATTAATCCGATATAATTTAGACATGTTTATGTTTCTATTTTATCCTTATCATTTAGATTTAACCTTAAGTTAAATAATTTTACTTTTACCATATCTTCTTTTTTTCTTACACTATAATGTTAATAAACTTAATATAACAATGCAAACGAACCCCAAGTTGTGAATTATTATTATATATAACATTATATAAGTCATTTTTCCGAACCTTAGATTTTTATGAAAACAATATCAATTAATAATATAGTATTTTTTTAAAAAACTATTTTATGTTAATTTTGACACTATTTGGTAATTGATTTTTGTGAAAATCATAACAGAATGATTAGTACGAAAACAGTTAACTAAATAAATACTAACATGTCATATTAACCTATAAAATTAGTGTAATTCATAAAAAATCTCCAATTACCTTTATTTGGGTATTTATAACATCAATTATGTCAATATTTCATTAATAAGATAATTACTGCATCATCTTTGTGTCATTAATAAATTAAATTATTTAATGTCTAAAAATTATAAATAAAATACAATTATGTAGGAAATAGTTTTATCCAAATAATGAATATTTATAGTCGAAAGTATCTTATGTATTACCCTATATTAAAAATTATTTACTTATTAAATGTTGATTTTAACTATTTTAACCGTTATATAAATAAATTAATATTAAATGTCCTAATCTAATCCAAGTGGGCCTAAATGGTCATATTTTATTCCAAAGGATATTTTTGGTCTAATTAAACTTATAAAATAGAATTAGGACATGTGTTAGGGTAATAATAATACCATTTTTACCCTTAATTATCCTATTTACTTTTAACTGTGGTAAATAAAAGTAAAAAGTTACTATTCACCAAAAAATATTTTCATCTAATTAAACAACAATTTATCCCTTGATATTAACCGTGACTCTTGGATTTTTGAAGTTCCACTCACAGAAGTGGTAATATTATGTTTTATGAAAAAATTAGTTTTTTAACTGCCACTTAGTGGTTTCACTATTCATCAAAAAAATGAATGTTTCCAGAAAAATACAAAAAATTAGGCCTAAGATAAATTTTATATTATGAATTCAAAAATTATGTCTATTTTAACAAATTAAAAACTTTTCAGTTTCATTAATTAATTTAAAAATTAATTCTCGTCGTCAAAACAAATAGCTTGTTATTAAGAGATAATAACTATTAAAAGATTGGCACTTGTTTATGTCCGGTTTAAATGTGAAATTACATCCAATGACCATCATTGTATTAAATGGTAAAAATATATTCTAAATATAATTTAAAACCACTCAAATTAATAATTTATCACTATTAATTATTTTTATTAAAAAAGTTATTTTTAATTAAAATTTAGTAAGTTTAACTATTCATCAGAATATGAAAGTTATCCGAAAATAACAAAATTTCACCCTAAGCTAATTTTGATTTTATGAATCCAAAAATGAAGTCCATTTTGAAAGTTAAAATGTATAAAATTTCCAAAAGTGGGTATTAATATTCATAACGGCTAGTTCATAATAATATTAATATAATATCTCGTTTAGTGAAACTTGGTATTGCATATTACACACGCTATCGAGGAAGGTCTTTATTGAGTGTAAATAAAGACAAGTCAGGTATTCATGTTGTGAAAGCTCCTTTTTTGTAGCGTACAACACAAGACATTAATGAAATTAAAAAGATTATTTTTCATAAAATATCGGGGTGTTACATTGTACCCCCCTTAAAATAAATTTCGCCCTCGAAATTTGTCAGGGTTTTAAATGGTTTACTTCTAGAAAGTTTCATTAATAGAAAAACACATCATAAAAAGGAATACCAAAACATGAGTTTAAAAATGATGTATGAAACGTAACGATTACCCAAATTAACTCATCACTGGGTTTTCACATAGGAGAACATAGGTGAAAATATGGATATGGATGAAAAATCTAACCATCATGTTTTGATGGAGAGTGGTAGAGAACATGGATATAAAAAATCCAACCATCACAAAGCCATAAAATTCTGATGATCTAGGGTACCATATGATTCATCGGATATAACGGCACTAGGACAACATTTTTGGTTTTCAAGATCATTTCCCTAATGTTGAAGAATTTGAATTAGAATAAATACTTATTTTTTTTGGTACAATCTCACTGTTGTTCGTACCTTAAACAATTTACACTTCATCTCTTAAGGAAATGAAGTTGAATTTGTTATTCGTGAAGAGTAAGCAGATCATGTGATAGAATGACGGGTCATTCCATCTGACTCAAACAAAAGGTTAGCAAAAGTTATTAAATATACATTAGTCGATCTATAGTAAGATTAATCATATATGGTTCCTAAAATGGACTTATACTTCATATATAATACTGCTTAATATAATAAAACTGGTTTCTACTAAACTGGGATTTTCTGTAGGCCAGTGGTAGGCGATAAAGGCTAGTCGCACTTCGGTTGTGGGTTCGATTCCCACAGCCTTGTCTGACGCGATGGGTCATCGCCATCCTGCAGGTTGTCCTTTTTCTAAAACTACATTACTATAAAATCCCATCAATAATATCAAAAAAAGTTATATCCTTAAAAAATACTATATTATGTCCAACATAATCCATTCCAATATTTATCTAAAATACTTCGGTCCAAGCTCATAGTATAAAGAAAATTATTACTTGAAATGTCATCAACCAACCATAATTTATCCCCCATTATCATGTTGGTCCCATTCCAATCATTTGAATAACTTAATCATATACTCTCTTGGAAAATGAATAGCCATTAATATTTAGTGAAAACATTAATTCTGTGAAAAGTTAACTCTTTCCACATACCAAAATCCAAAAATTCTATATTCTCAAACCATGATATAACCTTCTCCTTATATCAGTCATGAGCTCATGAATACTATCCAACATTTAATTTTCTCATTATCCCTTCATTATGCACATATCATCTACTTTCCAAAAATACTGGCACCATTCATCACACACATTCAAAACATAAGGAAAGACAACAGTGTAACAATCCTTAGATGTCTCTTTATTCCATAGTACCATGATATTACTTATACAACATTACACTTGATAAAAAAGTAATCATTCCACTACCTTCTTAAACCATTGACCAAGCTTCAACAATTCATTCATCTCACATGTCATTTGTAGTCTCTTCATCGTCATCAACATAAATATTACCCATACGACCATACTGATTCTCTTCCTGAGACTTTCCCTTAGGGCATTGTATTGCATAATTCTTTTACCTTACACATTTAAAATATTTAACCATTGTTGATGTCGTAGAAATACCATTATCCTCATCCATGGTGTCAACTGATCCTTTTCATTTGCACTTACAAGATTTATGTCCTTCTTTTCCACAACCAAAGCATCTTCCAGTTCCTTTGAAACATTCTCCTTGATGCCTCTTCCCACATTATTTACATAGGGGATATTGAACTTTTTTTCCTCTATGATCATCATGAAACTCCATCTTTCTCTTATTACCCGAGTCAGGAAACATACCAAATTTTAGTCTATTGATCATATTATGAGATTGTTGATTCATCATAATAAAAATGTTTGGACATAAAAATCCCATTTAATTTGGTTGCTCGTGATGAATATCATTCCATTGTCCATCATATCCTCTATTATCGTGAATCTTCCTATTTCCATCCATTTTCTAAAACCCAAAAAGAATATTGTGAGAGGAAAAAATCATGCTAGGGAAAACAACATAGTAAATGGGGAGTACCCTCAATATCTAACATCTTATGTTAAATTCTAATATCGTTACCATAGTTCTAGGACTATATCTTATACGTAAACTTATCCTTAGGGACATCCCTATACATACCTTAGGAATATCTATAGGGATATCACTAACTTTTTCGCATCCTAGTTTCCAAAGGTTGACTAAACCATTCCTATGATACCAACTGTAGAGACCCGAATCTTGACGTACTTGGACATTACATTAATTTTGCGGAATACTTATTACATAAAAAAACAGACACCAAAGGACCGTAATAGTTTAGTGCCTTTGGAAGCTTGGAACATAATTTTATAATCTTGGTGAAAGATCCTCAATATCTCCCATAAAGATCTTCCCCTTTTTTTACCTAAAAACTTTCCTTATATCCTTGGGAAAAGAAAACATAAAAAGGGTGAGCTCAAATGGTCGGTAAGGGTAATTATGGATAAAATAAAAAATCATATACATTTGAACTTAAAAACATGAACATAATGTTTAAACATCAAAAGCTTGAGCAACGACATAAAACATGGAAGTACGTAAGGCATTTATCTTAAAAGAATATCAATCATGATACAATAGCATGGGAATAAATCATATAATTGTGGAAACCATTAAGCACATGATATGATTTCCATAGTATCCAAGGCATTGCTGCCAAGACCATCTTAATGGACAAAGTCCCTTTCTGAATCGAGTTCACTCCTCCTTCCAGTCCTGTAACACTGAACCAGATTAACTTACCGTTCCATCCATGTCTATCTAATGAGATATAAATATTTACCCAATGGATTGAAGGGAGATATAGGTCCCACCCATCTCATAATGAAATCATTCTTACTTGTGCCACAACATAAACATAAATCATTCATTATAACCTAAAGAATAAAAATGGGTTTCATAAACATCATCCCATCATAACATAATCCATATAAAACAAATGGATATCATTTCATCATAAGAAAAGTGAAACCATGTAAATCACATAGAAATTATACTTGAAACATACACATATGAAATAATGTCATCTTAGATGGAAAATGGATTTGATAAAGCACTTGAAATGAACTCTTGAGGAAAGTATCCTTTCTTCTTCAAAATCAATTTCATTTCACAAAATGTCCTGAAATTTTAAAAGTAAAATATTTTAATTAAAATATTCATGAAATCTTTTGGAGGAAGATTTATTAAATAAGGCTTTATAAAATGGTAAAAATCATTTCATTCTGTATAAGTTAAAAAAACATTCTCCTCGAACTTTTGTCAGAAAAGTCAAAAAGTACCTCGTAACATAAACAAAAGAAAGATTCCTTACATACCATGTAGTAAAAGTCAAAATGGGTAAATAGGAAATTAAACATTCATAAAAAACATTTATAAAACATGGACATGGATGATAACAATAACCCCAGTAAATACTTATGTATAAGCAATCTCGAATAAAAAATTAGATTTGCAAAATTATCCCTTACCTTCGGTCCGATATGCTTCGTATGGATCCGATCCTCCTGTATAATGATTTAAATAATGTCATTGAATTATTAAATAATCATATTCATTGTTATGATATCATATATGTTTCACTTATGACTTTATATTACCCGTTCTTTTGTAAATTCAATGTAAAAAACAACGTTTTGGGTAAAATCATTTCATTTATCGTATGTGTTTCGACTTGTCATTCTTGATATTATTACTTTTATCCTGATTTAAATAATTATAGAATGTAAACTATGATTTATATATAATATATATTCATCATATACATATATATTATAGATTGATAAAAGGAAAGAAATGCACCGTTAATGGAGACGGTAGGCCGTACATACGCATGAACGATGTTTTCGTTTCCTTGTTGAATTGAATGAAATTAAATAGATGACATAAATATATATATACATAATTATAGTAGCATTATTATGTCATATTTTTCATTATTATTCATTATATATACATTATAATCATTCTTGAATGGTTAATCATGGAAAATGAATCTCATCACATTCGTGGAGACGGTAGTCCCTACGTACGCACGAGTGATGATATCATTCCAATGATCATGGAATTGTATTTAAGTTTATGTATACTATTTCAGAATCAATATAACTTTACAATAATAATATATAGTCATTATTTACACCATTGTACTGATCCAATGAAGGTGGTGGTGGAAAATAGATTACACCACGGCAGGGAGACGGTATTCCGTACGTACGCACGCGCAGTGATTTTGTTTTCCATAGGATATATAGATGGAGAAATAAGGTTGTTTCATAATTATAATAACATATCAGTATATTAGTGATACTGATGTTATTGCTTCATAATGAAACAACTAAAGATGAATAATTGGATGAAGAAATAAAGGTGAAAGAATTGGTAACAGACATTATCTCTTCTTTGAAGCGCCTCTTTGTGACCTCATCTTAGGGCATTAAAATTGGTCTTTAAAGAAGACTAGAACCTCTAGGATGTTTCTATGGAAGTGGATAAGATAATTTTTCAGTGTTTTTTCAAGATTGAAGGCTCAAATTGGTGAGAGGAAGAGAGGGAGGAGGTTCCCTTTTATTAGGGAGGAGAGGGGCACCTTTGGAAAAACTAAAAATATTATTTTATTATAAAGTCATATTCGGTCTTTAATAGCTCCGAATTGAGTTATTTCAAAGCTATGGTGGGTATGGGTCAAAATACTCTCATCCAATCTAATTTATACAAGTTAAGGTTTCTATTTTAACCTTATCATTTAGATTTAACCTTATTTTAAATAATTTTACTTTTACCGTGTCTTCTTGTTTTCTTTCACTATAAGGTTAATAAACATTCTATTAAAATCAAAAAGAACCCCAAGTTGTTTATTTTTAATATATATAACATTTTCTATGTAATTTTACCGAACCCTATATTTTTAGGAATAAAATAACAATTAATAATATAATATTATTTTAAAAAAATATTTGATGTCAATTTTGACACTATTTGGTAATTGATTTTTGGGAAAATCATAACAGAATTATTAGTTCTAAAAATGTTAACTAAATAAATACTAACATGTCATATGAACCTATAAAATTAGTGGAATTCATAAAAACTCTCAAATTACATTTATTTGGGTATTTATAGCATCAATTATATCATTATTTCATTAATAATATAATTACTGCATCATCTTTTTGTATTAAATAAATTAAATTATTTAATGTCTAAAAATAATAAATAAAATACTATTATTTAGGAAATAGTTTTAGCTTTATAATTAATATTTATAGTTGAAATTATCTTATCTATAACTCTATATTAAAAATTATTTACTTATTAAACTTTGATTTTAACTATTTTAACCCTTCTTTAAATAAATTAATATTAAATGTCCTAATCTAATAAAAGTGGGCCTAAATTGTCATATTTTATTCCTAAGGTTGTATTTGGTCTAATTACACTTATCCAATAGATTTAAGATATTTGTTAGGGTAATAATAATATCATTTTTACCCTAACTTATCCTATTTACTTTTAACCGTGGTAAATGAAAGTAAAAAGTTACTATTCACCAAAAAACATTTTCATCTCATTGAACCAAATTTTAGTCCTTGATATTAACAGTGTCTCTCGGATTTTCGAAATTCCACTCACAAAAGCGGTAAAATTAATTTTTATGAAAAATTCAGTTTTTTATCTACCACTAAGTGGATTCACTATTCATCAAAAAATGAAAGTTTCCAGAAAAATACCAAAAATTAAGCCTAAGCTATATTTGATATTATGAATTCAAAAATGATGTCTATTTTAAAAAATTCAAAACATATCAGTTTAATTAATTAATTTAAAAATTATTTCTCTTCGTCAAAACAAATAGCGTGTTTTTAATAGATAATAACTATCAAAAGACTGACACTTGTTTATGTCTGGTTTAAATGTGAAAATACATACAATGACCAACATTGTATTAAATGGTAAAAATATATTCTAAATATACTTTAAATCCTCTCAAATTAAAAATTTATCACTATTAATTATTTCTATTAAAAAAGATGTTTTTAATTAAAATTTAGTAATTTTCACTATTCATTAGAATATGAAAGTTATCTGAAAAGTACCAAAAATTAATCCTAAGCTAATTTCGATATTACGAATCCCAAAATGAAGTGCATTTTGAAAGATAAAATTTATAAAATTTCAAAAAGCGGGTATTACTATTCATAGCAGCTAGTTCATAATTGTTGAACCCTCTGGGAATCTAGTAGTTTTATTATATTTTCATAATCCCAAATATGACTATTTGTATTTTGATAATTCCTATTTGATCAATAGAATTCTTTAAGTATTGATCTATTATTTTATGTTTAAATTATAGTCTTTTGGTTACTGGATGTTTGTACACTCTGACTTAACCTATTGTGCCAATAGAATGCTTAAATAGAACAGAGCTACTGATACAGTCTACCCCTACGTGAGAGCTACCGTTACAGAACAGAGTTACCAATACACCCAAGTACACTGATATGTTGAAGCTACTATTATCAAATGAATTCTACCGATACGTGAAGTTCCCCATTACGAAAAGGCTACTGATACGAAAAAGCTACCGATACGTGAAGCTCACTATAATGCAAAGCCTATCGATATGTGAAAGTTACTGATACAGACAAGTCACTGATACATCAAAGTCTATAACTACTGATAGAGACTTACCGCTACCGATATAAGACAAGTCTACCGCTACCAATACAGAGTCACCGCTACCAATATAAAACTATCGATACAAGACAGACTTATCGCTACCAAGACAGAGCTACCGCTACCGATATAAGAAGGTTACCGTTACATCAAAGCCTACCGATACTCGAAGGTCATCGATATGCAAGTCTACCGATACTCGAAGGTTTCCGATATACTAAGTCTACCGATATGAAAAGGTTACTGATAGAAAGGCTACCGTTACTCAAGTATACCGTTACACGAGAATCTACCGTTACTCAAGCCTACCGTGACATCTACCTACGGATATCAAAGCTACCGTTCCAGAGACAGAACACGACACTGATTTAATTTCTTTATCATAATTTAATATAAACAATGGTCATATCAGGTATATTTTATTACACTAACATTTATTTAATGTGTGTTGTTGGATGTCAGGGAACTGTACCTCGTACCTGCAAAAAGAAATCATTTCTTTTCTCAGAGCTCGTGCTTTAAATGAATAAAGGATGTGCTACTACAAAAAAATACTAGGAATGAACATAGAGACCAATATACCACAAGTTGTGCTGAAAGAACAACCGAGTGTGAATGCAAAGAGACGACTTAACTTACATGAAGAACTCATTCATTACAACATACCTGTGAAGATTTGAGAACAAGAACATAACACAAGAACTTCATCGACTACCTTTTTCTCTATCTCTACACCTGGAATTCAAGGAAGAAGACGACACACTGTTTTCCAAGAAAAAAATAGAAGAGGGATCAGAACCAATTCTAATCAATACAAAGAAGTCCAGAGCTTCACCACAATCACTAGAACCATTTCTAAACTCTAAATCTTTGCCTCTGTGATTTACTTTTTTCATTTTGAGCAGTGTGTGTTATCTTCTTTATTTAACACACACACACTGTCTCCTGTACTTTAACTGGAGGATCTATAAATCCTCGCTCAAACTCTTACATCTTTTATTTCCCACTAGGATAGTGGTATAGGTCATGCGCGACCTGGACAACTAGTTTGCTGTTGTTTTTGTTCCTACAGATAACAGTGGTAGAGGACTTGGACCTGGACAGTTTTATACTATTGTAAACCCCGATCCAGGGTTTGGATCACATTTATATAATGTTTTGAGAGGTTTAAGTCTCAGCTTGAGACTGAACCTCTTGGTTAAACATGTTTTTCTTATTTATTTTGAATGTTTGTTTTTATTCCACTGCAACCTACTTTAAATCCAAAACTATTTTCAAGTCACATTAATAATTAAACTCGCAAGTGTTTATATTAGTTGTAAATAAGTAATTTAGTTTCAAAAGTTAATAAATTCATCTGATTTGATTAACTGGGAAATAATCAATCCTTTAAGAACCTAACAGAACCATTATTTTTATATAAATTCACTATAGTTTAATTCTGTGTTTTATTTGGGGGATTTTAAGACAAAGTTTTTAAACAGAAATTTAAATTGTAAGTCAATTCACCCCCCTCTTGAGTGTCCACTCTGACTAAAAATTGGTATCAAAGGCTGTTTAAAATATTTTCTAAAGTAATCTGTTTTTCAACTGTGATTTTAGTTGTATTTTAAAGTTCTTAAAATTTCTGTTATTTCTAAATTTTTTTCTCTTTAAAATATTTTCTTTAAGTAAGTTATCATGGATAACAGACTTGAAGGTGTTTCTACCAATAGACCACCCTTTTTCAATGGCACTAACTAAGCTCAGTGGAAAATAAAGATGAAAATTCATTTAGAGAGCATGGGTTTCGATATTTGGACTCCTATAGAATCAAAATATTAAATACCTACTACTGTTAGATTCACTTGGAATGAAGCTACTAAGACAACATACAATAATAATTATAAAGCTATGAATGCTATGTACTATGCTTTAGGAGATGAGGAATTTAATAGAATATTTTCTTGTAAAAATGCTTATGAAATATGGGATACCTTGGCTTTTTCTCATGAAGTAACAACTAATGTTAAGGAAATGAGATTGAACACTTATGCTATTAAGTATGATAATTATAAGATGAAGCCTGATGAACCCATTTCTGACATGTATCTCAGGTTCAACGAAATTTTCAAATCAATTATATCACTGGGAAAGGATGTTCCATCAATGTAACAAATCATGAGAATTCCGAGATGTCTACCTGAAATATGGAGAGGAACCTCTGTCTCAATTAGAGAATCGTGTGATATTGGTGAACTGCAAGTCAAGGAACTAATTGCCAAGCTAATGATGTATAAAGAAGAACTTATGGTGAATAAAGAAGAATAAGATGAACCTAGAAATAAGTCAGTTACTTTTAAGACTTCAACTTCAAAGAACAAGGATAAGGAGAAGCTTCAAGTTATAAATGAGAGTTTAAGATGTGCAGACAGTGAAAGTGATTCTGATAGTGATGCTGATATGGATCACATTTCCAGAAGGTTTAAGAGGTTTTATAGGAAAAATAAGTTCTTCAGAAAATCAAATTACAAAGGTAAGTATGACAGCAAGGGTCATTGGAAGAAGGATTGGAAAAATACAGAAAAATGTGATGATGTTGTCTGCTATGAGTGCAAAAGAAAAGGACATATAAAAGCAAACTGTCCAAAACTGAAGTACAAGAAGAAGTATGAATACAAGGAAAATAAGTATAAGAAATCCATGAAGGCTACCGAGAGTGCTTCTGAGGATAGCTCTAGTGAACCTGAAATTTCTGAAACTGAACACAGAAATAAAGAAAACATGTGTTTTATGACAAACACATCTGAGGTAACAGTTGAAACTCCTGCTTTAAATTCATATTATTCTGGAGATGATTCTGACTCAGAAAACAGGTCAAAAACTGAACTATTTCAATATTGTGATATGTTAGAGGACACCTATAATGAGATGAATGACAAATACAAAGGTTTAAAGAAACAATATGCTTTAAATATTAAACATAAATCTGATCTTGATATTGAAATAGAAAATAATGCTCAGTACCTAAAATAGAATACTTAACTAAAATTATCTAATGAGAAACTTAAGAAAGACTTAGAAAAGTTCACAAATGGTAAAGATACTGTGACTCAGATTCTAGGTAAGTATATAACACCTAGATACACTACTGGTATCAGATACAAACCTGGACAAAGTAAAATTACCAAACTAAATTCATTCCTAAATCTGGACAGAATGTAGCTATTTCTAGAACTTCATATGCTTCAACCAATTATATTCATAGTTATGGATCTAATAAAGTTTATCTTTCAAAATCTATTGATTATGAAAATTTTATGAGACACATTAGACAAATCTGGGTACCTAATGTTTTATTGGATAACCTGTCTAGACCCAAGACAATCTGGGTACCAAAATCAGTTCCTGTCTAAATCTGTTTTGTAGGGAACCTTCTTGAAGAGATCCTATAGAAAGACTTGGTAGTTGGAAAGTGGATGTACAAGACATATGTCACTAGACTTCTCATGCTTCAAGAGTTTAGTAAAAGTTGATGGAGGGTTTGTCACTTTTGGTGATAAATCTAAAGAAAAAATCATCGTCTTAAGCCAGATTGGTAACACTGACTCAGTATTAATTTCTAAAGTTTTATTCATTGATGGACTGAAATATAATCTATTAAGTATTTCTCAGTTATGTGATTATGGTTTTTATGTTAAATTTGAAAACGATTCTTTTAATTTTTTCAATTCTAAAAATTCATTAGCATTTTCTTCCTTACGAAATGCAAATGTTTATGTTGTTGATTTAAATTCTTTAACTATGCAAAATATTACTGGTTTAAATGCCTTTTATAAAGAGTATTGGATTTGGCATAGAATATTAGGACACTGCAATGTACATTCACTTAAAAAACTTACTAGGATGAACTTAGTTAGAGACCTACCGAAACTTGAATTCCCAGCTGATAAAGTTTGTAATCCCTATCAAAAGGGAAAGCAACATAAGGATTCTTTCAAATCAAAGAAAGAAGTTTCAACTTCTCAACCTCCCAAGTGGGATCACATGGATTTGTTTGGTCCATATAGATTTTCTAGTTGAAATGGGAAGCACTATGTCTATGTTCTAGTAGATGACTATTCTAGATATACTTGGGTATATTTTCTAGCTCACAAAAGTGAAGAATGTTCTTATTTTGTTAAATAATCCAAGTTTGTAGAAAATCATAGTGGACTTAAGATCAAACCCTTGAGATGTGATCGTGGTCGTGAGTTTGAAAATATTGAGTTTGAATCCTACTGCTCACACAACGGCTATAGTCACAATTTATCTGCCCCTATGACAGCCCAACAGAATGGTGTAGTGGAAAGGAGGAATAGAACCCTTCAGTAAATTGCTAGAACCATGCTCAATGAGTATGACCTACCTATTTATTTTTGGGCTGAACCTGTAAATACATCTTGGTATGTTATCAATAGACTCTTAATCAGACCTATTCTTATGAATACCTCTTATGAGTTGTGGAACCATAGGAAACCTAAGGTTAACTACTTCATAGTTTTTGGTTGAAATGTCTTTATTCTTAATACTAAATATAATCTCTACAAGTTTGCATCCAAGTGTGATGGAGGAATTTTCCTAGGTTACTCTATTTCTAGTAAAGCCTATAGAGTTTTCAATGAGAGAACCAAATGTGTGGAAGAATCTGTTCACATCAAATTTGATGAAACTGATCCACATGAACCTAAGACCTCTCTTGGAAATCATGAAGATGATCTCTCTGTTTTGAACCTTAATGATAAGGACAGTGGACCAGTAGATAAAACATCCAGTTCTAGAAATTTTCCAGAACCGGCTTCTGTTGAACCCCAACCTGTAGATGAACTTGAAATCTCTAGTCCTACCTTTTTTAGACCAACTAGGACTCTAAAGAACCATCTTTTAGATGCTGTTGTAGGTAATTTAGATAGAGGAACACATACTAGAGCTTATCTAAGAAATCAGTTTGAACATAAAGCTTTTCATTCAATGTTAGAACCTAAAAGTATCAATGATTCTATCAATGATGAATTTTGGGTAATGGATATGCAAGAATAACTAAATCAATTTGAAAGAAATAAAGTCTGAGAATTAGAATAAAGACCTAAGGACAATTTAACCATAGGCACAACGTGGGTATTTAGAAACAAAGTTGATGAATCTGGAAACATCCTTAGAAACAAATCTAGGCTAGTTTCACAAGGTTACAATCAAGAAGAAGGAATTGACTATGAGGAAACCTTTGCTCCTATAGCTAGATTAGAGGCTATTAGGACCTTACGTGATTTTGCATCACATCTGAATTTCAAGTTATATCAAATGGATGTGAAAAGTGCTTTTTTAAATGGTTTTATTGTTGAAGATGTTTTTGTAGAAAAACCACCTTGATTTTAAAATCCTCACTTTCGAAATCATTTTTTTAAACATTCTAAAGCTTTATATGGTTTAAAACAAGTTCCAAGAGCTTGGTATGAAAGACATTCAAATTTTCTTATTTGAAAAGGATTTACAAAATGAATTGTTGATCCCACTCTTTTTATAAAAATGATTTCAAAAGATGTTTTAATAGTACAAATCTATGTTGATGATATTATTTTTGGATCTTTGAAAAATTCTTTATGTACTGATTCTTCAAAGGTTATGCAAAATGAATTTGAAATGAGCTTAATGGGAGAGCTTAAGTATTTTGTTGGATTTCAAATATTTCAAACTAAAGATGGAATTATCTTAAATAAAAGTAAGAATACTAAATATTTATTAAAACATTTTCGTTTGGATAGTATTAAGGGAAGTAATATACCTATGAGTACCACCTGTAAATTGGATATTGACGAAACTGGGAAACCAGTTGACCAAACTAATTAGAGAGGTATGATTGGGAGTTTACTTTTTCTTACTGCTATTCGACCTGATATTATGTTTAGTGTATGTATGTGTGCTAGATTTCAAGCTAACCCTAAAGGGTCACAGTTACTTGCTGTTAAAAAGTTTTTCAAATATCATAAAAGTACTGCTAATTTGGGGTTGTTTTACCCAGAAGAACATTCATTTTATTTAATAAGTTATTAAGATGCTGACTTTTCTGGATGTAAGTTAGATAGGAAGAGCACATCTGGAACATGTCATTTACTTGGAAAGTCCCTAGTGTCATGGTTTAGTATGAAACAGAACTCAGTTGCCTTTTCTACTGCTGAAGCAGAGTATATAGCTGTTGGTAGTTGCTGTTCCCAGATTCTGCGGATGAAACACACTTTACTAGACTATGGATTTAATTTTAAACATGTTTCAATTAACTGTGACAACACTAGTGTGATTAACATTTCTATGAACCCTGTGTCTCACTCTAGAACGAAACACATTGATGTTAGACAACACTTTTTAAGAGATCGTTATCAAAGAGGTGATATAACACTTGAATTTATAAGCACTGAACTTCAATTAGATGATATTTTCACTAAACCATTAAGATCAGAAAGTTTATGTTTCATAAACATGAATTAGGAATGATAACCTACCCTTAAACCATTAGAAACATCACCGTTAGAAACCTCACTGTTAGAAACCTCACCATTTGAAACCTCACCGTTAAAAACATCACCATTAGAAACCTCCCCATTAGAAACCTCATCGTTATAGAAACCTCACCATTAGAAGACCTCACCATTAGAGAATCCTCACCATTAGATAAACCTCACCATTAGGAGATCTCACTGTTAGAAGACCTCACAGTTAGGAGACTTTACCGGTACATCTCACGCCGTTTTAAACATCAGTAAATACGAGACTTCAAAAAAAAATTGATTTATTTTATTTATTGATCCTAAATGATATTAAACCGAGTCTAGACTCCACTCAATCTCACCGCAAAATTGTCAATTTAAATCCCTCCAACCTAACCCTCTCAAGCCGTAAAACCCTAAATCTCGAATCTGTAATGGCCCGCATCAAGAGACCCCAGGTTACCGATGGGAGTGGTGAGCCGAAAGTGAAAAGACAAGAAGCAATGAATGCTAGTACCATTGGAAGTGGAAGTGTAGCTCGAAGGAATCCAGTGAACCCACATCTCTCAAAGAAAGATATTGTCGTTGAGAAACAAATATGTGTAGAATGGCCCATGGAGAGCAAGTCCTTGGTTCTTAATGTTTTAGAAGAACAAGGCTGGACTGTGTGATTCGCGAACAACAATGGACCTTATTATCCAGGACTGGTGAAACAGTTCTATGAATTTTTTCATTTTGAGAAGACTGAAGAATAAAGCAGAATGATTTATTTTGTGAATGGACATGAAGTTTCTTTTACTTTAGTGGAATGGGCTAGGAACTTAAGAGTTCCGCTTGAAAGAGATTGTTCTTTCAATTCAAAATATGTTCCCTCAACTAGTGAAGTGTTTAATTATGAAGATGCTTTGTTAGAGATGACAAGATATGGAACTCCTAGAACGGTCATCGCTACAGAGATGACAGGGGAGGATAAACTACTTTTCAAGTTCATTCACCATGTGATTAGTCCAAGGAGAGGGGACTTTGTTACATCTGTTGAAGCATGATGTTAAGGTAAATATGTGTATATTGATTATGATTCAGATTGAGGATATGACTAGACCGAAGTCTAAGTCAAATGAATTGTTCTTATCAAAATTGATTTCTGTGTTGATGAAAGCAAAGGAGGTGGATGGACCTCAGGATGAAATGATAGTAGTTAAGGATAACTTCTGCATCACCAGGACTGTCTGTAAATACATGAATGTCAGTTGGAATCCTTAGAAGAAATCATGGGTTAATGATAATAGAAAAATCTATGACATGTAAGCTCTTGTGGATCATCCTTCTAGACCAAAGGATTTGAGGGATCCTGGTCTTGGACCAGAAAAGCCAAAACCGGTCTATAGTGATAATGAAGCTTAGCAGGAAGAGACATCGGACGATGAATGAGGAGACCCTGATTTTCTTCCTAGTCCTTTGCCTCAAAAAATCTATTATGGTGAAGCTATCTCTCTAGAAGAACTAGCAAAAATAGAAACTATTTTGAAGGAATATGACACTGAGACTGAGGAAGAAGAAGAAGAAGCATGTCAGTATGTTGTTAAGAACACCTCTGAAGAGGATGAAGTAATTGAATCTGATCAAGTTTTTAATGAAGAAAAGGAGGCTTCTGGTGAAGTAGATGATAAGGAAAATGAAGAAGAAGAGCTCAGTTTGAGCCCTCTGATAGACAGTACATTCCGGACAATGCCTGATAAAGAAGGAGAAGCTGCATCTGTCGATGAGAGAGTCATTGATGACTCAGAATAAATGTCTATTGAATCTGCTGCAGTTGTAGAAGAAGTTGTAGAATTAGATCATGCATAACCATTGGAGGAGATACCTCAAGAGAATGATCCAAGTGAGGGGGAGAATCTTGGTTCAGTATCATTGCAATATGACATTGATGGTTGGACATCAGATCCAGGATATATGTTCTTGGACTTTGTTATGGAGATTTGGATGAGGAAGACCAGCCCCTAAAGGAATCAGTTATCCTACCTATTGTGGCTAAAAATGTGGCAAATTAGGAGGACCTTGAGTCCTTAAAAACATAATTGAAATAAGTATTAAGGGAATCAGTGGCAGATATGGTGAAAAGTATGATTGAAGAGATGAAAAGCGTGGAGAAATCCCTTGAGTTATCCATTGAATATAGTGTATCTAGTCCTTTGAAAGAAATGATGGATGAAATTAAAGTGTGCCACACTCAGATTGAGAGTTGGAGAGGAGATGTAGTTTCCTTGAGACAATTGATTGCTTTTATGACCACCATGAACAGCTCTCAAACCCAAGTGCACACTAGTATCAAATATATCAAAGAGGTAGTCAAGCAATTTGTGGACGTTTTTGAGGCCTTTAAGAAGTTAGTCAAAAAACATCTGAATAGTCGAGATACACTTGTTCAGAAGGTAGTGAGTAGTCTGACTCAATCCTTCAAGGAGACAGTGACCTTCTCAATGAAACCTCTTCCCCTATCTAGCTCCAGTGTAATCCTTGAACAGATCCACACTATTATTCAGAAAGAATTGGATATGGCTAGTACCAGTGGTTCATCAGATACTCATATTCTTCCTACCACTAGGGAAGTTAGTAGTTTTGTTCGTGATCACCTACGGGTAGCTTCTTCTTCTCAAGAGGAAATCAAGAATAAGGTGGATGATTATTTTGAAATGGTTTATACCAAGAATCAGTTGACCAACCATTTCAAGATCTTACTGGAAAATATGAAGTTGCCTCTAGTTACCCAATACTTCAGAGAATAGGTTAGTAAGATCAGGTAGATTACTCCTGCTTTGGATAAATTCATTGAAAATAGAGATGATTTTGTGTCTGCAATGAAGAGAGGAGGAAGCATTATAATGGATTTCAGGAACCTGTTGCTGCCCTTCCTGCATGTGGATGACAGACTTGTAATTGTACCTCCTGCCCTTCCTGCTTCTGCCTCTAGGAGTACCCCTCAATTGACTCCAGCTCAAGCCATCAGGAGCTTGACACCTATGATCACTCAAAGGAGTACAAATTTCAGATCTAGTACAGTTTCTGTAGCTGAACCACCAGTAGTGCTTTTAGATATTCCTAATCCTTCTATAGAACCTGATCCTATATCCTCTTCTGATCCTAAGGGAAAGACTCCTATTCAAGCGGAGGATTGAGTGTTTCTAGATATTTTTTATAGGATTCACTTGTATTTTTTTTGTTTTGATTTTATCAGTGTATCTTTTTTATATTAATGAAATTCCTCTTCATTCTCTACTTTGCTAAGTTCCTATTACTATGTCATTTATTCTCTGCTAGCCTTTATCTTTTCTCGTGTACCCTTCTTTTTGTTAATCAAAAAGGGGTAGAAAATAAGAAAATGAGCCACTGAGAGAAAATAAGAATTGAGACCTAAGAGTTAACAAAGGGGGAATGAGAGAAAATAAGAAATGAGACCTAATTTCTTTTACACTTTTTCCTTTGATACTATTTCATTTTTTTGCATAAGTTGTGATTATCAAAAAGGGAGAGATTGTTGAACCCTCTGGGAATCTTATTGTTTTATTATATTTTGATAATCCCAATTATGACTATTTGTATTTTGAAAATCCATATTTGATCAAAAGAATTCTTTAAGTATTGTTCTATTATTTTATGTTTAAATACTAGTCTTTCGGTTACTGGATGTTTGTACACTCTGACTTAACCTATTCTCCCAATAGAATGCTTAAACAGAACAGATATACTGATACAGTTATGTCTACCGCTACGTGAGAGCTACCGTTACAAAACAGAGATACCGATACACACAAGTCCACCGATATGTTGAAGTTGTTGTTATCAAAGGAAGTCTACCGATACGTGAAGGTCCCCGTTATGAAAAGGCTACCGATATGAAAAATATACCGATACGTGAAGCTCATTGTTATCCAAAGCCTACCGATATGTGAAATTTACCGATACAGACAAGTCACCGATACATCAAAGTCTACAGCTACAGATATAGACTTACCACTACCGATATAAGACAAGTCTACCACTACCAATACAGAGTCACCTATACTAATATAAAGCTACCAATAAAAGATAGACTTACTGCTACCAAGACAGATCTACCGCTACTGATATAAGAAGGTTACTGTTACATCAAAGCCTACCGATACTCAAAGGTCACCGATACGCAAGTCTACCAATACTCTAAGGTTTCCGATATACTAAGTCTACTGATATGAAAAGGTTACAGATAGAAAGGCTATTGTTACTCAAGTATACCGTTACACAAGAATCTATCGTTACTCAGGCCTACCGTGACATCTAGGTACCGATATCAAAGATACCATTCTAGAGACAAAACCCGACCCTGCTTTAATTTCTTTATCATTATTTAATCTGACCAACAGTCATATTAGGTATATTTTAATACGCTAACATTTATTTAATGTGTGTTGTTGGATGGCAGGGAACTGTACCTCGTACCTGCAAAAAGAAATCATTTCTTTAGCCGGAGCTCGTGCTTTAAATGAATGAAGGATGTGTTGCTACAAAAAAAGACAAGGAATGAACATATAGGCAGATATACCACGAGTTGTGATGAAGGAACAACCGAGTGTGAATGAAAAGAGGCGACTGAACTTACACGAATAACTCATTCATTACTACATACCTATGAAGAGCTGAGAACGAGAACATAACACAAGAACTTCATCGACTACGTTTTTCTCTATCTCTACACCTGGATGTCAAGGAAGCAGACGAACCTCTGTTTTCCGGACAAAAAACAGAAGAGGACTCAGAACCAATTCTGATCAATCCAGATATGTCCAGAGCTGCACCGAAATCACTAGAGCCATTTCTAAACTCTAAATCATTGCCTCTGTGATTTACTTTTTTCATTTCGAGCAGTGTGTGTTATCTACTGTATTTAACAAACACACTATTTCATGTACTTTAACTGGAGGATCTATAAATCCTCACTCAAACTCTTACATATTTTATTTCCCATTGGGATAGTGGTAGAGGTCATGCGTGACCTGGACAACCGGTTTGCTGTTGTTTTTGTTCCCACAGATAATAGTGGTAGAGATCTTGGACCTGGATAGTTCTATACTATTGTAAACCACGATCCAGGGTGTGGATAACATTTACATAAAGTTTTGAGAGGACTAAGTCTCAGCTTGAGACTGAACCTATTGGTTAAACATGTTGTGCTTATTTATTTTCAAAGTATGTTTTTATTTCACTACAACCTACTTTAAATCCAAAATTGTTTTAAAGTCACTTTGATAATTAAACTCGAAAGTGTTTATATTAGTTGTAAATTTGTAAGTTAGTTTCAAAAGTTAATCAATTATTTTGATTTGATTAACTGGGAAATAATCAATCCTTTGAGAACCTAACAAAACCATTATATTAATATAAATTAACTACAGTTTAATTCTGTGTTTTATTTGGTGGATTTTAAGACAAAGATTTTAAACAGAAATTTTAATTGGAACTCAATTCACCCCCCTCTTGAGTTTCCACTCCTACCAGCAATAATAATATTATAATAATAAATCGTTTAGTGAAACTAGGTATTGCGTACAACACACGCTATTTAGGAAGGTCTTTATTGCGTGTAATTCAAGCAATGTCAGGGATGAATGTTGTGCAATCTCCTTTTGGTGTTGCGTTAAACAAAACACATTAATGAAATTAAAAGGAATATTTTTCTTAAAATATCGGAGTGTTACATAATGAGTAATTATTTTTGTTTAATATAGTACCATTAAGGTAAAGGAAACAAAATAGATTATACTCTATGCCTAAATGATCCTACAACCCTACCCATGCTGAGTATTGTGTGGGATCCAATATTCTTAGACATGAAAATGATAGAAATAATAATAATTAATGTATATTCATATGACCATTATGAAATTAATTATAAACCAGATAATCATGTGATGGTCTTGGTGGACCTAAAATATGATGAGGTTCTACATAAAAGGTATAAAATATTTCGGAGTTTAATTTGGATTAAGATGGAGTTGTAAAGTTTGGCACTTAGAAATGTGTCTCGTCAATACTATAACTGAGTAGGGAAATTCTTAATGATGTGCATAGATCATCCTTATCTATTCATTCAAGAAAAACTATATCATATATAGATTTGATATAAATCATTTTCTTTAATAACATGAAGAGGAATATTGTAGATTATTTCCCTGATACATAGAATTCTGACAAGTCATGATGGATGATATAATCCCAAGGGATTATGAAAATATTTCAAATACTAGTATGGAAATGGGAAAAAATAACTATTTATTTCTTTATAGGAATCCCCAGGACCCCTAAACACAATAAAACTATATGGGTGGTAGTCAACCACCTTACTAAGTTAGCACATTTCATTTTTATCAAGGCATATTTATCCCTTGAAGAAAAACCCCAAGACATACATATGGGAAGTGGTATGATTACAAGGTGTTTCAATCAATTTTATATATATCCAAGATCTATGTTTCAAATCATGTTTCTGGAGAATCTGTACAAAAGTGATGGATATATACAGGGGTTCTGAATTTCTTATCATCATCAAATGGATGGTTATTCTAAAATAATAAATCAAGATTTAAAATATATGTTGAAATCATATTAAATTGATTTCTAAGGATGGTATCATTAACTCCATTCCCTAATGGAGTTCTCATATAACAATAGTTTACAATCTTGTATCCAAATAGAGCCTTATGTGGCTCTATATGGGAAGCAGTGTCAAACATCAACATGTTTTGATGATGTTAGAGAGTGGAAATATAGGATACAAGATATTATCTAAAATATGATTGATTATTTAAAAATAGTCAGTTTTATATGAAATATGAACAAAGTCTATGAAAAAAATATGTAGCTAATCATTAATGAGAGCTGGAGTTTCAGGTAATAGAAAAATTATTCCTTCATTTTTCACTATGGAATAAATTCATAAGTTTTGGGAAGAATGGAAATCATATTATCTCATATATAATACCATTTTAGGTAATTGATTGTGATAGAGTGGTGGGCTATCAAAGAGAACTCCCACCTAACCTATCTCAAATACATTATGTGTTTCATGTATCAATATTGGAAAGTACAACCATAACCATAACATGTACTGAATCCAACGGTGGAACCATTGGAGAATAATATTTCATATGAGAATAATCTGGTGAATATAATAGATCCTGGAAACATTCCTCTTTGAAAGAAGAAAACTCATCAGGTCTATGTGTTAAGGAAGAACCATATATTTTAGTAAGCGACATAGGAATAGAAAAAGGGTTATGGAATAAAAATACCTGCAACTATTTTAATTTATTAAAATAAAATATTAATGGAGAAATTGATAAAGTGGGGAATAATGTAACAAAACAAATTTTTATTGATGAAATTACATTACCAAAATGTTAAAATCATTTTTAATTAAATTGTGGAAATTACATGATCTACTTTGTTGATTTTTTATCATTATAATTTGTAGTCTTACAATTTTTAATGATAAAAAAATCATGATTATGAAGTTATTAATATGTTTCATGTTTCTCTATAAGTAATATGATATTTGATCTAGGTGATAAATTTTTTTATGTATGATACCCCATTGAGATTGGCGTCTCCTACTCAATACACCGTAGTCTATGAATCACCACCAACATAAAAATACATCTATGTATGAGACACCACCATGATATGACACTACTAGAATGTCGTACCACTAATCTAAAAAATGAAAAATTCTATGACACTGTTAGTCGACATACCGTCAGGATTTCATGCTACCAAAATGAAAATTTATCTATGAACAAGATACTTCCAGGTGGCGAACCGTCAATGTCATACCAGCAACACATAATTTTGGATAATTCTAACAGACTTTCATACCCCAAACCACTATACTATACACATCAAGTTGAGATTATATATGAATAGTTGATATTTGGTGAAGCCTAAGACACCAACTATGACTTGCCCATATAAAAACATACCATGATAGTGTGACACCATCAGACCTTGAGAAACTTCTAGTATATGACACCGTCAGTCTCTAAGACGCCACTACTATTTTTCATAACTTGTCTTCTTGAATCACATTATTCTAAATGGTATTCTTATTGAAGTTAATTCAATTTACTATTTATCAATTTTCTTTTAAATTTTCTCATATAAATCATTGAAGAGAGTGTCAGGATATGCATTATTAGAAAGAAACTGATCCAGATATTCTCATTACTACTGATGATAATGGTGCAACATACTCCCTCGGGCAATAGAGAAGTGATATTGGATGAAGTGGACCTATAGAAAGCTAAGATATTGTAACTAATAGTATATATAAAGATAAAAAAGATTATAAACATTAATAACTCACAAACTAAAAAAATTTGATGAGAAGCCATACTATAAATTCACACCCCGTGATTTCCTTTAGTTAAAAGAACAGAAGTCCATGACATACTATTTTCTTAATGTTTTGAAGAAAACTCATTTCAAGATTCACTATAGAATAAAATCAAGAGTTATAAGACACATTACATAAAAATTATAATTTCTAAAACCTAAACATTTTATATTTCTCTGTTATATTCTTATTTATATCATTTTGAGTTGTGTGTGTCCATAATATATTTTACCACATGTATATTATCTCATGAATTAATTTGGATGATCCTCATAATCTTCTCAAAATATTTTCATATTTTTCCTCTATAGATTACAGTGGTAGAGGTCCTTCTGGGGATTGTATAGTATTTCTCCCATATATTTCTATATAATAGGTCTTGTGTGACCTGGACCATTTGTATGTTATTGTAAAACATAATATAGGCTGTGGATCAATATTTTTATTTTATATAAACAACTTGGTGGTAGTTGACCACCAACTAGAGAGGACTATGTATAGATGTGAGACTGTACCTCTTTTACTCATTCATTCTACTATGGGATTAAATTAATTTTCACGTTATGTATGCTTTAAAACTAATTTTTTTAACTATAACAATCTATAATCATTGTTAGTTTTTACTCAATTTTTGTTCATATAGTATTTAGATAATTTAAGTTGGTTTCAATGGATCTAATAACATTTTATATTATTCTTCTAAGACCTAGTAAATCATTATATAAATCTTTATAAATATTGAGATCTATATCATACCCCATATTTTGATTAACTAAGTTGTATGAAATTATTTATGGAATTTCAACGTAATCCATTTTACACAAAATTTATAATTGGGTAATCGATTCAACTCCCCCCACTTGAGAAAATCAGCTTGACCAGATTTTTTTATCAAAGTCTTTATATCATTAGTTTTCAAATTTTCAAATCTTTACAAAAATGGTATTAGATATACATTAAAGATCTAATTTTTTTTCATTTATAATTTCATTTCTTTAAAATTGATAATAAAAAAGAAGGGTCTTCTTTAAATAGGCCTCTCTTATTCATTGGAACAAATTTTGATTAATAGATGATTGAAATTGAAATGCATCTAGAGAGTATGGGCATTTAAATCTAGACAAATATAGCGAATAAATATGAGTTTCCTCTAACTCCTAGAGCTACTTGGGCTGAAACTTTTATGTTGCATGTAATAATAATTGTAGTGAAATGTGTTTTTGTATTTTTCATTAAGAGATGAAGAGTTCAACAGAATATCATCATGTAAAACAACATTTTTGATTTGGGACACTTTGTTTTTTTTCTCATGAGGGATCTTCAAGTTTTTAACAGATGGGGCTTAATACTTATACTTTTAGAATTGATAATTTTATGATGAATCATGATAAACCCATTTTGAAATGTATATTAGGTTCAATGAGATTTTCAACATGATGAACTCACTTGGAAAACCAATATCTAATAAGGATCAAATTATGAAACTACTAAGATGCCTACAGAAATGACTGAGAGTCACATATGTCTTAATCATAGAATCATGTGATATTATCAATCTTATAATTAAGGATTTTAAAGGAAAATTTTTATGTATAAAGTGAAATTAAAGGTAAAATGGGAATAAGATGAGGAACCTAAAATAAAAGCTGTATATTTATAGACTATTTCCCCTTGAATAATAAATGGAAAAGAAAAAGATAAAGTACATGCTGCTAGTTCCAATGATGGTGAATCACCTCCTGATATTGATGAGGAGATGGGTCACCTAGCCAGAATATTTAATAAGTTCTATTGGAATTTTATTTTTTAGAAAATCAAATTATAATGACTTGTATGAAAATAGGAAAAACAAACAAGGAAGATTGGAAGAGGGGTGATGATCCAAAAGAATATGTTTACTATGAATATATGAAGAAATTCCATATAAAATATGATTATACAATGTTAAAGTATAAAAATAAATATAATTATAAGGATATAAGATGAAAAGGGTATGAATACCACCTGGAGTGCTTCTAAGGATAGCTCTAGTGACTATGATGCATCACCAAATGAAAATCTAGACAGTTCCAATATGTGATTTATAACAATTGTCAATGTGGGGTCTGCTTTACCTACCATTTCTAGTATTTTTTCTATTGTTGAGTTTGATAATTCTAAAAATTAAAAAAATGATTTTGATAATATGTCAAATAAAAAATTATTAAAATACTGAATTATTTTATAGGATACCTTTAATAAATTAACGGATAAGAATAAATGTCCTAAAATACAGAACACTCTATATGTAAAAATAAAATCTTAACTATTTATAGAAAAATAAAAATAAATTTCAACAAATAAAATAAAAAACTAAACATAATTCTTAAAATGAGAAATTGAAGAAAAATTGAGAAAAGTTTTCAAACGTTTGAGACATAGTCAAATTTGTTTTGGAAAATAATGTTATAATAAAATATGTTAGATGAATATGATATGAGCATAGATAGAGAATAATATCTAAGATTACTTTTGTTCTTAAATTTAGACCTGAATGTTCAACTGCTAATCATTTTTTAAAAGTGCCTTACAAGGTTTCTATTTCTAAAATCTTTTAATTTGTTTATTGGAAAACCATTAAAAAAATGAAGGTTCACAGATACTTTATTACTATAATTTTTCGACCCAAACATATTTGGGTACCAAAATCATTTCTTCTTTAAAACATTTTTTATAGTAAAACTTCATGAAGACCTCAAGTAAAAGCCTATTGTACATGGATAGTGTTTGATAAAGGCATATGAAAGGATATTATTATTGATTTACGATCCCTGCAATTAATAATCATGGACATCTCACCTTTGAGGAAAATATTATGGTAATAGATCATTGGACTATGCTAGACTAGAAAAAATAATTAGTTTTTACTTATAAAGTATTATATATTGATGGTTTAAATCATAATCTACTAATAATTTCTTAGTTGTGTGATGATGGTTTTTATGTTGAATTTTTGAATGATGCTTGAATTTTTTTATTCTAAAAATGTTTTAGTTTTTAGTACATTATGAAATGAAAATTTTTATTCTATAGATTGAAATTATTTTATTTCTCAAAAGGTTTCATGCATAAGTGAATTTCATAAGAAATATTCTCTTTGGCATAGAAGAAAAGTCCATTATAACATTCAATCACATAGGAAGCTAAATAGGAAAGGTTTAGTTAGGGATTTAACTATGGATATGTTCCCAACTAATAAAGTCTATAACCCCTTTTAAAAAAGAAAAATATATAAATTTACTTTTAAATTATTGAAATATGTGTCAACTTCTCGACCCATTGAGTTTCTTCACATGGATTTGTTTGGAACTTCTACAGATTCACGTATTAATGGTATGAACTATGTTTATGTTATTATAGATGAATATTTTAAGTATACTAGGGTAAGCATTATAGATCACGTTATTTAATTTTACTATTATTTTTCCATGTATGTTAAGAATATTTATAATATTTGTGGAATTAAAAATTAAAACATTCAGCACTGATAATGGCTATGATTTTTAAAACAAAAATTTCGAATCATTTTTCTCACAAAATGGAATCCCTAATAAATTATAATCTCCTAGGACCCCCAATTGAATGGAGTTGTTAAAATAATTAAAAGAACCTTACAAGTGGTAGAATAGGCTATGCTAAAAGAACATTACCTACCTATCTACTTTTGGGAAGAAGCTATCAATATGTCTAGATATATCATCAATAGACTTTTAATGAGACCTGTCCTTAAAAAGACTCTTTAAAATCTACGATTCAATAGAAAACCTATGGTTAATTACATTTTCATTTTTGGTTGCAATGTCACCATTCCTGAAACTGAGGATTATTTGGACATATTTTCCTCCAAAAGTGATGAAGGGATTTTCCTTGGTTATTAAATCACTTAAAATGCCTATAGTGTTTTCAATAAGAAATACAAATTTTTTGAAGAATTAGTCCCTATAAAATTAAATGAAATTGATACAAATAAGACTAAGACCTCTTTATAAAACCTTGAAGATTATTTATATTATCTAAATTTAGTTTCAATTCTATTAGACAATGTTGTAAATCATTCATAGAAATCATCATATTTGGAAGAATTTAATGAAATTACATAACCTGATCCTGAAATTATAGAAGTGAACATTCCAAATTTATGTATATATTATTGAACCATTAAATAATATCATTTATATGTTGTTGGTGGTGATCTAAATATTGGAACACGAACTAGAGATTCTGTTAGAAATCAGGTTGAACATCAATATTTCTTATCTCAGCTTGAATCAAAGGAAATAAATGCAAATATTGATGATTAATTATGAATAATAGATATTCTACAAGAATTAAATTATTTTGAAAAAAATGTGTGGGAACTTATAAATATACCCAAGGAAAAATTTACTAATGTTACTAAAAGTAAATTTTTGAATAAATTTGATGATTTAGGCACTATAGTTAGAAACAAGGATAGACTTTTTGCATAAGGTTACTGTCAGGAAGAAAGGATAATCTATGAGGAAAACATTTAACCTATATCTAGACTTGAATACATAATATTCCTACCAACTTACTCATACAATATAGACATTAATATTCATCAAATGTGTGTAAAGAGTTCATTATTAAATAGTTTTGTAGTTTAAGATGTTTTTGTAGAACAACCGCTAGATTTCAAAACCCACATTTTCCAAATTATGTTTTTAAAATAACTAATGATTTCTATTTTTTAAAACAAGATCCTAGAGCATAGAATTATAGGTTCAATAGATTTTTGATTTTAAAAAGATATTGAAAAGGAATATGTAACCCTAATTTTTTCATAAAACAAATAAAAAAATATTTATTAGTAGTAAAAATCAATATTGATGATATTATTTTTAGATCATAAAAAAATTTATGTAATGATTTTCCAAAAATGGTGCCAAATTAGTTAGAAATGAGTTTGCTGGGAAAATATAAATTATATATTAGATTTCATTTTTTCAAAAAAAAATGAATTATTTTTAAATAAATATAAACGTAAATAAGGAATTATTTTAAATAATATTTAAATTATATCATGAAAAATGATTTTGAAGTGAAATTTTTTTGTATATGTACTTTTTTTCCAATTTATATTACCTCTATTACCCGATGCATGTTTTCTATTGGATTTTGATTTAAATTTCAGGTGTTAATTGAATTTTAGAATACATAAAATTCCAAGTGATATCAAAATGGAAAATTTTATATTCCCATTATACCTTATGACATGTATGATACTCCCATATCATTCTATATAGATCCTAATACAACCCTTGGCCTATCATATTTCAAAACTCTTCTTACCCAAGCAAAAACATTCCAAATCGATATAAATGACAAGAATGAAGGATCCTTCCATGTCATCACCTTCTATGTGAAGATATTTAATTAAGCATAATAAAGAGTTGAGTGCATCTAATCAAATTTCACTAGTTAATCTTGAGCTTTAAAATAGAATTATTTTACTAAAAATGAATGTTGAATTGAAGTGATGGTTTACTAGTAAGTCTATGGTACTCAATGTTCTCTTGATCTGAGGGTGGTTAGAGTTATTCTCATAAAATTAAATTCCATTCTACCCTAATCTGTTTTAAGTTTTATATCAGCATATAGAATTTATGTTTTATGAATATGGTGTTGATTCAGTCAGAGGTCATGAAGTATGACTAGTTTTTGTTTTTTCATCAATGAAATTGGATAAATATTTTGGATTTCATCTCGATGGAATCTATGACTACTACCAAGACAACATTCTAGAGGCTAGTGATTTTATCATATATTAGGAATATATATCTATGGTTATAGAGGATGGAACAACTATAAGACATGTTGCCTCAGAGTAGGATGAATAGTTTAGGCTACCCATTAAGTTATTACGTCACAATATTTTCCTAAGAAATGGCGATTTCACAAACATAAAGAAAAACACTTTTTATCTTCTTTCTCTTATGATAAAAGTTCATAATATAAATATGTATAGATATATCACGGTATATATGAGTGATATCACAAAACCATCCTCAAGATTAATTATTTGTTCGACCCAAATATTATTTCTTCTATGTTGAAGGACAATGGCCTGGTAGCTAAGGATGAATATTCTAGTATTGATTTTGGTGTTTCTATATTATAAGTGAATCTTTTTTAATGAAAAAGATTATATAGAACCCCTTTAAGATACACATGGTTGGAGATTTGAAGAAATTATATGTTGAGTATAGTCAGGTTGATCATCAAACTAGACCAAGGAATGAAGATGATACAGGCTTGGAGCCCGAATAAGTTGTCAAATGCTATGATTGGGATAAATAAGTATTTGTCGGTGAAAAAGAAGAAATGTCACCATATATTAATGAGGGTATTGTTTCCAAAATTGTATCCCAAAGCTTCTCATATTACCCTTAGAGATCCTAGTCCACTAATGAGGTTTCCAAAAGCATAAGAACTTTTTAAACGGGGTGAAGAGGAGATTATGGTATATGGAGAGTAGTAGTATAAGGGTTCCAAATATACTGAAGTAGATAATGATGAATATAATCATGAATAATGATTTGATATTGATGAAGGTGAAAATTATATAGAACATAATAGGGATGCAGATGATGAAAGAGACGATGGCAATGATTCTGATCCTAATGGTTCTAGTGACTGAACTAATAAGAAGATATTGGACAGGCCTCCATAGATTTAAGATGAACTTGAGAAGGGGGAGAAATCCCCATATGTGGATATATTTAATAAAGATCCAACTATTTATGAAGTTGAATCCAGATCTATTTCCACTGGTCAGGATGTTTTTTATTTTGTTATAGCTAAGGATATGCGAGTTATATATGATGTGGAACAATTATATTATAAAAAGATATATATTATTGAGGAATAATATATGAATTATTAGTTAGTTGATTTAAAAGTTAATAAGACTCTTGTGAATGAGAATGTGGATGGTGAATCCATTAATATTGTTTGAAAAAGGGATATTCAGATGTTAGATGCACCTACTATTGGTAGAAAGTTAGAAGTTGAGTATACTAGTGATGTTGTAAAAAAAGATGCTAAAAAATTAAAATAAATATCTATAACTGTTATATAGGTTGTAGCTGGATAAAGTTTTGAATTTCTCAAAAGTTTTGAGATAATGGTGGTTGAACCTAATATTGTGGTACTTCTCTCCACTATATATTTCTCAAATTTTAAACCAGATTAATGGATTGACCCTATGTAAGAAGAATAAGGAAATTACTCCAATGTATTAAAGAGAACACAAAAGAATGGGGACATAAAGTTCATACTGAAATTGATCTTATGGGAACATTTATAGCACAAGTAGATTTTTGAGGTTTATTAGAAAAATTTTCAACCATGAGACCTCCTTCACCTGAATGAGTTACTCAATCTTCCCATGTTATGGAATTGGATACAGTCAATAAATATGACTTGAATTTTTCTTTGAAAAGTTTCTTTTCTATTATGTGTTTGAAGATTCAATATCCTCTCTTGACAGAATTAACTGAGAATAGTTATCATTATATATTTAAGTTGGTTTTTATCATCATTAATCCAAATAGTATGCATCACATTTATGAGATCATGATTTATAATAAGAGGATAAGTGGTAAACTAGAATCACTCAAGTGTTTTATTGAAGAAATGAGATCTGATTTTAAATCTTCCTTGAATGGGATACTAAAAAGACTTGATGATACATATTCAAATAAATCTATTTTAGTTTCTCCTCCTCCTCCTCTAGTGTTTGATATTGATTAGATAAGGATGGTTTTCAGATATTATTTTTGATCTTCTTCATCCAATACTACCATAATGTCACAGATCAGCCCCGAGAGACCATGAGTATAATTATATATTATTCATATCATATTCTAAAGTTGACTACTAGATATTTCCATGAGATGAATGATAAAAGAGATATTATAAAAAAATCTATCAAGTTCTATATTTCTCTGATTTCTAACAAGATAGTAATGGATGACCATTTCAAATATGTGGATAAAAACATGAGGATTAATCGAGTGACTCTGGATTTCAAAGAACATGATAATAGATAAATGAGATGACTCTAGTATTGATCTAATTTATAGAAGGTAAGTCTTCAATATATAGTGAAATGGAATGATTTGAAAAAATAATAATGAATTTGTTAAATCTCATGAAGTAATTTCTTCATGTTCATGGAATATAAATTTTTGTTTAGAATGTAGATCTAATTACTCCAGAGTGTTCACTCAGACCACGCTTTGCCTGAGATCGTTGTCTCCATTGCCTACCTAATTACAAACTATTCTTATGTATCCAACTCAATATTTGAGACCCCTCAGACCAGTTGTTATAATGGATGATCATTCTTAGACTATATATGGACTCTCATCTAGTGTTCCTTATATCTTACCTCAGACTGATCCTGCTACCTCAAATAATGAGAAAGAGAAAGCTAAGGCTAAAGAAAAATCCCAATTAGACCCCTCTTCCAAATATTAATCCATTTTTATCTGTTGTATTAGAATATATATTTTTGATGGTACTTGGATTGTAATATATTTTTTCTAATCATGTTCAATTCCATTCTTCACTCTAATTCTATTAGTTTTCTTTTGTATCATTTTTTAAATTTACTATACTTATATTTAACATTTTTATTCTTCTAAAAGGGGGAGAATTACTATTGAATATTTTATTTGGATAAATTTATTATGTTCATTTTTCTAAGTTCTTTTTGATAATATCTATTTTTAATTTTTCTATTCATGATACTTACCATTGATATATACTCTTTTCATATTTCCCCTTGATAACATCTTCCCTTACTAGAAAATCTATGTTCTAATTTATAGTATTTGGGATATCATGTTGAAAATATTGTAATACTTTTGATTTCGTGATTTTTGATCATAAAAATGTGAATATTGTTGACCTCATAGTTTTAATGATCACAAAATTATGATTTTTATGTTATTAATGAATCTCATGTTTATATATAAGTAACTTATATTCTGAGATAGGTGATAAAATTGTCTATGTATGAGAAACCATTGAGACTGGAACCACCAAATCGAGACATTTTTTTCCATGACTCAGTGCCGAAATAAAAATATCACTATGTATGAACCACCTCAATGATATCAGACCTCAACAATGTCATACCACTAATCTGAGAAATTAACAATGTTTGAGACACAATCAGTAGACATACCATCAGGATTCAATGCCACCAAAACACAAATGTGGCTAAGTATACGATACCTTTACATAAGGCATCTTCAATATCATACGACCAACACAGAATTTTGGACAAGTCTAACACATTTTCTAACCACACACTGCTAGTCTAGACACTATTAGATGAGATGCATTAATCATAGTGGAAGTTTGGATATGTCAATGAAACCACCAATGCCATGACACTATAACGCCATACCACCAGAGCTTGACAATGTTAGACATTGAGATACCACCAGTCTAAGGCATCACCACTATTTTCATGAATATAATTTTTGGATCAAATAATTATAATAGTTATAATTATTTATTTTAATTTCATTTACTATTTTAGTTACTGTATCTTAAATGATTGAAAGAAATATTTTATGAGATGTTTTAGATGTATAGTACGAGGAAGAAGTTGATCCAGATATTCTCTTTGCTAATGCTGATAATGGTTTTGCACACTCCCTAATGTAGTAGAGATGTGATAGTGTATGAAGTGGACTGATAAAAAGATAAGAATTTGAGACTATTGAATATACATAGTTATGAAACTAATTTAAAACCATAAGATATCACTTATTGAAAACATAGGATTGGAAACTAAACTACACATTCATATCCAGTGCATTCCATCGGTTAAAAGAACATGAGTATGTGACACTATGTTTTCCGGAATTTTTAAACTTGAATCAAATGAATTTTCAAAAGATTAATTTGAAGAAACCAATAATTTCAAAACTTTACACCTTTTATATTTACCTTTTTTGTTTTATCTATATTACATCCTGAATAGTGTGTGTCCATACTATATTTTATCACATGCACACAATCTTCGGTGCTAAACAAGAATATACTTGATTTTTTATCAAACTATTTTCATATCTGTTTCTCCCATGGATAAAGGTGATAGTGGTCCTTATGTTTCATGTTTAGTTTTTCTCCCACATATAAATGCTGAAGAAGTCCTGTTTCACTTGGACATTTTTCATGATGTTGTAAAACCCAATACAGGTTTTAGATTATCGTGTTTATTTTTTATAAACTTCGTCATGTTTGGTGATCACAAGGTGGAGAGGGAAAAGTATCAACATGATATTGGACATCTTTTTTTAATAATCTCTACTGTGTGCTTAATTTGTTTTTATATTATGTACACATTAAAATTGAATATTATTTTAAATATGAAAATTAATTATAGTTTAATAGTTTATATTATTTTCTATTCATATTTTATTTTGATAAAGTAAATTGATTTCAAAGGATCCAATATTATTTTATATTATTTACCCGAGACCTAGTCAATCATTAGAGAAATCTTTAGAATGATTGAGATCCATATCATATTGTATATTTTTATAAACTGGGTTGTATTTAATTATTTTGTTGATTTCAAAATAATCCGTTTCAATCAAAAACATTATTGGGTACTCAATTCACCCCTTTTGAGATAATCACTTCAATCGGCTTATGTACTATCCGGTTAGGTTTAGAAAGATAGTTACACATCATAACAAAAGATAATATATTCATTTATTGTGATCATTATGATTAGTATATATTAACGATGATGAAAAATTATAAATGAATAAAAAAAATGAAATATATCAAATCAACTTGTTGGGTCACACCCTATCAATCCCATTCATTTTACATTATGAGGGAGATAGAATTACTAGAAATTTCCCTTTTCCAAGCTCAATATGAGATTCTATTAATAAATATTGATTGAAAAATTATATACCTGAAGTTAGAGCTCATTGATATCCTTTCCCACACCATATTAACCAATCCACCAAAAGAAAATATCACCATCAGACACTATACCGTTAGGTAATTCCTTGGTGTAATATATTGTTATGTATGTGGACCATAAGACTATGTTTTTCAATTTTTAATTTTTTTTTCATTTTTCATATAACTTTTTAATATTATTAGATAATGTGTTTGATGAAAATTATATTTTGAAACAATAAAACACTCATTATATATTAGAGAAATATATTTCTTCCATAAATACACACTTTTTGATGAATTAAATAATTTTTCACTAGAAATATATTATAGTAAAATATTTTTTTAAATGATAATATAATTTTTCAATGTCAATTGTAATTTTTATATGGGTTAGAAAACTATTATTGGAAAAAAACATGTTTTTTTATAATAAAATGGGATTATTTACTAAAATGTGTATACTTAGTTATTTAAGTAATTATTTTTTAAAATAATTATAATTTTTGAAATGAACATGTTGAATGTATCCAATGGTAATATTTTCATTATTTTCAAAGAAACATGAACATTTGGGTTAAAATTAAATACTATAGGATTATATGATGTGTATTATGAAATACTGAATGTGAAAAGGTGTTTTAATAAATATTATAATGGGAATCTTGGACCATTATTATTTTTCCCTAATGAATTAATTTTTTTAAATCATTGGTTAAATTTCATAAACCCTTAATGAATCCTCTAATACCTACATTATATTTTTTATTTTTAAAATACATTCATTATAAACCAGGATCACTTCCACATCACCTAGGGTATTATTTTAAGTATTTTTATTATTATCCAAATAAAATAATTAAATCCACTCTTATTTGGTATAAAAAATTGGAAAAAAACAATGATTGGTTTTTTTTATTGGATTACATTAATATATAGACTCAAAAATATATGTTTGGAAATTAGTAATGAAATATATTTTATTTTATCATTAAATATGTACCATAACACCAAATAAACATCACAAAACCCCTTTTTTATGATTTTACTCTACCTTTACCTCTCTAAATCTCCAATTAGGTTCCCTAATCACTTAATAAGATCCTCTGATTCTTTTAGAAGTTCCATCTCATGGGAAGGTATCATCTCCTTCTCCTCTTTATTTAAGACCCTTTTTTATTTATACTTTTTATTTTCAAATTTTTCATATTGTGGTACATTTTTACATATCCAACGTATTTTAATTATTATCTCAATGAGTTTAGTGTCTCCTTTAACATTTATTCATTGCTTCCATGAATAGTTACATACCCTAGTTATACTGTATAATTAACCTTATGATATTCCAGGACAGACATTTCAATAGTGAATACCCTTTTATATATACAATAAAAGTTATTACCCTAGTTTTAAAAATCCTTATTTTATTTTTAATTGGCATGTATATTACACACAATCCTTACTATTGGGGTTAAATGTGAAGAAAAAAATCTCTATATTTTTTGATATGCGTGGATCAATTATTCATGCACATGATATGAAAGTGATGGGTGGGACTAGAATTATACAGACCTCCAATGAAATGGGTAGTTTTTTCATATGTTATTCCTTGTACAGTGAATTTGAGGTTATAATATGAACACTATTTTAGGATTTCATTTTGATTATTAATGACATATGCTTATGATTTCATGTTATTTGTTGTTTCTGCATTCATTTGTTGACTTTATGGAACCATTATAAATCATTAAACATTTTACAATAATATTATTCTAAAACAACATATATAACTTTTATATTCCAATTTGATCACATATGCTAGATTAAATTAAGATATTCTCTATTTAATCATTTTTGGGCTTTATATTCCACCCCATTCTTATGTACATCCCAATGTTTTCCCATTCAGTTTTAGAAGAGAAAAGAAATTTTAAGGGGTTATTATAGAGTTTTAGTTTATTTATTTGTATTTATAGTGGATATTTTGATTCTTTATACCTAATTTACTAAATAAATTAGGCCTTATGATATTTTGGGGTTTTATTAAGTGTTCGCTGATGTGATAAATCATGAAATAAACAGTATTAATGATAGAGGTTTTAATATCCAAAATATTCATTTACTAAGTATTTGTGATATTTATATCATTGTAAATATTGTTGAGATTTTTTTACCGTGATAAATGTATAAGTACAAAAACTATTAAACCAAAACATACATGAGAAAAGATGAGGTTGTCACCCCGAACAATGATTTTAATAAATAATTTTTAATAAACTAGTTAAAAATGTTGTAATGTAATTCATATAATTAATAATATATATTATTACTTTTTTATAATATATTTATCATAAAATTATATTTATAATATAACAGTTTCCACCATTTTTTATAGGAATTGATATTTGAGGGATGGGATTCAAATCACCCATTAATTTTTGTCATACATGTCATATTCACTACCTTTATCCTTTTTATGGTGTACATAATAACTATAAATATAATTTATAATTATTCACTTGAATATTATATGGATTTAAAAAAATATATAAGGTTATATATTTATTGATGTTTTGACTCATAAATTACCAAATTCGTAAGATATTTTTATTACATTGTCATTTTTTATCTTGATTATTTATGATCAAGATTCTAATGATGAAATTTTATGAAAAATCTCTCATGAATCACATTATTTTTATTATATTCTATTTTTTTCAATATAATACATGTTTTCCTCTCATTTAACTCTATTTATGAACATAATTGTCAAAAATAATGTTTTTAAGGAAAATTGAATTTATTTCTCTCTTTGATGGAAAATAATTTTTATTCAATTTTAATATGTTCTAAAAATGTTTTAAATGATGTTTTTATCTTCTCATGTGGATTATTAAAAACATTTTTAACCAAGATTTACATTTTAAAGAATAGTTCATTTTTTATTTCATTTTCAGTATGTGGTACTTTTTAATTTATTTAAAAAATATGAAAAGAATGTTTTTTAACGTACACAACATGAATTGAATTTACCACCATTATTACCAATAAGTGGCATGAAGAATAATTTTCAAGTTTATAAGTTTCTTTAAAATAAAAATATTTCCCCTTTTTTTAAAATTATTATAATTTAATGAATTTATTCTAAAATGGAAAGGTTATTTTCCCGATGAAATATTCCATGTTATATTTTAAAGGAAATATCAATTATGATATCATATTTTGATATTACATATATGTTACTGAGGATACGTTCTAAGCATAATATAATTATTATTTTTATTAGTGTATTTTTATTATGATGTTCATTGTTTATGAGTCCCATTAATTTTCTATAGGTTATACTGTGATGAAGTTATTAAGTGTTTTGGAATGTTGTTTCATTTCTACTTGTTTTTATTATACATGTTTAAAGATATTATAGAACACATATATATTATTTTTAATATGTGATATGTGTTATTGAAATTATATATCCCAAAAATTAATTTGTTAAATATGAATTTATCTTGAGATAATAAGGGATGGAGTGAGGAGTGACCCTAATTTATAAAGGAACACTTTCCACCTTAATATTCATTATAGTAAACCATGACTAAGGATACAATGGTTTGGGGAGTATACCAATCTAATATGATATCTTTGGTAGTAATACTTGACTTCTGAGGAAAATATTTTCTATTCTTATTTTAAACCAAAAAAATTACCACTTATTCAAATGTTATGATCTCATAGATAATTTTTTTGATTTATTTTGGATTAAAGTATTTTGAATTTCCATGATTTATGTCATTATTTATGTTTATGATCAATTATTAATAGGTTATGATTTTCAAATGTTATATTCATACTATTTTTATATGATCATTTATATCTCACTTTATTACCCTTACTGAGAATCTAATCTAACCCATGCTTATGATTCCTTTCTACAATTTATAATGAAAGGTTTTATATATAATATTTCTAATATGAGAGATAATTGTGGTAAAATATGTGGAAGATGATTTAGATATCCTATATGGAATTTATATATGTATCTAAATTTCAAAAGACACTAAAACATTATGATTCAGCCATAGACTATAATTTAATATAACGGATATCAATCTAATAAGATTAAATATATATGTATGAAATGTTTACGTCATTATAATTGATAATAAGTATTAGATATCAACCATTTTCGGAATTGTCGTATAATTTTTTATAGGAACTATTTTTAATATTTTTAGTACATTTCAATTAGATTTATCCTTGGGGAGTGTTTGGGTTAAAAATTTGAAAAATTTAAGAAAAGGGGTTGTGCATGGTTGGCACACAGTTAGAGGAAACTATGCACCCCATCCGAAGATACCTAGAAACTGTGGACTGTAGGGGTTCTTAAGGATGGTTCATGGTTTTTTAATCAATTCACCCAAAACAATGTGTGCCTGGTTAGCACACTATTTTAAAAAACCACATTACCCTACATAGAAAACTATGAGTGATAATTTTTAGTTTCTCAAAAATTACTTTCAAATTCTCTTGAACCACCGAAACCTCCCCCAATGGGCCCAAACTCAAAACATAATGATTTTTGATGATTTAAGAGCTTATTGGAGGGATTAAATGGTTTTTGACCTCTATTATTCATTGTTCCAATCCTGAAACAATGATATTATACTCTTTCAGTATGTCGATCTTATCCAATGTCACTCTCATTAATGTTACCTCCATCCCCCGTTCTATTGGTGGGAAGTTATCTTCTAATTTTATAGATCTAGATATAGATTTGGTGAATATAAATATATTTTTATATATCTAGACAATCATTAAATAGATATTTGTTTTATTAATAACAATTTTTTGTTTTTAGATTAGGACTCCAATCTACGTCATTGTACTACTCCATTTTGTTGAATTCTATTAGGGAAACATTCATCTACAAATCATGGTAGGTGATATATTATTCAAATACATTAGTCTTGATATCGGTTAAATGTATGTGATTAGAGAATTGGTATGTTTTGTTTAGAAATTTAAATTCCATAGTTGAATTAATTAATTTGGTCGGTTAATTAATTTAGGATTTTGGGATTTTATTGAATAATAGAAATTAGGAAATTTTGGATAATTATTTTTTAGAATTTTAATTAATAATTATATTAACTAATTGGTGAATTAACTGATGTGATATATAAGATTAATTATTTGTATAATTAACTAATTTGATGAAAGTGATTAACAAATTATTGAATTAATTAATTTGAAAGATATGATTAATGAATTGAGGAATTACATAATATGACAAAACTAATTAATTAATTGTTCAATTATTTCATTTAAAAAATATGATAAATTAATTATGTAAATAATTAATGTGATGAAGGTAATGAATTAATTGTTGAATTAATTAATGTTATTAATATCGTTAATTAATTGTATAAATAATTTATGTTTTGAAATATATTTTTTAATTAATGAATTAATTAATGAGATATAAAGTTATAAGATGATTAATATTGATTAATATTGATTTAAAATATATAGTGAAACATGTAATATTTTTATTCTTGTGAATTATTGATATGTGTGGATAAAACACATACATATGCTCCCAATACCCATGTGAAATTGATTTATAGAAAATTCCCGGACAAAAAATAATTCTCTAAATACCCATAGTCTGGAAAAATGCAAGCTTGGGAATAATTTTATAGGAAAATGAATAATAATACAAATGATAATGATGTGTGAGACACAAGAATGTTGTTCCAAATACTCATGGGGTGTTAGAAATGATGATCTACACTCATGAGATTGTATTTCTATTATGAATCCAATTATGTATGTTATTGAATTTAAATGAAATGGATAATGAAATCCCATTTCAAAAATGAATTTTTAATTGATAATGTAAAATTGTTCAGACTCAGGGACTGGTCAACTAAGGTATTGAGGTTTGGTTTTCCATGGGAACCCATTGGATTATATAGTTATGTGAAGAATAATTTCTAATGTTATTATTGTTTACTATGTATTTTATTTATTTGATTATACCACTGCGTAAACTATTATCTAGATGGATTTTTTTATAAACCATTTATGGTGGCCAACATGGTTGTAAGCATACCCTACTCAAGCTTCTTGATCAGTATCTGAATAGACTCTATAGATGAAGTACCAGCTATGGAAAGAGGCCATGGGATAGATTTATGATTTGGGGGTGGATAATTGATGAGTGAACTAAATTTTTTTTGAAACTTTCTTTGTAGTCATCAGTTTCTTTATATTAGTTTCCATTTTAGACACATGACACATATTTTGGCATGGAATGTTTTTTGATTTTGTACATAAATTTTATTTCCATTTTTATTATCATGTGGAAGTGATTTTTATATGATGATATATACTTTTACCACTGGTTATATGTTTTCAATGCTTCATTACATTGATAAAATATGGTATAGTATCTCCATTATCAATATATAAGACCCTAAACGCATGTTGGTAGCCTCTGGTATATGGGGAGGCTCACATGAGGTAATGTGATGGACAAACTCAGATCATGATCAAGTGGCACCAGAGTAAGTACATTATAATTTGGCATTTGAGATCCATTTTTCTTTTCTTCATATTTTGTATTACTATTTGGTAAAGGTATGCAATAGAAAATTAGGAGTTGGGGCTTATTATGAACTCATGAATGGGAGTTTTAAACACATGTATGAGGGAAACCCCAAGTACTCAGGGAGGGATTGTTGTTATTGTTATTTGCTATAACAGTTAAATGCTAATTCATATTTGGTGACACAGTTACTGTGTGATGTTAAATATTGTTTTTAAGGTTTTTAATAATTTAATCACATCTTGGATTGGAATGATACTTTATTATTCATGAATCATTATAAGCACATAAGATTATTTGTGTCCTGCATCATTTTTTCTAGGCATGGAATATGAGTTATGGGTATGTTTTTAAACTTCAATTGTTTTATTTTACTGTTAAAATAAACTAAAAACTGTGCCTAATTTGAAGTTGAGTATATTAAGATGACTAAAAATGTGAATAAATAAGTTACTAATGAAATGTTAATAATGGTAATGTGTTTACCCTTGATAACCAAAACCTATGTGTAGGATGTTCATGGGTAGTGATAGAGACTTGGTATTGAACTTGTGGAAAGATTTGGAAAAAATAAGTGTTTTCAATATTTTGTTTCCAGCATATACAAATATGTTTACTTTGGGAAAATTATATTAAGGTTCTTGTTTGGATTTTAGATTTTGTGCCTCCACAATAATGATTTTGGAGAGGAAAAACTAGAGGATATAAATTGAGATTCGTCATTTGTTGTGGAGCATGAGGCACTCATTTTTTTGGGCGAGGAAGTTAGGGAAAATTAATGAGGGAACATCACTCTCTTCATAAAATTCATGGAAAGAGACCCAAAATGGGTTGTGAATATCAGGTCTAATCTGAAGAGGGGGTTTTGTTTCATTAGCCTCTAACATTTACTAGAGAGGGTGGAATTAAGTGAGATGAGATCTTGATGATGTTCATATAGACTATACTTCAACACATGGATTATCATAATAAGAGGAGGGATAAATGGTATTCATACATGTTACATGGACAATAGAATCATTGGTGGGACATACAAATATTGGATGGATATCTAGATGGTGTGGAATGGAAGGAATTCCATGAAAGGTTCCTAGATCACTTTTATCCAGACTTTATATGATTGGAAAGAGAAGTTGGGTTCATAATATTAACTCAGGGGAATATGTCAGTGATGAAAAATGATGGAAAATCCATATATTTATAGTGATTCTCACTAGAATTGGTAGGCGATTAGTCTACCATGTAAAATAGGTATCAATAAGGGCTTAAATGTGAGATTATGTCCCATGTTAATATATTCAGCTGGAAGAAGTTAATAGAAGTTGTAAATCATGCTCTCATATCTGATTGGATTCTAACGTAGGATTTTAGCTGTGAACATGTCTTTTATAATATATGACCAGGAGGTGTGGATTCTAAGAGAATAAATCATAGTTATGAGAACTTTATCTAGAGTAGTGGAAAACAATGTGTCCAATAGTAGGGATCAGTCACTCAAGATCATACCCAATCCATTTTCGACCAACGTATTTGGCCCGTACAAATTCGTAAACATGGTTCCCAACCAACATTGGTTTGTAGAGCATGCAACAAGATGGGACATAAATAGAGGTTCTATATGAACACTAAAAATCTAGTTAGTGATGTAGGATCTTGAAAAAACATGGGTGCAAGATGGGGATATCCTACACTATATCAGTATGGAATCTATAATTATATTTTTCAAGGCTATAGAGGTAGTGGATATGGTGCTTCTAAAAAAGAGTTACCACACCAACATAGTAGTCAACTCTGTGGATTCAGACTGCGTCACAGGGATGAGGGGAAGGGAAAGTACATGCAATGAAACCTAAAATTGTGAATAGTGATACTGGACCATAAACTATTAGTGGAAGTATTATTATAGCCTCTACAGAAGATAATGACTTATTTGATACTATTTCATATCATTACATTATATCTGCAAATGTTGTTAATGGTATATTCCTGGTGGTGGATCTGGGGGGTGTAGTTGAGACTATAGATACACCATTGGGGGTATTTTCTAGAGACATGTGTTTCAATAGAGGATGTTATTCCAAGATGACATAGTATTTTTTTTCTCTGGGATCTCTTTAATCTTAACATAACACACTTTTTCATAATTATGGGTATGGGTTGGCTAGTCACATACTGAGCCGACATAGATTGTTACCCCAAGAGAGTAATTTGTATTTCTAATAAGGGTGACCATTACATACATTATGAAGAGTGGGATATCCATAGTGGATATGAATGGATAATTAATTAGTAAAAATTAGGGATCTCAACATCAGTTTGTAGTTTTTTGTGGGATGAAAGGGTGTTAGGAACAATGTCCTTAAAACTGTATTGAAACTGTTTCATGAAATATTTCATAAAGAATTACAGTGGATTTCACCTGAGTGTGATGTAGAATTAACTATTTAACTCATCATAGTGGATAATATATTATCAATTTAACTTTAAAAAATGAAACTAATAGAGCTTCATGATTTTATGACTTAAATAGAGTACGTGGAAGATCAAGGGTTTTCCACCTGTGTATGCTTCATTGGGGATCACATGTGTTACTCGTGAAGTAGGATGGATGGATTTTGCACATGTGTGATGACTAATGGATGTTTTACAAGATTATTATAACATACCAGTATCCTCTTTCATGCATCGAAAATATTTTTGAACAGTTGAGGGGGTATTATATGTTCTTAAAGATCGAGTTGAGATCAGGGTATCCTCACCTAAGACTTTAGACTTATGACATATCGAGGAATGATTTCAAAAGTAGGTATAGACTATTTGAGTTCATCATAATTATTTTTTGGTTGAAGAATATACAAAAGTGTCTCTGGATTTTATGAGAAATATCTTACATCCATACATGGATCATTTTTTGGTGGTGTTTGTGGATGACGTCTTGGTGTACTCCAAGACTCATGGGGGTCATGATCAACATATTTATATTGTCTTGAGTACACTGAGGGAGAATCAACTATATTCCAATCTATTTATGTTTCCATTTTAGATAGATCTAGTACAATTTTGGGGACACCTCATCTCATTGAACGGTGTTCCAGTATACCCAAAAAATCTTTAGGTAGTTGTGTCTTAGGAGAAGTCCAAGAATGTTTTTTGATATATGAAGCTTTTAGGGGTTACTTAGAAACTATCAGTGATTTATCTTGGATTTCTTCATTTTGTTAATGCCGCTTGGATGCCCGATAATGTTTGATTGGTTAGAATCATGTGATAATTACTTTTAGGAGTTAAATAAGGGCTTGAAAATGAAACCAATATTGATCCTACCTTAGTCAGTTGCAGAATATATTCTGTATTTTGATACTTCTAGGATTGGTCTTGTAGTTGTGTTGATACCGATAGATTGAGTTTCAATATATGGGTCTCAACAATTGAGTCCAAAAGAACAGTATTACCATGTACATGACCTCAAACTAGTATCAATGGTTTCTCATTGAATAGTTGGTGGAATTACATGTTAGGAGATAAGATTACAGTGTTTACCAATCCATAGATAATGAGGTACATATTTTTATAATGAAATTTTAATATCTGATCAAGGATATGGATGGAGTATATTCGTTAACTTTATTTTGAGCTAGGATATACTCAAGGAAAGGGAATAGTGTTATTGATGATTTGAGTAGGAAAACTATGACTCGTGAAGTTCATGAGTCTAGTGCTGAGTGGAGGATGATGAAAATACTAGATAAGATGCAGGTTGTGGTCTAGGAGTGTATGAAGTAGATGAATCATATATCAGTTTTAGTAGTGTCTACACTTTTGATTCAGATTAGATAGAATTAGTATAAGGATTCAGAGTTTCATACCATGAGGGAAATACTCAAAGTTGGGGAGATGCCTTCAAATTGGAGAAAAGAAAAGGACAAGATCTACTATGTCATAAATCGGTCTTTTGTGCCTACGAACAATCCAGAGGTTTACATGTAAGAATTTAATGCCTCAAAGTGTGTGGCACATCCATGATTGACCAAAAAATATTTTAAACTACGAAGACAGTTTTGGTATATGGGCATAAAAAGGGAGATATTAGGGTTCATGACATAATAATACACCTATCAGTAGGATAAGGTTGAGGATCAATGACCCAGAATCTTTCTATTGCTAATATCCACCCTATAGTTAACAAGAGATGATGTGACCATGTACATTGTCGTTGGTATCTTAAAGACAGAGAATAATAATTACACTATCTAGGGTTTTGTGGATAAACTGCTAAAATTATCTCGTTTATTACCTATATGGTTGACATTATCAATGGATTAATATGGTGATTTGTATATTTGGGAGATATTTCAACCATATGTGGTTCCATTTACTATATTTTTTAATTATTACTCATGATTTACTTCATTCTTTTGGTAGGGATTGAAGTAGGAACTCTGTAAAAAAGATTTATTGAGTACATCATTCCACCCATATATTGGTTGTCTATCATAGCATAGTATATATATTCTTGTAGATATGTTGCGGGTGTGTGTTTTTGACTTTGGTGTTTCTTGGAAAAAGAACATGGCATTAGTAGAATTTTCCAAAAACAATAATTCTAAAAAAACTATATTTATTGAACCATATGAGGCTCTTTTTGGTATGCCATGTAGATCACACACATTCTAAATAAGGGTTGGTCAGTCAGGGTTATAAGGACCAAGTCTTATACATGTGACATCAGATAAGGTGATGTTGATTAAAAAATGTATGACTACGTCTCATAGATGGAAGAAATCGTATGATGATGGAAAAATATGAACCCTATATTTTAAAGAGGGTGATCATGTATTTCTCTATGTGTAACCTAGGTTGTGTCACCACATGATAAAAAGATAGGGAAAACTAGCACCCATATTTATTGGACAATTTGAGATAGTAGAGATAATATGGCCAGTGGAGTACCGATTGGATCTTCTATAGAAATAAATTGTTATACATGATTTTTTTCATTTATCGAAACATTGAAAGTTTCACCCCGACCATTTTCATCTGAATGATGTAGATGATGTTGATCTTGAGGTAGAGAAATCCTGTAAGGAGTATCCTATATGTGTGTTGGATGGCTGTGAGAAGGTGTTACAGGGATATACCATTCTTATAGTGCATGTATTTAGGAAAAATTGGATTTTGAATAAGGAATCGTGGGAAAGGGAATTATATATAAGGGATTAGTGGCACAATAAATTTGACTCACAATCACAGAGTTGCTTGGGAGTGCTACTCAAGGCTGAGCTGTTATAATGTGGGGGATTATAAGATCCCAACCTTATATGGAGTTGTCGCAAACTTGTTTATTGTTACTATTTTGTGTAATAGTGAGTAATTTATATTTGGATTTATCTTGGGATGTTTTGGGTGATAATTAATTAAAATGGAATAAAAGGGGTTGTGTACAATTTGTGGATGGTTAGAGAAAACCATGTTCCCCACCGCAAGAAACCATAAATCCCTGGATAGTGGGGATTCACACAGTTGGAACATGGTGAAAAAAACCACACACCAAAAAATACAAACTATGAACTTAAAAAAGAATGGGAACATGATTGGTGACATGTTAGGGATAACCATACACCCCTGCCTGGGAAATTGTGCATGATATTTTTTAATTTCCCTAAAATTGGTTTTAAATTCTTCTGATCCCAAAAAAATTCTCTATTTTACCCAAACACAGACCATTATGATTTTTGGTGATTCCATAGCTTCACATATGGATTTTAAGGTCATCCAACCTCTATTCTTCATGACTTATAGACCGGCGCATATATGCTCTCCTCTTCTAGTATGTAGGTCTTATCCTGATTCTTTCTCGTTCACCATCCTCCTTCCCTCGTTTTTTGGGAAGATATCTTAAATTTTCAATATATATATCTAGATTAGGTGAATATTGATCTAGTATTGTTGATGTCTATCAAGAATAAAGATATCTGCAATTCATAATATTTATTTCATTTTTTTAGATCTGGACTAGGATCTACATTATTGTGCTGCATGATTTTTGGTAATTTTTTTGGTCGATCATTCTTTAATGAATTGAGGTAGGTGTTCAATTATTCAAATCCCATAGTATTGATATTATTAACAAGTAAGTTATTATACAATTTATATGTTTTTTTAGCCATTGAAATTCAATAGTTGAATTAATTAATGTGATAAATTAATTAATTGATGAATAAGGTATTTTATTTAACAATTTAAATTAATAAATTTGGGATAATTTATTGAAAAATTAACTATTAGAATATATATTAATAATTAAAGTAATTAATATTTGAATTAATTGATGTGATAGAAACGATTAATTAATTTTAGTAATAATTAATGTGATTAAATAATTTTTTAATTATATAATGTGAAAGATTAAATTAATTAACAATAGAATAAATTAATTTGGTCAATTAGTTGTTTAAATAATCAATGTGAAATATATGATTAATTAATTTTCAAACTAATTAATTGTATGAAGGTTATTAATTAATTTTTGAATTAATTAATGTGATAGCTATGATTAATTAAATATAGAATTAATTAATGATATAATATTGATTAATTAATTATTGAATTAATTAAATTTTTTTAGAGTTCATAGTGGATTAATTTGGATTAATATCGATTGAAATGATATATTAAAGCATGTGATATTGTGAGGCATGATAATGAATGATATTTGACTATGGGACATATACAAAAGCACCAAATACCTATGTGAAATTTACAGATAAATAAATATGGGACACTGACTTACAAAACAAATATCAATAGTGTGAAAATATTGCAAGCTTTCAAATAGTTTTATGGGATAATGACTGAGGAAATAAATACCCATGATGTGTGATACATGTAGTAATTATCATAAATATCATGGTGTGTTATACACGGTGATATATCCTCATTATATTAGCATTGGATTATATATCCAATTAGTCGTGTTAGTGAATTGAAATGAAATGGAAAATGAAATAACATTTATTAAAAAAATTAATTGATAATGTGAAATGGATTAGAAAATGGAACAGGCTAGAATATGTATTGATGTTTGGGTGTCTATAGGATCCTAGGGGATTTTTTAGTTATGTAAATATTAATTAATAATATAATGATTGTTTTCTCATTCATTGTATTTATTTCATTATAAAAATGCATGCCACATTATCTGACAGTATATTGTTTTGGAAAATGTTGGTGATGGACAACTAATTTTTACTCACACCCAACTCAATCTACCTAATCAGTACCCTTATAGACTATATTGTCACAGTACATCCTTAGGGAAAAGGAAATGGTTTAGATTGTGGATCTGGGGAAGTATCTTGGATAAGAAAACTAGACATGGTTTGGAACCCGCTTGAGAGTCATTAGTGTATTTATTATATTTTTCATTTTCAAAACATTACATGTATTTTGGTGTGACATGTTTTTTACCATATATTGGATATAATATTTCATGTTTGACTTACTAGAGAAGTTGGATTTGTCCATGTTATATATGATTCCACTATTTCTTATTTGTTTCTACCGGTGTATTATTACGATAAAAGAGGGAATAATCTCCCCACGATTGACATATCATGCCCTTACTGGTAGTCAGTAGCCTTTATCATATGTGGAGGCATCCTTGGGGTTATTTGACCGCCTGTCTTGGGGAACCAGTGTGTGAAATCTAGGTCGAGATGTTACAATGGGTGGGGTTTATATAATAATTCGTGATTATGGTTGGAAATATTTTGGGAAAAATGTAGGGATAAGTCTAATTATAGTATAAAATCATAATTTTTTTTAATGAACCTATATTACCAAGGTTAAACATATATTTCCAAATATTGGTATGAAGGGTTCATGATTTAGACATTCTGAGAATGGTATTTCATGATTTTATGATACCTCACCATGATTGTCATAGCATTATGCTTAAACATGTCTTTTTTCTTTTTAGTAAATTGCTAAAACTAGGAGACATCAAGCTAAAAATGAATGTAATATATATTTAAATTATTTTCCAACTATGAAACAAAAATATAAAAAAATTTTAATGTTGAATCTTGTTTTTATGCTTATTAAAATTTCTCATACCATGATTGATGATGAGCATAAAAATGATCAAATGAGGGAAAGATGTATTGTTGAATATTCAATGAGGTTATATCCAACTTATATTAGTTTGTCTTATGATCCACGTTTCTATTAGTGATAGATCATCCCCATTGAGAAAAAATTTTCAATTCTGCAGTGGTCAAAACATAATTATGTTGTCCTTTCCGTTTAACATTTTAGTGGAGAAGTAGATCGATGATAGAGTATTAGTAAGAATAAATATTAAGAGGATGAAATTATATCCATAGAATGAGATAATTTTATGATCATATTTTTCATTAAATACATCACCAGTAATCATTATATTAAAATAGAGGAGGAATTCCATGAACATTATCAGAATAATGATGAATTAATTGGAATCCATGAGGACAAACTTTTCAAAAATTACAGGGTATTCTTCTTGTTTAATCATCATCCATATATGAAAAAGTGAGCAATTATTATTTATATTAATACTAAGTGTTGAGAAGGAAGTAACTATAAGAGACTATAGTGGCCATGAATAAAATTTATTTCTTGTCAATCATGGTAGAAATTGAATTTTGAGATTTGCATCATTACCACAATTTTGATGGGAAAAAGATGTGGGGGTCGCATGAAAAAAAATCTCATGATGGGAAGAAATTCAAAGAATCTACATCACGAAAAAATGTGGGAAGAATGGAAAATGGAATTTATTCAATGGAATTGGGATGTTCTTTAAATTTCAAAATTATTTTCATTAAGTCTATGAATATTGAAGGGATATGTATTGGGAAGTTAATGAAATCTAAGAATAAAATATTCCAACTAATTAAATTTACCATGCTCAAATATTTAATATTACAAGGGTATGGTCATTATACAAAATAATAAATAAGTCTAACGATTTGGGATGATGACCAAAAAAATCAAAAAATATAAAAAAGGGAAATATCATGTGATCATGACATCTAATGTGGGTTATGATAATGGTTTGGTGAGAGGTACACTTGTCATTATCATTAGTAATACTAATATATTCTTTGATTCATATTCCAAAGAAACATTTATGTCTATTTAATTTTAAAATGGAACTAAATTAAAAAATTAATGATTTGATGCTAAGTTATAGGTGGAAAATGTCATGGTAACATGGTCACATCTCAAGTCTAATGTTCTTATATAATTGAATTTATTTGGAAAGTTCATGTTATAAATATTTTTAATATTCATTGAGTTAAATTTTATTATATTATAAGAATTATATATATTTATTTATTTTGAGGACATATAAATTTTCAATGAATGGAACCCACATTTCATATTTTGAATGAACCTATGATCATTTATGTTGTGAAGATGAATAAAAACTTCTAAATGATATTAATTATGTCTTCTGTTTTTTAATTCATATATATGAAGGGTATCTTTATCATATAGTTAGGGAGAAACATAAAATATAAGATATTTTTATTGTAAGGAGTTTTTTTTCTTTCCAAATGAATTACTAAGTCTTCCATTGAATACAAGAGTTGAATTTTTAATAGAACTGTAACCTGGTGCTACAACTAATTCAAATACACCTTATACAACAAACCCAATTTAGTAGTAGGAATTAATGAAGAAACAACAATATAATATTAATACTGTATTCATATTCCATAGTGTGTCATTATGGGGTGCTTCTGTTCTTTTTGTTATGAATAAAGACGGTTCAATGTTTCATTTCATTTATTATCAGGAACATTATTGGTTCACTGTAATGAAATGTATCCTCTTCCCCATATCGTTGTTTCTTATCAATTATAATGATCTCTACAATTTTATATGATTTAACAAAATTCATGATTTCATAAATTGATGGTTTAGAAGGAGGATATACGTAACAAAGCATTTCATATGATGTATCATCATTATAAATTTATGTTGATGTCATTTTGACATAATAATTTCTTTTCCATCTTCATAGATTAAATGAATATAGTCTTTATAGATTATACTATTTAGTTTTTTGTATTCTTAATAAATTATATTATTATATATTCAAAGAGAATGGATGATCTGGAAGATAATTTTATATTTTTTCTAAAGACCTTGAGGAACGAGATTTTTTCAAAAAAATATATCATGTATGAATTTTGACTATAAATATATTTGTTTATTTTTAATACAATCCAAAAGGTGGTCATATCAATTGATTTTCCAAAGAAATAAGTTATTGATAAATGGTTTATGATAACCACTGTAACTAAAATATATAATTTTGTTATATTGGATTGGTATTAGTGATGTATTGAGATACATTTCTCATGATTTTCTAATCCAATATCCATGTTGAATTATAATAGAGTTATTTTATTCTAGATATATGAATTTTAAGATAATTTCAGTAAACTTGACAGAAATATGGTCAGTGAACCTAAGAATATATCACCTTGTATTTTATCTGTTTTTGTGATATTTAGTGATGCATTAAATAAATGACTATAATGTTCCATTATACAGAATTATAGTTGTATAATACACCTCACACTATTTGGAAATACATGAGAAAAATTAATTGATTGATTATTTTGAGGTTTTAAAAATGTTTTTTTCATTGAATATATGTATGTATTATATTTATTGTGAAATTTACTTGAACATGATCTATTCTATAGGTTCATACTTCCATGTATGATATTTATTGTGAAAGGTGTGACATATCTACAAATTATATTTGTTTGATGTATATATTTTAAAAAAAATAGTCGAATATGAGACATAGATTATGGTTTTAATTGATTAAATATTATAAATATTTAATACATTACCACACTAAGAAGATGAAAAAGGTAGATGTTACCCAATGTTGAAAAGATAATTCTATTTTTTCCATGATGAGTATTGAATGAGTTCCAATACCCATGGATTTGTAGAATATAGAACATGAAATCATGAGGAAAAAATATAGATCATATTTTTTTTAGATTAATGTTCAACTATATATATTTGTGAAGATTAATGAGACATAAATGGATATTTTAAAATTCTAGATCCATGTGAAAAATTTTACAATGTCGAATACTGATTAAGATGGAATCATAAGGTTTACGAATATATTTTGTTCCCCATCTATGCCATATTTGAATAAAGAGCTACTGAATAATTCTCCTAGCTCTTCATTATCATTTTTTCATGGAAGTGAAAATATGTATAAATATGTGAAAGAATATTATTTTTGGGACAATGTGAAACAGTATAATATAGATTATTTATCTCCATTTTTTTCTTCATAACGTTATTTCAATGTGATAGAAGTCTATGTATATTTTATAACAATTTCTCCTAACTGAATGGAATTGGGAAACATTACCATCTTTATTATCATTGCACTCCCTAAAACATAAAAAGGGAGGAATGTGATTTAAGTTACACTCAATCATCATTTTAAATAAGAACAATTCCTTATAAATAGAGATAATTCCTAACTTTATCAACACTATAGGTTATACATTACAGAATTTGTGATATTTTAGGGAGTATCACTTACTATTACATCTGATTGGGATCTATGGTTTACGTTGAGGTTTAGGAGAAGTCTTCAGGATTCTATGGATATTGGGATTATGTACAATACTATATAACATCATAAAAAATATTGTTAGTATGAGAGGATTATTAAAACTATATAAGACATTTTTAGATATTATTCTTTATATATTAATGTAATTGGGGATCAACACCTTAATCTAGTTGAGTTTTCTTACAAAAATAGCTTTCACTCGATAATTCTGATGGAACCTATGAATTCCTCTATGGGGAGAAGAGTTGAAATATAATATTCTAGGAATATGTTAGATAATTAATGGTATAAGGGCCTAATATAACTAATTAATTTGTATATATTATTAAATATATTATATATCACAACACGGATGCTCAATGTTGGCAAAAAGATTATGATGGAAATTATCAGAAAAATATGGAATTCGATTTTGGTGATGACGTATTCATTTGAAGTTTTCAATACCGAATTTTATGAAATTCATATATAATTGAAAGATTAGACCTAGATATTTTTTCCCATTGATTTTCTCAATTAAGTAGGGATGGTGGCATATAATTTTCTACTTCTTTCAAACCTCACTCAAGTTCACAATGTGTTCCATGAATCTATCCAGTTGTAATACATACATGAACAATCACATATTCTAACATCAGAGGTCATAACACTATATAATGATCATTACCATGAATAAGAAATAGTAAAAATTCTATATTTTAGAGATGAAGTGCTATAGTGTAAAAATAAATTACTTATTAAAGTTATTGGGAGGAATCCTAAACTCAAAGAAGCTATATGAGAATAAGTTGATGTGATGAAATAGAGATATCATAATTTTTCTGTATAAGAGTTATGCAATTTAGACGGTGAAAATAATTTTTATTGGGGTCTAATGTAAAAACCTTGGATTTTTTGATATACATATCTATAAATAAGTTTGACTTCTTGAATTATCTTATTTTGACGCTAACCCAATCTTAAACAAACCAATATATACTTTTGAAATATTAAAATTTAATGTGATATTTAATGCCTAACTACTAGATTGGTGGGTATTAATATTATTAATTAATTATGAATAATTTATGGTTTACACTTTTATAAAATAAATCCATTTGTTATCAATTAATTATAACTTAGAAGAAAAAAATCATTTCAAATTAAAAATGGTGTTTTTTCAAGAAAACAATTTTTATATATGCGATTCTTTTTATCTAAATAAATTAAAGTTAAATTCATCACTATCAAGAAAATTTTTTAATGACATTTATATATTAAATATTCAATAAAAGGATTTAACATTTATATTTTTGTTTGGCATTTAAATTAGATAAATTATAATTTTATTATTTGAAATGTATTTTTCTAAAAAAATTATTACTCTATGTCATTCTCATATATTTTAATATGAAATTTTCCAACTTATTATAATTTAATCATGAAAAATGGATTCAATATTTTGAATTAGGATATTTAAATTCTAAAAATAAGTTCTTTTTGTCATTATAAATAGCACCCTTAGTAATTTTTTTCATTACAGTATGGGTAAAAGGTGTAATATAGGGTTAAAACTTTAGGATAAGTCTTTAAAATTATACTAAAACATGAAATTATCATATTAGACCAGTGGATTTAAATTATTTCCATCCAATTTAATAATATTTAGCAACATTGTTATATTTTTCATTGAATAAAACCATTATATTACTTTAATAATAGAATAAATAAAAATATCAATCTCTAGTCTTTAATATATATAAATTTTTTAAATAAATATAAAAATGCGATAATTTTGGATATAAATATTTATGTGAAATTTAAATTAATTTTTTATCATAGTAATTTATTTTTAATTTTTAGTTTCTCAATAATCACCTTTATTTCTTACCAAATACTGCCACTGTACATATTCAATAAAAAAAATTACTTTAAAAATATTATAAGTATGATAATTTGTGAAATATTTTATAATAACCAATTTATAAGATTAATATAACATATTATATATTATTGAAATAACTGGATTTCAATTCAATTTATTTCATGTTGTTCTCAATGTAAAATTAAATTAATAGTTTAAAATCGATTCATTTGTATTTTATAATAAATACTACTTTATTAAATTATTTCCACTTCCTAAAAATAAAATATTTTGAAAATTGAATGTTATATGGTTACATATATAAATCAATTTCCATTTATGGGTCAATATTTCTTTTATCAAAACATCCATGAACACTGAATAGTAAAAATTATTAATATCATGGTAATTATTAATACACATCCCATGTTGTGTAATTTTATGAATAGATGGAGGATCTTAAATACCTACCTTCATCAAGTGAGATCCATCTTCAAAAGGAACATATCACTAAAGATGTGATTAAACTAGAACCAAATCAAAGAGAATATCATTTCTCAAAATCTATATTTTTTATTTCATTAAATCTTATTTGAATATCACATTTTATGTGTTTGTATTATTAGATTTTTCCAATCCACTTTTGGCCTTAGAGGATAATGAAGAAACTAGGCCTACACCTATTGAGAAATATATAGAGTTCCATGGACATGTTGAATTTTTTTAGAATGTTTATAAGGATATCCAAGTGGATTTTCCTATAAAACCTATGTGAAAATATGCTTAATTTGGATGTGAAGACTTTGATATTGATACATCATGTTTAAATTTTATTCTAATATAATTACACTCTGACTTCTAATTGACTATTATTATAATACAATATACCTTGAGAAACCACTAGATGGAGAAGAATTTGATGAACCAGTAGGAACAGAAGTGGAGGAAGTTACATACATCATCATATCCCTTCCATCCAAGTTATACCATATTATCAACGGGGAGGATCTGGTATGCTCTATCCATAGAGTCCTTCTCAATAGAGAAGAATAAATGCTATATATAAATAATAACATGTGGTGTTCAAATCCAAGAATCTCCCCTGACCGATAGACTATGGGAAACTGATGGCACTTCCTATCTAAAGGATGTCAAAAACCCATGGCCCACATGAGGTATCATACCATGATTTATCTTTCAAATATTTACAATAATTTATATTTCAATTTAATTTTTTATATTCACCAAACATGCATCTCACTCTATATTATCTCTTCCAACATAAATGATATAATCCATATTCTTAATTGTATAATATTCTCTTATAGGATCATGATAGTACATGTAATCCCCAAATATACAAGGAGGGAAGGGGGATAAATTTCATTTTGAAAGGGATTTTACATATTTTTTTTGACTTTTAAACTCCCAATAGTTTTTTCTAACAACATATTTTGACCTTAAAATGTTAAGTTCATGCCCACACTTGAATTTTTTCTTTACTTGACTTATCAAGGTGGTGTGAATCTCATAGTAATACAGTTGATCCATTCTTTCAATTTAAAATACTAATGAAATTTTGTAATAAAAGTTGATAATCAAATGATTAATATGAAGTAAGGGTATTAAAATGATGAATCGTGATTTGAAAAAATTAATTTATTCCTATAAATAAAATTTTCTAACCATTTTTCATTCTGTTATTTTCTTAAATTCATGTCAATTAATTTTTTATCTTTTGTGATACCATTGTTTTTGTTCCAAATCCAATTTCTCATTCCCAATAGTCTTTCTCGACCCTGTATTATTATTTATTAGTGATTATATTTCTTTAGTGATCTTGGGACATGTCACCTGCTAGCACTATCAGTTGAACATGCTAAATATTTTAATGTATGAAACCACATTTAAAATTATTCAAGAATCTTCCTAAAATACCTTATCATTAAATTACTAGATTTACAATAATCATAATATAATCCAAAAAGGCCATGAATGTATTTTGTAGGGATGAACCATTTTTCAATCCAATTTTATCCACTCCTACCCTACTATTGTTATTTTTATGATTTTCTATGTTGAAGTGTGGGGGTGAAGGTATTAATTATAAATGTATTGATATAAATTTTAGGAAATAAGATTCTGGGTACTTATTGTGGGAATTGTAAAAGGTTGTTGAATCATTAATTCTAATATATTTTTCCCCTCTTGAATAAAAAAATGAAACTTATAGAAAAAAGAAAAAAGAAAAAAATGGGTTTTGATTTGGGAAATCAAAATTCACCATGAGTAGACCAATGATTTTTATCATATATTTTTAGCTGGTGGATGTGAGGTTTATTCTAAAGCATAACATTTCAACATGAAAAATGATAAAGTTATTTGAAAAGAATTAATAAAATCAAGAGGGGGAACAAATCATTCATTATGCATAAACTGATCCTGGTTTTTCTTTAAGTTTTTATCGAAGTGGGAGCTTCTAAATTAAAGGGGATAATATGATTACACAATTTGATATCATGAATTATTTTAAATACATAAAAATCCTCCTTGAGACTTAACTTTTAATAAATCATGTCCTACCAATGATAATCCCTAGAGTAATTTAAACCTTTATTAAAAACTCCTCATGATATTAAGTTCTATTTTTCTCTGAAAAGTATAAAAAGTAGTTCATTTACAATCTACTTGATTTGGATCATGTTATCATGATCTGAGCATATATTTAATTTTGTTTTATCCTCAGTGATGTGCGAAAAAATCAATTTTGAGGTAAATAATGACTTGGAATGTTTTTTAATAATAAATTGGAAAGATCGAATGAATTAAATGAGAAGTTTCATCAATTTTCAAAGTGGAAAAGTAAAATATATGTCTTCTTTGTTTTAATGAAAATTGTGAAATTCAATTGATATATTATGTGTATTTTTTGTATATTTATTTTGAAATTAAATTACTTTATTTTATTACTTTTGAATTTGAATATTGGTATTTATGGTGTCCTCATTTACATGTGGAGATTTTATATAGGAGTATAATCATGGATTATGTGTTAGGGTATACTTGAATTTATATTATATTTTACATATGTTTGAGACTTGAGTTTCATTGGAGTTTTATTATTTTATTTTTTAAATTTAAAATGATATTGAAAATGAATGAGTACAATGTAAAATCAAATTATTAATGTGAATCATGGATATTAAAAGAAGGAATCTTGATATTAATGAATTAATCGATTCAGTTAAATGAAATTTCTAAATCATTTTTAATGATTTTATTTTATAAAATAAATGATAATTTATTTTTAATTATTATTCCTGCCATAAGTGATGTTCCCAACTAAAATGTACCATTATGAATTTTATTTCTTGACCATTCATTATTATTTATTATTGATCATATTTGTTCAATGATTTTGGGACATTCCACCAGTTAGAATATCCACATGAACTTGTCCAAGATAAGACTATAGAAAACCACATTTAGTATGACTGAGAAATATTTTGAATATCCATTATCCTTAAAAGGAATCCTTTACTTCAATCCTTCTTTATTCTATAGAGACCATGTATGACTTTTATAGGTATGATCCATTTTTAATGTTGTCTTTATCTATTCATATTATACGCTTGGAATTATATATGATATTATAAGAATAATTGTTGGGGTGAAAGGAGTCATGGAAAATTGAATGATTTAAATTGTAAGAAATAACGATAGGTGTTCTTATTGTAGGAATTGTGAAAATTTATGGAATATTAATTGTACTCTATCGTATTCCCCTCTTGAATAAATAAATGAAAATGAAAAAAGAATCAAAAAAATGAGGCAAATGGCTTGTGATATGGGGAAACCAAAAAACAACATTACTAGTATTAATATTTTTATCATACATGGATTGGGGGTTGATATGAGTTTTATTCTAAAACAGAACATTTTAAAAATAAAAAAATTGAAGGATCTCTAAAAAATATTAAAGAGATGGAAAAAATATTTCAATATTCTTAAAATAATCATGATTATTTGTTTGAGATTTGAGGGAAGTTGGAGATGATACTCTGAAAGAGATAATTTCATTACCCTTATAAGATAATAAATTATAATAAAGAGATAAACCTCCTCCAAGAGAATTCATTTTTAAGGCATCAAATCTTACCAACCTTTAGCATCAGAGCCATTTGAACCTTTTTTGAAAATTTCGCATGGTTTAATGTGGCTCTTGACTTCGTAAAGAGGATAATGCAGTTCATTGAAAATCATATTGATAATGATAATTTTCTACTGATATGGGAATAAATATACTTAAATTTTATCATGAGTGATGAGAGAAATGGATACATTGTGATGTTGATCATAACTTATCATCGTTTATAATAAATAATTAAGGTTATTGAATGAATGAAAGAAGAACATTATCATTTTTTCAAAGAGGAAACGAAAAAAATTTCAGTGCATTGTTTCTTTGAAAATATATAAATTAAATCGATATTTTATGAGCACATTTAACAATGTGGTTTGACATTAAAAATTGTTTTATTTTATTACTTATTAATTTTAATATTCATAACATATGTTTCATCTAAATTCCAAAATGATATTTTATGCTTGAGGACAATCATGTTTTATGTGAGGTGGAATACATGAATTTTTTTTTAACTCATATATGTTATATGAGATTATTATGAATAAAGTGATTCAATGTTTTAAAATTAAAATGTTAAAGAAATTTAATAAATAAAATGGATAATCAAATGATTATACTAAATCATGGATATTAAAATTAGGGCTCGTGAATCGATGTAATTAATTAATTCATAGAAGTGATATTTTCCAATCATTTTTTTTTATTTTATAATCTAAAATACATGCGATTTAATTTTTTATTATTAGTCATTTCATGAGTTATTTTCCCAAATCAAATGTCTCATTCCAAGATTATTTTTATACTATGTATTTATATTTATTAATGAGAATATTTATTGAGTGATATTTGGACATGTCACCTACTAGGACAATCAATTGATTTTTTCAAAGTTGATACTTTTCAAAAACACGTTTTATATGATTGAGGAATCTTATTAAAAACATTATCCTGAAAATAAATCCTTTACATAAATCATTCTTTAGCTTCTAGTGACCATTAATGACCATAATAGGGATGATCCATTTTTCAATATCGTTTTATCCATTGCCACCGTATTGTTGGTATTTTCATGATATTCTAATGTTTATGTTTGGGGGTGAAGGAAGTCATGATAAATGAGATGATTTACATTATAAGGAAGAATTTTGTGGGTGATTTTTATTATAACTATACAATGTTGTGGAATAATTGATATTACTCTATTACTTTCCCCTCTGAAATAAAAAAATGGCAAAAGGAACAAAAAATGATAAACATGGGTAGTGATTTGGATAAAAAAAATCACCATCACTAGAATAATGATTGTAATCATAAATGGATAGGTGATGGATGTGAGGTTTATTATAATGCAAAATTTTAGGGAAAAAGAAGAAGGTTCTTTGAGAAAAAATATTAAAGGGAGGGAAAAAATCATTCATTATTCTTAAACTGATCATGATTATTATGTGTAGTTTTGATGAAAGCGAGAGTTACTAATTTGAAGGGTAAAATTTCATTAAAAGTATTTATATCATGAATTGTACAAAAGAGATAAAACATCTCCTTGATCCTTAATTTATAAAGAATAAAATCCTACTAACCATTATCCTCATAGTCATTTGAACCATTATTGAAATATCCTAATGATTTTATTTGATTTTTTCTTTTAAATGTGGAGAAATTAGTTCATTTACAATACTATTTATACAGATCATGTTCTAATGATATAAGAATTGCTCTACTAGAATTTTATATTGAGTGATTACCGAAAATAATCCATTTTTATGTAGATCATGACTTATTATGTTGAATAATAATGAATTTAAAATATTTAATGAATGAAATGAACTGTTTAAATAATTTTCATAGAGTATAATTATAATAACTGAGTTAATTTTTTCATTGAAAATTGAGAAATTAATTGATGTTTTTTGTGCTTTTTTTATAAATTTTGTTTGGCATTGATATTTTTATTACATTGGAATATGAATATTAGTAACATTGGGATCCTCTAAATTCCATGTTATGATCTTCTATTCTAGGAAAATAATGGATTATGATTGGGGGAATTGATAAAGTAAATATTTTACTTATTTTTATATGTATTTAAATTATATAAACCCTCAAAATTTATCAATTACGGTAAATTTACAACAATAATGGATTAATGATTTGGTTTGATCTAAAACGTTAAAATTGGTCAATTCTAGAATTTTGACAGTTTTTTACCAAAATTCTATTTTCAGAATAAATACTACAATATTATTACAATTTGAGTGATTTTTTTAGTATTCCTTGATTTATTTTATTCAAATGTTCTTCCCCGACAAGGGTAGATTCGAACATTGAGAGGCCTGAAAAAATCATTGATATTGGGGAACTTTCTGGCAGATAGTGTGGATTACACCTCCATAACTAAATCATAACCTATGATACACACCTAAAATTGAATTCATTTAACCTGGATATGAAATTGGAATAATGGTATTAGTTTACCAATAAATTATATAGAGTTATAGATCCATTAAGGTGGCCAACGGATGATATATATTGAAACAAGATTCATTGAAATCATGGAAAAAAACAATCATACTCAATATTTTTTTCATAACATCTCCAAGTAATGTAATATAAATCTGAAATTTGGAGAATATATTGGGAAATAAATTTTGGACAACCTATAAGAAGGCCCCTTTCGGTGATTCTAATATATGTTGGGAAAACATATGACCAAATATTGGAGTACAAATTCTATAGGGGAATCTCAAGAACCCATTTCATTTCTTATTTTATTTTTCATTTTATTATTTTCACTGTAGTTTTATTTTCAATGTATTTGGAATTTATTTATTTATATATAATGTATAATACATTCATGGTTTTTATTTTTAGGATTTCTTTTACAATCTGATTTATTTTCATCTTTTATTTTCTTTCTTTATCATTTCAACTCGTTCTTCCCCACTATGAACTATAATACTCATGATCATGATTAAATAAATAATGGAATTTTTTAGGGGATAAATATAGTATTGGACACAACTCATTGGTATTTTATATCTAATGTTACTTATTTTCTTAGAGTCAGGTTGAGGGGGATCTAATTGAGCTAGATGCCTTTGTGTCTCCACTTGCAACTCGAGGCCTGACATTATCTGCTGTAATATTATCCTTCAATAGTGGAGGTGGAGGTATGGACTCTCCGGGATCGTTGAGTGCACTATATATTCAAAACCATAGGTAGAAGCATATATTCAGACATATGATGAATTGTGATTATTAAGTAAATTTGAAACTAACAAAGAGATGATGAAGGATAACATTAGTAATCATCTTGGTGGATCTATATTATGTAAGACATAATTTAATTAACATTCATTTTTTACACATTTTATTATATATATATTAATATTTCGTGCATATTTCAATCCCAAATATTCATATTATTTAGTTTTATATTATGTGACAATAGAAATTCGGTGTTTTGTGAGTTGCCTCCTTGAGACCCACCCTAGGTGTGCATTATATTTAATGCTTAAGTAGATAAAATAATGATCAGGGATTAGCAACATATCCCCTAGAATAAAACATGAATTGAGATAAATAAGTTGAATATACATATTATATAAAAGTGATTCCCATGATAGAAAGAGATATGTAAGGGTCATTGAACTGATATGTAAGAGTCATTACAATGATATGTGTTGATATATAGGGGTATTTAACAATCATAGAATATTAATGATAATAAGACACATCACAATATATTAAATGCATTATTTCAAAATGAATGTTTGATAATTATTCTATTCTATTGATTTTATCACATAAGGATGTAGAAGATGATTTTGTTATTAATGAAGGATCAGTCCATGTCAATTAAGGAGTTAAATATATGTTGGTAAGTGTATTTTTTTGGTTTAGTTTTTTTTCTATGCATCCTACTAAAATTCCAAAAATCATTCCATTACTTGGATGAGGAGAAATAATGACACATTATTGTGGACGGTGTCACATTTAGGATTATTTTGAGGTAGTATCATAGAATAGATGTCTTGGTAAGAGATTAGCATACCATCATGATTATAGATCACATATCATAATGAATATGAGTTAGAATTATTCCTAATTATTAATAACATATATTTTAAAATGTAAATCTATGAATATAATAAATAATTTTAACCCCTTGTTATAGGATATTATTAGATATAAATTCTAATCAAAATCATGATAAACTGTATAACCTTAATGAGGGAAATGTGTATGTTTACTTATTGAAAAATAAAAAATAGATTTTTAGAAGCTATAATTATAGAAATGTATATATCCATAATTAATTGAGTCTACAAAAATAATAAAATAGAGGAATAATTCCTGGAGATGTATATTTATATTTATAATTATATGTTTGAGTTATTCTAGAATGATAAAGTGAGAGAAGATTTAAGATTACATTGGAACTTTCTTAAGATATTTCTAGATAAGAACATCACAATTCGATGAAAACTCATAAAAGGTGAAGATATACTCATAGTGTAATTCAAATCATTTTTCAAATTATAATATCATCATGAAAATGGAGAAACATCTAAATTAGTTATGTCAATAACCACATTGGTGATATTTTGACATATCATGTATCCGCATAGGTGATTTCCTTACTAGATATGAGGGAAAAAAGGAGGTGTGAAGGGAGTAACCCTTAAGAGTAAATTATCCATACCAAATAATTTTATAGTAAAGATACATAGTCTAAAACAACCTTTAAATAGTGACTTTAATGGATATCAATTGATTTCCCAATTTCCATTTCATATTTTTTGGATTTTCCTAATGAGGGAGAACCAATGTTAAATCCTTATTTTTGTATCGACCTCGATTTTGACCTCTATATATCTTATAACACCCTATATTTAGTATCCCCCCTTTAATCAAAAAATGAATTTCTAGAATGAAATTCCTCCACAATCTTCTCCTCACAACCCAATTTCTTAGGTTGAAATCATTGGATGACCATTTAGTTTTGTTCTTATCCTTATCGTATATTGAAAATATCCCCCTTTAACAATTAAATAAGATACATGTACAATGTGTTGGTTTTTTTATTCCACAAAATAATTGGAATTGAGCTTATCTAGGGTTCCCAACTCATGTTAAAGAGGACACACATGTAGAATAATTGCATACTCAAGCCCTTATTCATCTCTTCAGTGGGATAAATTATACAACATTAAAAATGAAAGCTATTAAATAGGGCATGTTTTAACTTTAGAATGTTGGGATCAACTCCAACAATATAGAAATCAACTTCCAAAAGTCATGATTTTATGCCTAATCTTGGGGATACCAACATAGGGTTCAACTCATCCAATAGAGGGAATATATTCCAAATATTTGGTTATTAGACCGACATTCTCAAGAAACATTGTCATCAAATTCCTCAAAATGATTATATTGGGTATAATCACAATCTATCAAATGACCGTACACAAATTTTTTATAATTATGAATCATAGATCAACCGCACCCCGATAAAACTATAAATTAAATAAAAAAGATAAATACTAAAAAATTAATTTAACTAATAATTAAATTATATATTTTAATTAAATAGAAAAAATTTAATCAAATACACCCAAAAATTATTTTCTAAAACTAAATATAAATATTATAATTTACATTAATTTAAAAATATTAGATTAAATAAAAAAAATTACAGTTAATATTTGAAGAAATTTAAAATTTTACAACAAAGAAAATAAAATGAAAATTATGTGTAAAAATACATGAGAAAACGGTCGAACAAAGTCCCCACACTTTTTTTCTTCTCCTTAATAAATTAAATTTGCCAATTCTATGAAAGAAAATAAATATAAAAATAGAAAATAAAATTTAATCTATGAATATATTTTCTTAAATATTTTTCTAAATTGATTCTATTAATTAAAAAATGTGAACACCATCTAAAAATAAATTATTTTAGTGCATAATTGTTTAATATTTATAAAAAATAAAAATTACTAATTTTAATATTTAATTGAAAAATTATATTTCCAACCATTAAAAATTTTAAACATCTCTTTACATATAATATCAAATACTCTCATAATTTAATAATCCATAGTAAATTGGAATGCTACATAATGAGAGGAGTTAATATCTATTGGTGTAAAAAATTACCTATATAATAGTAAAAAAAGAGATAATGAAAAAGTATCACATCTTGTATTCAGATTTTTATTTCTGAAACCATTTGGATTCATATCTTATGAGTTAATTAAAAATTAAAAATTACAAATAAAAAAATAACTATATAATTATTTTAGAAAAATTTACATAAAGAAAATTCATTTTAGAAGGACATAAAATTGTTTTACCCAAATAAATCTATAAATTATTATAGATTAATCACCTTAAAGTGTAATGAAAAACTTTAATTTTGATAACACTTAGAACCCACACAATGGAACTATTTAATGATTAAAAATTAAAAGAATTCAAAAACAATTTTAAACAAAACAACAATGATTTTATGACATGTTGTTATATGCACATGATTTTTATCAATTAATGGTAGAATATATTTCATATAATATCATGTTAGGTAACATGTTGAGTATTGAAGTAAGTCTTTTTAGTTATTTAGATTTATGCTCCTAGAAATGTAAAAATATTAGCACTAAATCTCATAAATATAAACTTAGGTTAAATATAATTAGAATATATATATTAATTTTGTTGATCTATATGTCTTTATATTTTTGGTTATCTTGATCTTATTAGATTAAAAAAGGTTTTTCTCTATTAAATCCCTAACACTTTTGTTTGTCGTTTTTCGATTCTACATTGGGAAAAATTAAAAAGATAAATTTCCTATGAGGTCACATAATTATCTATGAAGAAAAAAACACAAACAATATAAAAGATTATTACCTCCTATGACACTAATTCTAAACAAAAACAAATAATAATATAATATATAACATGGGTTATTTTGTGGGGTAAAACTTTTAACAAAAGGAACAACTCTCACTTCAGTTCCTTAATATCCTCTGAAAATAGATGAAACTATATCAATTTATTGTGAATACATCATCTTTAATATGGTATATAATATATAAAACACCAAAATTGAAAGCATGAGTTATGATTAAAGGACCATCTCATTTGGAACATCGTTTACATGGAATGATCTTAACACTGATGTTGCACAGTTGGTCTTTATATCAAATTAGAAATTATTTGTTCAAAATAAATTTTTATGAAGAAACATTATTTTATATTTAAAAATTGTTAAATTCTCATAATAATTTTCGTAGAGTTCTTATAACTCCTATAATTATAGTAAGCTCTCTTTTTTAGCTTTAGATATATAAATGTTTAATAATTTATATATACAAAATATATATTCTCAAACCTGCAAAAATTGAAAATATCTATAGAAAACAATCATATATGGTGAAATCATTATTAGGGGAAAAATATAATATCCTTTACATGACCAATGAATCCACAAGAATTAATAACTAATCAATCATGTTTGGGTTAATATTTTTATCAATTATATTATTGATATCTCTATTAAACACTTCTTCCATTCCATATTTATTATGCTGATATGGTAAAGACTCCTTATGACTAACCCCATATCTTTCTAGTAATTCTAAAAATGTGTTATTAAAGAAATGAGTTCCTCACTCTATCATAATAGAACATAGAATCTTAAATCTACAAAACATATTAATCTTGAAAAACATGGAGACAAATCTAGAATCATCAATGCTAGTTGGTATAGCATCAATATATTTTGACACGTATTCTATATAAAATCAAGATAAATTAATATAGAATGGAATTCAGAAAAAGTCCATATCCTTTACCCAAACATCAAATACATCACAAAATAAAAAATGGTGTGGAATCTCATGAATCTGAGAAATGATTCCTTTAATTTGAAAATTTTTATTTATCCTACAAGACTCCTGAGAATCATTAAAAAAATCAAGGCCTAAATAAACCTAATACAAAAAAATTCTATGTTGTCCTCGATTGATCAATGTGACATCCATTGATCAAACTATAAAATAATTTTATCACCAAATAAATATCAGAATTAGGAATACATCTCCAAATAAAATAATTGCATCCCATATTCCACACATAAGGAAAATCCAAGATATATTTATCTAACTCACTAGTAAATATAGGACCCCAATTCATGAAAATGTTGGGAGTTACATGTCATGAACATATATTCACTAATTTAGAATAACATATCCTCTGTTCAATTGTATAATAATTCAATATCTATCTGGAGTACAATACTACAATGGGTCCAACACATGATATATCTAAAAAACATGAGTATGTATCCTACTCAAATTATTATCCATAATGTTCTCAATTACTTTACTATCTTGGATATATATTTTTATTTCCACAAGCATTACTATCCTCATTACCAACCTCAATTTTGACTCTTATTTGTATATAGTAAATATAATTGAATAATTTTTATTAAAAATTTCTATAAAATATTTATATATTACGGTATAATATGATTGATAATTATGTAGAGTCCTAAAATCATAAACTGTTTTACATAATTTTATCTCCATTATTTTCCCAAGAATAACACCAAAGGATAATTTTGATTCATCATTCATCGTCTCCAAATCCAAGTCCTAATTTTTTTTGAATAATTGGTGGTGAAACACTAATTTTTTTAGTTCATTAAAGGCTTAATCACTCTTCCCAATAAAGAATTTAAGATAATATATCTTTATAAGTATTTTTATTTTCAAATAAGTCTTAATAAAATATTTTATAAACTTTTCTGGAACCAGACATGTCCAATATAAGATTTAATATTATTTAATGGATTTGGAAAATATTTTGAATATATAATGTCATAATTGGGCTTGTCTAATAGAATTCCACTTCTACACACTACATGACCAATACAAATTACACTAATGAACATATAATGGGATTTATCATAGTTCAAAAGAATGATATTATAAATAAAAACATGAATAATTAGACCTAGAATACTCTAAATGTTCTCAAATGATGGACCATGGAACCTTATCTTCAACCATAAATACCTTTATAAATTACCAAATAAAATAAAAAAATGTGATGCATGCATATTTGGAAGGAATAAGGAATTAAATTGTCTAAAGAAAATTGTCCTATAACCGAAGGTAATAAATATAAATGTTAATATTTTTTATCCAAAAACTCTTAGATGATGTGAATATAAATGTTTCTTAAAAAATAACACAGGAGGAAATAATGGGATTTAATAGCTTTCCATTAAAATATTTGATCAAGAAAAGGTAAGGGAAGGTGTTACTCCCCAATTTTGAAATTCATCCTCTACAATTAATTCATAACCATCACTTATTGGTCAACCTAATGGGAAATAAATCTAAAAATTCATTGTTGAAAACATTTAAGACTCATTTATTTAGAATAATAACGAATATATATACCCATTTACTATAAAAAATAGGGAAAAATATACTTGTAACAATCCAAGAAGTCACTTATTTTTTTCCATTTCAAGAAGGTTTTGATTCATTATTCTTAGTAATTGTCTAATAAGTATTTAATTTTCTTATAAAATATTCATATTCATAAGAAATAATGAAATAATCTTTATTAAACCAATTAAAAATCAAAATATGTCCTTCTTATGTTCATTACGTACCTTTAAATTTTTGTTTTTTGTTCATTGAATATCCCACTAACTACTTCTATGGTATTTTTTCTCCCAAGTAGGTATACATAAAATTTTCAAGTAAATAATTATGTTCAAGTGTGGGTGTATTCTCCCCCATTAGGAAAACACTTTTTATAGGTTTATTGATTTCTATTTTAACATATAAATCATTTTCAATCAGAATTGTTTCACAACACTCATAATCAATAGTATACTTATTCTCCTATAGCGAATATGTTTCATCATAAAAAATAATTTCAATTTCAATTTCACAAACATGAGGTGACATAAAAATAACAATTTTATTTTATTTTATTTTCAAATAGCAGATTGAAAAATAAAATTCTTTGAGAAAAAATAATTTTCAATATTTTTCCCATGTTGAGTTGAATTTAAATTTGTTTCAATAAATTAATTCCCATTTCCATGAAAAATTATGATCATTCAGTAGTAATTTTTTTCATAAATATCATTAAAAACTCATTCATTTCAACATAATTTTATCAATAACCTTTTATGTTCATAATTTTATTTTTTAGAAAAAGGAAAAATTCATTCTATTTATTCAAAAATTGTTTTTTAAATAAATAGTTTTAGTAGATTTTAGAGTATTTGTTCTATAATCATTATTACACGGAAAAAAATCAATTTTAAAGAATATTGATGTTGGTTTATTTGAATAAAATCAGTAAAAGCTCTGAAAAATCAATTCATGTTAACTTTATCAATAGAATGATCTTCCATAAGGCGTTCCATTTATATAAGGATTTAATAATTAACTTCATTACCTATTACCTATAATGAAAAGTATCCATTATGAATATTTATTGATAGGTTAGAAATATTCAAAAAATTATAACCTTAAAATAAAGGGTGTATGTGTGTTAAAACATTCATTATTAATATAAAACACATAAAATTCAGTGGGGATAATAATATTATAATATATTCTTAAAAAATATTTAATGACTTTTGAATTTTTTTTAAAAATTCTATAAACCAATTTGATTCCAATTCTAGCATTCTTGAGCTCTCCAACCTACATGGGTGAAAATATCTAATAAGGAATACCCTTTATGGGGGATTCATGATCTTTCAATCTATATTCAAATTATTTATTCTAATAAACAATGGAATAGAAATCAAGCCTAGATTATTTTTTATTTAATAAGAAAAAATCGTTGGATCATGGAAGAAACATTCCTCCTAATGTTATTTTTCTATCCTCCCTTGAAATTTCATTTGAGGGTGCACATTTTTCTTATTGAAATTATCATATATCACGATCTGTTTCATTGAATATTTCAAGAAAATGTTATCATATACTTTTCTAAAATATTCAAGATCATCGTTATCCATTTTTGTTTTAACATTAATATTCATAGTAGGAATAACCTTAAATAAATATATATATATATTTATATATTTTTAAATAATAAATAACATATTTTTCCTTTTTAAAATATCCCATTAAATTTATAAAATCCATATTTTATCTTTTATTCTTGATTTCATACATTTTATATATATTTTTATTGTTCTTTAGGTTTTTGGAAAACATATTGAATAACTAATTCATCATATTCAAAATATAGTTGGACATAGAATTAAATGATTTCTTTTGGTGGTTTTTAATTTTTTTTAAAGGTTGGAATGACCTTTTTAGGTAGTTTTTTATTTAATTCAGCTTATATGTAGTGAATTTACATTCCTCTTAATAATATTCTGGCATTAATTATCTCTTACTATCAGGTTATCTTTAGATTTTTATGGAAACCTACTTCATAATTGACATTAATATACAGTCATTATAATTCCATTTGACCCATTTGTGTTTTCATATTCTATAATAGAACTTTTTGTTATTAGGATATATTTTTTTCTTCTAAATAATATCTTTACAATGTGAATCATTTCTATATTTATTTTGATTTTTTGAATTTCTAGATTTGAGAAAGTTATTAAATTACCACTATATTGGTTACTAAATTTCTTCTTATTGTACATAGGATATAAATGACTGTTTTGTTGTTGGAAATTCCAATTTTTTAATGTTTCATAAATCTGTTATTATTTTTCTAATTAAAGCCTTCGATTAAATTTCGTTTAGAATGAAAAGGCCTACATTAACTATTTTTATTGAGAAAATGAATATTTTGATTATAATGGAATGGAATTAAAAATAAAATCCCATTATAATATTATGGTGCTCCTTATGAATGATAAACTTTTTCTTTGAAATGATTCTATGCTGATATAATTCCATAATGGATTCTTATGTGAAGAACTGGTTTTTGTTGAATTTGTAAAGGGATAAAGTTTGAGAAAACAAGCCTCATCGTGTTTTTTTGATCAATCAAATAACATTCAACACATAAACTCTCATAATTTCAACTATATACTTACATTGAAAACATGAAATGAAGTAATCCCCTAGTACCATACTATTTTGAAAATTGGGACATATTAAATATGTTATTTCTCATTAAAAGAATAGTTTTATCCACTAATGCTCATATATATTTAGTATCTATAATGCTCATATTTATTAGAATATAAAATTAATTATAATATTAGATGATAAATTGATAAAAAATCTATTGGCGAGGGATAATTGAATTAATTTTTGTATACCTCTCCCAATACTCATGTATATTACCCCCTTATAATATCATATTTCACATATATCATTCATAAGGGTGTAAATCAATGAGGCAAGGTAAAATTTATCCTGATATATTTTCTTAAGAAGATGAAAACATCCAATAGAGGTGTATTATGATTTTTAAAACTACTCCATCTAAACCTCATCAAGGGAAAATAGAATGAGTTTAATTTTATTCTAGTCCCCATTAACAACTTTTGGTTTTATGTTGATGCACACCATCAAAAACTATTGATAGTTCCTATCTGGGTACCCACCGGACATTCCGTGAAATATTAGAAAATTATGTATGAAGCCTAATATTTGATCAAAACCTAGGTATATGTCTAGGTATCCTTTATAGTTGTGTTGGTTCTCAAATTTATGAGTAATGAGATCCTTTAAAATTATATCTTCAGCCTTTTTTTTATATTATTGATATGTGTTGTGTTAATTTGAAATTCTATTTTTTTGAATCTTATTTTTCACATTTTTTAGATTTTAATTTAAAAAATAATATTTTTATATTTTATTTTATGGTTCTCATATTATAATAGATGTTTAATTCAAAGTTTTCAATGTTATTTTCTATTATGTAAATAATACTTCAACTATAAATTTTTCAAAAAATCCATGGTAGCATCCCTAACAATGGTTCTAATTGAAGAGTTTATTTTTTAATCACTTAATATTACATCCATTATTCATCCTAAAATACTATTATAGATAATAATCCAACATTGTCACCTATGAGGCTTCCTTTTAGGAGTTTTTCTATCATTATTTTTATGATATTTTTAATTTAAAATTAATATGGGGATATTTTTTTCCAAATTAATTTTCTAAAATCATGATAATGATATTATTTTAAAAAAATCAACTATGAATCTAATAGAATAAGAAAATAGTGTTTAGATCTATTAATTCTCGAGGATAAGTCTTTCTGCATCATTTTAGAATAATTTAACAACTTGAACTATCTCAATGCATCAATTGAGATATCGAATCATGAACATCATTAAGTCAATAATATTGAGGCAATGAACTGGGATCTCAGCTATTGAAATAATTTTTATAAGATTCAATCAATGAAATATATTATTGTTGAGTATAATAATGCATAAAACTCTTCAATATAATTAAAATACTTAATTTAGGCTAGGTAAATTCTAGTAATGGTTCTCAACATCAAAATTTATTTTTTATTAAACTAAAAATCCATATTCTATGATTGAAAAAATATAATTATTACTGTGTCATTATTACAATGGAAGAAAATTATTAAAAAACTAAAATAATAATCAAATATCAAGTTGTGATCACATTTCATTATTTAATAATATGGTGAAAATTAAAGTTGTACAATAAAATAGATGAAAATTTTGAGAGTTTTCACCATTTGGATCAACTAGATATGTCCACTTCATATCTAACTATGCTTGATCAAAGTGTAGAAAAAACACCAATATTCATCTTCATCTAGAAAATTAACAAGATAACCTCTTTTATCCCTCTAAAATATATTATGGTTATCCACTTCATTCTCTATTTCCCTCTACTATTATGTGTCTCTCTCTTTATCCTTTTCTATTTCCATATGTCTCCAAATAACGCCTATGTATATTCCACCCACCTATTCGTAATTAAAAAAAATTTAGAATCCTTTTCTTACACAATATACTTATCATACGTAAACATACAGTGTGGAATTATTTGGTTTGTCCTTCTTCTCTATTATTGTCATAGTCATGTGATGAAAATTTCCCTTTTTTACTAATGCAGCAGATACACGTGAAACCCAACTGTTTCTAATCCCTCTATATATTAGGATTCAATATTTTATTGGGTTACCAAAATTAGTTACAGTGGAAATAAAAGTAAATCAATCACATAATAGAACACCTATCTATCACAAATGTATGATTAAATGTTTTCACAAGGAACAATCATTGTATATCAAATTACCCCTTTTTCCTTTTTCATAATTGTGATGTATAGATCCACTATGACTGTAAAAAATCACCAATTAAATATAATAAATCATTGATGAAAATTTCATCAATTAATTAAAAATAAAAATAAATTTCATTATTTTAATAATGGAACTCAAATATTATAAATCAAAATTTAAATTTATTTGAAAAAAATAGAATAAATATTTTAATTTATTTTAGTTAAATAAATTATATAGAATAACCAAATACATTAATTAAATATCTATATACTAATGTTATAATTTTTTAAAAAAAGAAATACATTGAAAATGATTTAGAAAAAAACATGAACGAGAGGCCCCAAAACCTGTTGAAATGTGTATGTGGTCACACATTTGGGAAATTTATTAATTTTTTTCACCCATTAAAATGGTATTAAATTCGATCTTTCGATAACATATTTAATATATAATATTCCACCTTACCAAATCCTAGTAGAATTTAAAAGGACATAAAGGATTACTTACCCACATTATAAGATTCCTATAAAATATCCCCTGTATATTTTTACCATTCATGAATGAGATAAATAAAAGGGTAATATATTAGCAAGATAATGTTTATTAGATGGCCTTTTATGGATTCATGATGTATATTATGAAAACTATACTATTTATTCTACCAATAGAATTAAGTTTCATTACCCTCTTATGGAAAACATAGATCCATATCATAGTGAGATTCATTTTCAAAATAAAGAAAAATAAAAATATAAGAGAATTTATTATATCTATAGAATAATTTTGTAATATGTGACCTAATATATAAATATCAATAGGAACTACCCTGTATTTTTTCAGGTACAAATTTCTTAAATTATTTTTAACATCATCAAGACCACTTAATTATTTTTGGATCTAATCATGTATACCATTATATAATATATGTTAATGGGATGATTAAAAATATGAGTTTCCATTTTACATAATTATGATGTCTACTTTTCATTTCTAAACGTGATCGAGGTACATCCACTTCAATACTTTCTATTAACACACCATACCCAAGAGTAATAACAACTTAACATGTAACTCCTCGATTATGAGGGTTTTTAAATATTGGAAACATCCCAAGATTATAAAATGTGAGTTAAGGGTGATTCTCAAATTTTTATTTGGAAAATGATAGAGGGTATGTGAATCAATTAATTTTTCTGGATTTTTTTGCTTCATTGACTAAGTCAGTCATACTCTTTTCATCCTCTTATTTAAAAGGAGTACTAACAATGAGTTTAAATACGAATATCATATCCTTTGATTTTAAATATCTTTACATATACTAATTTCCTGATTATACATCAAAGGTGGTTCAATATTTGTAATATGGTATAGTAATGGTGAGCATGTAGCCAAGAAAGGAGTAACAATATCCCTATTCAATTATGTATGGGACTTTGTGTCATAGTTTCCTTCAAAAATGGGGTTTTCCTATATTTATCACTCAAAAAATTCCCAAGGTGATTCATTAGAAAACATATATAATATTTTGGTCAACCTATGTTATAAAAAATAGTGATTGTTTATGGTGCATCATAGACTGATATCTTCTTTTATCCATAAAAAATAGAAGTTATCAATGTAGTTAATTACAAATAATGTAAAATGAAATCCACATCCCAATCTTCCAAAATAATATCCAATTATTTATCTCCCTTTATAGAGGATATTCATTACAAGCATCTTCTACAATATTGATTCAATATAGAGAAAATCTATTGATCAGTGAAAAAAATAAACCACTACGAGGATTGAATATTTAAAAATATGTTGTAAAAATAAGGATTTATTGGATTCCTTCTCATAATAATTGTATGAGGATACACCCTCACCAATATAATGTTCTCATTATATAGATTATAACTCCTTACACTAAAATATGATACTTTAATATTATTATCCATCAATGATTCGTGATTTGATAAAATTCACCAATAACACTGATTCATGTATGATACAAAACAACATTATTCTTTAACCCCCAATGTTATAAAGCACTTCTAGATAGACATTTAAATTTTTTATTTGGTGGTTAAATATCAGGGGTCCATACCCTTTATCCACAAATATGAAATTCATGTTCAGCGGATCATCCTCCAAATTCATCTGAAAAATGGTTAATGTTATACCAATAATGGTGGTTGGTATAATGGTGAAACTAAATTTCATAAATTAAAATATAATTTACATATTCAAATTATATAATATAAGCCTATTAGAAAATGGAAGTAGTTGTTTTCCCTCAAAATTGATGAATAGATACTTTCAGTATAATATTCTGTTTGACCACTCATCCTTATATCATGAGGTGTTAATCGATCATATAGGTGCCTCTTAAAAGTCAATATCCAATATTTTTCAATTAATTATAGATGAAGACATTAATTATTAAATATATTAAATATTTTATGTTTTTAGGTATTATCTCACCACAACTGATACTTCCATGCTTGTGACCCCATATTCACTTGTATACAGTATAAAAGAAATTATTTCCTTAAAATTTTAGATACTATAACTTCGGATGTCCATTTTTTTATCAATTTATTGAAGATGAAAACTATCAAAACATTCTTGATGACCTAGAGATACATAATGAGAAAATATTTTTCACACTATATAACATTGTAGTTCAAATAAATAATATCATGCAAGAATTAAAAAAGAATTTCCTCATACACTCCTTTATCTACGAGGAATTAATATTGGCCATGTGAATGAAAATGACAGTGGGAATTAATTCCCCAACTATAGAATATAAATGGAATGGCACTTATATCATAAACATAGTATATTATAATAGAGTTTATTTCTTGATTACAATGAACTGAGATATTATAATTCCTTCAACTAAGGAAAAATTTCTCTATGAAAACATTTCATTATTGTACATTGTGTTTTTAAAATTCCTCACTAAAATAATTAAATTTGATAACATATCTTACATTTCACCTGAATCAAATTTCAGGGAATCAATTCCTCAATACAAAACACTAAAATACACACTATCAAGTTCTTCATTGAAAAATATTAAATTGAACATCGTAAAGATCCATCTTGTATTACCCTTAAAAACCTTGTAGTGGTCTATTCCAAGTGTCATGATTTCATTTCTTGAAAATATGATCTATATAATAATTCTTAACATATGGTTTACCCCTTCCATAATCTTTCCCTAGGATAAAAATTCTCTCTATTTTTAACAATATTTGTGGATTGGATCATATTTTTATAGGATATATAGTGAAACCCAGATATCTTATCTTGGATCCAACTAAAAATTTCATTCATTGTAATTCCATTACAACATAGTAGTGATCAAGGTATATAATAATTTATTTCAGGTACTCTAATAAAAACCTAGTAACTGTAAGAACCATTTCATTTTTCTTACCCTTGATATCTCATAATTTAACTTATATTTGTTTTTCATTATAATTTATCTCACCTGAGAACCCATATATTTCATTATTATACAAGTACTAGTGAATTTGATTTCTTCATAGAACAAATTTTATTACTCTTTGTGTCTTGATTACTATTTACAATGGATACTTTTGATTACTAGGATTCCATCCATAGTATCAACCATAATTCGTCAAATTAAACCATTTGAATTACCTTTTATCTTTTTTATATTTATGTCCACATCAGCTCATATCTATTATACTCCAATAAGCTTAAAAAATTAAGTATTTCATTTTCACCCCCAAACACATGATTTAGATTTTTATAGACACCCTATATAATATGTACATTTTCTGTATTGATTCATTTTTTGATGATATATCTATTTACTCTAGTATCTCCAATCTTGGACCTAGCTAGAAATTTGATCCCCATTAAAACCCCCCAGTGGAAGGTTTCCTCGTTCATGACTGGTCATTATAGATTTTACTCAACATAAAGGTAAAATATTTTCATCCTAAAACTAAATGTGTGTTGAATATATTTATTATAGTGTACATAGAATCATTGAGGTCGTCTATCCTAAACCCTTATATAATTCCATATATAATTTCATGTCCCTCTAAAATTTTGTGACTGACCAATATTGTTCACATATGAGCTAGAGTATTTTAATTACCAATCAATCTTTCTCTTTCAATATTTCATTATTTGGTCCTTGACTATTATAATCACAACAAAACATTCATGGGTATTAGTATTTAGAATATCTGATATTGAAGGACCACATTGTTTTGTGATTTCATATATCCCATATATTAAAACCACATATAACCAACTAAATACATTATTTAATCATGAGGAGAAGGTCCTAAAATCATATATTCCTTGAATAACATTCTAGTAAAATATATCATTAAATTATGGATAAGGGTCAAAGTCATTATGTTTTTTTATAGAATAATAACTATCCCATCAATGAAATGTGGTCTACACATATCTATGTGTATCCCTTCGTATCCAACAAATTACTTATTGAAACAAATCTACTTATAATATTAATCACACCAATTATAAGTAAAATGTTTTTGAAATATATTATGTTCTCAATTTCCCCCAATGGATTTTTATATTCACCTCTATTTTCAAATAACTAAGACCTTAATTTCATAAACCTTTCCTGGTGGTTATCTATACTAATATTATGTACTCTATGGTTTTTGGGTTTAACATACCCTTCTTGTAGTATAAATTAACTAATATTATTATTGAGGATTTATGATATTTAACATTTTCCTCACTTTATAAAATTTTGAATGACATTAAACAAAATTACCGTTTAATCCAACTTGCATGATGCTATTTTTTCAATGGAAAAAGGGTATGGTTCTCCCCAGAATAAATAATATTAAATTTAATATTAAAAATATGTTAAATACGAATTCACTAGGAATGATTCCTTCATGAAATAGTAAAAAAATAAGTATTTAAAAGATAATATGAAAAAGAAAAAACTGTTTAGGTTGAAATCCAATAAATGGAGATGCATGAAAACTCCAAGATTCTATGCACAAATCCTTTCAATTTCATATATTTAGAAAAAATAATTGTAAAAGGAAAAGGAAAAAAGAATGTTATAACCACCATTTAGATCAATAAGATTTTATTCCGTAGTCACCAAGTCTTTAGATATAGTTATAAATTAGTATACCTTTTTATTCCCCACGATTGTTTGTTCAGATGATCTTTATAAAACACATAGAGATTTAATTTTACTTTTTATTAAAAAAAATTAGTAGTTACACACACATTCCAAATTTCCCTCCATGATATCAATTGTTGTAACACCCTTGACACTAGTATTTTTTATCTAATCATAATTCTATATTATTGGAAACAAAATCTATGGATTTCATACCTAATGATAAAATATCTAACTAGTCATTAAAAAAATAGTTAAATGAATGAATCTCACATTAAATTTTAAATCATTAAATAAAACATTGTCTATTATTATATAATATTATTAATTCCTCTATTATATACCATCATATCCATCATAGTAAACTTTCTTTCATAAAAGGAAATTGAAAAAAATAAATGGTTGATCTCATATACTTATTAAGGGAATGTGTTTGATAGAAACTATCAAAATATAAACAAGGAATGAATAATATGGATGGAATAAATGACTAAAAAATAACTCCATATAAATAATCACATATTATTGAACCTTATAAATGGATATCATGATTATTTAAATTATTACATGGAAATTAATAACTGAGTTTAGAATGAGGTAATGCATAATGTCGGTAATCATAAACAAAATTTCGATGCCTCCTGTCAAATAATTATTGGAAATTTTGAAATTAATTTTCTAAATAACAAACCTATTATTCTCAAGTTACATACAAATTCTTCATTTGGATATGTAATTATAGGCCCCACCCATCTATAATCAGCTTTAATTCATTCATCCAATTAATTTACAATATAATTTATCAAAATTCTTCAGTATAGAGTAATTATATGTACTTGAAGAACTAGAATATGAAATGGATCTACTTTCCAAAGACAAAATGATATTAATATATATAGATAAATATGACATATATTATCATTTTCATATATCCTCACTGAGTAATAATTTTCATAAAATGACGTCTAAATGTATGAAAATAATTTTAAATGATCATTGGAACATTTCTAGTGGAATGTACTCTTTTATTTTTGAATAACTAAATTAAAATATAAAAATTTATCAAATATTAGAAAAACACTTTGTTTGGAAAGAACCCTGAAAACATATAAATGATTCTTCAAATAATATAGTTTTTATGATTGATGGTACATCATTTCAAATGGTGTATTGTATAAATTTTTTTATTGTTCTCAACCTTATTAAAAACATCCTCGTTCAGAATATGATAGGATGATTCCTTTAGAAAAATTATTGAAATTACATATTTAGAAAAATTACCTTAATAAATCATTGTATAATTTTAAAAATACCACTTTAATCATAGTAATGAAAATATAGTCATTGGAAGAAAATATTCCTGACTAAATCGAAAAAAAAATCTATTTTATTAAAAGCATTCGATCAAACTGTTTAGTTCTTAGAGGGAATAAAAAGAGCGTAAAACATGAAATTTCATGAAATTACTAAAGCAGAAGTTAATATATTTATCCTAATAAGGAAATATCATATATTTTTAGATTAATAAATATAATAAACAACAAATAAGCATGAGACTGAAAAATAAACTTTTACCACTTTGGTAAATTTTGAATCACGACACCCTGGGATGAAATATCAACAAAATAAAAATTAAATAAATTGAAAATAAATATATTCATGATGTATTATGTCAGTGTGGATGTATATAAACTTAATTAAATATTTATTAATTGAAATTTTCATATGTATCTCCAAAACACAATGGAGATGATAACCCTTTACCAAGATCTATATATTGAGGTAATAATTAATCAATGATGTTATATTGTGTAGGAAATGTAAAAAAACAAAAAAAAACATAAATAAAATAGAAAATAATCATAGTTAAATAAACAAATAATGATGTTACAATAAATGTAGTCGAGAAGTAAAAAATAACAATGGAAGGAAATTTAGTTAATAAACCCCTGACCTCAAATATGACTCATGATATATATATTATTTCTAATATAATAAACATAAAATAATTTTATACATTATTAAGAACATTTGAATTTTTTTCATGAATTCATTATAACTTTTATATAATTTAATACCACTCGATAATTATTTATTAAATTAGTTTAGTTCATGTCAAATATATGGAGAATATTCGATTAAAAATTGCATAATAACATGGGTACGTTTACCATGGTCAAAGGGGTCTTGGTTTCATTATATTTAGGACATTAATAATGAAATTTCAATAAATCTATGTCTTAAAAAAATATAGTCATCCATGAAACAAAACCATGAATAAAAATCACATAATCACATTGAGGTGGAATTCCTCAAGTACATACAAATAACATTATAATCTTTTAACGAGTTGAAGGGTAAGAAGGTAAGTAAAATATTATATTTACACATATACGATTATATCATGAATATATATGTAACACCCCAGCTAAATAAAGAATATTACATTTTCATATTTATCCATATTTGTGAATAAAATATTAATATGACTTTAAATGGGATGCTATGCTCGATGGCGTACCCAACAAACAACAACGAGTTTCTTGTGAATCTTACGTTGCACTCTAATAATAAAAAAATATTATTTTAAATGGTAGTTAACATGTAGCCGTTGTATTGGCGGGAATGGATATAAATAACTAAAATATGATTATATATTTTTTTAAATGTTTTTACATTTATCCAATAAATGATAACGGCTTAAAATACGGAAAGAATTCAATTTTAGGTGTATATGCCCTAGTTTTCACTAAAGGTTCACTTATCACCTTTTGATAGAAAATCGTCATTAAATATAGATTAGTTCACTCTTATACATTCTGTTGGACCCAATAAAACTCTTCTTAAGAATTGGGACCTCAAAATTTACTTTGTGTAAATTTTTGGTATCTTTCCGATAAAGTTCATTTTTTTTAATGAATAGTGTAAAATGTTGTATTTTAATTCAAAACCTCTTTTTAATCCACTTTATTTATATGATTAGATTATCATTTGAATTGTTTTTAATGTGAAATTAGAATATATTTTAACCATTAAATACAATAGTGGTTGTTGGAATTAATTTCACATTGAAATCAGACTTAAACTAGAGTCAATCTTTTGATACTTAATGTTTCATAAAAACACGCTATTTGCTCTGAAAGCGGGAATTAATTATTAAATTAATTAATGTGACTTATATGTTTTGAATTTTGTAAAATTAAATTCATTTTTAAATTTGTAATATCAAATATAGATTAGGGTGAATATTTGGGATTTTTCTGAAAAACTTCAATTTTTGATGAATAGTGAAACCACTAAGTGGTACTTATAAAAACTGATTTTTGCGTTTAAATGAAATTTTTTCATCTTTGTGTTTTGAATTTTAAAATTATGACATACATGGTTGTCATTCAGAAGCAAAATTTTGTTCAATGGGATAAAAATAATTTTTTGGTGAATAGTCACTTATTATGTTTTTAATCGCGATTAGAGGTAATTAGTGTAGTTTATGGTAAGAATAAAGTTTTAATAAAATAAAATGACCTAGAAACATGTCCTACCCTAATTTTATGTGTCATGGGCGACCAAGAAAATCCATGGGTCAACCTGGGGACCCCATGGAGCCACTTTGGCTGGAAAATGACATAAATATATTTTTATTTAATGTTTAAGTAAAAATGACACAAACATGAAATGTTTTACTAAAAAAAAATTTACATGGGGTTATACAAGTCATATTTTTGACTATAAATAGTAATTAGAAATATAAAAAGATTTCCTACATAATAGTAATTTTTTTATAATTTTTAGACATTAAATAAATTAAATTATTTTTGACATCATGATGATGCAGCGATAACCTCATTATTTAACGATTTAAATAAAATGGAAGGATAATGTAATATCTAAGAGATAAACATGTCCAAAACCTATTGTATGAGTGTATTTATAACCCTTATCACCTTATCATCGAACTAAATCAATGTGGGACCATTAGAATCCGAAACTCATTTGAAAATAAAGTAACATTTTGTAACTTGACAAGAGTGCCCCTCCTCTCCTCTTATAAAAGGCCCCCACCTCTACCTCCTTACCCACACTCCCAAAGCCTTTGGCTCGGCCAACCCCTATCCATTTTGTCTCTCCACTTCCCTCTATAACTCCTTGAAGCCTCACTTTGGGCAGAAGTCTTCCCAAGGAAGCCTTTGAGCTCAAACCAAAAGGAGTTACCCGATTTTAAGGTAATGTCTTCAGTTGTGTCCTTTTGTTTTATTTTTCTCCTCCAACCCCCTACAATCATTTTATTCAATTATTTTGTAACAAATACAGTATCTTAAATATACATGTATGTTGTTATAATAAGGATTAGAGCTACACTTACACACACCTACATCTAATGGTTAAAGAACATACTATTTCCGTGGATGGCGAATTTCTGCCTCCCGAAACGATGATTGTTCAACATTCTTCTAACACCTTCAAAGGTTGCCATTAACATGACTCTATATTTATATATGATATCTAATATGTTTATGTTTTACTTAATCTTCTGTATTTTTCATTTATGGCTTACCTCTAAGGTTTCCATTATGGGTAAACGTGATATCTTCATTTAAGGAAGTACGGACTACCGCCCCCTCAAAGTGATTTGATTCGTTAATACCATATGCGGTACGTATAAAGGATATATTTAATGATATTATATATGATACCATACTGGAATTAAAATACTATTATGTAACATTATGTTTTAATTCCATTAAATATGAAATAGAAATGGAAGTAGCGTTCATGTGTACGTACGACTTACCGTCTCCATGAACGTTACATTTCATTTCTTATCTCAAAATGTTATGTAATATTATAAGTACATATATATAATGGATATATATGTAATATATTACATCTAAATTATGGATATCATTCTGTAATTATAACATATATATCTCTCTCATTTTGTTTTAATTTCATTAATATGACAAAAAATGAAAGTAGCATTCATGCGTACGTACGGCCTACCGTCTCCATGAACGGTGCTTTTCATTTTTTATCTCCAAATGATATGGAATAGTATAAAATGAATATTTTCTGGATATAGATGATATTTTAATCATTAATACTATTATTGAAATTATTTACTTATAACTACATTGGCAACCATTTTTCAAAGAAGTTCATTTTTGACTCATGTACCGAACATCGACAAAAACATCTGATTTGAACTAACATTATTAAAAAAAATTATAACATTATAATATGTGATATGAACTGAATAATAATCTCTAAAGGAGGTACTTAGGCAATTATTAATTGACCAAAGTTTATTATTCAGGAATATAATGAAACGAACAAGACATGTTGGACTTGAAGTAAGGGATCCTACTCCTCTCTTTCTTTTTATGTACACCCTTTTTTTCATTCCTTTTAGGCTCATATTTCTTGTGAATGGGATGTTATTTTATATTACTCTTACTGTAATTTTTATTTTCATATGATTAGAGACCCTATTTCTCTCTCATCAATCCATTTTGGAAGTTTTAAGTGGCGCGGTTAGGCTGCCGAGTTTTCATAAGGGATTTTTCATCTCACTTTTATTCCCGTGAGATTTATGCTAAATTTTCCACAATTTATTTTGAGTGGTGTATGTACTGACCATTATTTTAATCATTGTGTAATATACTTTCATTTATGAGTATTTACATCAATATTGTATTGTCCTTCTTTCACGGGGTGTATGTTTCGAAAGATACCCATGTCGGTAAGAGAACCTTTCACCATCCTCTTTTAAAAGACTTCTTTTGTTATGTCTTTTAATTTACATAATTTTATGTTGGGATAAGATTTTATATATCCTTATTGATGTAAATTTTATTTACATGTGATGAGATACCCTTTTAATCTCTCATCAACTCATTTTCTGAATTTTGAAGTGACGCCGTTAGGCTGACGAATTTTACCAAGGGAACGTTTTAACCCAATTTTGATTTCTTTGGGTTCAACATGTAGTTATTGAATATGTCATCCTTTGAATATGTGTGAATGGCCTTTTTTTTTACACTTAATGTCCACTTATATTGGGTGTATTTATATTTTTCAAACATTATTTTTATTTTTATTTATCCTTAATATAAGGATACCTTCTTTATAAGGGATTTCATCACATTTGACATTTCTATTGATACTTCATTGTTGTTATGCACCAATTCACTCTTATATGGTGTATATATTGTCCTTTGGAATATTATATCATGAATACGTTTATTCTCATGATATTACAATGTTCCGACTAAATGATATTCCTCAATTATTATATTCAAGTGTCCCTAATTTTGGTAAAACCCCTTTAACCAAAATATCGCTTTAAATGTTTTAATTATTTGTTATTATTAATATCCATGTTTTCAAAATGGTTTTAAGGATTTGTTTATATGGATATTAATTGATTAAAATTTTAAAATCTTCAAGGTGGTATGGGACACTTTGATTCAAAAATCTCTTTATTAAATGTTTTAAATGGTTTTGGAAATGGTTTCTTTTTGAATGGATTCAGTATTTCAATATACTAAAATTTTATATTGTGATTGAAATGTGGAAATGTTATGTTTCCTTTATGAATGGTTTATGTGATACGATTATGTTTAGGTTCTTGGGCATTATTATGAATATGAGTGGTTCCGAGATAAACTACGGGCGGGTGAGCCCGATATAGCTCTCCAATGCATTGGGTAACGCAAAGGAGTGAAACGTTAAGGTTTCTCCGAAGAGATTTAGGGAATATACTGTGATGTGTAATCCAAACGTAACCAAGAGGGTTACTCCCTACGTAAGAATGTTATGAATGCCTCAAGTTACATTTTATGTCCTATGATTTCTATGATTTATTCATGATTTTATGAGGTATGTTAATGTGCCTATGTTTTATGGGTAATGTATGATTTCATTCTTATGTATATATGAACTTATGTTTCCTTTCCATATTTTTATATCCTTTACTGAGCTTTTTATGCTCATCCCAAGTTTTTGAAATGTTATTCACAGGTCAAGGGAAAGGTACATGATGTGATGATAGTGTCAAAGATGTGTCAAGAAAGAATCCATGTTTTATTTTAAATATGTTTCTGTTGATGGGAAGAATGAATACTATCTTTTATGTAACATATTTGTTTAAATGTGGAATGTAATGCATGTTTCATGGTCTAATTCTCTAAAACTCTAAACCAGAAAATATCCTCAATGTGTAATCTTGTAATAACTCAAGATTAAGTAAGGTTTATGGCTGAGGCCTTATATTTGGTATCAGAGGTCAGTTTAGATAACTTTAGAGGTTAGGGTATTCTCTAAGAATAAGTGACGGTACCATAATGGATATGATTTCAGAAAGAGTCCTAGTTTTAGAAAAAGTGAATAAGTAAGTATATCTTAGTCTTTATCTTCCTCATTAGTACATGATGGTTATGTTGATATACTCACACTGACCTTTTTGGTTTTAGTAAATGGCTGGATCTAGTAGGCACCAAAGTGGAAATGGGTTTGAAGAAAACTGTGGTGGTTCTCTGATTAAGAGACTGGATGAAATGGGGGATTCAATGAGGATTCGCATGGTTGTTCTAATCCAACTATCAAGGAGTCATGATCTGCCACTTCAACCTTGGTAAGTTCTCTAATACATCAAGTACGAGATGGACAACTCGATGTAGAAGTTCCAGTAATAATTATTAAGGTAAACATTAGGTTTTATATGATCCTTACTTTTTAGGTAATTATTGGTTACTCAATGATATGATGGAAAATGAAAGGAATGAGATAAAATTGAGGTTAAAATATGTTATGATCATTTTTGAAGATTTTATCTCATTTTGGGGAATGTTTTGAGAATTATATAGTTTTGGAAAAATGACAACACACAGACCGTGTGACAACCCGTCGCGTCAGACAGAGCTACGGGAATCAAACCAACAACCAAAGTGCAACTTGTATTTATCGCCTACCACGGGACTACGTGAAGTCCTTGGTTAGTTTGACTGATTATTTTTTTAGTTACATGATTTTATGAATTAAGAGTAAGTTTATTTTGAGTTATCTATGGAAATTTATTAACCTATCATGGAGGATATGGGGTTAAGTTAATTACTTTTCAAAACGAGATATTAAGAGAAACTGATGTTGTTTGGAGATAAATGTTATGATTTAACTTGGAAGACTATGTGACTAAATCCATAAACTATTTGGGTTTCAATCTTAGATTGGTTTACTTTGAAGACTTTTATGGAAAAATTGTTTATCAAATTATCCTCGTTGAACTTTGGGTTTTTTTGGACAATTTTTGGAGATTAAGAATAGATAATATTTTTAATATCTGATCTTGTACTAACCTTTTTTGTTTTGGTTTTGGTTAAATTCTAAAGACATGGGAAGTATATAGATCTCTTTTGTGGATTAGGTGTTTCCCTAGAAGTTGATTATAATACTCTTAATGCGAAAAAGTCTTCCTAAATACTCGTCTTTTGGAGAAAGTATGAGTCTGTGTAAGAATTCTAGTAAAAGTTCAAAGTCAACATGACAAGTAAGTATGATTCTTTATGTTTTAGTTAGGCTCAAAAATAAATTTGTCAATAATAAGTAACTTAAAACAAAAATGTTGTCTATTAACTTTTCCTACTGGGGAACCCAACACCGTTTAACCCATCACAGGTTTGTGATTTTCTTATTGTTAACTTCCTCCTAAACCTGTTTTCTATCACTCTCCATCAGAACATGACCCTATGTTTTCTCCTCCATGTCCAAGTTTTCCTACATGGAATCCTAGTATTGGTTAACTCGGGTGACCTCTGTACTTATCATTCTTTATTTTAAAGTGATTGTTTTACCGACTCTTGTTTCGATGTGGGATTTTCAATAAAGTTTCTGAGCCCAATTTTAAAATTTCAAGGACGCAATTTCAAAAAGGGGGGAAGGATGTAACACCCCAGGTAAATAAAGAATATGACATTTTCATATTTATCCATATTTGTGAATAAAATATTAATATGACTTTAAATAGGACGATACGCTCGATGGCATACCCAACACGCAACAATGAGTTTCTTGGGAATCTTACGTTGCACTCTAATAATAAAATAATATTATTTTAAATAGTAGTTAACATGTAGCCATTGTATTGGCGGAAATGGATAGAAATAACTAAAATATGATTATATATGTTTTTAAATGTTTTTACATTTATCCAATAAAAGATAAAGGCTTAAAATACGGAAATAATTCAATTTTAGGCGTATATGCCCTAGTTTTCACTAAAGGTTCACTTATCGCCTTTTGATGGAGAACCATCATTAAATATAGTTTTGTTCACTCTTATACATTATATTGGACCAAATAAAACTCCCATTAATAATTGGGACATCAAAATTTACTTTGTGTAAATTTTTGGTATCTTTCCGATAAAGTTCATTTTTTAATGAATAGTGTAAAATGTTCTATTTTCATTCAAAACCTCTTTTTAATATAATTTATTTATATGATTATATTATCATTTGAATTGGTTTTAAAGTGAAATTAGAATATATTTTTACCATTAAATCCAATATTGGTCGTTGGAATTAATTTCACTTTGAAATCAGACTTAAACTAGAGTCAATCTTTTGATAAATATTGTTTCATAAAAACAAGCTATTTGCTCTGACAGCGGGAAATAATTATTAAATTAATTAATGTGACTTATATGTTTTGAATTTTGTAAAATATACTTCATTTTTGAATTCGGAATATCAAATATAGCTTAGGGTAAATTTTTGGGATTTTTCTGAAAAACTTCAATTTTTGATGAATAGTGAAACCACTAAGTGGTACTTATAAAAACTGATTTTTCTGTTTAAATGAAATTTTGTCATCTTTGTGATTTGAATTTCAAAAATCCGACATAAATGGTTGTAATTAAGATGTAAAATGTTGTTCAATGGGATAAAAATAATTTTTTGGTGAATAGTAACTTCTTAAGTTTTTAATCGTGATTAGAGGTAATTAGTGTAGCTTATGGTAAGAATAGTGTTTTAATAAAATGAAATGACCTAAACACATGTACTACCCACATGTTATGTGTCATGGCCGACCAGGACAATCCATGGTTCAACTTGGGGACCCCATGGAGCCACATTGGTTGGAAAATGACATAAATATCTTTTTATTTAATGTTTAAGTAAAAATGACACAAACATGAGATGTTTTACTAAAACAATTTTTTACATGTGGTTATAAAAGTAATATTTTTGACTATAAATATTCATTGGAAATCTAAAACGATTTCCTACATTTTAGTATTTTTTATAATTTTTAGACATTAAATAAATGAAATTATTTATGACATTATGATGATGCAGCGATGACCTCATTATTTAATTATTTAAATAAAATGGAAATATAATGTAATATCTAACAACTACACATGTCCAAAACCTATTTGATGAGTGGATATCGAACACTTATCACCTTATCCTCGAAATAAATCAATGTGGGACCTTTATAATCCAATACTATTTTGAAAATAAAGTAACATTTTGTAACTTTACAAGAGTGCCCCTCATCTCCTCTTATAAAAGGCCCCCACCTCTACCTCCTTACCCACACACCCAAAGCCTTTGGATCGGCCAAACACTATCCATTTTGTCTCTAAACTTCCATATATAACTCCTTGAAGCCTCACTTTGGGTAGAAGTCTTCCCAAGGAAGCCTTTGAGATCAAACCAAAAGGAGTTACCCGATTTTAAGGTAATGTCTTCACATGTGTCCTTTTGTTTCATTTTGCTTCTCCAACCCTATAAACTCTTTTTATTCATTTATTTTGTACCAAATACAGTGTCTCCAATATACTAGGATGTTTTTATAAGAAGTATTCGAGCTACACATACACACACCTACATCTAATGGTTAAAGAACATATCGTTTCCGTGCATGGTGAATTTCTGCCTCCCGAAACGATGATTGTTCAACATTCTTCTAACACCTTCAAAGGTGGCCATTAAGATGACACTATATTTATATATGATATCTAATATTTTTATGTTTTATTTATGCGTCTGTATTTTTCATTTATGGCATTCCTTTATGGTTTCCATTATGGGTAAACACGATATCTTCATTTAAGGAAGTGCGGACTACCGCCCCCTTAAAGTGATTTGATTCGTTAATACCATATGTGGTACGTATAAAGGATACATTTAATGATAATATATATGATACCATACTGGAATTAAAATACAATTATGTATCATTATGTTTTAATTCAATTAAATATGAAATAGAAATGGAAGTAGTGTTCATGCGTACGTACGACTTACCGTCTCCATGAACGTTACATTTCATTTCATATCTAAAAATGTTATGTAATATTATAAGTACATATATATAATGGATATATATGTAATATATTACATCTAAATTATGGATATAATTCTGGAATTATATCATATATATATATCTCGTCTTTTTAATTCCATTAATATGAAAAAAAATGAAAGTAGCATTCATGCGTACGTAGGGCCAACCGTCTCCATGAACGGTGCTTTTCGTTTTTTGTCTCCAAATGATATGGAATAGTATAAAATGAATATTTTCTGGATATATATATGATTTTTTAATCATTAATACTATTCTGGAAATTATTTACTTATAACTACATGGGAAATCGTTTTTCAAACAAGTTCATTTTTGACTCATGTACCAAACATCGGCAAAAACATCTGATTTGAACTAACATTATTAAACAATTATTATAACATTATAATATGTGATATGAACTGAATATTAATATCTAAAGGAGGTACTTAGGCAATTATTAATTGGCCAAAAATTATTATTCAGTAATATAAAGAAACTAACAAGACAAGTTGGACTTGAGGTAAGCGATCCTACTCCTCTATTTCTTTTTAAGTACACCTTTTTTTGTCATTCCATTTAAGCTCATATTACCTGTGATTGGGATGTTATTTTTTATTAATCTTACTGTAATTTTTATTATCATATGACTAGAGACCCTATTTCTCTCTCATCAATCCATTTTGGATGTTTTAAGTGGCGTCGTTAGGCTACCGAGTTTTTATAAGGGATTTTTCATCTCACTTTTATTCCCATGAGATTTATGCTAAATTTTCCACAATTTACTTTGATTGGTGTATGTACTGCCCATTATTTTACTCATTGTGTAATATAATTTAATTTAGGAGTATTTACATCAATTTTTTATTGTCCTTCTTTCACGGGGTGTATGTTTCGAAAGGTATCCATGTCGGTAAGGGAACCTTTCACCCTCCACTTTTAAAAGACTTATTTTGTTATGCCTTTTAATCCACATACTATTATGTTGGGATATGTTCTTATATATACTTATTGATGTATATTTTATGTCCAAGTGATGATATACCCTTTTTATCTCTCATCAACTCATTTTCTGAATTGTGACGTGACGCCATTTGGCTACTGAATTTTACCAAGGGAACTTTTTAACCCAATTTTGATTTCATTGGGTTCAACATGTAGTTATTGAATATGTCATCCTTTGAATATGTGTGAATGAACTTTTATTGTTTTACACTAAATATCCACTGATTTTTGGTGTATTTATATTTGTCACACATAATTTTTAGATTGATTTATCCTTAATTTAAGGATACCATCTTTATAAGGTATTTCATCACATTTGACATTTCTATTGAGACTTCATTGTTGTTATGAACCAATTCACTCTTATATGATGTATATAATGTTATTTGGAATATTATATCATGAATACATTTATTCTCATGCTATTATAATGTCCTGACTAAATGATATTCCTCAATTATTGTATTCAAGTGTCTCTAATTTTTGTAAAACCCCTTTAACCAAAATATCGCTTTAAATGTTTTAATTATTTGTTCTTATTAATATCCATATTTTCAAAATGTTTTTATGGATTTGTTTATATGGATATTAATGGTTTAAGATTTTAATAGCTTCAAGGTGGTATGGGACACTTTGATTCCAAAATCTCTTTATTAAATGTTTTAAATGGTTTTGGAAATGGTTTCTTTTTGAATGGATTCATTATTTCAATATACTAAAATGTTATATTGTGATTGAAATGTGTAAATGTTATGTTTCCTTTATGAATGTTTTATGTGATACGATTATGTTGAGGTTCTTGGGCATTATTATGAATACGGGTGGTTCCGTGATAAACTAATGGCGGGTGAGCCCGATATAGCTCTCCAATGCATTGGGTAACACGAAGGAGTGAAATGTTATGGTTTCTCCGAAGAGATTTAGGGAATATACTGTGATGGGTATTCCAAACGTAACCAAGAGGGTTACTCCCTACATAAGAATGTTATGAATGCCTCAAGTTACCTTCTATGTCCTATGATTTCTATGATTTATTCATGATTTTTATGAGGTATGTTAAAGTGCATATGTTTTATGGGTAAAGTATGATTTCATTCTTATGTATATATGAACTCATGTTTCCTTTCCATATTTTTATATCCCTTACTAAGCTTTTTATGCTCATCCCATGTTTTTGAAATGTTTTTCACAGGTCAAGGGAAAGGTACATGATGTGATGATAGTGTCAAGGATGTGTCAAGAAAGAATCCATGTTTTATTTTAAATATGTTTCCGTTGATGGGAAGAATGAATACAGCCATTTATGTAACCACTTTGTTTAAATGTAGAATGTAATGCATGTTTCATGGTCTAATTCTCTAAAACTCTAAAACTGAAAAGATCCTCAATGTGTAATCTTGTAATAACTCATGATTAAGTAAGGTTTAAGGTTGGGGCCTTATAATATATATATATATATATATATATTTATAAATATTAAAGCTAATATAATTAGTAACCAAGAAATATGACAATGGAAATTATATTGTATCCCTATGTTGAGGAAATAGACTACATGTATGACCTTGTGAAACTTTTATTTCTCATTTGATGGAAAAGAGGTGGAAAATGGTAATACCAAAATATTAATAACTTTTAAGTATATATATAATGCATGAGTAATTATTATAAGAATTTTAAAATATATTAATAGGATCTATGAGAATAAATAACCTTTTAATGATTTGGGTAAAATGGTTACCTATTATTTTGGATACCTCTTTAGTCATACACCTTAATCCTTATTTAGACGGCCCTAGGAGATGACCAAAAAATCTAGGAGGTGGATTGAGAATCAAAGAAGGCATAATGTAATGTATTTAATGATCTAGAGAGGTAATTATTTTTTAATAATGTATGAAAAAAGGTGAACCTTTATAATAGTTAGAATGTAAAAAACTATAATTAGTTAAAGGATATAAATATAATATATACCAATTTCATTCCAAGTGGAACCAATGATAAATAATTTATATGGATCGAAATGATAAGGTAAAAATACCTTCCAAATATAAAATTTATACACATATATGTTACATTTTAAATCACATATTGAGGATCAACCCTCTCATTAACGCTTTTTATACATAAATATGGTAACATATATGTAAACTTGAAGGGTCAAAAATTTATATATCAGTTGAAGGGGGGCTCTAGAATAGTCGATGGATGAAATTTTACAATATTTACTGGACCACATTTCCCCTTAAATAAATATATGACATTAAAATAATTTAATTATTTTATTATATTAAAATATAGGTAATTTCATTATTGGGAATGTTTATTTAGTTTGACATAAAACACCTCAAGACAATAATACAATTATAATATAAATATACTAACAATTTATTATGATTTATAATTAATTACTAAATTGTTTTTGTTGGATCCCATATTTTAATTCTCAAAAAATCATGTTTATTACGATATTAATTGGTATTTTTTTATAGTAGCAATTTACATTAAATGGTAGATTGGATAAATTTGGAAAAGTAAGACTCGCTGTAGTGGTTGAGTCACTTCTAAAAATTGATCACCATTAGGGTGAAAATATGGTAAGATATGGGAAATACTCACCACTAAGGATGACACAACATAAAAATGTCTCAATATCAGAATGGATTTTTGGAACATTATAGTAAACACCAACCATTAGCTATGTCTCACCATTGAATAAAAAAATTATAAGAAAACTATAGGAACAACTCACCGCTATTGGATAAATCATCATTGAATTGAAAATTAGCTAAGTATTGAGATGACATACCATCACTGTGGAGTGTTGGTAAGGTACTAGACTTTCTTTCCATTGAGATTTCATATTGTGTTCATGTATCATCACCAACTGATGTCATTGTAAGGATGAATCCCCGAAAAATATTATCTCACCATTCAAAGGAGTCACCATCACTCTTTTTTATATTTTTATTGAATTAAAAACATATAATGGATATATTATCCAATTCAAGGTTGTGACTTATTTTGATGATTGTTCTTGATAGATTTATAGATATTAATATAAGTGTGTGTCAGGTTCTATTAAGATGTGTACATGTTTCTAAAGTTTCTTCCTTCAATCTATTGTAAAATGATGTATGCAGTATGCCTCATATGGATATGAAAGTGTAAACTAAAACTGATATGAGATACAGAAATACACTAAGTGACCTAGAGTTAAAAATTATAAAATCAAAATATGATTTTTGGTCCTTAAATGAATAATCTTTACCAGTGGACAACTATAGAATAAGTAGAGCTTTATGATCATTTAGTTCCTTCATATAGTTAGAACAAAAATGATTTGATGAGACTCTATTTTACTAAAAATTTTAGAAACTATTGACCCTCATTTCAGACTACTTTCATGGAGTCACATGCAACATAGCTTAGCATATAAACAAAATAATTATTTATATATATTTCTAATTTTTTATTTCTATTTGTTTTCATTATATTATGAGTGATGTGTGATTACTCTATATTAAAAATTCATATTTACTCATGATCATAAACTAAAATATAATAGATATAATATTAAACAAAATTTATACTTATTTTCCTAATTGTTGTGGAAGAGGTCCATGTGGGGCCTATATTTGTTTTATTCATACTGGTTTTGTGAAAGAGGTCATTTTTATTCAAGATAGATTTAATTTTACACAACCAATCACGGTTTTGAGTCATTTATTATTTTATATAATCTTCTTGTAAATGGGTGATTTCCATGTTGAGAGGACTATGTCCTAGTTTGAGACTAATCCGCTAGTATTTATTTCTGCTAGGAATTTTATTTATTTGTAAGATTTTAAACTGAATTTGTCTAAATCTATAAACATGAATAATACTATTATAGTTAGTATTAATTAGTTTCTAAATAATGTTTTGATTTTATAAATTGCTTTCAAAAGTTATTTTGGTTTCCATAATTTTTTAACTATGGCTCAATCAATCTTTGAAAAATTCGAAAAATGATTCAAACTTATATCTATAAAAAATTTATATTAAATAGTGTATTTTAAATTAATTTTGGGATTTAATTTAAACCTATTTTCATGGAAATGTTATTAGGTATTCCATTTACCCCATCCCCTTATTGAGTTACTCACTTGAACATACATTTGATATCAGTGAAGTTTCAAAACATTTAAAATATGACATCAGTTGTGTCTCAATGATCATAAATTTATTTCATTTATAAATTTAGTAATTTCATTAGATAATAGGCAATAAGGTTCTTCTAGTAACAGAACACCATTTCTATATGGAAATAAATATTCTAAAGGGAAAATAATAATAAAAATACATATAGAGGGAATGGGTTTTGAAATTTGTTCTCATATAGATGATATGCATGAGTTACCTAAAACTTCAATATGTACTTATGATGATTAAAACAATATTTCTTATAAAAATAATTCTAATTAAATGAATTCTACTTATTATTCCTTAGAATATGAAGCATTAAAAAAAATATTCTAGTAAACCTTCTTTTGAAATTTGGGACACTTTATAAATTTTTCATTAAGTAAATAATGATGTTAATGAAATGACATTTAACACTTATACAATTTAATGTAAATTTTTTAAGATGAAACATGATTAGCTAAATTTTTAAATTTATCTTCAGTTAAATAATCTATTCAATACTATGAGCTTCTTGAGAAATCTAGTGTCTGATAAAGTTCAGATAATGAGACAATTGAGATGACTTCTTGAAAGATAGAGAGGTAAATCTATGATAATAAGGGAATATGGATACATTAATAAAATAAAATTCAAGGATTTGATTGGGAAGCTAGTGGTTTATAAATATGAGATTAAGCCAAAATATGAATATGGGGATGAAATGAAGAGAAATTTTTTTTGCTTTCAAATTGATTACATCAAAACAAAAGGATAAGTACAAAGTACACGATGAAATAACTAATGACTAAGAAACACTAGATGAAGGTGATGAAGAAATGGCCCACATGGAATTATGTTTTATTATGTTCTATAGGAAGAATGTGTTCATGAAGACACTAAAGTAAAAAAGGAATGTATAAAAATAGAGGAATATTTAAAAAGTTAAGTAAGAAAGAGGGTAACTAAAATGAGATTAATTTTTATGAATTTAAGTGAAAAGGACATGTTAATTTGAACATAAAAAGTTAAATTTCAAGAACATTTGTAAGGAAAAAGTCAAAAAATTAAATAATTACATGAAATCCACATTGAGTTCCTATGAGGCCAGCTCATGTTATTCATATTAATCTCATGAATAAAATAATAACATAGCTAAAATGGGCTTCATGATAATTGTTTCTAAGGTACCCACTATGTTTATTATACTTAATTTTGATTAATATGGAAAAGAAAATGACAAAGATATGTCTAAAAAAGAAATGTTTGAGTATTGGAACATGTTTGAGGATACATTTAATTAATTCAAAGAAAAATATAATGTTCTTAATCGGTATTATTATTTTTCTACAATGTTAAAAATTTTATTTAAATTTTAAAGGAAACGTGTTAACAATTAGTAAAGTAAAATATTGTAGTCAAAATTTCAATGAGTAACTTAAAATGACATGGAAAGGATTACAAATAATATAAAATGCTAACTCAGATTTTAGGAAAATAGATTGCTCCTATGTTGTTATATGTATTGGTTATCAACCATGACCAACAATATTAATTAAGATAACATTTTTTTGTATGTCCAAATATGAATATTATACTACTAGTTATTTTAAAATTGACAAATTTATATTTCAATTTCAAACAGTTTACAATATTCTTATTGGAATCCCATTAGAAAAACATAGGTTTAAAAGGTGTTAATCATTGATATATCGTGGCCAAAACAAATATGGTTACTAAAATCATTTATGGTATAAAAATTAATTTTTAGGAAAACTCCATGAAGATATATGTTATAAATCTATGGTACATGGACAACGGTTTCTCAAGATATATAATATAAGGCCAATAAAACATCAAGAACATCATAAACGTTAATAGTGGTCATGTCACCATTCTTGACATTGCTAAATGAAAGATCACTAGACTTGAACAAATTGGTAACACCATATCATTTTAAATTTCAAAAGTAATTTTTTTTAGTTTTAAAAAAAGCATTATATAATTGTGTGATTATGGTGTTTATGTAAATTGTTAAATAAATGCCTCTAAGGTTTTTAATTGAATTTGTTTTTATTATTTTCTCCAATGAGGAGTGAGAATTTTTATGTTATTAATATCAATTTTTTTATTTCCCAAAATATTTCTTTCTTAACTAAAATTAATATAGAATCATGTGTTTGGCCTAGGAGATTAGGACACTGTAATATTCAGTCACTTAGAAATTGTACAAGGAAATAGTTTGTGAGGGATCTACCCAAAATTTATTTCCTAAATGAAAAATCCTATAACCCCAATCAAAAATTTAAACTAGAATAGATTTATTTTAAATTAAATACATAATTTTCAACTTCTAAACCACATGATTTGGTTCCCATGGATTTGTTTAGGCTATCTAGATTTAATAGTTCAAATGGGAAGCATAATGTTTAAGTACTTGTTGTTGAATTTTCTATGTATACATGGGTATTCTTTTTAACTCACAAAAGTGGATATTGTTATTATTTTGAAAAGTATTATAAAATTTTAAAAAAATATATGTGGACTTAGAATTAAGATCTTAATATGTGACCATATACATGAGTTCGAAAATATTGATTTTTTCATCTTTTTACTCAATAAATGGCTATAGTAATAAATTATCTTCCCCTAGAATAGCTCAAAAAATATATTTTTCAAAAGAAGAAGTAAAATACTTCAATTTATATCATATAATATTATTATATAATATTTCATACCTATATAATTTTGGGAAAAGGCATTGAACAAAACCTACAATCTTGTCAATAGAGTTTAAATTCGACCTATCTTAAAAAAACCCTTATGGTATTTTGATAAATAGAAAACCTATGATTTATTAATATATAATTTTTGGTTTTAAATTCGTTATAATCAATGTTATGGATAATCTTGAAATTTATGCCTCTAAAAATGATGAAGGAATTTTCCTTATTTTTTCAAACTCTTATAAATACTATATTTTTTTAAATAAAATACCACGAAATTAGAAGAGATTGTTCATGTAAAATTGGATGATATAGATCCACATGATCCTAATACGCCTTTATAATCATGATGAAGATTCATATTCTTTTAGATTAAATTCAAAACCTTATGATTTAGTGGTAATGAATAAAGAAAAATCATCCAGTTATGTGGAATATCAAGAGCCTGAACCAGAAACATTATTAGACCATATGGTGACCAACCCTTCCATTTCTAGAGTAGTTATAACACCTAAATACCACACATTAGAATTTGTTATTTGAGACATAAATATAGTTACAAAACTATAGATTCTATAAGAAACCAAGGTAAACATTAATCATTCTTGTTAGAGCTAGAACCTAAGAACCACAATGATATAATTAATGATGAGTTCTGGGTAATTAAGATTAAAGACGAATTAAACTAATTTGTATGAAATTACATACTGGAAATTATTGATAGTTCCAAATACCTAATAATTATAAGCACTAAATGTGTGTTTATGAATAAGGTTGATAAATTGGAACTATAGTGAAGAATATGGTTAGACTAGTTGAACAAGGGTATAGTCATGAAGGGGGTATAGGATACAAAAAATCCTTTTCAACTGTAACCATACATGAATCCATTAGAATACTACTTACCTATATCTTAAATATAGATTTATGATTATATCAAATGTATGTGAATAGTTAATTATTAAATATGTATATAGTTTAAGAAGGTTTTTATTGAAAAACCCCATGGATTTCAAAATCATTATTCTCCAAATTGAGTTTTTGAATAAAAAAAGATTTATATGGTTTAAATCAAGATCCAAGATCTTAGTATGATATGGTCAAGTATTTCTTTTATTTTAAATGGTTTTTTAAAATGTATAACTGAACCTACCATTTTTATAAAAATAATTCATATCAATGGTTTAGTTGATAAAATTTATGTAGATGCCATAATTTTGGATCTTATAAATATAATTTATTTACAAAATGTTCAAAAATATTGAAAAATTAATTTAAGAAGAGTTTATGGGTGAACTGAAATTCTTTCATTATTTTAATATGTTTCAAAACAAATAAGAACTATTTTAAATCAATGTAAATATAAAAAATAACTATTAAAAAGTTTGCGTCTGGATGGAACTAAGAGTAGTGGTACTCTTATATGTGCTACATATAAATTGGTACTTGTTAAAGGTGGGAAATCAGTAGATCAATCTAACTACAGAGGTATGATTGGATATCTATTCTATATAACTTCTAGTTGACCTAAATTATATTTGTTTGGTGTTTGTGTTCTCATTTTTAGGAAAACCCAAATGATTCACACTTGGTTTCATTAAAATGAATATTTTAATACCTAAAATATAAAATAAATTTTCGATTGTTTTATAATTGTGGAAAATGATTTTTAATAGTTAGTTATTCCGAAATTGATTTTGGGGGATGTAGGTTAGATATAAAAATAACCAATAGAACATGGCATATTTTTGGAAAGATTATAGTTTCATGGGTTAGTAAGGAAAAAAATGATGCATTGTCTGTAGAAGAATCTGAATACATAACTTTAGGTTGTTTTTGTCCCCAAATTTTTTATATGAAATCAAAATTACTAGAATCTAGATATCAATTCATACATGTCCCAATAAATTGTGACCACAATTATGCTATAAATATTTCTATGAACACTGTATGTCACTATTGAAAAAAACATGATGATATAAAACATAAATTTTAGAGAATTCATTTTAAAATTGGTTACATAAATCATGAATACATTGGTACATATCCTTGTCATAAGGATATATTTCTCTTTAATTGTGTTTTCCCACTGACGAGTTTACCAACCACTATGTTTTTACACCATTGGGATTATTGGAACCAACACTGTTATTTGAAGGAAATGGAGTAATGATGGTGTTTATTTTCAATACTACACATGTAAGATCATGGATTACATAGAAGATTAGGTGTACTAATACCAAATGGATCTTACAGTTCATTTAAAAAAATGTATTAAAGGTGGAATCATTTCCCAATGTATGTCAAATTTTTGGGGTAAAAATTTTGGAAAACGGATATCATTCTGAAAAGTTGTTTTTCGTGAAGGTCGTATAAAAATATGACTAAGGAATGAGTTTGGTGAAGATGGGATTTTTGAATTATTTTTTGAAAAGGATCAAATAAAGCTAACGTTGATATATGGGAGGATGAATAGCATCACAAATGTTTGATTTTTGTAATAAACTCTACATAAATATGGTATAAGCATGGGTTTGGTGAAGACTTTTTTTAGAATAATGAAGATATGGATCAGGAAGAATAGAGATGGTGATCTCTGTAATTACAGTAATTGGAGATTTGTTGTAACACCCCGAGATTTTATGAGAAATATTCTTTTAATTTCAATGATGTCTTGTGTTGTAAGCTACATCATGATTACCTTGCACTATACGCAACACCATATGAGTTTGTAGTATACACAACACTATTCTTGGATCATGTTACACACAATTTTGATAGTAGTTATTTTACGAAACATTGAGTGTATATATATATATATATTCAATGTATAAATGAAATATGGTTGGATTCTGTTATATGAAAAAATGGAGGAGTCTTGCACAACACGTAACCCTGACTTGGCTTACATTACACGCAATCACGACCTTCCTTGATAGCGTGTGTTGTACGCAATACCAGGTTTCACTAAACAAGGATATATGGTTATAATATTATTATGGACTAGTCGTTAAGAATATTATCAACTAAATTTTGAATTTTATAACATTATTATTAATATTACCAATTTTCTAGAACATGGTATGCGGACAAAATCATTTTTTGAGTAAAATAGGTATTTTTAAAAAAATGCAGTTTTGCCGCCTTTTGATGGAGCAGCGACATTAAATCCTTTTTTTGACATTTCTATAGGTTAAATATGAAAAAATAAAATTCTTATTTAGAATCAGGATATATAAATTTACTTTGGATAAATTATTCTTATTATTCTAATAACTTTCATATTTTAATGAATAGTAAAAACGCGCTATATTTTAATTAAAAACAACTTTTTTCATCGCAATAATTTATATGGTTAGATTATATTTTTAATTGGGTTTAAAGTGTAATTAGAATATATTTTTACAATTTAATAAAATGTTGTTCATTGGAATTAATTTAACTTTGAAATTGGATATAAACAAGTATCAATCTTTTGATAGTTATCGTTTTGTAAAAAACACGCTATTTGTTTTGATAACGGGAATTAATATTATAATTAATTAATACCACTTCTATGTTTTGAATTTGAAAAAATAGACAACAATTTTGAATTCAGAATATCAAATAATTCTTAGGCTGAATATTTGGAATTTTTCTGAAAAACTACAATTTTCGATGAATAGTGAAACCATTTAGTGGTAGTTAAAAAACTGACTTTTTCATTTAAATGAAATTTTACCACTTCTGTGAATTGAATTTCAAAAATAAGAGAGACATAGTTAATATCAAGGACTAAAATGTGGTTCAATAAGATGAAAATATTTTTTGGCGAATAGTAACTTTTTAATTTTTTTTACCATGGTAAAAAGTAAAAAGGGTAATTAAGGGTACAAATGATATTATTATTACCCGAACACATGTCATAATTCTATTGTATAAGTTTAATTCGACCAAAAACAACCTTAGAAATAAAACATGGCCATTTAGGCCCACATGGATTAGATTAGGACATTTATTATAAATTTATTTAAAGAAGGGTTAAAATAGATAAAATCAAAGTTTAATAACTAAATCAATTTTAATATAGGGTTATACTTAAGATAAATTAGACAATAAATATTAATTATAACAAAAAAAATATTTTCTACATAATGGTTTTTTTATTTATAATTTTTAGACATTAAATAATTTAATTTATTTATGACACAATGATGATGTAATAATTATCTTATTAATAAAATATTGACATTATTGATGTTATAAATACCCATGTAAATGTAATTTGAGACTTTTTATGAATTACGCTAATTTTAAAGGTCAATATGACATGTTATTATTTATTTAGTTAAGTTTTTAGACCTAATCATTCTTTTAGGATTTTTACAAAAATCAATTACCCTATAGTGTCAAACTTGACATAACATAGTTTTTAAAACAAATATTTTATTATTAATTGTTATTTTTTTCCTAAAAATCTATGGTTCGTCCAAATGACATATATAAGGATATATATATTAATAATAAACAACTTGGTGTTCTTTTGGCTTGTTATAGCATGTTTATTAACCATATAGTGTAAGAAAACAAGAAGACACGGTAAAAGAAAAATTATTTAACTGAAAGTTAAATCTAAATGATAAGGTTAAAATAAAAACATAAACTTATCTAAATTCTATTGGATGAGAGTATTTATACCCCTCCCCATCTTGGCTTCTAAATAAATCAATTTGGAGCTATTAAAAACCGAATATGACCTTATAATAAAATAATAGTTTTCGTTATTCTAAAGGTGCCCCTCTCCTCCCTTATAAAAGGGAACATCCTGTCTCTCTTCCTCACACCATTTTGAGCCTTTAATCTCGGCCACCCTATGCCCATTTCACTTCCCCACATCCCTAGAAACATCCTAGAGGTCCTGGACTTCTTCAGAGTCCAATTTTAGTGCCCTAAGAGGAGGTCTCAAAGAGGCACTTCAAAGAAGAGGTAATGTCCGTTACCGAATATTTCAACTTTATTTCTTCTTCTACTACATCTTATTTAATTGTTTAATTATGAAGAAATAACATAAGTATCACTCATATTATGATATTTTATTATTAGTATGAAACAACCCTATTTAACCATCTATCCATCCTATGGAAAAAAAATCAATGTGCATGCGTACGTAAGAAATACCATCTCCACACCGTGGAGAAATCTATTTTCCACCACCACCTTACATGGATGGGTTTTATGGTTTAAATAATGACTATATATGATTATTGTAAAGTGATATTGATTTTTAAAACGTATACATACACTCCAATACAATTCCACGATCATGGCAATGATATCATCGCTCGTGCGTACGTACGGACTACCGTCTCCACGAACGCGTAGAGATTCATTTTCCATGATTAACCATTAAAGAATGATTATAAAATATATATAATTAATAATAATCATATATATGACATAATAATGATACTGGATTACTGTATATATATATTTATGTCATCTATTTAATTACATTCAATTCAATAAGAAATTAAAACCGCGTTCATGCATACGTATGGCCTACCATCTCCATGAACGGTGTATTTCACTCCTTTTATAGATCTATAATATATATATGTATATGATGAATATATATTATATATAAATCATGTTTTCCATTTTGAAATTATGTAAATCGGGATATATGTAATAATATTAAGAACGACAAGTCGAAACACATACGATAAATGAAATGATTTTACCTAAAACGCTATGTTTACATGGAATTTACAATAGAACGGGTAATATAATTTCATAAGTGAAACATATATGATATCATAACAATGAATATTATTATGTAATAAGTCAATGGAATTATTTAAATCATTATACAGGAGGTTCGGATCCATATAAAGCATACCAGACCTAAGGTAAGGGATAAATTTTCCAATCTCATTTTTATCTGAGATTGTTAATTCATAAGTATTTACTGGGGTTATATTAATCATACATGTCCATGTTTTCTAAAAATGGTTTCATGTATGTTTAAAGTCTTTTTAACCATTTTTTACTTTTACTACATTGTATGTATGGAATCTTTCTTTTATGATGTACTTTTTGACTTTTCTGTAAAAAGTACGAGAAGAATGTTTTTTTTGTCTTATACGGCATGAATGGATTTTTAGAGCATTATTTCCATGAAGCTTCCTTTAAAAGTTTTCATTTTTATTTCTAATCAACCTGTTTTACATTAAAATTGTACGACATATTATAAAAGGAAAAATGTTTTTGAAGAAGAAAGGATATTTTCCTTAAGAATTCATTTCAAGTGTTTTATCAAAACCATTTTTCATCTAAGATGACATTATTTCATATATGTATTTTCAAGTATCATGTATATATGGTTTACATTGTTTCACTTTTCTTATTATGAAATGATATCCATTTCTTTTATTTGGATTATGTGATGATGGGATGATGTTTATGAAACCCATTTTATTCATTGGGTTATTATGAATGATGTATGTTTAGTTGGTGGAAAAAGTAAAAATGATTTCATTATAAGATGTGTGGGACATATATCTCCCTAAAATGAATTTGGTAAAAATTTATATCTCATGAGATAGACATGGCTGGAACGGAAGGTTAAACTGGTTCAGAAATACAGCACTGGAATGAGGAGTGAACTCGATTCAGAAAGGGACTTTGTCCACTAAGATGGTCTTAGCAGCAATGCCTTGGCTACTATGGAAATCATATCATGTGCTTAATGTTTTTCCACAATTACAAGTTTTATTTACAATCTATTTTATCATGATTGATGTTCTATTTTGATCTATTCCTTACGTACATCCATGTTTTATGTCATTGCACAATATTTCTATGTTTAAACACTATGTACATGTTTTTATGTTCAAATGTATATGGATTATATTATTTTATCCATTCATACCCTTACTGAGAATTTGAGCTCACCCTTTTTATGTTTTCTTTTCCCCAGGATATAAATAAACGTTTTATTTAAGAAAAAAGGGGAAGATCATTATGGGAGATGTTGAAGATCTTTCACCACGATTATAAGATTACGTTCCACGTTAACATAGAAACTAAACTATTATGGTCCTTGTGTGTCTGTTCTTGTTATGTACTATGTATTCCGCAAAAGTAATGTAATGTCCAGGTACGTCAAGTTTCGGGACTGTACAGTTGGTATCAGAGGAAAGGTTTAGTTAACCATTGGAAACTAGGACGTGAAAACTTTAGTGAGATCACAAGATATATTTCTAAGGTATGTCTTGGGATATCCCTAAGGTTATGTATAAGTATAGGTTATAGTCCAAGAATTATGGTAACAATATTATATTAAACCTAAGATGTTAGATACTGAAGTTACTCCCCCTTGATTATAATTTTTGTCTCTCACACTATACTTTTTTATTTTAGAAAATGGCTGGATACAAGATGATTCTGGATAATGGAGGATATGATGGAAAATGGAATGATATTCTTCATGAGAAATCAAATGAAATGGGATTTGGAAGTTGAAACATCATTATTATGTCGAATCATCAATCTCATAATATGATCAATAAAATCAAATTTGTTACGTTTCCGGACTCGGCTAATAAGAGAAATATAGAGTTTCATGATGATCATAGAGGAAATAATGTTCAATTTCCCATATGTATATCATGTGGGAAGAGGCATCAAGGAGAATGTTTCAATGGAACTGGAAGATGCTTTGGGTGTGGAAAAGAAGGACAGAAACCCAGTAAGTGCAAAGGAAAAGGTTCAGTAAACACCATGGACAAGGATAATGGTATTGCTACGACAAAAAAAATGATTAGATGTTTTACATGTGGAATGTATGAGAATTATTCAAACCAATGCCCTAAGGGAAAATCTCATGAAGAGAATCAAAATGGTCATATGAGTAGTAATTATGTGGATGATGATGAAGAGACTACATATGAAATATGAGATGAAAGAAATGATGAAGCTCTGTCAGTGGTTTAAGAAGGTAGTGGAATGATTGTATGATTATCAAGAGTTATGTTGTATAAAGAATCATCTATAGATTGTTACACTATTCTTTTTCCTAAAGTATTTGAAAGTATATGTTACCGGTAACTGTGAAAGGTTATTCACATATTTTTTGGAAAGTAGATGATATGCGCATAATTAATGGATAAGAAGATAATGAGATGTTTGACTGTATTCATGAGCTCATGACTGATATAAGGGCTAAGTGATATTATGGTTTGATTATATATAAGTTTTGGGATTTTGGTATGTGAAAAGTGTTAAAATTTAACAACATTCATGATTTCACTAAGGCTCAATGGGGATTCATTCTTCAAGAGAATATATGATTAAGGTATTCACACGTTTGTAATTTGACCAATAAGATATATCTTGTGATATATTAAAGATAAATGATGGAATTCACGTGATTGAAATGTGACATTTCAAGTAATCATTTTCTTTATACTATGTGTTTGGACCGAATTATTTTTGATAAGCCTAAAGATTGGAATAAATTATCTTGGACATAATTTAGTATCGTTTAAGGAATGAACTTTTTCCATATTATTTATGGGATGATATAGTAATGTATTTTTATAAAAAGGAAAACTTGCAGGATGGGCGACATCCCATCACATCGGACAAGGCTGTGGGAATCAAACCCACAACCGAAATGTGACTGGCCTTTATCGCCTACCACTAGCCTAAAAGAAGTCCCTGGTTAGTAGAATCTAGTTTTATATTATTAAGCGGTATGATATATGAAGTATAAGTCCATTTTAGGAACCATATATGATTAATCTCAAAATAGATGGACTTATGTATTTTTGATAACTTTTCTATCATTTTTTTCAGATAGATGGAATGACCAATAATTCTATCACATGATCTTCTAACACTTCGCGAATGACAAATTCAACATCATTTCTTTAAGAGATGAAGTGAAAATTGTCCAAAGAATGACCAATGGTGAGACTCTACGAAAATCACGAATGTATTTATTCTAATACCAATTTTATCAAATTTAGGGAAATGAACATGAAAAAAAATGTTGTCCTAGTGATCTTATATCTGATGAATCATATTGTACCTTAGATCATCACAAATCTATGGCTTTGTGATTGATGGATTTTTCATATACATGTTCTCTACCACTCTCCATCAGAACTTGATGGTTATATTTTTATTCCATATACATATTTTCACTTATGTTCTCCTATATGGAAACCCAGTGATGAGTTACTTTGGGTAATCATTACATTTCATACTTTATTTTTTAAAATTATGTTTTAGTATTCCTTTTTACAATGTGGGTTTCTATAAATAGTAAACGATTTATAACCCCGATGAATTTCGAGGGAGAAATTCATTTTAAGGGGGGTAGAATGTAACAACCTGAGATTTTATGAAAAATATTATTTTAATTTCATTGATGTATTGTGTTGTAAGCTACAACAAGATTACCTTGCGCTATACGCAACACCGTATGAGCTTGCAGTACACACAACACTATTCTTGGATCATGTCACACACAAGTTTGATAGTATTTATTCTACGAAACATTGAGTGTATCTATTTATATGTATTCAATAGATAAATGAAATATGGTTAGATTTTGTTATAGGAAACAACGGAGGAGTCTTTCACAACACGCAACCCTGACATGGCTTTCATTACACATAATCACGACCTTCCTCGATAGCGTGTGTTGTACGCAATACCAGGTTTCACTAAACAACAATATATGGTTATAATACTATTATGGACTAGTAGTTATGAATATTATCAACTAAATTTTTATTTTTATAACATTATTATTAATCTTACACATTTTCTAGAACATGGTATGAGAACAAAATCTATTTTTTGAGTAATATATGTATTTTTCAAAAAATGTAGTTTTGCCGCCTTTTGATGGCGCACAAACTTTATATCTTGTTTTTTACATGTCTATAAGTTAAATTTCACAAAATAAAATTTTATTTGGAATCAGGATATTAAAATTTACTTTGGCTAAATTTTTCCTATTATTCTGATAACTTTCATATTTTAATGAATAGTAAAAACACGCTATATTTTAATTAAAAACAAATTTTTCATCGCAATAATTTATATGGACAGATTATCTTTTTAATTATTGTTAATGTGTAATTAGAATATATTTTTACAATTTAATCCAATGTTGTTCATTGGATTTAATTTCACTTTGAAATTGGATATAAACAAGTATCAATCTTTTGATTGTTATCATTTCTTAAAAAACACGCTATTTGTTTTGAAAACGGGAATTAATTTTAAAATTAATTAATTCCACTTCTATGTTTTTAATTTGGAAAAATAGACATCAATTTTGAATTCGGGAAATCAAATAATTCTTAGGCTGAATTTTTGGTATTTTTCTTAAAAACTGCAATTTCGATGAATACTGAAACAACTTAGTGGTAGTTAAAAAACTGACATTTTCATATAAATGAAATTTTACCACTTCTGTGAATTTAATTTCGAAAATCTGAGAGACACGGTTAATATCAATGACTAAAATGTGGTTGAATGAGATGAAAATAAATTTTGGTGAATAGTAAGTTTTTACTTTTTTTACCACGGTAAAAAATAAATACGACAATTAAGGGTAAAAATGATATTATTATTACCGTAACACATGTCATAATTCTATTTTATAAGTATAATTAGGCCAAAATCATCCTTAGGAATAAAATATGACCATTTAGGCCCACTTGGATTAGATTAGGACATTTATTATTAATTTATTTAAAGAAGGGTTAAAATAGTTAAAATCAATGTTTAATAACAAAATAATTTTTAATATAGGGTAATACATAAGATAAATTAGACTATAAATATTAATTAGAAAGATAAAAATATTTCCTAAATAATGGTGTTTTATTTATAATTTTTAGACATTAAATAATTTAATTTATTTATGACACAATGACGATGCAGTAATTATCTTATTAATGAAATATTGACAAAATTGATGTTATAAATACCTAAATAAATGTAATTTGAGACTTTTTATGAATTACACTAATTTTCAAGGTTAACATGACATGTTATTATTTATGTAGTTAACGTTTTTCGAACTAATAATTCTTTTAGAATTTCTAAAAAAATCGATTACCAAATAGTGTCAAAATTGACATAAAATAGTTTTTAAAACAAATATTATATTATTAATTGTTATTTTGTTCCTTAAAATCTGAGGATTGGACAAATGACTTATATAATAATATATATATTAATAAAAATAAATTTTGGTTCTTTTGACTTGTTATAGTATGTTTATTAACCTGATAGTGTAAAAAACCAGAAGACACGTTAAAAGAAAAATTATTTAACTTAATGTTAAATCTAAATGATAATGTTAAAATAGAATCTTAAAATTGAATAAATTCTATTGGATGAGAGGACTTCGACCCATCCCCACCTTAGCTTATGAATAACTCAATTTGGAGCTATTAAAATCTGAATATGACTTTATAATAAAATAATAGATTTAGTTATTCCAAAGGTGCCCCTATCCTCCCTTATAAAAGGGCACCACCTCTCCCGCATCCTCACAACATTTTGAGCCTTGAATCTCGGACAACATCTACCCATTCCAATTCCCCACTTCCCTAGAAACATCATACAGGTCCTGGTCTTCTTCAAAGACAAAGTTTAGTGCCCTAAGAGGAGTTCTCAAAGAGGCGCTTCAAAGAAGAGGTAATGTCTGTTACTGATTATTTCAACTTTATTTCTTATTCAAATTCTTCTTCATTAGTTGTATCATTATGATGTAATAAAATAAGTATCACTCATATACTGATATGTTATTATAAGTATGAAAAAACCCTATTTCACCATCAATCCATCCTATGGAAAATGAAATCACCACGCGTGCGTATGTATGGAATACCGTCTCCACACCGTGGTGTAATCTATTTTCCACCACCACCTTACTTGGATGCGTATAATGGTGTAAATAATAACTATATATTATTATATTAAAGTGATATTTATTTTGAAAAATTATACAAACACACCAATACAATTCCACGATCCTGGGAATGGTATCATCGCTCGTGCATACGTACGGACTACCGTCTCCACGAACGCGATGAGATTTATTTTCCATGATTATCCATTCAAGAATTATTATAAAGTATATATAATTAATAATAATTATATATATGACATAATAATGCTAATGGATTAATGTATATATATATTTATGTCTTCTATATAATTTCATTAAATTCAATAAGTAAATGAAAACAGCGTTCATGCGTACGTACGGCCTACCGTCTCCATGAACGGTGTATTTCATTCCTTTTATCGATCGATAATATATTTGTATATGATAAATATATATTATATATAAATCATGTTTTCCATTATGAAATTATGTAAATCCAGATATATGTAATAATATCAAGAAAGACAAGTCGAAACACATACGATAAATGAAATGATTTTACCTCAAACACTGCTTTTACATGGAATTTACCAAAGAACGAGTAATATAAAGTAATAAGTGAAACATATATGATACCATAATAATAAATATGATAATTTAATAAGTCAATGACATTATTTAAAACATTTTATAGGAGGTTCAGATCCATACGATGCATACCAGACCTAAGGTAAGGGATAACTTTTCCAATCTCATTTTTATCTGAGATTGTTTATTCATAAGTATTTACAAGGGTTATATTAATCATCCATGTCCATGTTTCTTAAAAATGTTTTCATGTATGTTTAATGTCCTTTCTACTGATTTTTGACTCTTACTACATGGTATATATGGACTCTTTATTTTACGAGGTACTCTTTGACTTTTCCAGAAAAAGTATGAGAAGAATGTTTTTTAACTTATACAGGATGAATGGATTTTTAGAGCATTATTTCCATGAAGATTCAATTACAAGTTTTCAAGTTTATTTTAAATCAACTCATTTTAGTTTACATTTGTATGACATATTATGAAAGGAAAAATGTTTTTGAAGAAGAAAGGATATTTTTATCAAGAATTCATTTCAATTGTTTTATCTAAGATGACATTATTTCATATGTGTATGTTTCAAGTATCATGTATCTATGGTTTAAATCATTTCAGTTTTATTATTATGAAATGATATCCATTTATTTTAAATGGATAATGTGATGATGGGGTGATGCTTATGAATCCCATTTTATTCATTGGGTTATTATGAATGATGTATGTTTATTTGGTGGCATAAGTAAGAATGATTTCATTATGATATGGGTGGGACCTATATCTCCCTCCAAGTCATTGGGTAATGATTTATATCTCATGAGATATACATGGATGGAACGACATGTTAAACTGGTTCACCAATACAAGACTGGAACGAGGAGTGAAAACGATTCAGAAAGGGACTTTGTCCAATAAGATGGTCTTAGAAGCAATGCCTTTGCTACTATGCAAATCATATCATGTGATTAATGTTTTTCCGCAATTACAAGTTTTATTTACAAGCTATTTTATCATGATTGATGTTCTATTTTGATCTATTCCTTACATACTTCCATGTTTTATGTCATTGCACAATATTTCTATGTTTAATTTTTATGTACATGTTTTTATGTTCAAATGTATATGGTTTGTTTTATTTTCTCCATGATTACCCTTACTGGGCATTTGAGCTCACCCTTTTTATGTTTTCTTTTCCCCATGATATAAAGAAATGTTTTAGGTAAGAAAAAAAGGAGAAGATCTTTACGGGAGATGTTAAAGATCATTCACCATGATTAGAAGATTATGTTCCATGTTTCCAAAGACACTAAACTATTACGGTCCTTGTGTGTCCGTTTTTGTTATGTACTAAGTATTCTGCAAAAGTAATGTCATGTTCATGTATTTCAAGCTTCGTGTCTCTACATTTGTGGTAGCATAAAGGTTTCTACTGATAGCACCATGATTACGATCTGCTTCTCGAATAACAAATTTCCCTAGAGCTTCATCACATAAGAAGTTATGCGAATATGATTTTGAATGATATTGAAAATCTAGAAAATGGTAGTGAAAAATCATGAACAACGAATCTTATAAATATGAGGCTACCCTTCTTCACCTATGCCACATTTTTTCCAGGAAATATAGGAATTTCACTAAATTCATTAAGCAAAGGGATCTATGAAAAAATGGCAATCCATGTAACCTTGAGCATTAAAAATAGACTTGTAAAGTCTTGACATATGCCAATGATTTTGAGAAATGGTTTATTCATAGTTATAGGGTTTACCATTTTGACATTATGATCATCGCGAATGAGTTTTGTCCAAAAAATCATGGATTCAACATGAAGGTAGTTGGTTCTACGAAGTCAAGGGAGCTTCGTGAAGGAGATTTGAAAAAAGGTAGTTTTTGACCATTTTGTTTTAAGTGAATACTAATTTCAGAGTGCATCAAATCTGGTCTATGGTGAAGTAATCATAATTTCCAAATTTAGGGAAAAGGATGTTAATGCAAAATAATTGATTCGACCTTCACGTTGATAAACTATGTTTTAATACACTCAAATTTGTGAGCTAAGTGGAGTGAATAGAAGTGATCTGAGAGGTATACTATGATATCCTTAGAACCTTGTATGGGTAGTGCACAAGGAATAGAGTGATTGTATCAAAAATTATTTATTCCACCTCTAATGAAGATTAGTGTATTTAGGTATAATTGACACACTAGTAGTGTATGATCCTTGGACTATCCCTTAGTGGCGAACTAAGTAAAATTGATGTGTCGTATTGGTGCACATGAATTTTTTTAATTAATTCTCATTACCATTATATAGGTTTAATAGGTTCCTACCAATGTGGGAACAATATTCATTGTTTTAGAATAAAATGTGGACACCCTAATTCTCCTATCACATCTCAGTGTGTTACGGGGTCATTTAGGGGTTTTACTCATCGCTATGTATTTACTCACCATTTTTATTTACCTTCCATTAGAATATCATTTTACATTTTTCAAATATTAACTAATTTTAATTTAATTCTCTATTACCATCTTCTTAATTAATTAATTAGTAATTTATTTCTTTATTTATTTTAAATTTTATCTCAAGTTTTGATTTTAATTTTACAAATATCTAAAATCGCAAATGAAATAAATGAGATGTTTACCAAATTAAAAATTTCACATATGTCATGATATTTTCTCTTTAACTATGTTGTGACACTTTTTATACTGACCATTTACCTTCTCTCGCAATTCCCCGAGCCTATCGATTCAATTTCCATGGTTAGAGTGAAGTGATTATCAGAGACTTCTTTATATGAGTCATTTCCTTCAATGTAGCATAAAGTTGAATCAAGATGCTTAGTTTCTTTCAAGCCAGTGAATCCCAAGCATGCAAATAATGTTTTAGTAGCTGAAAAGAAATATCAATTAGATTGATTAATATCAATAAAATATTTAGTACTCAACGTGTTTAAAAATGTGGGATGGAGTGAATGGTTTTCATCTAATGACAAACCCATTTATCTTAGGATTTTTCATGTGTTTTATCATTTCATGGGGTATAGTTTTGAAGAAAATAATTATTGTGTATGAAATATAGTTAAGTTCTGTAAAAAAATAATTTATTCAAGACAGTGGGATATCTCTTTAAACGTTTCTTCATTATGGTGTTGAACAATACTACCAAGTAACCATTCTAAATAATAGTGATAAATTTATCTATGAAGAATCATTGTATAAGATAACTATGGAAGGAATCATGAAAAGGACTATTTCTTCTGAGAATAATGAAAAATATAGGATGCTTTTTCAAGTTTATTCATCAAATATTGTGTTAGAGAAAAGTTTTCTTTTATATAATGAGGTATGGGGATGTTTATCATTAATGGATAATGAAAATAATATATAATATCAACTTTGTGTAGATAGTTAATGCTTAACGTGATATATATGTGAAATAATTCATCTTGATATAATTCCTTAATCTACCAAAAGTTTCTTTGAACTGTTCTAAAATCCAAAGGTCTTGTCAATAAAGGTAATGAAATAGTATAGAGCAGTTGAGGTTTCTTAATCACCAAGGTGAATTGTAAAAGGCTGAAAATTAGTTGTAATTGTTGGATAAAGGAAAAGGGTGGATGATAGTGAGAAGCCCTATTATGATTTCAATCCAGTGGACTATACATCTGGTCTAAGATACCATAGGGACTGATTATGGGATCCAAATGATGTTTTTGAGTAATATAATGAAGAGTAATTGTAGGTTGTTTACACAAGTGATATGGAAATGTAATTTTCTTTATATAAAGGTAGTGACCCGGATTTGGCTATGATCTCCACTACTATTTCTTTCAGTGCCCCTAGTCCACCAAGATCTCATCCTAAAAGATAGAAACTAATACAAGACGGTAATCAAAAAGAGGAAACATAAATTTTTTTTGATGAATAGTTCAAAAACACTTCTATGAAATCTAAGGAAGATGGTGAAATAGTTTTGAGGATTAAGAATAAGAATAAGAAGATATGTAAGGTGATGGATATAAGGATGGAAATTGAATTAGATATGCAAGTGGCGATGATGGAGGTTCTGGTGGCCTTAGTAGAGGCATTAGAGGGGAGTATATGGAAAATCCCCAAGAACATGTCCATTATCCAAGAGTATTTATCTTTAGATCTAAATAATGACCTAGACTTGGGGAATATGTTGATAGAAAACCTAAATAAGAGAATAAAGCATCAGCTGAAGGGTAGAAATACCCCATTCTGTAAATTCATCTAGTTACCCCTTATATAGGGGGATACCTCATTGTGCCAACTAATTTTGTTCAAAAATATGTAGTGTAGTTTGTTATGGATCATCTATTTAATGAGTAGATAGAATTATATAATGTTGTTGCTGAGAATAAATTGGTTGTGCAAATATCATATGAGTATTTTATTATTTTTTCCAAAGATATATGTATATACAATTTCTAGTTTTCAAATTGTAAAATCTAATGATATTTGTTCTATTGGTTGAATAGATCCCATGTTTTAGGAATGTGATTTGTTTTCTAGAAAGTTTTTAATTTTAATAATGAATGGTAGACCCGATAATGGATAATAAATTGATCTGGATGGATCATTGTATGATCAGATTGACGATGTGGGTTGACTAGAGATGTTTCATTTTGATGAAACATCCAACTCTCAGCCTGTTGCACCCTTACCTAACCATTTTGTTCCTTCAGTTCTATATGTTATTTTAACAATAGGTGACTTTTATTATTGTATGAAAAATATTATTTTAGATGTTAGTTTGTTTTTGAAGAACCAATTTACCTTAGTTATCATGATAAGTTACAATAATGTTCAATATTTATTTGGGACTTGTGATACAACAAATTAAGTTAAAGATGATGATATATATTCAACAAATATAAGTTGAAAGTAAAATGTTGGAAGGTGAAATGGAATCATTGGGTGCCATAAAAAATGATATGATATCTTCATTTTTATATTCAATGGTATATTTTCTATAATAGGTAGAAATTTTTACTTCTATTTGTTATACATTAGGTGTATCACCTCCTCTAGAAATTAATGTTTAAATGATTAGATCTATTATTAGAGAAGAGCTTTGAGCTTATTTTAGAGATTATATAGTTCTACCATGGGAGAATTTGAAAAAAATCAATAATAATATTGTCCATTTCCATAAAATGGCCAGGGAATATATGAAATACATGATTCCTAACAAAGATACCATCAAAAAATACATAAACTATTATCTATCTAGGCTATATTCTGAACAATAGTTGAATGATAAATTTAATTTTATGGGGGAAAATATGAGGATGACTCATGTTACCCATGAATATAAAGATAATGTTAATCAGTTAAAGGTCATGCCTCTAGTGATTATGATTTTTATAAAAGATAAGAAATATTTCTTCGGTTATTTGGAGATAGGTGGAAACATAATCATTTATTTCAAAAATATCATAAAATCGTTTCTTTGTGTCTCTTGAAATACTATTGTGGATTAGGATTGAATTCATATTTTAAGAGTACATGACTTTTCTAATCGCTAATCTTTAATTTTTCCTACCTTTTAAAACTAGAGACATATATACTCTTCTACCAGCTAATTTCCTTCCCTTTTCCCTCTCTCCCATGGAAGAATTTCAACACCTTATACTAATCATCATTAATGAGACTACCTCTCTTAACAATTTTCCAACTAATATTCCTCATGTTTCTTCACAATCAACTACTACTCCATATATTTCAATTAAATGGAGAGCTAAAGCACCCTTTATTTATTCAACCCAACCTAAGAAGCATTAAATTTGGACTTTTTATGGAACTTTGTTTTAATCATTTTATCTCACATTTTGGTTATACATTCAATATCTAACATTATGGGAGATTAAATTATTCAAATTATCCTCTCTTTCATTTCCTATTTTATTAATTATTTTTGATAATCCTAATAAGGAGGGAAGATTATATTGGATTTATTTTAATTTTCTAGTTATGTTTATTTGAGTTCATTTTTGTAAAATATAAATATACTTATTTTCTACCTAATTTGGTTTGATATCATATTAAATGTCATTAATTATTTCCTTTGATAGTTTTTATATCTTATTTTCTATTGATCGTTACATTTGATGTTGTGGTTTATCGAATTCTTAGATTTTTGGCCATAAAAACAAAAAGCTTGTTGGAACCCTAGTTTTAATGATCACAAAATCATTTTTGTTATTATATTGATTTGTTTTATATTTTATTAATAAATTTTACATTAAAATGTGGATTGGAAAATTTTGGAAAATCGTGACTCACTATTGAGGATAAGTCACCAAAAAAATTATTCACCGTCAGTGTGAAAGCATTGGTATATATGGGAAAGTTTCACCACCAAAGAGGGCTCCCCATCAGAAATTCCTAAACACAAAAATGGATTTTTGGAAATTTTTAGAAAACACATATCGTCAACTATCTATCAAAAATGGAACAAAATTTTGTAAAACTATAGGAACAAATCATCTTCATAGGATGAATCCTAACTGATAAAAAAATTAGATATGTAATAAGTTGACTTAACTTCAACGTGTAATTATGGAAAATTACTGGAAGGTACCTCCACTCAGATAAATCACCAATGTCATGTCTCCCCACCAACATATGTTTCTATTTGGACCGCTCACTTCAAAAGATTGTATCCCCATTGAAAGGATTTACCTACACTTTTTTATTTTTATTTTTAATTAAATTTCTCTAATCTCTATATTTTTCAAATTTAGTATTTTGAATTATTTTAATGATTCTTCTAAAATGTTTTATAGATAAGAATTTAAGTGCGTGTTATTTATCTAATTTGAGTTGAATAAGATAAAGATGATTCTTCACGCGATATGCTTTTAAATGAAGTAGTCGACTCCCTTGTTCAGATATTTGTGTGAGAGTTAGAACTAAATATAGATATAGATTGACAGAAAGTGATGTAGAACTAGATATTTCAACACAAAAATAATATTTGTGTTTTGAATATGAAACAACTTTATTAGTGATCAATAAAAGATGTAGTGAAGCTTCACACTCATTAAGTTTCTTCATAATGTTAGAAAAAGAAATATTTATCAATATTTTTTTCATTAAAATTTCAGAAACTGGACTCGATCATATTTTGAATATAAAATTACAGATTCATGATCAAGAGAGCTTATTAGACATAGAAACTCATTCTTTCTATTTTTTTCTATTTTCTATTTATATTTGTTTTCATTAAATTATTATCAGTGTGTGATTACTATATTTTAAACATGCACACTAACTCCTGATAATTAACAAAAATATACTAGATATCTTATAAACCAAAATTTATATCTATTTTCAATGTTTTTTGGAAGAGTTCCTTGCATGGACACTATTTTTTTATTCCCACATGTTTTTTATGAGGTCATGCATGGCATAAAGAGCTATTCTATTATACACCCCATCCCGGTTCTGCATTGTTTGTTATTTTAAACAATCTACTTAGTTGTGGGTGATTTCCAAGTAGAGATGATTATGTCTCATCTTAATACCATACCCTTTGTATTTATTTCTACTATACTTTTTATTTTGTTTGATTCATTTCTATGATTTAGAATTGAATTTTTTTTAAACATTAAACAATACTAATAGTCTGATATTTAGTTCTAATTAGTGTTTATAAAATGATTTGTTTAAGTAAATATATTTCAAAAGTTAAATTAGTTTTCAAAGAAATTAATTGAGGCTAAATAAATTGTTTAGAAATCTGTTAAAATATCATAACATATATTGATCGTCAATTTTTACTTACTAGGTTGTTTATTTAAACTCATTTTCGATATAAACTTTATTGTATACTCAATTCACCCCTATTGATTTACTCACATGGGAAAAAAAATTTCATACCATAATGAATCCAAAACATATTAATTTTCTTATTTTTAATAACCATTACTTTGACCTTTTATATTAATGAACAAACATAGTTTTAATATTGAGCGTGCATTTATTGTAATTATTTCATCACTAGAAATTAAAAAAATAATAATACAAAAATAATACTAAAAAAGTTATTTTTTTATACTTCAAATAACATTTTATAACTAATCATAACTTCTTTTGATCCAAATAAAAATATATTATAGATGTTAAATGGAATATTGTGATATTTAATAATTTTTATAACTTCAAATAATATAGATGATATTATGAATTGAGAAGAACACAAAAATTCAATGCATTCCAATTTATGATGTTTATGGTAGAATTAATCTCATATAATTAGATAATATAAATTCTTTTATTATTTTTAATTCCTTATCACAATATTTTTAAGCATAATAACTTAATTTAAACATTACCCTGGTGAAAAATATTTACCATGGTTAGTATTTATATTGGAAAGAAATAAAAGGAAAATACTAACAAAATTTAATCCTCATGATTCCAAATATAGAATAATTTTTTATAAACTAAAATTCTAAAATTTACAAATCAATTTTAATATTAATGTGTAAAATTTAACAAGAAACTATTTTCATAAAAAATGTGTTTTTATGCATAAAAATAATAATATAAAAAAATTAAAAATAATATTGATTAAAATGTATATATTTAAATTATTTTTAATAATTTGATCATATGTCAGTTTAGTATCACTTCATGAAATTTATAATGTTACTTTTAGGTTACTATATTTAAAAACTGATAGGTTTTTAAAAATGGGAATTTTTTACAATTCATTGAGAAATTAATATTTTAATAAAATAAAAAATTCACACTAAACTAATTATGGAATGCTTATTCCAAAAATTATTTAAATTTTTAGAAATTAATTTTTAATAATGGAATAAATTAATTGTAGTACCCTTGAAAAAAAAAAGAAAAATAAATTTTGAATAAAATATTTTTTAAAAGCACATAATGACTTTATTAGATATTGGGTACACATTTATTTTGAATAAATAATTATATTTTCAATTTTTAAAACCTTTGTAATTAATTTTTTTAAATTTATTGATCACTTTTAGTCTTCCAATTTAATGGCTAGGTTATAATAGTCATATTTAAATAAAAATATTTTTATAGTATATCAATGTTTTCATTAAACTCATTATTGAGTTTATACAAGATATAGATAATAATAATAATTTAAATTAAATTTTAGGGTTGATGCAATTATAATGTATCATTAAATATCTCATAAAAAATGGATAACCATTTATTAATGTGATACTAAATTCATCACATATCTATACCACTTATACCCATTCTAGAACATAAATCTAAGAAGAAATCAATCCTTTGGATATTCTATCAAAATGAAACTCATATTTTTATAATGTCATATATATGGTGTATCTAGATATAAAATATCTATACTAGATCACATGATTTTAGTATAATGGATTGTGTTAACGTTTTTTCATTGACATAACTATTTTGATATTATTAATTATCATACCCATTTTTATTAAATTTTTATAAGGACTCAGTTATTTTATAATACTCTTTTAGGGGTTTCACGGGTTTCTAAAGAATATTTTCTAGAGGTATATGGGTTATAGATGTTGATATTTTATTCATGATAATAAAATTAAATTATTCACAATGAAAAAGTGGAAGAACATCATGATCCATGAGTCTCTCCAGTGGATGTTAACTGAAAATAAAAATAGTACAATAAAAAGAAATACGTTTATAAGGCATTCTAACTGAGCCTTGAAGTTGGCTCAATAATTTATTTGAGTCACTAATATTGTGAAATAATTCATATAAATCTATATAGGTATGACTCTTGTTCATATATTAGTGTCTCCACCATTGAAATAATATCCATCCTTACTTTTTTAGCATCCTCTACCATCTTTTTCTTCATGTTCAATAATTTATGATCCACGTATAACTCGTGATGAGGACAGACCACCAATGCCACCCCCTTAACAATATTTTATTGTCACCTTTCCATGAAAACCATGTGATAACATGCTCTGTGATCATTTTGAACTATTATTTTAAAAGTGGGTTAGAAAATATTTTGTTGACTTTTCTGATTAGAGTACCCCTTCTCACTCCCATGCAACTATAAAATGTTTAAACAACTAAATATTAAACAACAATCAAACCCATAATATCTAGTGGGGTGAAATTATACCTATTATGGTGTAATTTAATAATAAGATTATTTATTGGGGTCTCATGTATGAGTCACCCAATGTACCCCCACACCCGATATCATATTTCTTTCCTATAGTGAGGCACAATCTGGGCCTAAATTGGAGTCAATCATTAGAATAAAAATAAACTTGGAATAAAAATTATTCAAAGAGTGTCCTATATTGAGCTAAATTATTTAGAAAATGATATTAAAACTTATTAGACGAATATTTATATCATTTTACATAAACACACCCAAGGAACATAATAGTTTAGTGACTTTAGAAGCCTAGATACATAAGAAAAATGTTTGTCAATAAATTAAAAATCCTCCCACTATGTTCATCATAACATGAAAATTTATTGGATATAAAATACATAAAACATTTCATTCAAAATAGTGTGAAATAAAATATATGAAAGGGTGAGATCAGATGATTGGTAAGGGTAAACAAGGAAGATATTATTGATCACATAAGAATAACATGAGAATATAGGTATGATAAAATGATATTACCATTTCTAAGACATTATCAATATATTAATGATCACAATCAATAATTACATAATAAATTGTGTTAGTTAATAAGACATAAATTAAAATGGAATCAATATAATCATCCATGTGAGCATAATATTGGCATAGGACCTATATTTCTAGCATTCACATAAAAAATAAAATTATTTCCTTTATAGTTAATGATTATTAAAAAGACTATCATTGTGGAATGGAAAAACTCACAAAACCATTGTAGTGGTGATAGTTCACTCCCAACACAATCATTTATGAATAAAAATCCATTACTAAATTGGGTTTAGTCTCCATTCTTATATAGTTTATCTCATGATATATCAATATTTAGTGAATGATTTGGATGGATATATAAGTTTTAAACATAACATAATCTAAATATTTTTATTCTCCATGAACATAAAAAAATAATCTTATCATAACCCATGACATGTAAATATTTTTCACAAACATTCCATCGATGTATTACCCATGGGAAAGAAACAAGTTTTAAAAACATGTCTTAATCATAATTATAATCATAATCCATTCAGATAAAGAATAAGGATCATTCCATTATATAATTTCCCCTTAAAACCATATATAACACTATATGTTGTTATTTCTGATGTAAATAAATTTCATAAAAATATAATTACAATGTTATTTAAGAAACCACCCATTCCATTTAGAAACCACTTCTTTAAAATACAAAAATTTACAAAATATTAATGGGAAACTTTTATTTGAATTTAACACTAAAAACATGTAATTTTATCTTCAAATAATTGAGTGGTCCCAATATAATAAAATTTAGTTTAGGTATTACCCATTAAAACAAAGATCCCATTCACATTTTTGGTTAAAATTCCAAATTACCACATGTGTAAAATTAAAAGAACATTCATTGGAGACCATTTTTAATATAATTAAAACATGGATAAATATCTATTTAATTATTCCAACTAATTTCCCCCATTAAATGTTTTTTATAAAACCATTACATATTAGAAAGAGTATTTTCGACCCAAGAGAGAACTTGAGTCCTTTATAAAATTATTTTGGAATATTTATTTAATAAAAAGAGGAAAATTAATTGAAATAAAAAAATAAAAAAACTCCTAGTAGAGGATAATAAATGAATTTCTTGGTAGGTATATCATTATATATCATCATTGTAATCTTAATCATAAAAAATGTTGAAAAATAATGAGCTTGTAACATAAATAAGTTTTCACATTGGTAAAATTTGAATAACAAAAAACATGAATGAGAGTGCCTAACTATCTATGTATATCTCATATTTTTCATGTTAATATTAATAAAATAAATTCAATGGAATTATATACTCCACAGGGAAGAAAAATATGTTAAATATGATATGTGTTCCATATAAATTAAAGTGATATGAAATTACCTTACATGCTTTGGTAACATTTGAATTATTAACCCCATTATAAAATAAAATTAAATGAAAAAATATAATGATTATAATTATATTCAATATGTTACCTGCCAATGATGATGTATATGTATAACTCCCAGCCTTAAACATTACTTAATCTTGAGTTATTACAAGATTACACATTGAGGATCTTTTCAGGTTTAGAGTTTTAGAGAATTAGATCATGAAACAGGCATTACATTCCACATTTAAACAAAGTAGTTACATAAAAGACAGTATTCATTCTTCCCATCAACGGAAACATATTTAAAATAAAACATGTATTCTTTATTGACACATCCTTGACACTATCATCACATAATGTATCTTTCCCTTGAGCAGTGAAAAACATTTCAAAAAAACATGGGATGAGTGTAAAAAGCTCAATAAGGGTTATAAAAATATGGAAAGGAAACATGAGTTCATATATACATAAGAATGAAATCATACTTTACTCATAAAACATAGGCACTTTAACATACTTCCACAAATCATGAATAAATCATAGAAATTATAAGACATAATGGTAACTTGAGGCATTCATAACATTCTTACGTAGGGAGTAACCCTCTTGGTTACGTTTGAAATACCCATCACAGTATATTCCCTAAATCTCTTCATAGAAACCTTAACGTTTCACTCCTTCGTGTTACCCAATGCATTGGAGAGTTATATCGGGCTCACCCGCCCTTAGTTTATCGCGGAACCACCTGTTTTCATAACAATGCCCAAGAACCATAACATAAACGTATCACATAAAACATGCATAAAAGAAACACAACATTTCCACATTTCAATCACAATATAACATTTTAGTATATTGAAATAATGAATCCATTCAAAATGAAACCATTTCCAAAACCATTTAAAACATTTAATAAAGAGATTTTGGAATTAAAGTGTCCCATACCACCTTGAAGCTTGTAAAATTTTAAACCATTAATATACATATAGACAAATCATTAAAAACATTTTGAAACATAGATATTAATAAGAATAAATATTTAAAACATTTAGAGCGATATTTTGGTTAAAGGGGTTTTACCAAAATAAGAGACACTTGAATACAATAATTGAGTAATAACATTTATTCATAACTTTATAATATCATGAGAATAAATGGATTCATGATATAATACTCCAAAGGATAGTATATACACCATATAATATTGAATTGGTGCATAACAATAAATAAGTCTCAATAGAAATGTCAAATGTGATGAAATCCCTTATAAAGAAGGTATCCTTAAATTAAGGATAAATCAATCTCAAAATTATGTGTGAAAAATATAAATACACCCAATATAAGTGTATATTAAGTGTAAAACAATAAATGGTCATTCACACATATTCAAAGGATGACATATTCTATAACTACATGTTAATCCCAAAGAAATTGAAATTGGGTTAAGAAGTTTCCTTGACAGCCTAACGGCGTCACATCAAAATGAGTTGATGAGAGATAAAAAGTATATCTCATCACATGGACATAAACTTTACATCAATAAGGATATATGAGAACATATCCCAACATAAAAATATGTAAATTAAAAGACCCAACAAAAGAAGTCTTTTAAAAAAATAGGAGGGTGAAAGGTTCCCTTTCAGACTTGGGTATCTTTCAAAACATACACCCTATGAAAGAAGGACAATAGATCATTGATGTAAATACTCATAAACGAAAGTATATTACACAAAGAGTAGAATAATGGTCATTACATACACCACTCAAAGGAATTTGTGGCAAATGTAGCATAAATATCATGGGAATAAAAGTGAGATGAAAAATCCCTTACGAAAACTCGGCAGCCTAACGACGCCACATAAAACTTACAAAAATGGATTAATGAGAGAGAATAGGGTCTCTCATAACATGAACATAAAAATTACAGTAAGTATAATATAAAACATTCTCCTAATAACAAGAAATATGATCTTTAAAAGTAATGACATAAAAGTGTGTGCTTAAAAAGAAAGAGAGGAGTAGGATCCCTTACCTCGAGTTCGACATGACTCGATCATTCTTTAAAGTCCTTAAAATCGGGTAACTCCCTTTGGTTTGAGATCAAAGGCTTCCTTTGGAAGACTTATTCGAAATGGGAGGCTTCAAGGAGTAAGAGAGGGAAGTGGAGAGACAAAATGGGCAGAGGTTGGCCGAGCCAAAGGCTTTGGAAGTGTGGGTAAGGAGGTAGAGGTGGGGGCCTTTTATAAGAGGAGAGGAGGGGCACTTTTGGAAAGTAGGAAATATTATGTTATTTGAAAATGTGTTTCGGTTTTAAAAGGTCACACATTGATATAATTCGTGGATATGGTGTTAAGGGTTCGAAATCCACCCATCCAATAAGTTTTGGAAATGTGCAGTTCATAGATTTTACATTATCTTTCCATTTTATTTAAATCATTAAATAATGATGTCATCGCTGCATCATTATGATGTCATACATAATTTAATTTATTTAATGTATAAAAATTATAAACAAAATACTATTATGTAGGAAATTATTTTATCATTCCAATTACTATTTATAATCAAAAATCTGACTTGTATAACCCCATTTAAAAATTGTTTTAGTAAAACATATCATGTTTGTGTCATTTTTTCTTTTACATTAAATAAAAAGTAATTTATGTAATTTCCCAAAAAAAGTGGCTCCACGGGGTCCCAAAGTTTACCCATGGATTGTATTAGTAGTTCATGACACATACAATGAGGTTAGGACATGTGTCAAGTTCATTTCATATTATTAAAACATTATTTTTACCTTAAACTACACTAATTACCTCTAATCACGATTAAAAACATAATAAGTTACTATTCACCAAAAAATTATTTTAATCCCATTGAACCACATTTTACTTCTTAATGACAACCATGTATGTCGTATTTTTGAAATTAAAAACAGAAAGGTGGAAAAATTTCATTTAAACGGAAAATTAGTTTTTATAAGTACCACTTAGTGGTTTCACTATTCATCAAAAATTGAAGTTTTTCAGAAAATTACCAAATATTCACCCTAAGATATATTTGATATTCCGAATTCAAAAATGAATTCTATTTTACAAAATTCAAAACATATAAGTCACATTAAATAATTTAATAATTAATTCCTGATGTCATGACAAATAGCGTGTTTTTTTGAAACAATAAGTATCAAAAGATTGACACTAGTTTTAAGTCCGATTTCAAAGTGAAATTAATTCCAACGACCACTATTGGATTTAATGGTAAAAATATATTATAATTTTACTTTAAAACCAATTAAAAATATAATCTAATCATATAAAAAAATTAGATTAAAAAGAGGTTTTGAATTAAAATATAACATTTTACACTATTCATTAAAAAATGAACTTTATCGGAAAGATACCAAAAATTTACACAAAATAAATTTTGATGTCCCAATTCCAAAGAAGAGTTTTATTTGGTCCAAATAGAATGTATAAAAGTGAAAAAAAACTATATTTAATGACGGTTCACAATCAAAAGGCGATAAGTGAACTTTTAGTGAAAACTAGGGCATATACGCCTAAAATTGAATTCTTTCCGTATTTTAAGCCTTTATCTTTTATTGGATAAAAGATAAAACATTTAAAAACATATATAATCATATTTTATCTATTTATATCCATTCCTGCCAATAAAATGGCTACATGTTAACTGCCATTTAAAATAATATTATTTTATTATTAGAGTTCAACGTATGATTCCCAAGAAACTCGTTGTTGCGTGTTGGGTATGCCATCGAGCATAGCGTCCCCATTAAAGTTATATTATTATTTTATTCACAAATATGGATAAATATGAATATTTCATATTCTTTATTTACCTAGGGTGTTACATCATTCCCCCCTTTTGGGAATTGCGTCCTCGCAATTTTTAAAATTGTTCTTGGAAACATCTTTGAAAGTCCCACATCGGAACAAGAGTCGGTAAAACAATCACTTTAAAATAATGAAAGATAAGTACAAAGGTCACCCGAGTAAACCCATACTAGGATTCCATGTAGAAAAATATGGAAATGGAGGAGAAAACATAGGGTCATGTTCTGATGAAGAGTGAAAGAAAACATGTTTAGGAGAAAGTTAACCACAAGAAAATCACAAACTTTTGATGGGTTAAACGGTATTCGATTTCCCAAAAGGAAAAGTTAATAGACAACATTTTTGTTTTAAGTTACTTTTTATTGAGGAATTTATTCATAAGGAAACATAATCACTTATCATGTTGACTTTCAACTTTTACTAGATTCCTTAATCAAACTCATATTTTTTTTCCAAAAGATGAGTATTTAGGGAGACTTGTTCGCATTAAGAGTACTATAATAAACTTCTAGAGAATCACCAAATCCACAATAGAGAACTATATACTTCCCATGTCTTTAGACTCTAACCAAAACCAAAACCAAAAAGGTTAGTACATGATCAGATAATCCAGAAAAGGATAGCCCTTTATAAAAAGAAAATCTATTCTTAATCTCCGAAATTTGTCGAAAAAACCCAAAGTTCAATGAAGACCATTCGATAAACAATTTGTCCATAAAATTCTTCAAAGTAAACCAAACTATGATTGAAACCCAAATATTTTAAGGATTTAGTCACATAGTCTTCCAAGTTAAATCGTAACATTTATCTCCAAACAACATCAGTTTCTCCTAAAGTCTCGTATTGAAAAGTAATTAACCTAATCACATATCTTCTATGATAGGTTAATAATTTTCATAAATAACCCAAAATCAACATACTCTTAATTCATAAAATCATATAACTAGAAAGAATCAGTCAAACTAACTAGGGACATCACGTAGTCCAGTGGTAGGCAATAAATACTAGCCGCACATTGGTTGTGGGTTCGATTCCCGTAGCTTTGTCCGATGCAATGGGTTGTCACACGGTCTGCGTGTTGTCCTTTTTCCAAAACAATATAATTCTTAAAACATCCCCCAAAACGAGATAAAATCTTCAAAAATGATCATAACATATTTTAACCTCATGTTTATCTCATTCCTTTCATTTTCCAACATATCATAGAGTAATCCATAATTACCTAAAAAGTAAGGATCATATAAACCCTAATGGTTACCTTAATAATTATTACATGAATTTCCACATCGAGTTTCCATCTCGTAGATGATGCATTATAGAACTCACCAAGGTTGAAGTGGTTGATCATGACTCCTTGGTAGTTGGTTTATAACAACCATGAGATTCCTCATTGAATCCCCCATCTCATCCAGTCTCTTAATCAGATAACCACCATAGTTTCCTTCAAACCCATTGTCACATTGGTGCCTGCTAGATCCAGCCATTTACTAAAACTAAAAAGGTCAGTGTGAGTATATCAACATAACCATCATGTACTAATGAGGAAGATAAACACTAAGATATACTTACTCATTCAATTTATCTAAAAATAGGACTCTTTCTGAAATCCTAACCATTATGGTAATGTCACTTGTTCTTAGAGAATACCCTAACCTCTAAAGTTATCTAAACCGACCTTTGATACCAACTATAAGGCCCCAGCCTTAAACCATACTTCATCTTGAGTTATTACAAGATTACACAATGAGGATCTTTTCAGGTTTAGAGTTTTAGAGAATTAGATCATGAAACTTGCATTGCATTCCACATTTAAACAAAGTGGTTACATAAAAGACATTATTCATTCTTCCCATCAACAGAAACATATTTAAAATAAAACATTGATTCTTTCGTGACACATCCTTGACACTATCAGCACATCATGTACCTTTCCCTTGACCTGTGAAAAACATTTCAAAAAAACTTGGGATGAGCATAAAAATCTCAATAAGGGTTATAAAAATATGGTAAGGAAACATGAGTTCATATATACATATGAATGAAATCATACTTTACCCATAAAACATAGGCACTTTAACATACCTCCACAAATCATGAATAAATCATAGAAATTATAAGACATAAAGGTATCTTGAGGCATTCATAACATTCTTACATAGGGAGTAGCCCTCTTGTTTACGTTTGGAATACCCATCACAGTATATTCCCTAAATCTCATCGGAGAAACCTTAACATTTCACTCCTTCACGTTACCCAATGCATTGGAGAGCTATATCGGGATCACCCGCCCTTAGTTTATCACAGAACCACCCATTTTCATAACAATTCCCAAGAACCATAACATAAACTTATCACATAAAGGAAACAAAACATTTCCACATTTCAATCACAATATAACATTTTATTATATTGATAAAATGAATCCATTCAAAAAGAAACCATTTCCAAAACCATTTAAAACATTTAATAAAGAGATTTTGGAATCAAAGTGTCCCATACCACCTTGAAGATTTTAAAATTTTAAACCATTAATATCCATATAAACAAATCCTTAAAACCATTTTGAAACATGGATATTAATAAGAATAAATATTTAAAACATTTAAAGCGATATTTTGGTTAAAGGGGTTTTACCAAAATTAGAGACACTTGAATACAATAATAGAGGAATAACATTTAGTCAGAACATTATAATATCATGAGAATAAATGGATTCATGATATAATACACCAAAGGACATTATATACACCATATAAGAGTGAATTGGTGCATAACAACAAAGAAGTCTCAATAGAAATGTCAAATGTGATGAAATCCCTTATAAAGAAGGTATCCTTAAATTAAGGATAAATCAATCTCAAAATTATGTGTGAAAAATATAAATACACACAATATAAGTGTATATTAAGTGTAAAACAATAAAAGGACATTCACAAATATTCAAAGGATGACATATTCAATAACTACTTGTTGAACCCAAAGAAATCGAAATTGGGTTATGAAGTTCCCTTGACAGCCTAACGGCGTCACATCAAAATGAGTTGATGAGAGATAAAAAGTGTATATCATCACTTGGACATAAAATTTACATCTATAAGGATATATGAGAACATATCCCAACATAAAAATATGTAAATTAAAAGACCCAACAAAAGAAGTCTTTTAAAAAAAGAGGAGGGTGAAAGGTTCCCTTACCGACTTGGGTATCTTTCAAAACATACACCCCATGAAAGAAGGACAATAGGTCATTGATGTAAATACTCATAAACGAAATTATATTACAGAAAGAGTAGAATAATGGGCAGCACATACACCACTCAAAGTAATTTGTGGCAAATGTTTCATAAATCTCACGGGAATAAAAGTGAGATGAAAAATCCCTTACGAAAACTCGGCAGCCTAACGGCGCCACATAAAACATACAAAAATGGATTGATGAGAGAGAATAGGGTCTCTCATCACATGAACATAAAAATTACAGTAAGTGTAATATAAAATATCATCCCAATAACAATAATGGTGAGCTTTAAAAGGAATGACATAAAAGTGTGTTCTTAAAAAGAAAGAGAGGAGTAGGATCCCATACCTCGGGTCCGACTTGACTCGATCGTTATTTAACGTCCTTAAAATCGGGTAACTCCCTTTGGTTTGATCTCAAAGGCTTCCTTGGGAAGACCTATTCCCAATATGAGGCTTCAAGGAGTAGGAGAGGTAAGTGGAGAGACAAAATGAGAAGAGTTTGGCCGAGCCAAAGGCTTTGGAAGTGTGGGTAAGGAGGTAGAGGTGGGGGCCTTTTATAATAGGAGAGGAGGGGCACTTTTGGAAAGTAAGAAATATTACTTTATTTGAAAATGTTTTATGGTTTTAAAAGGTCCCAAATTGATATAATACGTGTATAAGGTGTTAAGGGTTCTAAATCCACCCATCCAATAAGTTTTGGACAAGTGTAGTTCATATATTTTACATTATCTTTCCATTTTATTTAAATCGTCAAATAATGATGTCATCGCTGCATCATTATGATGTCAGACATAATTTAATTTATATAATGTCTAAAAATTATAAAAAAAATACTATGATGTAGGAAATATTTTTATCTTTCCAATGAATATTTATAATCAGAAATATGACTTGTATAACCCTATTTAAAAATTGTTTTAGTAAACCATATCATGTTTGTGTCATTTTTACTTTTACATTAAATAAAAAGTAATTTATGTCATTTCCCAACCAAAGTGGCTCCATGGGGTCCCCAAGTTGACCCATGTATTTTCTTGGTCGTCCATGACACATACAATGAGTTTAGGACATGTTTCACGTTCATTTCATATTATTAAAACATTATTTTTACCTTAATCTACACTAATTACCTCTAATCGCGATTAAAAACTTAATAAGTTACTATTCACCAAAAAATTATTTTAATCCCATTAAACCACATTTTACTTCTTAATGACAACCATGTATGTAGTTTTTTTAAATTAAAAACACAAAGGCGGAAAAATTTCATTTAAACAGAAAATCAGTTTTTATAAGTACCACTTAGTGGTTTCACTATTAATCAAAAATTGATGTTTTTCAGAAAATTACCAAAACTTCACCCTAAGATATATTTGATATTCTGAATTCAAAAATGAATTCTATTTTACAAAATTCAAAACATATAAGTCACATTAATTAATTTAATAATTAATTCCTGCTATCATGAAAAATAGCGTGTTTTTATGATACAGTAAGTATCAAAAGATTGACACTAGTTTTAAGTCCGATTTCAAAGTGAAATTAATTCCAACAACCACTATTGGATTTAATGGTAAAAATATATTATAATTTTACTTTAAAACCAATTCAAATGATAATATAATCATATTAATAAATTAGATTAAAAATAGGTTTTGAATTAAAATACAACATTTTACACTATTCATTAAAAAATGAACTTTATCGGAAAGATACCAAAAATTTACACAAAGTATATTTTGATGTCCCTATTCAAAAGAAGAGTTTTATTTGGTCCAAATAGAATGTATAAGAGTGACAAAAACTATATTTAATTATGGTTCACCATCAAAAGGCGATACGTTAACTTTTAGTGAAAACTAGGGCATATACGCCTAAAATTTAATTCTTTCCGTATTTTAAGCCTTTATCTTTTATTGGATAAAAGTAAAAACATTTGAAGACATATATAATCATATATTAGGTATTTCTATCCATTCCCGCCAATACAATGGCTACATGTTAACTTCCATTTAAAATAATATTATTTTATTATTAGAGTGCAACGTAAGATTCCCAAGAAACTCATTGTTGTGTGTTGGGTACGCCATCGAGCATAGCGACCCCTTTAAAGTCATATTAATTTTTTATTCACAAATATGGATAAATATGAATATTTAATATTATTTATTTACCTGGGGTGTTACAATATACACCTCATAAAAGGAGAGAGGTGTGGGACATAACATATATCCCAATGAATATAATTTATAAAAAAAATCCCGAACCTCAAGACTAAATTTGTATTCATACATAGTATAATATATATTATAATAAATATAGGGTTATTATATATTTATACCAGAAAAATAATCATATGAATCATACAATATATGATTTAATAATACCCATTTTTCACACATTCAATAAAATTATTTTTTAAAATCACTATTTTAAGTAATAACTCATATGATTTTCATTTATGTCATTGTTTTGTGGTTTTGGTTGTTGTAAAATGATTCTAGTTCCATGATATCATGAACTTTAATAATATTATTAATATCTTATATATTATTTATATAATTGTTTAGATTCATCCATAAATGAATGATATAGTCAAATAAATTTAATCATTCATGGAGATGATAGGTTTTACATCTGTATGAATGATTTTTCCAATGTCAGGAAGAATTTAGAAAAGAAAATATAAAAAATAATTCAACTATAAAATATAATTTTCATATGAAATATATATATATTATTATTTTTCATTAAATATATTTATTGTACTATGCATGTTAAAATAAAATGAAAAACATATCACATTGCTTCATGGAAGCTGCAATCCACATGAAGTAAGGAGCGATTTTTTCTTTTTCAAATAGAGTGGATCGTATGAAGGTATATGTGATATTATATTTCAAAAAGTTTATTTATTGCATAATTAAAATAAATATATTTTTAAATCCATCATTATTTCCACCAGTGATTGATGGTAATGGATAATGAATTATATATGTTTTTAACGTGGTAGTCCATCGTACACAGGATCATTGATTTCATTTCCCATTTTATGGAAGTGTAGATGGATATGGGTTATTTTATTAAAATATAAAATATAATTATATAAAATATAATTTTATTATTATATTTTAATATTAAAATAATAATTTTGGTGGTAAGTGAATAATTAAAAATAATGAGCATAGTGAAAACAATTACCTTTTATAGAAAAACCACATTTGGATCACTTATAACGGACCCTAGGGTTGATCTTTTAAGAAGACAAAAATATCTAAAACATATATATATTTTTGGGAGAGGGTTTTTAGGTTTTTGTCAAGACAAATATCTTCATAGTTGTGAATAATTGGTGGGAGGTTGTCCCCTTTTACAATTGGAGTGTGTGTCATTTTTGTAAATACCAAAAATTATTCAAAATTTGGATGTCACACTCAATTTATGTGCCAAGTTAAATTGAAAAATAATTTTTTGTGGGATGATAAGTTATTTCCACACCTCCATCACAAAGAAAAATAAACATGTTATTACCTTAGCCTCTGAGTGCACTCATTTTTTACATTTTAATTTTCACTATAATAACTTGTCCATTTTTATTAACCTAGGTAATTTAATAATTAAGGAAAAAATTAAATAGTCCTTATTAGATAATTTAGATAGACTAATTATAATTATTAAATAAAATTTATTAAATAATTATCCTAGGTGTGTTAAAAATAAATTTTAACACATGTCTATGTAATGTGAAAATTTCAGTTTTAACCCAAACGAGGGTAACAAATTTTTTTAGGGTTTTAACTGTTATTTAAGACCCAAAACTAAGTTAACCTAATTATATAATTGAAGAATTATTTTTAGAAAGATATATTAAATTTTGAAAACTTCCTTTCATATATGTGGAAGAGTATAAATTAAAATAAAATTCATAGATGAGACAAATAATATGCTTTCTAATAAAAAATGGTTCATTAATATAAAACGTTTTAATTTAAAAAATAATTATTAAATTGATTTTAATGACCCATATTGGAATAATTATAGCATTATTTAACTATTTATTATTTAAAAAAAATTAAAATCCAAATATAACATTGTAAATTATTTAAATGAAAATAACTTTTCAATAAAAACATATATTTTCACTATTCAAAAAAAAGTTAAACTTAAAAATAAATACAAAAATGTAGAACTATGATAATTTTGAAATGTTCATTCCAAAAATTATTTTTATTTTTAATATAAATTTCTTAAAAATATTTAATACATAATTTTATTATTTTTTCACAAAAAAGAAATAAAAATCATTTGTATGAGAAAAAATTATTTTTAATGCATATAAATACATAAAAATAATTTAAAAATATATTTTTAGTATTTGGGAAATTTATACATAGTTTAAAAAAATATTTATATTATTACACACGAGTTAATCATGATGTCTATAATTGTTAGGATTACATAGAGAAATTATTTTTATAATTTTGTTCTCTTAAACATGGTGTTGTGTGTAAAACAACCTATCAAGGAAATAAAATATATTTAAAATATATATATTTCTGAAATTTTTTTGGTGTAAAATTTTTCCCCCCTTAAAATTTAATCTTCCCCATAAATTAAATTACTCAAATATTAAAAACGGGGGACACTTCTACCTCATCTTATCCTCAGGTTCCCATGTAGCTTCATAAAGTTATTGTTCTTACTATAAAAAAATTCCCCATGCCAGTTTTCTGGTTTCATAGGAATTTATCTCAATGAACCAAAATCGCAAATATTTTTTTTTGAGAAATAATATCATGATTTGAAGTATGGTCTTTTATTTTAGTACATGTGAAGAATCTCATATTTACTTATCGAAGAGAGAAACACAGAAAAAATCATGTTCTTGGGGGAGGTTTGGTGGAAATACCAAGTGATAAGAAACCACCCCCTAGATCAAAAATATAAAAATAGAAAATATACCTAGGGGAATTTTTCCATTTCATCCTAAATCTCATTACCTTATTATGGAGAATAATTAATTGGAAAACCATCTCGACAACATCATACTACAGGTCACATTGATGAATATCATTGTATAATTTCTATCATCTCTAAGCTTTATTAAAGTGATATAGAATGGATATTACATTATTAGTTTTTTACCCAGCTATCTCAGGTCCCAATATATTTATTTATCTAAGATCACTTGAAAATTTTTGTGTTATATAATTTTTTCTGTATAAGTCTTTATAAGGATCAATTTGAATACTTGAGTGAACACTATTATTATATGAAAACTCAAATAGAAGATAGTATTGATCCCAACCATCATTGAAATAAATAGAATATTATAATCTAACAACCCTTATGGTTTTATTTTTTTCTCTCAAATTAAAAATTAGTATGAGGGTGAGAAGAATTCTTGAAACATAACTCTTTATCCAATCCCTCTAGAAGTATTATCTATAACTCTAAAGTAAACCCAAACTCACCATCAAGTAGAATATATTATGGTACACCATGAAACCTTACCAATTACATAGTGTGTATTATATAAATATAATCTAGTGATTAATATTCTCTAATATTAATAAAATTTTCCTAATTTTTATGGTGATATCCTATAACCCATATATAATTATACAATTTTGATTTTTTTGAGAGTCTGACGGAAAAATTAATAGTGATGTTTAACAATTTCTCTTTTTTATAGGTTATTATTGTAAAATCCTCATAGAATTCCGTCTCTTGATATTAAAATAAATATCCCTCTTCATGTCATCCCCAATTGGAAACTATCGTCAAATTTTCTATATATATTTGTACTTTCATGAAAAATTAAGAATGATTAAATTTGAGATTCCTTTGAAACTCATTCAAATAGATTATGGATGGAAAAAAATATGGTTTTTGAAACTTATCAGTCCATCTTAATCAACTTTAATATCAATAACAATTATCACCTTTTTATATAGATATAAATCTTCATTATTCTCATCTGTAATCATCATATGGATAGATGAATGAACAATTTTTTGAGAAGGATAATATTTCTCCCCTTCTTTCACTATTTTCTAATTTATCCATTTTAATTCCCAAACATTTATATCTTTAGTGATCCTTATCATGGATAATATATCATGATCCTTATTACTCAAATCATCAACCAAATGGTTCTCATTTCATGTTTGGCAATTTTTTGTGAATTTATAATCTTTAATTAACTCCACAAATATTCTCGAACACATATTCATATGATTCATTGTGAATATATAATTTAAAAATTTATTATAAATATATATATATATATATATCCTTTTCATATAATGATATTTAATATATATATATATATATATATTTAATGAATAAAATTCCACAACTAACTCTAAATCATGAAATATGTAACCTTTCTTCTAAACCTTCAATTTTCGTGAGGCATAATACATCACTATATCAATTTTTTTAGGATTCATCCAAATATATTCATTTATGAATCACTATAGATTAGAAACTATTCTCTAATGTATGGTAATGTATCCACTGACTTATGTTATCTCTAATTCAGTGATAATTTTTACACATTAATCATACCATATGAACTTGTCTCCCTGTAGATTTTTCTTTGTTAGTGGATTGAACATTCATGATAAATTTTCCATTAGTTTTCAATAATATCCATATAAACGGATAAAAATAAATCTCTTATTCATAGAATTTGATTTGGGAAAAATTACAATAGCCTATTTCTTCTTGGATCCACCGATATACCCTCCCAAAAGATTATACAAACCATTAATGAAAAACCAAAATTTTCATTTTGTAAATTTTTAATGTAGTTTTCACTTTTTTATTTTCTTCATCACAATTATAATGCATTCAACTTGATCATTATTTATCTATGGGTAATTAATAATATAATTTATAAATTTGACACCAAAAATGATCAATGTAATCTCCAAATACTTCATTCATTAAATCCATGAAAATAAATGGGGTATTACAATGACCAAATGGTGTCACTACATATACATAATGTATACATTGTATGGCATGTTGTCTTGGGTATATCCACATTCTTATTCATTAATTAATGATTTCTATATTGATGGTAAATCTTTCTAAAGTGTTCATATCTAAATATCTTGAAAAATAAGTCATCAATATGGCCTATTTGATAATTTTTCATGATTTTGATTTGGTTCCCTTCTCAATAATAAATAAATTGTCATATTTATTCATCTTTTTTCTTAACATAAATTATAGGTACAGCCTATGAAGAAACACTTGGATGAATGAATCCATTTTTAGGATTCTCTGGGAGTTACTTATTAAATTCTAGCATCCCAATTGGGGACATTCTATATAAAGTATATAAAATATGTGAAGTACAAATTATGTGTTCTATTGACAACTCAACTTCACGATTCATGGAATGATTCTACATCAATTACTGAAATATCTCAGAAATGACCCGAATAATATGAATATCATTGATGTTGTGTTTCTCTCAAACCATATTAGTTAAACACGCATTTTAATTATAATCATGACACATACATTGAATGTGATCACCATTGAATGTTTATATTTTTTATCACACTAATAGATCATCATAGACTAGTTTGGAATATCAGACAAGAAATTACATATTTATATTAATATACATGAGATGTGATCATCATGCCATTCGAGGTTTTAAATGATAAAAAAACATATAATCAATAGGAATATAAATTAATATTCTTAGTTACATTTCATAAAAAAAGTTAATTTATATAACCAAGATCAAATAAGATACTTAAAAATTTGAGAATACCATTCACTATCCCAAATTCATTGTTTATCTTTAATCCTTGAGTAAAACTATAATGTTCAGCATGGAATTTAATCATCCTTGATTAGAGTGATAAATAAATCATAGAATATTTAAACTATGATTCTTTATTTTAAATCTATGTCGACAAAGGTTTTACCTAGGTTTTTGTGTCCTAAGAGATATACATATGGATGTATTATAAAACTACATTTTATATTTTGTAAAAAATTAAATTATAATATATAGTCCATTATAAATCCAAGGATCTTTTCTGGTATATCCTTTTGAAGAAAAAACATAACTATTATACAATATCAGTGTTCAAAAAGATAAAAATAGATATCAAATTTTAACATTTCTCATGATAAATCATTATATATTCTAAACATATTTAAAAATTATAAATGATAATAATTTGTTTCCAAACATAAGGAGTGAATAATTTCACATTAAAGTGTTTTTAAAAAAACCAGTGCTTAAAGTAAATAATTTTTGAAAATCCAATTGATGTTTTTCCATTTATATCAAAATAATCATTGGATATATATACATTTCTAAAACTATAATTTCTATGTTTTACTATATATATATTTGAAAAAAATCTTTTAAAAATAACTTTAAAATAGATATATTTAAAGAAAATTAACCAGATAATAATATACAATGAAAATTATTATTTCTTAATAATATTATTTTGAAAAAAAAAATTCAAAATTTAATATAAATTTTAAAAAATCTTATATCTTTTATAACTTTATTTTTTAAAAAAAATTCAATTTAATATACATTCATTTCTTATATAAGTTTTAAATCATTTTTTTAAATGCTAACATTTTATTCAAATGAAATGATACTTAGAAACCCTCATGAAATCCACGTGCCCAATTCAAATATCACATGTTGGAAAAATTTCCACTGAGGTTGTGAGTTCACTCCTCATTCCTCATTATAAATTTTTATACCCAAGCACTGGGTTTTTATAAAAACATTTTTTTGAGGGTTTCATTTTTGATTTAATTACTAACATAAAAGCCTTTTGAAAAACATATCAGTTATTTCAAATAGAAAATACTTTCTTTGCAAAAATATTGTTGTTAAATAACTACCTAAAAAAATACACTTTTTAATAAATGTCACAAAAATTAGAGAAATACCTAAAATTATATTGTTTATTTTATAAATTGTTCTTGTAAGGAATTTATTTCATGCACTTTCTAATATATATATATATATATATATATATCTTGGTGTGTGTCTGTATGGTATGAAATTTCATGATTAGATATTATTTATGGCCATAATCATGATCATGAACGTCATTTACATATTTTAATAGACAATTCAAGCATAAAATTATGGTCTTACAATCTAATTTAAATTAAACATATTATGATAGAGATTTTAAATTAATATTCCACCAAAAAAAATTATATACGATAAATATATTTATGAAGATAACATACATATATTATGAAAATAATTATTCCCTTTAAATATAATAAGGGGTTTTGAAGATAATTACATAGAATATATGATTTTGAATGTAAAATATACATTTAGAAATCAAAATTTAATTTTTAAGGTTTTGAATGTATAAACCATTATTAAAAAAATAATGATGATTAAACTACTCCCTTACATACTATAAAATGATGGTTATTAAATAATAAATATATTATTTACATAATATAATTCTTACATGTGTATGATTTTTTTTAAAAAATATAACTTCTTAAATGAAATCATGATTAAATATTGTGATAATAATTTTCAATAATTGGAATATATGTTTGAAATAATATAACTTCATTTAATAATGAGATAATAACTAGTCCCTTAATTAAATAAATATAATATTTTTTTTAATGGGGTAATTATAATTATAAATATAAAATTTTGAAGAATATCATTATATATTGTTGGAAAACCAATTGAGGAAAATGCCAATTTGGGTGTTCATGTAGAGTGAAGGAAGTGCTGTTCTACTGGCTTGAGTTGGGTTCTTGAAATAGAGGGAGAAAGTGATATATCTAGGCTCTAGAAGTGTTTTCCAATGAGTGAATAGGGGTGGAGTCCCTCTATAAGTATTTGTGTTTATATATATAAATGGGATTAAATGTTATGGGCTGAACTTCCATGAGAGGATGAATATTTCAAATGATAATGATTGGGGACACTAAAATAGTGTTCCTCTATTATTGAATCATTTAATGGGGTTTTGGTTACTAATATATATGTATGTATAAAATGAATATGTGGTCCGATAATACCCAAATTCAAAATCGTTTGATTTAATAAAAAATAAATTTGTTTCTAGATCGTAGCCACATCATGCTTTCAAGAGAAAGCTCATATTTCCATTTGAGTTTGAGGGTCATTGGATTAGGTCAGGGACCATTTTTTTTTGTATCTTTGGGTTGGTGAAAGTGAGGGTTTTCAGACATACTATTAATGGACTGTGATATAGGTGGTAGGGTACTACATGTAGGTTTTCATGTGGCCAAATATTTCTTCGAAAGGAGGAGATAAATATAATGATGATTAGTAGACAGTGGATTTGTTCTAACTTGTGGGAGAAGTCAATGAAGAGTAGGGTAATTAGAATGAAGATAATGGTTGAATGACATCAGGTGGCTAGGAGCACTTCTATCAGATAGTCACGACTTATGTTATGTTTTTAACTGTGAGAGAATAATACCAACTTCATTAATCCCATTTAAAAAACTCAGAAGTATGGCTATTGATATATATAATAACCACTCATTTATGCAATCCAAGAGAATTGAAAAGTGTACACTCTAAAACCAGACACATAAAATTTCAGTTCATGGCCCACCCTGGCACTAACGGGCTAATACATGGCCCAACAAGTGATTTCCGCAAATCATGCACCTAATGTGGGGAGACCCATCCTACTCAGTAGCTACTCAGGTTGGTTGGGATTGACCACTAAACATGGTTAACCTAGTTGGGTCCGACATGGATTTTTAGGTTCTTCCATGTTTTCTTAGAGGGTTGATCAAATTTTTATTTTTTTCAATCAAATAATATATTAAGTAAGAAAATATTTGTTTTACCTTATTATAATATTTTTGTAAATTTTATTTTATATAAATTATACAATTTAAAATTGATTAGTTCTCTTAAAAAATTCACATGTATCAATGTTTCATTATTTTGTAACATTTTGTACATATGTTCTGTAATAAAAAAAATAGATATTAAATATTCATATCTTGATTTTAAATTTTAAAAACAAATTAATGATTAACTTGTGTTTATAACTTTCACATGCTTAAAAATAGAATGTTATTTAATAGGGAAACAATTTAATTACAATAATACTTTGAAAACTATAAACAGACAATATTTAAAATATTTTATGAATTAACTATATTTTCTTATTAAAAATGACATCTAATTTATAACATTAAATGGTCTAATTAACATTATAATTTCCAAAATATCAACATAATTTATAAATAAATTTAATCAACTCGTATAGAAATATATCTCAATAAAATACTATATATTGGATTATATAAATAATATTTTACATATATAGTATTTTTAATTTAAAAAATTATCCTCTATAATAAAATCATGATTTGAAAATATGACAAAAATTTTTCAATAAATAAAACATATGTTTTAAAATAATATATCTCCCTTAATTAATAAATAAAAAATACCTTAATTTTGAAAAAATCCTTACAGAAACATGGTAATTTCTTTATATATGTATAAATATTAATTAAAATAAAAAATAATTGAATAATATTCATTCTTTTTTCTAGAAATCCATAGAGGATTATTCCCATTTGGGATGTTCAGAATCAGTGAAGGTTGAGTAATTCTACTTGCATCATATGGGTCCTTGAATTAGGGGGAAGATATGGAGAATGAGGGAAGGTCAGACATGGGTAGGGATGTCCATCAAGTGAAGAGTAGAAGATTCCATCTATATGTAGGTGTATTTGTATATATAAGGGGGTTCATATGTCGTGTCTTGAGCTAATAAGTGAAACAATTTTTATTAATTACTATTGAATAACCTTAAAAAGTGTTCCCACAATTGTATAGTTTCAAATGTGATTTTCTACTGATATATGTAGACATATAAATGGCTGATGATTATTCATAATACTTAATTTCAAATTCGTTTTTTAATAAAAACAATTATTTTTTCTATATCTTAGTCTCATCAGGCTTCAATTAGAAGGATTGGCTCGCCATTTGGAGGTGTAGGCTTGGTGTAGGAGGATTAGGTCAAGGACCTATGCTTTCATCGCTTCAGGGTGGAGAATTTACAGGGTTTTCAAACTTATCCCTGATGGAATGTGATATATGTGGTAATGGACTACTAATATACCTTACATATGGTGGAATATTTCTTTAGAAAGAGTGGAAGAGGACAAAGAGGAATGGATAATGGTTTTGTTCTGGATTGAAAGATAAAATGATAAACTGTGTGGGGAGGGTTAATGTGTTGAAGTAGAAGGTCGATTGAAATCATATGGCCAGGATCACATTGATCATATGGTCATTATTTAGGAGAAGTTTTTTACTATGGTGGAATATTACCTTCTTCATTTATCACACATAAACAACTCAAAAGACTATCCTCTCTCATATATACTAACTGTTTTCCAATGTTAGTTAGAAGCATTATATAGAGTACACTCCCAAAACACACACACACACTTATAGGCCTCAACCCACCAATGCAATCCCAAGACTATACTTGTCCCACCTGCCACATTTCCCAACCCATGGGCCTCAAGTGAGCCAACCCATTCTAATCAGAATCTACTCAGGCTGGCTGGGGTTATCCTCTCGATGTGGTTGACCTAGTAGGGTCCTAGTTGTGTGTTGAGGGTCCCCTAGTTATCTTAGATGGTAGAAAAATTTTATTTAGATTTATGACATATAAACTATAATGTAAAAAAATATTTCATTTTACTAATTATTATTTTTCAATAAATATAATTTTAAGTAAAACAAATAATTTCATATTGATTACTTATTTTAAAAAGATGGAAAAAGTATCGATGTGTCATTGTTTTGTAACATTTTATTCATATTTTCTTTAAAAAAAATTATTATTATTAAGTATTAAATAGAAGTATCAAAAATTTTATTTTTTGAAAACAAATTAACGATTAATTATGCCTTACAATTATCACATGTTTAAAAATAGTAAATTATATTATAGTAATAATAAATTATAACCTAAATATTTTTAAAACAATAAGAAAATATTATTTTTAATAATTTAATAATTACCTGATTTTTTTATTATAAATGACTGATAATCTATAACATTAAAATGTTTCATTAACAAATTAATTTAAAAAAATATCAATATATATATATAAATACATTTATTCAAATAATTTAAAAATGTATCTCCAAAAAATACTATTCCTTTGAGGAATAGAAAGAATATTTTAAAAAAAAAATTTTAAATTATTATCAAAAACCCATTTTTAGAAAAAAAAAATTACTTCATTTAAAAATGGGAGTTTTAATAATTTTATTAGTTTGTTTTAAATTATAAAAAAATCAATTTATGGAAAAATAATTTAAAAATAAAATTATCAAATTCATAAGATTCTACATAGGTCATTCAGGAAAATTATCCATTAAAATATATCATGAAGGATTGTGAAGTGTTTGTGAATATCTAAAACATATCCCTTGGGAGGGTCGAACCAATTTTGTAGTTATTCTAATTATTGATCACCTTGAGATGATAAATTAAAATCCCAATGAATCCTTTTTAGAGTTATTACACCTTGGTGAAACAATGCCAAACCCACAACAACTTTTAGCCTTCAAAAATGAATGTAATTTCTTATAAATAACTCACTCAAAACATTGCCAATATTTTAAGACTTTTTCATATACATTGAATTATCCTTATACATATACTTAGACATATAAAAAGTTATCTCACTAATGTTTACTTATACTATTATACCGATGTAAATTGAACATTTCCATGTTACAAACTATAATTACCTAATAATTTCATATATAGAAATTACTTGTAAATAAATGAATATTCATTTAATTTTTCATAAACATACAATATTATCATAGTGGATTTATATCTTTAAAAAATGTTACATAAAGAACTAGTTCATAGGTTAACTAGATAAAATACCTATTAGTTTTTTAAAACAATAAACCTTCTTATACATATCATAAATAAAAATTTTCTTCATAACATAAGGAAAGGAACAATAATTAAGTGCGAGACAAAAAGATAAGTAAGGGAAAAATGAATATATTAATGATCACAAAAGAACAATATGAGAATAATGATATTGCAAAAAAATCATAACATTTAAAAAACATATTATACCAATTGATTATCACAATAATAAATCATGTAATAATTCTTAGCATTTCATAAGACATGAATCATAAAGTAATCGATGATCATACTCAACGAAAACATAAAATTTGAATAGGCCTTTTATTTATATCATACAAATAAGAAGAGGAAATAATTTATTTAATAGACATTGATCATTTTCCTGATTATAATAGTGGAATGGATTGAATCCCCAAAACACTGTAGTGGTTAAGGTTCACTACCATGACTATCATAGTATATTGGGTTCACTCCCCAAACATTAATATTAGTCAATGTTTACTCCCAAGACTATCATAGTAGACAAATTACCACGCAGAATTGGGTTCACTCCCTATTATAGAAATGTTTATCTCAGTATATATAAATGTTTACCAAATTAATATGATGGAAATAATTTTCTGACCCATTACATAACCCATAGATGTATGTTCCACAAGATCATAAAACATTCATTATTCTATAAACCAAGAATGGAAAATGGCTTTTTTAATTTTCCTCATAGTGTAACCCATGTTAAATTAACATGTTTCATAAAAATATATTCATCATAATCTAATTTAAACTATTATGTCCCAAAATTAGAACTACACACTGATGACCTGATATGATCAGTTACGTGACCATAGGCACAACTCCATGTACACTAGAGGCCTCAGATTAGCAATAAGGGTCAAATGCATAACATGGGGATACTATAGAATCCTTATAAATGAAATAAAACAATAGAAATAAAAAAATCCAAAAGATATATCCCATAACTATAAAAAACCATTATCACATGTTTTAAAATAGAAATAGTATATTCAACCCAAAATAGTAGATATGTCATCCTAAATACTTGCCAAGTGTCAAGTATAAAATTAAAATAAGGACACACCACCACTCCAGAGATGGTCCCAAAAGTGATTTTGGTTCCATCTCCCATGATCCATCTCAACTCATCTATCTAAATTATGGATATAACCCTTACAATATCATCTAAACAAGAAGTCTATTTGAGTACCGACCAGGAAGCCTGAGTAAGGTGTGAGTACAACACAGTTGGCCACCACAAATGGTGTCTGAAACAATATCCATTAAATAAATTTGTATATAGTTATATAAATAATATTTTATAACGAATAATTTAAAAAATATATCATGTTTAATTAATGTTTAATTAACCGCATAACGTTTTTGGTTCACAATGACACCCTACCCGTAGGTAGCTACTTCGGCCTATGGTGAACACTAAACTATCCCAAAGGGGTATCACATATCACCGAGAGAATCAAAATTCAATATTACGTGGTCTTTCAGTATCCATATTGTTTCAATTTCTTAATTATATACTATTAAAATGAAAATAAATTGCCACCATTTTGGGAATATAATTCCATGGCTAGGACCCTGTGGTTATTTAGAGAATAAGTCTCTTTACAAAAACTCTTTTATAAATCCATCACATATTGGATTTTAAAAAATTAATCTATATCCACAATCATTTATCCATTAATAAAACATGGTATTTTAAATTACCAATCCATGTCCCATGCTCATCTATCACAAGCATGAATTTAGGCCTAAATCTCCATGAATAGGTCCATATGGGCATTTGATGGATAAATCTATGTCCTACTACCCATTTATCAATCAATCACACATATATCATACATATCACATATATCACATTTTATAGGGTTAATCATTATTAAACCTCTCATCCACATTTCACATTATAGTATAAAATTTCAATTATTAAAACATCCATCATTCAACAACACATGGAATAATATAAAAAATTGACCTTTAAAATGTAACACCCCGAGCTTCCACGATACGCTTCTCATTCAATAATGCAATAGCTTGCATTGTACGCAAATTCTAGTTCTAAAACACCGCGACTAATCAAAGTAGCCGTTATGAATAGTAATAACCACTTTTTAAAATTATAGAAATTTTATATTTCAAAATGGACTTCATTTTTGTATTCGTAATATCGAAATTATCCTAAGTTGAATTTTTTGTAACTTTCTGAGAACTTCCAATTTTTTTATGAATAGTGAAAAATACTTAAAACAACTTTTTTAATCAAAATAATTTATTGTGATAAATTATAATCATTAGTGGTTTTAATGTATAATTAGAATATATTTTTACCATTTTATCCAATGGTGGTCATTAGAAATAATTTAACATTGAAATTGGACATAAACAATTGCCAATCTTTTGATATAAATTGTTTCTTAAAAAACACGCTATTTGTTGTAACAGCGGGAATTAATTATAAAATTAATTAATGCAACTTATATGTTTGGAATTTTGTAAAATAGGCATCATTTTTGAATTAGGCATATCAATTATATCTTAGGGTGAAATTTTGGCATTGTTCTGAAAAACTTCAATTTTTGATGAATAGTGAAACCACTAAGTGGTAGTTAAATAACTGATTTTTCGTTTAAATGAAATATTACCACTTCTGTGATTTGATTTTCAAGAATCAAACATACATGGTTTTCATTAAGAAGTAAAATTTGTTTCAATGAGATTAAAATAATTTTTGGTGAATAGTAACTTTTAAGTTCTTAATCACGATTAGAGGTAATTAGTGTAGTTTAAGGTAAAAATAATGTTTTAATAATATGAGATGGGCTTGTAACTTGTCCTACTCTTATTGGATGAGTCATGGCCGACCAAGAAAACCCATGTTTCAACTTGGGGACCCCATGGAGCCACTTTAGTTGGAAAATGACATTAATATATATTTATTTAATGTTAAAATTAAATTGACACAAACATGAGTTATTTTACTAAAACAGTACTTAAGTGGGGTTACACAAGTCCAAATTTTGACTATAAATATTCATTAGAAAGATAAAAAGATATTCGACATCATATTAGTTTTTTTATAATTTTTAGACATTAAATAAATTAAATTATTTATGACATCATTATGATGCAGCGATGACCTCGTTATTTAACGATTTAAATAAAATGAGAAGATAATGCAAAATACAGGGCTTAAACTTGTCCAAAGCCTATTGGATGAGAATAGTTCGAAACCTTATCACCTTATCCTATAATTATATAATTTTGGGACCTTTAGAATCCTAAAAGCATTGTGGAATAATGTAACATTTCAATCTTTCCAAAAGTGCCCCTCCTCTCCACTTATAAAAGGCCCCCAGCTCTCCCACCTCATTTACACTTTCAAGCCATTTGGCTCAGCCAAACTCTTCCCAAATACTCTCACAACTTCCCCCTATTACTCCTAGAAGCCTCACTTTGGGCAGAACTCTTCCCAAGGAAGCCTTTGGCTCAAATCAAAAAGAGTTACCCGATTTTGAGGTAATGTCTTATCTAATGTTGATTTGTTTTATTTTTCTTCTCCAACCCCCTAAACTCTTTTTATTCATTTCTTTTGTAACAACACCACTATCCTCAATATACTAGGATGTTGTTATAAGAATTATTCGAGCTACACTTACACAAACCTACATCTAATGGTTAAAGAACATATGGTTTCTGTGGATGGAGATTTTCTTCCTCACAAAACGATGATTGTTCAACACTCATATAACACCTTCAAAGGTGGCCATTAAGATGTCAATATTTGTATATATGATATATAATATGTTTATGTTTTACTTATGCTTCTTTATTTCTCATTTATGGCATAATTTATGATTTCCATTATGGGTAAAACGCGATAATTTCATTTTAGGGAGTGCGGACTACCGCCCCTTCAAAGTGATTTGAATCGTTAATGCCATATGTGGGATGTATAAAGGATGGAGTAAATGGTATTATACACTATATTATACTGGAATTATATTGTAAATTTATATCATTATGATTTAGTTCCATTAAAAATGAAATTGAAATGAAAGTAGCGTTCATGCGTACGTACGGCTTACCGTCTCCATGAACGGTGCATTTCATTTCTTACCTCTAAATGTTACGTAATATTATAAATGAATGTATATACTGGATATATAAGATATATATGACATATAAATCATGAATATAATTCTGGATATAATGGATATTCTACCACATGAACAACTTGTAATTATAATAAGTTTATTGTTGACTCAAGTACCAAAGATCGACAAAACGACCGTTATTAACTTAAATAATTACATAATGTTCATAACATTGTAATAAGTGATATAAAAAGGATAATGAAATTGAAAATGGTTCTTAATAAGGTAGATATTAACTCTAGTTTATTATTCAGGAGGTTAAAGAATGGTTGAGTCAAGTCGGACAGAAGGTAAGGGAACTTCTTAACCCAACTTCCATTCTTTGGGTTAATCTCCTACTTTCAAATTATGTCATGATATTATTATGTCTTATTTTGTATTATTTATGTGTACCTATAGTGAATATACATAACAGATCTATTTTATTTTAAAAATGATCTTTTTAAGGACTTCGTCTCAATCTCCTTTCATTGAGGCATATTTGGTTTTATACACAATTTTCTTTTATACGGTGTATAAACCCCTTTGACTTTTACATTTATTCAAAAGGAATCTTTTTATCCGTAGTGTTTTGCTAAGTGAAAAAAGAGAATGTTTTTCTTTCCGTACTAATGCGGAGACAATGACTTCTCCGCCGCCGTGACCATTATTTGAGTTTCGGCTTCCTCTACAAGCCATCATTTTTTTTAATGAAAAATAAATACAAAGTTTTAACTTTATTTTATTTTGGTATTGAAAATGGTTTTGAAAGTGTTTTTATTATATCAATGTGTTGTATTGATATCTTGTGATTGAAATGTGGAAATGTTATTTTTCCTTTATGCATGTTTTATGTGATACGATTATGTTATGGTTTATTATATGTTTAAACCTATTCATATGAGGAATGCATTGGAGTTAATAAGTGACGGGTGGAGCCCGCTATAGCTCATCGATGCATCGGCAGGTCTCATGAGACAAACTAGTGTCTTGGCACGAGGCCTTGACAAAATCTTATTTGTGGTCTTGGCACGAGGCCTTGGCTACGTGGTTATGATAGTCTGGCATTATGCATTCCATCATTATGAAAGTGGTTATTGATATTGCATGTGATTATTTGACCAGTAGAATTTCCATGTGAAGAAGTAAATGGCATTATTTCATTTTACTTTTTCCATATTATGTTGATGTTCAAGTTTAAAAGGATCTTGTTTTAGTCATACATTGCCTTAAATGTTTATGTTTATTTATGAAAGCTTCCGCAATATTGTTATCCTTACTGAGCATATGAGCTCACCCCTTTCAATGTTTTAATATTTTTCCAGGATGTGAAGAAGTAATTTATGAGTGACCTACAGGGGTAGTCAGAAAGAGATATGATTGTGGACTATGAAGAACATGTTATTGTAGTTTGTTTACTTTTTGATGTAATGAAAGACTTATGAATGTATCTAGTGTTACAAGGATACTAAACTAATCGGTCTTTCGAGACGTGATCTTTTGTGATCATGCCAATGTTACGAAGTAACGCACCGGCTCTGGGTAGCTGGGGTCGGGGCGTTATAGTTGGTATCAGAGGCAGTTTAGTACTAACCTTGGAAGCTAGATTTAGATAAACTCTGATTAGAGCACATATCCAGAAGATAGACTTTGAGGATTAGTATAGATGAACTTCCTAGAATTTTGGTATTGTAGAGATGTTGTGAGTTTTCCGAGAAATACATCCCTGTCTGGATACGAGCAGGTAGAGGCGGCTCTGGAACAGATGTACCTAGGGGTAAAACACGAAAACACCGCTTTGAGCTAGACTCGAACGGGAACTGGTGCACGACAACGGGCCTTGCTGCACTCTTGGTTACGACACTCCCGGGGGATATTCTTTGGATAATTCCCATTTTCTTTACAAACCACTATGAAGGGTTTATGAGTATATACCTCCTCAAAAAAAAATTTATGATTATGGATTATATCCATAAATAGTTCAATTTATTTTAAGTGTTTTATAAGTATGGGATTATGTATTTTGATTCATGAACTGATCTAGTTTATGTCATTGTTTAGAAATGGCGCCTAGTGGAAGAAATGGAAACCGTATCAATGCGCGCACTCCATGTAGGGATTGCCCTCCTGCTCAAGATAATTATAGTGGGGCTGGTGATGAAACTGGTGCCGATCAGCTAATCACCATACTGGGACAACTTACTCAGGTTATGAATGATAACCTTACCCGTATGGAGCACCCTGATCCACAGCGTGGAGGATCAAGTTAGACCGCTTCATGAGGCAACAACCACCAACCTTCAATGGGGGTACAAATTCGTTAGTAGCTGAGCAATGGATAAACTCCTTAGAGAAAATATTCCATGCCTTGGGGAGTAGCGAAAGGGAGAAGGTTGTCATGGCAGTTTACCGCCTCACTGGGGATGCCGATTAGTGGTGGTCGCTGATTCAAAACACAAAGGAAGATGATGACGTATCGAATATGGAATGGAGGGATTTCAAAGATCTTTTTTTTAGAAAAATATTTTCCTCGTTACCATCGAGCAGATATGGAAAGGCAATTTCTGAGTTTGAGGCAGAAGGAGGATGAGAATGTCGCAAAGTATGAGGCTAACTTTACAAGGTTAGCGAGGCATGTTTCCGATTATATACATAACTCAATGAGTAATATTGATTGTTTCTTTGATGTGTTAAAACCATTTCTCTGTCGAGCTTTAGTATCACAATCCTTCTCATCATACGAAGATATTGTCTCGTGTGCTATCAAGACAGAAAATGAATTCTCTATGTCTTATGACAACAAAGTGAAGCAAGAGAAGAAGAGAACGGTGGAACAAGAGACAGATAAAGGGAAAAAGGGAAAGAAGGATTTTCCATTATGTGATAATTGTGGGAAGAATCACCCTGGTACTTTCCTAAAAGGAATGAGAGTTTGTTATAAATGTGGAGAAAAGGGTCACCAGGCTCGTGATTGCAAGGGAAAGAAAGAGGCTGTCAAAGTTGAATGCTACAATAGTAGGGAAACAGGGCATTATGCAAATGAATGTCTTAAGCGTCAAGGAAACTTACCTCAGAAAAGGCCAAGGGATCAAGGCCAATCTTATGCTGTGACTACAGTTGAAGAAGAATAATTAATGTATTGGTGCTTTTGGACTCAAGGATTATATTCTGGTTATAAGAATAATGTGATATATATATGTGGATTGTACTGCAGTACTTGTTGATTTCAGTAAGGTTTTAATATGATGAAGGTAATTATATTTTTAGTATGTGACAATAAGAGAAACTTTACTTTGTTTGGTGAATCTGATAAATTGATTTTGGAATTAAGAGACCTTTTAGAGAAAGTCTGGACAGAGGTATTTTGGATAACTATAAAGGTTGGAGTGGATTAAGTTGATATTTGGATAGTATTGTTTAAGGTAAAAAAAATTATGAAGATTATTTTTGAAATATTATGATATTATAGTTTTAGGAAAAGGACAACCTGCAGGGTGGGGCATAACCCGTCGCGTCGGACAAAGCTGCAGGAATCGAACCCACAATCATAGTGCGACAGGCCTTTATTTCCTACCACTAGCCTACAGGAAGTCCCTGGTTATTACAAAATAATTTTACTAATCTAAATGGTATGTGTTAACATTTGGAACTTTATACAATTAGGATAAGTATAATATTTTTGAGTTCTATTACCCTTTTGAGTGAAAGATGAGTTGAAGGTTGAAACTCTAATTGTCAAGCATAAATATATTTATATACCTATCTGTTATTCAATGAATAAATTAATTCTTAAACTTTAGTAAAGGGATATTAAAACAAAAAAATGTGTTACCCTAATACCTTATGTCTTGTTGAACTGATGATATTTTAAATCAACATAGATTGAAGGCTTTGAGGCCCTCAATTTGACAGTTGATTGTGATTGATGACCTCAATCACTCCCTACAAATATTTACGTTTTTCCTCCAATTATATGTCTCTAATTGCCACCAATGTTCTCTTTATCGAGATCATAATTTGGTGGTGACTTTTTTATTTCCATTTCCCTCTTATTAAGGCTAAATTTTGTTAATCTTATTTCCGATGTGGGTTTTCCTCAAAGGTATTTTCTTTTTTCAACCTTTTATTTTCAAAGAAAAATTTCAAATTGCGAGGACGCAATTTATTGAAGGAGGGGAGAATGTAACACACCGAGCTTCCACGATACGCTTCTCATTCAATAATGCAATAGCTTGCATTGTACGCAACTTCTAGTTCTAAAACACCGCGACTAATCAAAGTAGCAGTTATGAATAGTAATAAACACTTTTTAAAATTATAGAAATTTTATATTTCAAAATGGACTTCATTTTTGTATTCGTAATATCGAAATTATCCTATGTTGAATTTTTTGTAACTTTCTGAGAACTTCCAATTTTTTTATGAATAGTGAAAAATACTTAAAACAACTTTTTTAATCAAAATAATTTATTGTGATAAATTATACTCATTAGTGGTTTTAAAGTATAATTAGAATATATTTTTACTATTTTATCCAATGGTGGTCATTAGAATTAATTTAACATTGAAATTGGACATAAACAATTGCCAATCTTTTGATATAAATTGTTTCTTAAAAAACACGCTATTTGTTGTAACAGCGGGAATTAATTATAAAATTAATTAATGCAACTTATATGTTTGGAATTTTGTAAAATAGGCATCATTTTTTAATTCGGAATATCAATTATATCTTAGGGTGAAATTTTGGCATTGTTCTGAAAAACTTCAATTTTTGATGAATAGTGAAACCACTAAGTGGAAGTTAAATAACTGATTTTTCGTTTAAATGAAATATTAACACTTCTATGATTTGATTTTCAAGAATCCTACATACATGGTTGTCATTAAGAAGTAAAATGTGGTTCAATGAGATTAAAATAATTTTTGGTGAATAGTAACTTTTAAGTTCTTAATCGCAATTAGAGGTAATTAGTGTAGTTTAAGGTAAAAATAATGTTTTAATAATATGAGATGGGCTTGACACTTGTCCTAATCCTATTTGATGAGTCATTTCCGACCAAGACAACCCATGGGTAAACTTTGGGACCCCATGGAGCCACTTTAGTTGGAAAATGACATTAATATATATTTATTTAATGTTAAAATTAAATTGACACAAACATGAGTTGTTTTACTAAAATAGTTCTTAACTGGGGTTACACAAGTCCAAATTTTGGCTATAAATATTCATTAGAAATATAAAAATATTTTCTACATCATAGTATTTTTTTTATAAATTTTAGACATTAAATAAATTAAATTATTTATGACATCATTATGATGCAGCGATGACCTCATTATTTAACGATTTAAATAAAATGAGAAGATAATGCAAAATCCAAGGCTTACACTTGTCCAAAGCCTATTGGATGAGAATATTTCGAAACCTTATCACCTTAGCCTCGAATTATATAAGTGTGGGACCTTTATAATCCGAAAAGCATTGTGAAATAACGTAACATTTCAATCTTTCCAAAAGTGCCCCTCCTCTCCACTTATAAAAGGCCCCCACCTCTCCCACCACATTTACACTTTCAAGCCATTTGGCTCGGCCAAACTCTGCCCAAATACTCTCCCAACTTCCCCCTTTTACTCCTAGAAGCCTCACTTTGGGCAGAACTATTCCCAAGGAAGCCTTTGGCTCAAATCAAAAAGAGTTACCCGATTTTGAGGTAATGTCTTCTCTAATGTTGTTTTGTTTTATTTTTCTTCTCCAACCCCCTAAACTATTTTTATTCATTTCTTTTGTAAAAACACCAGTATCCTCAATATACTAGGATGTTGTTATAAGAACGATTCGAGCTACACTTACACACACCTACATCTAATGGTTAAAGAACATACGGTTTCTGTGGATGGCGAATTTCTGCCTCACAAAACGATGATTGTTCAACACTCATATAACACCTTCAAAGGTGGCCATTAAGATGTCACTATTTTTATATGTTTGTCGGAGTGGACACTCAAGAGGGGGGGGGTGAATTTAGTTCCAATTAAAAATTTCTGTTAAAAACTTTAAGATTAAATCCCCCAAATTGAAAAACAACCCAGTCAATTAAGGCAGTAGAGATATAGGTGACTTATTATTCAACATGTTTCTCTAAGGTTGATTAATCCTCAGTAAGGTTAGTTTGATGACTAACTTTACTTTTGAAACAAGTTTACTAAACAAATCTCTTATACACACTAACCAAAATTGAATATCAGAGTATTTGCAAAAACAGATTTCTTGTTTACAAAAAGGAGCACAGCGGAAAAGGGAAAGCAAAGTAAAGAAAAGGATAACAAGCTATTTCAAACAAGAGGTTCATTCTTAAGCTAAGACTTAGTCCTCTTCCACTTGGTGATCACCTGCCACCAAGAAATTTTATAAAAAGGATTGATACACAGCCTGTATCGAGCTTTACAACAGTTTTCACAAACTGTCCAGGTTTGACAACCTCTGCCACAATTATACGTGGGAAAACAAATGACCAAGCCACACCAGGCTTCTTCCACAGTTATACGTGGGTAACAATTGTAAAAAGGTTTGGGATAGGGATTTTCAGTATCCCTCAGTTTAAGCACAGGAGACAGTGTGTGTAATACTAACACACTGCTCACAAATGTAAAACACTTAAACACAGTAGAGCAAGAGATAGAAAGAAGAAGGTTTAGAGTGCTCTATAGTGTTGGCAGATCAGTTCTGGACTCGTAGGAATGAGTGACTTGAAGCTTTGGTCCTTTTTCTGTAAGTTGACACTAAAACAGAGTGTCGTGATTTCCAAACTTCCAGATGTTCAAGTGATCAGCTTCTTTGAGTTTGGGTGCTTCACATCATGTCTTTTAGGAGACGGTTCTTTCAGTCGGTTCACTTGAGACTCTTTTGTTCTTCAGAAAAAATGCTCAAGAGTTCTTATTTTTGTGTATATACGTATCTCCTTCTCAGTTGTAGATGTTAGACTCTGTGTGTCTTCGTGTATGTCACTGTTCTTTTTGTTCCATTCATGCTTGTTCTTGAATGCTTCTCTCTTCTTTTTATACTCCTCCATATATGCCCTTTTTTTTCACCCGAGGCCGACAAGATAAATAGTCTTGAGTTACACGTGCGATCTTCCTCGTACATTGTATTATTTCTTGATATGTCTGCAAATATCAATAAATAATGTTAGGGGTATTAATTTGTCTAGACATGACCGTTAGATTAGTATTAATCAAATTGGTAAAGAAAAAGTAGAAATATAATAATAATAAACTGGTCGAGAATGTATGTCACTGTGGACTTCAACTGTGGTCTTCCAACTGTGGACTTCCTTCTGACTGCTAACTTCAACAAAGTCTTGCTGTCTGTAGGCTTACAATGGTAGCTTTTACTTCATGTAACTGCAGCCTCTCTAACTGTAGACTTGTAACATCAAATTTGTAGAATTGTAACCTTTATCAACTGTAGACCTCGATCATCAGTAGTCTTAGTCGACAGAAGCTGTCTAACTGTAACCTTGACTGTAGACTTATGACTGTAGGCTTGTTCGACTGTGAACTTGATCCAACTGTAGACTTGTTCGACTGTGAACTTGAGCAGAGAAAACTTTGAAAAGAAGTCTTGTAACTGTGACCTTCGTCTGTGAGCTTTGACAATAGATAGCGGTAGACTCGTGACTGTAAGCTTGTATTAGACTTCGACTGTAACCTTGTAACTGTGAACTTATTGCAACAGTATCTTAAGGTGACAGTTAGCTGTAACTGTGACTTTGAAAAGAAAACTCTGACTGTTAGCTAACAATACTAAACTTATGTAAATACTACTGTAAGTACTACTGTAAGAATATGAACTGTTTAGAATAAAATACGTTTAAGCATAGAATAGTAAGATTAATGCAAGGTTTTAATACATCATAATCAATGTTTAAGCATGATTTGGGATTATCAAAACAGGCGATTCCAACAATCTCCCCCTTTTTGATAATCACAAATTATGTCAGTATGGAATGAAATATAGATGTATCAGAGAGAAGGGTGCAAAACACAGTATTAGCAATATGAGCACAAAAATTAGGTATAATCCTCAAGGATTTCTCCCTCTTTGTATAGGTTCATTTCTTCCCCGAGTTTTCCCTATTTCTCCCTATTTCAGGTTCATTTCTTCCTATTTTTCCCTATTTCTCCCCCTTTGTGATTAACAAAAAGAAAGACAGAGAGAGAAAATAAACTTTGTATTAAGAATGAGTACATTACATGACCCAAAACGTGAATACATGATCCCTATCAAAAAAAACATAAACAGACTCAATCCTCTTCATCTGTAGGTAAGGGATCTTTTCCTTTGGAGGAAGAAGATGGAGCAGCAGGTTAAAGATCAACAGGCTTAGGAATTGTAACAGGAATGTCTGGAGGGGCAGCAACAGATGCTCCTGAAGGCCTGTAGTGAGTATCTTGCCGAGGTATCAGTGGTCTGAGGATTCAGAGGGCATCAGCAGGAGACATTACTGAAGAACCACTGGGGTTGGAGACAGGTAGGGCAGGAGGAACTATAACAGGTGTGCAGTCCACATGAAGAAAAGGTAGGAGCAGATTCCTGAAATCCATGATGATGTTTCCTCCTCTGTCCATGGCAGATAAGAAGTCATTTTTGTTTTCCAAGAATTTATCCAAAGTCGGGGTCAACTCTCGAAGCTTGCTAACTTGTTCTTTGAAAGCTTGAGTTACAGGAGGCAGCTTCATAGTTTCTAGCATGAGCTTGAAGTGATGGTTCAACTGATGCTTGGTGAAGATCCGATCAAAGTAATGATCCACTTTATTTTTGATGGCCTCCTGAGAAGCAGTAGAAGCCTGCAGGTGCTCACGAAAAAAGCCACTGACTTCTCTTGTAGTTGCAAGGATCTGTAGGTCTGATGTGTCATTTGCACGGGCCTGAGTAAGCTCTTCTCTGAGCAGGCTTTTAAACTGCTCAAGGTCTACAGGAGAGCTAGATGAAGGAAGGGACTTGACTGAGAATGCCACTATCTCCTTGAAAGACTGAGTCAGATTTCCAATCACTTTCTGAATGACAGCATCCCGATTGCTAAAGTGTTCTTTTACTGATTTCTTGAAAGCCTCAAATACTTCCACAAACTGCTTGACCACTTCTTTGATGTATCGAATCTCACTGGCCACTTGTGTCTGAGAACTGCTCAGGGCAGTTAAAGAAGAAACTGATTGTCTGAGGGCCACTACTGCTCCAGTCCAGCTTTCAATTTGAGTGTGGCACACTTTCATTTCATCCATCACTTCTTTGATTGGACTTCCCACAACACATCCTAGAGATAATTATAAGGATTGTTCTACATTTTTCAGCTCATCAAAAAGACTGGTTTTCAATTCAGCAACAGACTGTCTGATGGTCTCCTTCATTTCATTCATTAAGGATTCAAGGTCTTCCTTGGTGGCCAATATTTCAGTTTCTAACACTGGAGAGCTGTTAGTTAGGATAACTGGATTTCTTGGTGGTTGGTTTTCCTCATCTGAATCCTTATAATTGAGTCCTAACACCATGTGTCCTGGATCTGAGGTCCATCCTTCTATATCATACAGTACAGAGACTGAACCAAAACGCTCCCCCTCACTTGGAGCTCCCTCCTGAACATTTTCTACTATCTGCTCGACTCTGGGTAACTCTAAGTTCTCTTCTGTAGCTCTAGCAGGTTCCATATTTGCTTCCTCTGTAGGTTCAGCAGTGAGGTTAGCCTCCCTCTCTGTTGGGTCATCAACCACTTCCATGACAACAGTAGTAGAGACCACTCCTGCTTCCTGGTCAGACACTGACTTGTCTGTATACCCTATCAGAGGGCTCATACTAAGTTCTTCTGCAACAGTTTCTTGATTTTCATTTGAAGTTCCAGCCTCTTCTGCTTCGACTGTATCATCCTCGTCAGAGGTGTCCTTGACAAAATATTGAGATTCTTCTTCTTCTTCTTCTGTAGACTCAGTCTCACTGTCTCTTAGAACAGGTTCTCTACTAGGTAGTTCTTTTGGAGGGCTTTCTGCTCCAAACGTCACTGTCCTGACAGGACTGTGAGTAGTATCAGGATCACTCCCTTCATCAATTGGGGTGTTCTCTCTTGCAGAGTCACCAACTACTGCAGTCTGTTCATCATCTGAGTATACAGGTTCAGGCTCATCAGGCTTTAAGCCTGGATCTCTCCTATCTCTCAGTCTAGAGGGATGAGTAGAAGGGCTAAATTTCTCATAGATTCTCTCCTCATCATTCACCCATGATTTCTTCCAGGGATTCCAACTGATCTTCATGAATTTGCAGATTACTTTCGAGATACATACACTGTTCTTTGCCACTATCAACTCTTCCTGACTTCCAGCTGCACCTTTCACTTTCAACATAACCGAAATGAGTTTATCATGGAACAAGGCACTTGATTTTGAGCTTGCCTTTATCATGTCCTCCATCTGAGCCATCAGCAACCTACAAAGGTTGACCTTCCTTCCATGTTTTAATAAGTACATCAAGTAAATATCCTGGTGCTTCAGAGTTGCAAAATCTCCTCTTCTAGGACTCAGTACATGCTGAATAAACTTAAACAGAAGCCTGTCCTCTCCACTCATTTGAGCAGCAATAATCTTTCTTACTGTGCCATTGCCTATCAGTTCTTCCAGAGCCGTCTCATGATCAATGATTCTACTATTTGGAGGAGCCGCTCCAGAATAGTAGTTGTAAATACCCTCATGAGGAACTCTTAAACATGCAGCCCATTCAACGGATGAAAAACTGACCTCATTGCCGTTTACTCTGGATACCAGTCTATGCAGATCATCCTCTTCCTTGAACTGTAGATATTCATAGAATTCCTTCACCAGCTTCGGGTAGTACGGTCCATTATTGTTTGCGAAGCATTCGGTCCATCCTTTCTCATTAAGCACTGCCAGTACTAAAGATCTGCTCGATAAAATCCACTCTTCACTTAGCTCCTTCTCAGCAACTATTTCTCTCTTAGTCAGATGTGGATTAACAGGTCTTATCGAGGCGTTCCCGTTGCCACTGGATTCGACTTGAGTCCTCTTTGGCATTGGCGCATCTTCATTGACAGTCGGGGGTCGCTTTGTTCTGGCCATTGGAACTGAATGAGGTTTCGAGGTTCGGTTGAAGGTTTAGGGTTTAGGACTTGAGAGAGCAAGGGTCGAGATGAGTGGATTGAGATATGTTCGATGTTCTAAGTTTTATCATTTAGGGATTTAGAAATAAAAGAATAAAGAAAAGAAACGGTTCGAATTCCAGCAAAAATAAAATAAGGTTAAACAGCGAAACAGCCTACAGAGAGATGTAACAGTGAGGTACACCGGTGAGGTCTAACTGTGAGGTTTCAACTGTGAGGTTTCAACTGTGCGGTTTCAACTGTGCGGTTTCAACTGTGAGGTTTCAACTGTGAGGTTTCAACTGTGAGGTTTCAACTGTGCAGTTTCAACTGTGGTATAATTAATCATACCTAACTCATGTTTGATGTAACTTAATCTCTCAGAATTAAAAGGCTTTTAAAAATATCAGCTAACTGATGTTCAGTGCCAATGAACTCAAGAGTGATATCACCTTTTTGATAATGATCCCTCAGAAAGTGATGTCTCACATCAATATGTTTTGTCCTAGAATGAGATACTAGATTTTTAGAAATGTTAATAGCACTTGTATTGTCACACCTTATAGAGACATGCTTGAATTGATATCCATAGTCTAGTAAAGTGTGTTTCATCCACAGGATTTGTGCACAACAGCTACCAGCAGCTATATACTCAGCTTCGGTAGTAGACAATGCAACAGAATTCTGCTTCTTACTACACCAAGATACTAGTGACTTGCCTAAAATGTGACATGTTCCAGAGGTTCTCTTTCTATCTAACTTGCAGCCAGCAAAATCAGCATCAGAATAACTTAATAAATCAAATGATTGTCCTTTTGGATAAAATAATACCAAATTGGGAGTATGTCTTAGATATTTGAAAATCCTTTTAACCGCAGTCAAATGAGACTCTTTTGGATTGGCTTGAAACCGAGCACACATGCATACACTGAACATGATATCAGGTCTACTGGCAGTAAGGTACAGTAGACTACCTATCATACCTCTGTAATTGGTTTGATCCACTGGTTCACCAGTTTCATCACTGTCCAACTTGCAAGTGGTGCTCATAGGTGTGTCACTGCCTTTGGTGCCATCCAAAGAAAAACGTTTTAGAAGATCTTTAATATATTTACTTTGGTTCAAAATAATACCATTTTTATTTTGAAAGATCTGAAATCCAAGGAAAAATTTGAGTTCTCCCATTATACTCATTTCAAACTCATTTTGCATTATTTTTGAAAAATCAACACATAAAGAATTTTTAGAAGATCCAAAAATAATGTCATCCACATAAATTTGTACTATTAAGACATCTTTAGAAATCCATTTAATAAAAAGAGTAGGGTCAGCTATCCCTTTAGTAAATCATTTCAAAATAAGAAAAGAGCTGAGGCTATCATACCAAGCTCTTGGAGCTTGCTTTAAACCATATAAAGCTTTAGATAGTTTAAAAACATGATTAAAAAAATGGGGATTTGTAAAACCAGGAGGTTGTTCCACAAATACATCCTCAATTATATATCCATTTAGAAAAGAACTTTTAACATCCATTTGATATAGTTTGAAATTCAGATGAGCAGCATAAGCAAGTAATATCCTAATGGCCTCTAGTCTAGCCACGGGTGAAAAGGTTTCCTCATAGTCTATTTATAAGGCCCCAGCCTTAAACCTTACTTAATCTTGTGTTATTACAAGATTACACATTGAGGATCTTTTCAGGTTTAGACTTTTAGAGAATTAGATCATAAAACTTGCATTACATTCCACATATAAACAAAGTGGTTACATAAAGATATTATTCTTCATTCCCATCAATGGAAACACATTTAAAATAAAACATGGATTATTTCTTGACACATCCTTGACTCTATCATCTTATCATGTACCTTTCCCTTGACCTGTGAAAAACATTTCAAAAACATGGGATGAGCATAAAAACTCAGTATGGGTTATAAAAAAAACATGGAAAGGAAACATGAGTTCATATATAAATAAGAATGAAATCATACTTTACCCATAAAACATAGGCACTTTAACATACCTCATAAAAACATGAATAAATCATATAAATCATAATACGTAAAGGTAACTTGAGGCATTCATAACATTCTTACGTAGGGAGTAACCCTCTTGGTTACGTTTGGAATACCCATCACAGTATATTCCCTAAAATCTCTTCGGAGAAACCTTAACGTTTCACTCCTTCGCGTTACCCAATGCATTGGAGAGCTATAACGGGCTCACCCGCCCTTAGTTTATCACGGAACCACCCGTCTTCATAATAATGCCCAAGAACCATAACATAATCATATCACATAAAACATGCATAAAGGAAACATAAAATTTCCACATTTCAATCACGAGATATCAATACAACACATTGATATAAAAACATTATGAAAACCATTTTCAATACCAAAGTAAAACATGGTATTTATTTTCCTTTTAAAAAGAAGGAATGGCTTGTAGAGGAAGCCGAAACTCAAATAACGGTTTCGACGGCGGAGAAGTCGTTGTCGCCGCATACGTACGACAAAAACATTCCCTTTTGTCATTTAGTAAACGCTTCGTATAAAAAAGATTCCTTTTGAATAAACTTAAATGTCAAAGGGGTTTATACACCGTATAAAAGAAAGTTGTGTATAAAATAAAATATGTCTCAACGAAAGGAGATTGAGACGAAGTCCCATACGAAGATAATTTTTAAAATAAAATAGATACATTATGTGTATTCACTATAAGTACACATAAATAAAGTACAAATACAAGATACGACATAATAATATAATGACATAATTTGAAAGTAGGAGATTAACCCAAAGAATGGAAATTGGGTTAAGAAGTTCCCATACCTCGTATCTGACTTGACCCGACCATTCTTTAAACTCCTGAATAATAAACTTTAGTTAATCTCTACTTGATTATGAATCTTTTCCAAGTTCATTATTTCTTTTATACCATGTTATGAACATCATGAAATCATTTAAGTTAATAATGTTCATTTTGTCGGTATTTGGTTCTTAAGTCAAAAATAGACTTCTTACACTTACATGTTGTTAATTTGGTCAATGTTTCATTATATCCAGAATGGTATTCATGATGTAGATATCATATATTTCATGTATATCCAGTACATATATTCATTTATAATATTACATCACATTTAGAGGTAAGAAATGAAATGCACCGTTCATGGAGACAGTAAGCCGTACGTACGCATAAACGCTACTTCCATTTCTATTTCATATTTTCTGGAATGGAATCATAATGATATAAGAGTATATTATAATTCCAGTATAATAACATATATAATATCATTAACTTTATCCTTTACACATCCCACATATGGTATTAACAAATCAAATCACTTTTAGGGGGCGGTAGTCCGCGCTTCCTAAAATGAAGATATCGTGTTTTACTCATAATGGAAACCATAAAGGTATGCCCAAAATGAAAAAACATAAGCTTAAGGAAAACATAAACATATTATATATCATATATAAAAATAGTGACATCATAATGGCCACCTTTGAAGGTGTTTAATGAGTGTTGAACAATCATCGTTTCGGGAGGCAGAATTTCACCATCCACGGAAACCTTATGTTCTTTAACCATTTGATGTAGTTGTGTGAGAGTGTAGCTCAAATAAATCTTATAACAACATCCTAGTATATTGAAGATACTGGTGTTGTTACAAAAGAAGTAAATAAAAAGAGTTTAGGGGGTTGGAGAAGCAAAATAAAACAAATGAACATGAGAGAATGAATTACCTTTAAAAAGTGTAACTCCTTTTGAGTTGAGCCTAAAGGCTTCCTTTGAAAGGATTCTGCCCAAAGGGAATCCTCTAGGATAAGGAGAGGGATGTGGAGAGAGCAAATGGGCAGGGGTTGGCCGAGCCAAAGGCTTGAAGAGTGTGTGAAATAAGGTGGAGGTGGGGGCCTTTTATAAGAGGAGAGGAGGGGCACTTTTGGAAAGTAAAGAAATATAACTTTGTTTGAAAATGTGTTTCGGTTTTAAAAGGTCCCACATTGATAGAATTCGTGGATAAGGTGATAAGGATTCGAAATCCACTCATCCAATTGGTTTTGGCCATGTGTAGGTTTTAGATTTTACATTATCTTTCCATTTTATTTTAATCGTTAAATAATGATGTCATCACTGCATCATTATTATGTCGTAAATAATTTAATTTATTTAATGTCTAAAAATTATAAAAAAAATACTATGATATAGGAAATATTTTTAGCTTTCCAATGACTATTTATAATCAAAATTAGGGCTTGTATAACCCCACTTAAAAATTGTTTTCGCAAAAAATATTATGTTTGTGTCACTTTCACTTTAACATTAAATAAAAATATATTATTGTCATTTTCCAACTAAAGTGGATACATGGGGTCCCCAAGTTAGGCCATGGCTTGTCTTGGTCGGCCATGACACAACCAATGAGGTTGGGACATGTGTCTAGGTCATTTTATATTATTAAAGTATTATTTATACCATAAACTACACTAATTACCACTAATCGCGATTAAAAACTTAATAAGTTACTATTCACCAAAAAATTATTATAATCTCATTGAACCACATTTTACTTCTTAATGACAACCATGTATGTCGGATTTTCAAAATTCAATACACATTAGTGGTAAACTTTCATTTAACAGAAAAATCAGTTTGCTTGATTACCACTTAGTGGTTTCACTATTCATCAAAAATTGAAGTTTTTCAGAAAATTACCAAAAATTCACCCTAAGCTATATTTGATATTCCGAATTCAAAAATGAAGTCTATTTTACAAAATTCAAATCATATAAGTCACATTAATTAATTTAATAATTAATTCCCGCTGCCAGAGCAAATAGCGTGTTTTTACAAAACAATAAGTATCAAAAGATTGACACCAGTTTAAGTCTAATTTCAAATCGAAATTGATTCCAATGACCACCATTGGATAAAATGGTAAAAATATATTCTAATTTCACTTTAAAACCAATTCAAAAGATAATCTAATCATATAAATAAATTAGATCAAAAAGAGGTTTTGAATTAAAATGCAACATTTTACACTATTCATAAAAAAAAATGAACTTTATCAGAAAGGTACCAAAAATTACACAAAGTAAAATTTGATATCCCGATTCTTAATAAAAGTTTTATTTGGTCCAAAAGAATGTATAAGAGTGATCAAAACTATATTTAATGACGGTTCACCATTAAAAGGTGATAAGTGAACCTTTAGTGAAAATTAGAGTATAAAAGCCTAAAATTGAACTCTTTCCGTATTTTAAGCCTTTATCTTTTATTGGGTAAATGTAAAAACATCTAAAAACATATCTATTCATATTTTAGTTATTTCTATTCATTCCCGCCAGTACAACGGCTACTTGTTAACTAACATTTAAAATAATATTATTATATTACTAGTGTGCTACGTAAGTTTCAAAGAAACTCATTGTTGCGTATCGGGTACGCTATCGAACATAGCGACCCCTTTTAATTAAAATTCATATTTAATTCTCAAATATTAATAAATATGGAAATTATTTATTCTTTAATTACCTGGGATGTTACATCCTTCCCCCCTTTTGGGAATTGCGTCCTCGCAATTTTATTCACTTATCAAAATAAGTGGGGGTATTTATCCCTCATAGCATTTTCAGATTCCCACGTTGCCTCTTCAATCACATGGTTTTTCCAAAAAAACCTTTACCTGATGAATCACCTTATTCCGTAACACTTGCTCCTTATGGTCAAGAATCTGGACCGGTTGTTCCTCATAAGATAGGTTCTCTTCCAGCTGAACTACCTCTGGACTCAAAACATGAGATGGATCTGGCATATACTTTCTCAACATCGAAACGTGAAAAACATTGTGTACCTGAGATAAACTCGGAGGTAAAGCCACTCGGTATACAACTGATCCAACTCTCTCTAGAATTTCGTATGGTCCAATGACCCTTGGACTCAACTTTCCTTTCTTACCAAATCTCATCACACTTTTCCAAGGAGAAACCTTGAGAAAAACATGATCACCTACCTCGAAAGATAGATCCTTCCTCCGGTTATCCGCATAACTCTTCTGCCTGCTCTGAGCTGTTCTCATGTGTTTCTGAATCAGCTGAACTTTTTCTGCCATCTCTTCTACCAATTCTGGTCCCATCAACTTCCTTTCACCCACTTCATCCCAGAAAGCTGGAGTTCGACACCGCTTCCCATATAATGCCTGAAATGGTGCCATCTGTATACTAGAATGAAAACTGTTATTATATGAAAACTCAACCAAAGAAAGATGTTGGTCCCAACTCCCCTGATAAACCATAGAACAAGATCGTAGCATATCCTCCAATGTCTGAATTGTTCGCTCTGACTGTCCATCTGATTGAGGATGAAAAGCTGTACTAAAATTTAATTCAATACCCAACGACTTCTGAAGGCCTTTCCAAAAGTTAGAAGTAAACCTGGGATCACGATCCGATACAATGGAGAGAGGAACTCCATGTAACCTGACTATCTCTTTAAGATACAAACGGGAAAGTTGACCAAGAGAGAAAGTATCTCGTATAGCAAGGAAATGAGCAGATTTGGTCAAACGATCAACAATAACCCAGATTGCATTATTACCTCGAGATTTCTTCGGTAATCCAACAACAGAGTCCATGGATATATTCTCCCATTTCCACTCGGGCACTGGTAAAGACTGAAGCATCCCTTTCGGTAACAGCCGCTCTGCTTTAACCTTTTGACATGTCAAACACTTCACAGTAAAATCAGCAATGTCTCTTTTCATTCCATCCCACCAGTAATACTCCCGCAGACCTCTGTACATCTTAGTACTGCCAGGATGAAAAAACAACTCATTCTTCAACTGTGAATCACAAGGCACACATAACCTCTTCACAAACCTCAAAACACAAACACAAACATATCCAAGAACTCATGGAAAATTTTATTCATAAGGTCCATGAATACAGTAGGTGCATTTGTTAACCCCAAAGGCATAACTACAAATTCATAATGGCCATATCTCGTACGGAATGCGGTCTTCGGAACATCTGCTTCTTTTACTTTCAACTGATGGTACCCCGACCTCAAGTCAATCTTCGAAAAATACTGAGCTCCCTGGAGCTGACACCACTTCATTCGATGGCCCAACATCTGCTGAAGTAGTTGCAAAGGATTTCACCACCCCTTTCTTCTTGTAGTCTAACTGCTTCCCATCACTCAAGCTCCTTGTCGGACACTCGTTTGCATAGTGACCCATCTCATTGCACTTATAACACTTCACTAACTGTAAATCAAATTTGTTCTTACCTTCAGCTTGATCCTTTTCAGTGCAATCACGAGCCTTATGTCCCATATTACCACATCGGTAGCACTTCCCAGAATTCAGAAGACATTCCCCAGCATGCCTTTTTCCACATTTATCACAAACTGGAAACTTAGTTATCTTACCATCAGACCTTTTTGAAGAATTCTTACCATTCTCCTGCAACCTCGGTCTCTTCTTCTGCTGGTTGTTATAGGACACTTGGTCATCGGCAAACTCCATTTCCACCTTCTCAGCACATCGAACAAGCTTTTCATAACTTTTAAACTCACGAGAAGCTAATGCCCTTCGATACTTTGGCTTTAATCCTGAGTAAAAACGATTGATTTTACTATCAAGGTCTCGGATAAAATTTGGAGCATACCTTGCCAATCGAGTGAACCTTTCTTCATAGGCAGCCACTGAGTCCTCCTCTTGCCTCAATTCCAAGAATTGCTTTTCCATCCTAAGTCGAACAGCCTTAGGAAAATACTTCTCAAGAAACATACCTTTGAATTCATCCCAGTCAAGAGCATCAATCTCATCGGCATCCCTGATATTTTTAACCATAGACCACCACTGATCTGCTTCACCCTCCAAACGGTAAATAGCAAGACTAACCTTTTGATTGTCTGAACACCCCATGACATCAAAAATCTTCTCCAGTGCTTTAATCCACCCTTCAGATGGCATAGGGTCAGATGATCCTCTGAATGATGGGGGATGTTGCCTCATGAAATGTTCCACCATTGACATGTTCCTATGCGGTTGATCTGGCTGATCTCGTGCATGGATACCACCACCATTTATAGCCTGAGTCAACTGTGCCATCACTGCAACAAACTGTTCAGTTCCGATTCCAACCATCTCAGGTTGCTGATTTGGAAGGTTGTCTTCCTCCTGATGTCGTCCCAACATAGCTGCTTTGTTTCCCCTACGGAAAACCATTCTGAACATGGAAATATCTTAGGCGAAGAAACATGGTAATCCGTAAATGCTATATCATTTCAATAATATTATAATTTAACACTTTTCTAACTCCTAAAGTTGTCTAAACCGACCTTTGATACCAACTATAAGGCCCCAGCCTTAAACCTTACTTAATCTTGTGTTATTACAAGATTACACATTGAGGATCTTTTCAGGTTTAGAGTTTTAGAGAATTAGATCATAAAACTTGCATTACATTCCACATATAAACAAAGTGGTTACATAAAGATATTATTCTTCATTCCCATCAATGGAAACACATTTAAAATAAAACATGGATTATTTCTTGACACATCCTTGACTCTATCATCTTATCATGTACCTTTCCCTTGACCTGTGAAAAACATTTCAAAAACTTGGGATGAGCATAAAAACTCAGTATGGGTTATAAAAAAAACATGGAAAGGAAACATGAGTTCATATATAAATAAGAATGAAATCATACTTTACCCATAAAACATAGGCACTTTAACATACCTCATAAAAACATGAATAAATCATATAAATCATAATACGTAAAGGTAACTTGAGGAATTCATAACATTCTTACGTAGGGAGTAACCCTCTTGGTTACGTTTGGAATACCCATCACAGTATATTCCCTAAAATCTCTTCGGAGAAACCTTAACGTTTCACTCCTTCGCGTTACCCAATGCATTGGAGAGCTATAACGGGCTCACCCGCCCTTAGTTTATCACGGAACCACCCGTCTTCATAATAATGCCCAAGAACCATAACATAATCATATCACATAAAACATGCATAAAGGAAACATAAAATTTCCACATTTCAATCACGAGATATCAATACAACACATTGATATAAAAACATTATGAAAACCATTTTCAATACCAAAGTAAAACATGGTATTTATTTTCCTTTTAAAAAGAAGGAATGGCTTGTAGAGGAAGCCGAAACTCAAATAACGGTTTCGACGGCGGAGAAGTCGTTGTCGCCGCATACGTACGACAAAAACATTCCCTTTTGTCATTTAGTAAACGCTTCGTATAAAAAAGATTCCTTTTGAATAAACTTAAATGTCAAAGGGGTTTATACACCGTATAAAAGAAAGTTGTGTATAAAATAAAATATGTCTCAACGAAAGGAGATTGAGACGAAGTCCCATACAAAGATAATTTTTAAAATAAAATAGATACATTATGTGTATTCACTATAAGTACACATAAATAAAGTACAAATACAAGATACGACATAATAATATAATGACATAATTTGAAAGTAGGAGATTAACCCAAAGAATGGAAATTGGGTTAAGAAGTTCCCATACCTCGTATCTGACTTGACCCGACCGTTCTTTAAACTCCTGAATAATAAACTTTAGTTAATCTCTACTTGATTATGAATCTTTTCCAAGTTCATTATTTCTTTTATACCATGTTATGAACATCATGAAATCATTTAAGTTAATAATGTTCATTTTGTCGGTATTTGGTTCTTAAGTCAAAAATAGACTTCTTACACTTACATGTTGTTAATTTGGTCAATGTTTCATTATATCCAGAATGGTATTCATGATGTAGATATCATATATTTCATGTATATCCAGTACATATATTCATTTATAATATTACATCACATTTAGAGGTAAGAAATGAAATGCACCGTTCATGGAGACAGTAAGCCGTACGTACGCATGAACGCTACTTCCATTTCTATTTCATATTTTCTGGAATGGAATCATAATGATATAAGAGTATATTATAATTCCAGTATAATAACATATATAATATCATTAACTTTATCCTTTACACATCCCACATATGGTATTAACAAATCAAATCACTTTTAGGGGGCGGTAGTCCGCGCTTCCTAAAATGAAGATATCGTGTTTTACCCATAATGGAAACCATAAAGGTATGCCCAAAATGAAAAAACATAAGCTTAAGGAAAACATAAACATATTATATATCATATATAAAAATAGTGACATCATAATGGCCACCTTTGAAGGTGTTTAATGAGTGTTGAACAATCATCGTTTCGGGAGGCAGAATTTCACCATCCACGGAAACCTTATGTTCTTTAACCATTTGATGTAGTTGTGTGAGAGTGTAGCTCAAATAAATCTTATAACAACATCCTAGTATATTGAAGATACTGGTGTTGTTACAAAAGAAGTAAATAAAAAGAGTTTAGGGGGTTGGAGAAGCAAAATAAAACAAATGAACATGAGAGAATGAATTACCTTTAAAAAGTGTAACTCCTTTTGAGTTGAGCCTAAAGGCTTCCTTTGAAAGGATTCTGCCCAAAGGGAATCCTCTAGGATAAGGAGAGGGATGTGGAGAGAGCAAATGGGCAGGGGTTGGCCGAGCCAAAGGCTTGAAGAGTGTGTGAAATAAGGTGGAGGTGGGGGCCTTTTATAAGAGGAGAGGAGGGGCACTTTTGGAAAGTAAAGAAATATAACTTTGTTTGAAAATGTTTTTCGGTTTTAAAAGGTCCCACATTGATAGAATTCGTGGATAAGGTGATAAGGATTCGAAATCCACTCATCCAATTGGTTTTGGCCATGTGTAGGTTTTAGATTTTACATTATCTTTCCATTTTATTTTAATCGTTAAATAATGATGTCATCACTGCATCATTATTATGTCGTAAATAATTTAATTTATTTAATGTCTAAAAATTATAAAAAAAATACTATGATATAGGAAATCTTTTTAGCTTTCCAATGACTATTTATAATCACAATTTGGGCTTGTATAACCCCACTTAAAAATTGTTTTCGAAAAACATATTATGTTTGTGTCACTTTCACTTTAACATTAAATAAAAATATATTATTGTCATTTTCCAACTAAAGTGGATACATGGGGTCCCCAAGTTAGGCCATGGCTTGTATTGGTCGGCCATAACACAACCAATGAGGTTGGGACATGTGTCTAGGTCATTTTATATTATTAAAGTATTATTTATACCATAAACTACACTAATTACCACTAATCGCGATTAAAAACTTAATAAGTTACTATTCACCAAAAAATTATTATAATCTCATTGAACCACATTTTACTTCTTAATGACAACCATGTATGTCGGATTTTCAAAATTCAATACACATTAGTGGTAAACTTTCATTTAACAGAAAAATCAGTTTGCTTGATTACCACTTAGTGGTTTCACTATTCATCAAAAATTGAAGTTTTTCAGAAAATTACCAAAAATTCACCCTAAGCTATATTTGATATTCCGAATTCAAAAATGAAGTCTATTTTACAAAATTCAAATCATATAAGTCACATTAATTAATTTAATAATTAATTCCCGCTGCCAGAGCAAATAGCGTGTTTTTACAAAACAATAAGTATCAAAAGATTGACACCAGTTTAAGTCTAATTTCAAATCGAAATTGATTCCAATGACCACCATTGGATAAAATGGTAAAAATATATTCTAATTTCACTTTAAAACCAATTCAAAAGATAATCTAATCATATAAATAAATTAGATCAAAAAGAGGTTTTGAATTAAAATGCAACATTTTACACTATTCATAAAAAAAAATGAACTTTATCAGAAAGGTACCAAAAATTACACAAAGTAAAATTTGATATCCCGATTCTTAATAAAAGTTTTATTTGGTCCAAAAGAATGTATAAGAGTGATCAAAACTATATTTAATGACGGTTCACCATTAAAAGGTGATAAGTGAACCTTTAGTGAAAATTAGAGTATAAAAGCCTAAAATTGAACTCTTTCCGTATTTTAAGCCTTTATCTTTTATTGGGTAAATGTAAAAACATCTAAAAACATATCTATTCATATTTTAGTTATTTCTATTCATTCCCGCCAGTACAACGGCTACTTGTTAACTAACATTTAAAATAATATTATTATATTACTAGTGTGCTACGTAAGTTTCAAAGAAACTCATTGTTGCGTATCGGGTACGCTATCGAACATAGCGACCCCTTTTAATTAAAATTCATATTTAATTCTCAAATATTAATAAATATGGAAATTATTTATTCTTTAATTACCTGGGATGTTACACTATTCCTTCTTCCTGACTATACCCTTGTGCAACTAGCCTAGCTTTGTTTCTGATTATATTACCAAACTCATCAACTTTGTTTCTAAACACCCATTTAGTGCCTACTGTAAGAGTGTCTTTAGGTCTTTCCACTAATTCCCAAACTTTGTTTCTTTCAAACTGATTTAGTACTTCTTGCATAGCCATTACCCAGAATTCATCACTGATAGCATCATTGACATTTTTGGGTTCAAGCTGTGAAAGAAAAGCTTGATGTTCAACCTGATTTCTTAGAGAAGCTCTAGTTTGTGTTCCTCTATCAAGATTACCAACAACAGCATCTAGAGGATGATTCTTTAGGATCCTAGTTGGTTTGGTAAAGGTTGGACTAGAGATTTCAGGTTCATTTATAGGTTCGAGTTCCACATAGGAAGATTCTGGAAAAAGTCCAGAACTGGATGTTTTGATCACAGGTTCTTTAGATTTGTCATTTAGGTCTAGAACAGATAAGTCTTCTTCAACATCTTCAAGAGAAGTTTTAGGCTCATGTGGATCAGTCTCATCAAACTTGATGTGAACAGATTCTTCCACACATTTGGTTTTCTTATTGAACACTCTATAGGCTTTACTAGTCATAGAGTAACCCAGGAAAATTCCTTCATCACTTTTTGGAGCAAATTTATCAAGATTATCTTTAGTATTCAGAATAAAGACATTGCAACCAAAAACTCTAAAGTAATTAACCTTAGGCTTCCTATTATTCCACAACTCATAAGGGGTTTTCTTAAGAACCGGTCTAATCAAGACTCTATTAATAACATAGCAGGCTGTATTTACAGCTTCAGCCCAAAAGTAAACAGGCAGGTCATATTCATTAAGCATAGTTCATGCAATTTCTTGCAGGGTTCGGTTTCTTCTTTCCACTACACCATTCTGTTGAGGTGTCCTAGGAGCAGAAAAATTGTGAGTATAGCCATTGTGTGAGCAGTAAGATTCAAATTCTTGATTCTCAAACTCACGTCCATGATCACTCCTCAAGGTCTTAATCTTAAGTCCACTAAGATTTTCTACAGACTTAGAGTATTTATCATGGGAAGAGAAGGCTTCACTTTTGTGAGCTAGAAAGTATACCCAAGTATATCTAGAAAAGTCATCTACAAGAACATAAACATAGTGCTTCCCATTTAGACTTGAAATTCTTGATGGTCCAAACAAATCCATGTGAACCAGTTCAAGTGGTTGAGAAGTTGAAACTTCTTTCTTTGGTTTAAAAGAAACTTTGTGTTGTTTTCCCTTTTGACAGGGATTACACACTTTGTCATTTGGGAATTCAAGCTTAGGTAGGTCTCTAACTAGGTGTTTCTTAGAGTGTTTTCTAAGTGAGTGAATGTTGCAGTGTCCTAATCTCCTATGCCACAGCCAAGACTCTTTATGAAAAGCATTTAAGCAAGTAACATTATGTTTAGCTAAAATGTTTAAGTCAACAGCATAATCATTTTCATTTCTTAAGTCAGAAAATATTAAAGCATTTTTGGAATTATAAACATCACAAGAATTGTTTTCAAACATGACATTAAAACCATCATCAAACAATTGAGAAATGCTAAGTAGGTTGTACTTAAGTCCATCAACAAATAAAACTTTGGAAATTAATACTGAGTCAGTGTTACCAATCTGGCCTAAGCTGATGATTTTTCCTTTTGAGTTATCACCAAAAGTGACATATCCTCCATCAACCTTTATTATGCTTTTGAAGCACGAATAGTCTCCAGACATGTGTCTTGAACATCCACTGTCTAAGTACCATACCTTCTTGTAATTGCTTTTCAAACAGATTTCCTACAAAACAGATTAGACAGGAAATGACTTTGGTACCCAGATTTTCTTGGGTCTAGATATGTTAGCAATCAAGGATTTAGGTACCCAGATTTGTTTTATGGGTCCCATACAATTAATGGACGCAACAGATTTAGAGAGATATACTTTATTTGATCTACAACTATTTAAATAACCAGTTGAGGCATACGAATTTCCAAAACTGGAACTAGCAGGATTTTTTCCAGACATGATAAATCGGGTTTTAGTAAACTGTCTTTGTCCAGGTTGGTATCCCAAGCCAGTAGCATACGTAGGTGCAACTTGATTTCCTAGCAGTTGGGTTAGAGTATCTTTTCCATTTGTGAATGTTTCTAATTCCTTTCTAAGTTGTTCATTAGATAGTTTCAGTTCTGTATTCTCCATTAATAATTGAACATTTTTCTCTTTTTCTACATCAAGTACAGACTTGACACTTGCAGTAAGAGCATGCTGTTTCTTTAAAGACTTATATTTATCCTTTAGTTCATTACACGTTTCTTCCAGCATATTACAGTATTCAATCAATTCATCTTTAGACATATTTTCAGAATCAGAACCAGATTCTGCTTCACCTTCAGAATAATAAGAGTTTAAAGTGGGAGTGTCTAAGGTTACCTCAGATGTGTTTGTCATGAAACACATATTAGCACGATTTCTTTCAGAATCACTGGACTCTGATTCACTTGTGCTGTCTTCTGAAGCACTCCAGGTGGCCTTCATAGCTTTCTTATAATTCTTGTCCTTGTACTCATATTTCTTCTTGAATTTTAACTTAGGACAGTCGGCTTTGATGTGTCCTTTCCTTTTACATTCATAGCAAACTATGTCTTCTTCTTTATCAGTTTTCTTCCAATCTTTCTTCCACTTACCTTGTCTATCATACTTACCCTTGTAGTTTGGTTTTCTGATGAACTTCTTCTTCCTATAGAATTTCTTGAATCTCCTTGCTATTTGTGCCATCTCGGCATTACTGTCAGAATCTAAGTCTTCACTAGATGAGCTTTCAGTTGGTATATGCTCTTTCTCATTGTCTTTTCTCTTTGATGCATTAGACTTAAAAGCTACAGATTTTCATTTAGGTTCCTCATCTTCCTCTTTATTTACCTTGAGCTCTTCTTCGTACATCATCAGCTTACCAATTAACTCCTTGACAGGCAAAGTTCCAATATCACAGGATTCTCGAAATGAAACGGATATGCCTCTCCATCTGTCAGGCAGACATCTCAATAATCTCATGATTTGCTCCTTTGCTGGAACAATCTTTCCCAGTGAGCTCATTGTGTTGACTATCTCATTAAACCTGAGATACATATCAGAAATAGGTTCATCAGCTTTCATCTTAAAGTTATCGTATTTGATAGTATAAGTATTTAACCGCATTTCCTTGACATTAGTTGTTCCTTCATGAGAAACAGCTAAGGTGTCCCAGATTTCAAAAGCAGTTTTACATGCAGAAATTCTATTGAACTCCTCATCTCCTAGAGCACAGTAGAGAGCATTCACAGCCTTACAATTATTATTCTAAGCTACCTTAGTAGAATCATCCCAAGTTATTCTTTCAGTTTCTGGAATCTTGTATTGAGACTCTATAGCAGTCCAAATATCAAAACCCATACTTTCCAAATGAATTTTCATTTTGAGCTTCCATTGGGAATAATTCACACCATTAAAGAAGGGTGGCATGTTAGTAGCAGCACCTTCTAGTCTATTATCCATAAGGAAATTTTAGAAAATGTTTTAATGAGATAAAATTTAGAACTAACAGAAATTTAAGATCTTTTAGATAAAACTACAATCACAGTTTAAAAACAGAGAGTTAAAATAAAACTTTGAGCAAGTATAACAGAGATAAACACACCCTCTGATACCAAATGTTGGTCGGAGTGGACACTCAAGAGGGGGGGTGAATTGAGTTCCAATTAAAAATTTCTGTTAAAAACTTTAAGATTAAATCCCCCAAATTGAAAAACAGCCCAGTCAATTAAGGCAGTAGAGATATAGGTGACTTATTATTCAACAGGTTTCTCTAAGGTTGATTAATCCTCAGTAAGGTTAGTTTGATGACTAACTTTACTTTTGAAACAAGTTTACTAAAAAAATCTCTTATACACACTAACCAAAATTGACTATCAGAGTATTTGCAAAAACAGATTTCTTGTTTACAAAAAGGAGCACAGCGGAAAAGGGAAAGCAAAGTAATGAAAAGGATAACCAGCTATTTCAAACAAGAGGTTCAGTCTTAAGCTAAGACTTAGTCCTCTTCCACTTGGTGATCACCTGCCACCAAGCAATTTTATAAAAAGGATTGATACACAGCCTGTATCGGGCTTTACAACAGTTTTCACAAACTGCCCAGGTTTGACAACCTCTGCCACAGTTATACGTGGGAAAACAAATGACCAAGCCACACCAGGCTTCTTCCACAGTTATACGTGGGTAACAATTGTAAAAAGGTTTGTGATAGGGATTTTCAGTATCCCTCAGTTTAAGAACAGGAGACAGTGTGTGTAATACTAACACACTGCTCACAAATGTAAAACACTTAAACACAGTAGAGCAAGAGATAGAAAGAAGAAGGTTTAGAGTGCTCTATAGTGTTGGCAGATCAGTTCTGGACTCGTAGGAATGAGTGACTTGAAGCTTTGGTCCTTTTTCTGTAAGTTTACACTAAAACAGAGTGTCGTGATTTCCATACTTCCAGATGTTCAAGTGATCTGCTTCTTTGAGTTTGGGTGCTTCACAACATGGCTTTTAAGAGACGGTTCTTTCAGTCGGTTCACTTGAGACTCTTTTGTTCTTCAGAAAAAATGCTCGAGAGTTATTCTTTTTGTGTATATACCTATCTCCTTCTCAGTTGTAGATGTTAGACTCTGTGTGTCTTCGTGTATGTCACTGTTCTTTTTGTTCCATTCATGCTTGTTCTTGAATGCTTCTCTCTTCTTTTTATACTCCTCCATATATGCCCTTTTTGTTCACCCGAGGCCGACAAGATAAATAGTCTTGAGTTACACGTGCGATCTTCCTCGTACATTGTATTATTTCTTGATATGTCTGCAAATATCAATAAATAATGTTAGGTGTATTAATTTGTCTAGACATGACCGTTAGATTAGTATTAATCAAATTGGTAAAGAAAAAGTAGAAATATAATAATAATAAACTGGTCGAGAATGTATGTCACTGTGGACATCAACTGTGGTCTTCCAACTGTGGACTTCCTTCTGACTGCTGACTTCAACAAAGGCTTGCTGTCTGTAGGCTTGCAATGGTAGCTCTTACTTCATGTAACTGTAGCCTCTCTAACTGTAGACTTGTAACATCAAATTTGTAGAACTGTAACCTTTATCAACTGTAGACCTCGATCATCAGTAGTCTTAGTCGACAGAAGCTGTCTAACTGTAACCTTGACTGTAGACTTATGACTGTAGGCTTGTTCGACTGTGAACTTGATCCAACTGTAGACTTGTTCGACTGTGAACTTGAGCAGAGAATACTTTGAACAGAAGTCTTGTAACTGTGACCTTCGTCTGTGAGCTTTGACAATAGATAGCGGTAGACTCGTGACTGTAAGCTTGTATTAGACTTCGACTGTAACCTTGTAACTGTGAACTTATTGAAACAGTAACTTAAGGTGACAGTTAGCTGTAACTGTGACTTTGAAAAGAAAACTCTGACTGTTAGCTAACAATACTAAACTTATGTAAATACTACTGTAAGTACTACTGTAAGAATATGAACTGTTTAGAATAAAATACGTTTAAGCATAGAATAATAAGATTAATGCAAGGTTTAAATACATCATAATCAATGTTTAAGCATGATTTGGGATTATCAAAACAGGTGATTCCAACAATATATATGATATATAATATGTTTATGTTTTACTTATGCTTCTTTATTTCTCATTTATGGCATAATTTATGATTTCCATTATGGGTAAAACGCGATAATTTCATTTTAGGAAGTGCGGACTACCGCCCCCTCAAAGTGATTTGAATAGTTAATGCCATATGTGGGATGTATAAAGGATGGAGTAAATGGTATTATACACTATATTATACTGGAATTATATTGTACATTTATATCATTATGATTTAGTTCCATTAAATATGAAATTGAAATGAAAGTAGTGTTCATGCGTACGTACGGCTTAACATCTCCATGAACGGTGCATTTCATTTGTTACCTCTAAATGTTACGTAATATTATAAATGAATGTATATACTGGATATATAAGATATATATGACATCTAAATCATGAATATAATTCTGGATATAATGGATATTCTACCACATGAACAACTTGTAATTATAAGAAGTTTATTGTTGACTCAAGTACCAAAGATCGACAAAACGACCGTTATTAACTTAAATAATTACATAATGTTCATAACATTGTAATAAGTGATATAAAAAGGATAATGAAATTGAAAATGGTTCTTAATAAGGTAGATATTAACTCTAGTTTATTATTCAGGAGGTTAAAGAACGGTTTTGTCAAGTCGGACAGAAGGTAAGGGAACTTCTTAACCCAACTTCAATTCTTTGGGTTAATCTCCTACTTTCAAATTATGTCATGATATTATTATGTCTTATTTTGTATTATTTATGTGTACCTATAGTGAATATACATAACAGATCTATTTTATTTTAAAAATGATCTTTTTAAGGACTTCGTCTCAATCTCCTTTCATTGAGGCATATTTGGTTTTATACACAATTTTCTTTTATACGGTGTATAAACCCCTTTGACTTTTACATTTATTCAAAAGGAATCTTTTTATACGTAGCGTTTTGCTAACCGACAAAAGAGAATGTTTTTCTTTCCGTACTTATGCGGCGACAATGACTTCTCCGCCGCCGTGACCATTATTTGAGTTTCGGCTTCCTCTACAAGCCATCATTTTTTTTAATGAAAAATAAATACAAAGTTTTATCTTTATTTTATTTTGGTATTGAAAATGGTTTTGAAAGCGTTTTTATTATATCAATGTGTTGTATTGATATCTTTTGATTGAAATGTGGAAATTTTATGTTTCCTTTATGCATGTTTTATGTGATACGGTTATGTTATGGTTTATGATATGTTTAAACCTATTCATATGAGGAATGCATTGGACTTAATAAGTGACGGGTGAGCCCTCTATAGCTCCTCGATGCATCGGCAGGTCTCATGAGACAAACTACTGTCTTGGCACGAGGCCTTGACAAAATCTTATTTGTGGTCTTGGCACGAGGCCTTGGCTATGTGGTTATGATAGTCTGGAATTATGCATTCCATCATTATGAAAGTGGTTATTGATATTGCATGTGATTATTCGACCAGTAGAATATCCATGTGAAGAAGTAAATGGCATTATTTCATTTTACTTTTGCCATATTATGTTGATGTTCAAGTTTAAATGGATCTTGTTTTAGTCATACATTGCCTTAAATGTTTATGTTTATTTATGAAAGCTTCCACAATATTGTTATCCTTACTGAGCATCTGAGCTCACCCCTTTCAATGTTTTAATATTTTTCCAGGATGTGAAGAAGTAATTTATGAGTGACCTACAGGGGTAGTCAGAAAGGGATATGATTGTGGACTATGAAGACCATGTTATTGTAGTTTGTTTACTTTTTGATGTAATGAAAGACTTATGAATGTATCTAGTGTTTCCAAGGCTACTAAACTAATCGGTCTTTCGAGACTTGATCTTTTGTGATCATGCCAATGTTACGAAGTAATGCACCGACTCTGGGTAGCTGGGGTCGGGGCGTTACATAAAAGATTTATCAACATTTAATCATGTAATCCAATAATTTTTTTTGGTTAAAGAAAATATCACTTAATTCTTATAATTAATCAATTCCATAATAAATGTTTATCAATTAAATAAATAGTCCCACTAACTCACCAATTTTGTAATCTAAATATCCCATCATTTTTATAATCACATCATTCTTTTAATTAATTTATCTATAAATTAATCCAATTTCAGATGAGATTTATAAATAACAGAATTTATATTAAACAATTCCATATACATAATTATAATCAAGAATATGATATTTTTAATTTAGACCGCCTACCAATGATCATTGACAGATTATAGCTGATGGAAATCCTTAAATTGAAGCGTAACATTTCATTACACAAAAAATATTGAGACTTACATCCAAAACCTAGATCCAAGATCAAAAGGATTTATATCTACCCAAACCTTTATCCAACCCCATTTAAATAGAGGAAAACTATTCACTCTTAATCAAGAATATATATAGGAGAAATAAAAATCTAATTAGGGTGAATTAACAAACTAGGAGAGCTACACATCCATCAATCAAATCATTGATTCCTAAAGAATGGAAGTTAAAATGCATTATAATTCATCTAGGATCATCCAAATTCAAATGAAAATGATTCTAAGTTCATAAGGGATGTTTATGGATATATTTCTATGGTTCATGAATTTTTTATGATTCTTTCATTTGATTAATTGTCCGTGCACATAGTGTTTTGTATGGGGCTCTAGGTTTTCCCTAACCATTATCCTATCCTTTCAGTTCCTCTTAGGGGACGCATGATTACTACTATTGGGATTCTTAGTTAGAAAAACTTGGAAAAAACCATGACATCAACCTCATTTCTAGGTTTCATGATTTTTTTTGGGTATGGTGCATGGTTTGGGAAAACTATTCTCCAAATGTGCAATTTGCAAAACTCCTCCAAGAATCTCCAATTTCAAACAAAAGACTCCCTAAGTAAAACCCATACAATAGATACTCAAAAAAATAATAAATATTATGTTAAAAATGAGAATGATACATCACTAGAAATGGTCATGATCTTTCAATCTCCCCACCTTATAATAGATCATCCTTGAGTTGTACTCCAAATCATCTCTACGATTCTGAGATAAAAGGTTCGGGCCACTGATCCCATATATCCACTGCCCCCTCCCATGATTACTCTTGAACATAATAATGTTTCATTAATACATGATCTATAAGAATTGTATTTCCCTCCAACATTTTCATAATATTATTTAACTCATATATCAAATCCTTCTCAAAAGATACATTGATATGAATCTCATCCTCAACCACATTGATCACATGAAAAGGGTTTGTGTGATACCACTAATGTTGTGACACCTGAAAGACATCATGAAAAGAAATTCACCTCTATGGAAGAGGGAATAGGTATGCCTCCTACCAAATTATCTCCACTACCTAAAAAGGTATGACAATCCTAGGTGCCAACATTCCATGTCATTGAATCCAATGATGACACAATATATTCATCTCCATAATGAACAAACTATCACCCATTTTAAATTCCAAGGTTCATCGACGTCTATAATCACATGACTTCTTCTTACTCAGATCCATGTCTATACATTTTCAAATCACCTAAACCTTCTCTGAAGTATCCGACATGAGACTCAGTCCCAATAACTCAGACTCACTATCCTCCATCCAGAAAATTGGTGATCTACATGTCCAACCCTAAAGAGATACATATGGAACCATCTTAAGATTCACCAGAAAACTATTGTTATAGGTGAGCTTCAAAATTGATAGGTTATTCTCCAAAGACACACCAATGTCTAGGACACATGCTCGCAGCCGATCCTGCAAAACATGTATTTTAAATTTTGAATTCGCATCGGGTTATTGGTTGAAATCCATGCCCTGTAATACTTGTGTACCATGATCCTTCCACAAGACATTAAAGAAACATGAGGTAAATATTGATCCACAGTCTAAAACTATACTCCATAACACTCTATGTATAATGACTATATTCTGAACAAACAAGTCTCACAACCGGTTCACTAAGAAAGTCTCCCATATAGGTAATAAATTAACTACATTCATCAATCGGACCACAACCACCCAAATAGTGTCATTATTGGGGAGTTTCCACTGGAGACCCACCAAAACGTACATGCTAACATCATCCTACTTCAATTATGTAATTTTATATATCTATAGTAAACAACTTGTCCACTGATGCTCATCCTCCACCTGTATACAAGTGTTGCGTCATGTCATGAATCCCTAAATATTCTTTTTCTTGTCTGACAACCAATATTGTCATCATTGGTCACAATACATTTTGATCAAACCTGGATGTACCTCCCACTTCAAGGAATGAAATTCATGCATTATATTCTCACAAATTCTCATAGTTGTAACTATGCATCCCCATACATAGATGATATTATCCTCATCTATAGTCTAATATGAAGGTTAATCCCCACCTTCAAGGATTTACCTCAAGGAAAAATAGTCCAAATACTCATGTTGACACTCCCCAATATAGATCAAATGTTTGGATTCTATTGATACAAATATGAGTACTATATTTTCCTAGCCCTACGAAACCAAAACATGAATTTCTATTAACAAAGTCAACATCTTCCACTCTTTTCATGACTTATGAACTACCTTAGTCAATGTTTTCCTACTCAAATCACTAAAAACACTATAATGATGATGAAATAGAGGGATGTAAGTGATGTTAATCATCGTGATGGAAGATGTTTCATGGGTTGAGGTGGGTAAAATCAAGGTTCGAGTTAGATATGATGGGTTTTTTTGGAATTTTCCTTCTGAAATATGGATGTAAAATTTTTTAATTTTCAATCTGTGTGTAGGGGAATGGGTGTCCTTATTCTAGTAGTGAATCTTTTCATATGTATCCCACTTACCCAAAAAGTGCCTTTCCGAAAAATACAAAAAAAAATGGATTGTGGGAAAACTATAATTTTCACCAAAGAGATAATTCCACCAACACTCTATATCATAAACCACTTTTGAAATGTTGAGTTCCTGTGTAGTTTAATTTTGTCCATATGGTCTCAACAGCCATGAACCATAAACCATAACATTATCTCCCTATATCAACAATACTCATTGAAATATCCTATATTCATCACATAATGTCATATAATACACCCCTGGATTGGGTAGGATCAATATTGGGGTGGTATTCAAGTGATTATTCAACTCATATAAATCATTCTCACTTGGTTCAAACCATTCTATCATAACCTCATTCTTTTTCAAGACTGAATGTGGTAATTCCAAAAAAAATTCTAGGATAAACCTCAAACAATATCACTCTAATCAATAAAAAAAATAACATATATAAATCATTATTAGGCTACTACCAATAAAAAAAAGACGACACCTTTAATGCATCATATAACACACCTTTCACTGAGATAATGTGACCCAAGATATACACATGGTCAATATTAAATTAACACTTATATATCTTTGTGTATATCCAAATCTTTTTCAATGTACTCATGATATTGTCAAGAAGTTGGTTAGGATTTTCATGAGTCTTGAGTACACAAAGATGTCATCCACAAAAAAACACATTGATCCAGGTAAGAGGGAAGACTCGGTTCATCAATTCCATAAACATTACTGATGCATTTGTCTGCCCGAGGAACATCCTGTTGAACTCATAAGGGCCATATCTACTTCTAATAGATGTCAAAGGTATATCAAAATTTCTAACTGTAATGTCCCCGACTCTAAATCCACTAACCGGTGCTCCGAGCCAGGTGGTTACATGACCTTAAGCACACCTCCCAGTACGCCAAAGGATGCCGACTAGCATCGGAGGTCTATATAGTCAAGTGGGGAGACTATACCCCATTTTTTATTAGAGTAAGACACATTGGAATCAACCAAATAGAGGAAATAATAAACAACAGACAAGGAAACAAGTACAACAATCATTTCCAACAATAAATATGCCATCTCATACTATAGAGCGAGTGTGAACAAAATCCCAAAATAAAGACAATGGTCAAAATAAAAAAATTCCCTAATCTATATATGGATCCTCCACCACGTGCTACCCATGTCCACTCACCTATTTAGCAAGGACCCTTGCCCTTATCCTGACCTGCAAACATGTAGTCTGCTCGGGTACCCAACGGCGGCCCGATCAGGGTGTGAGTACAACTCAATAGGCCACCAACAATGATGTCTAAAAAATATCCAGTATAAAAAGGTAGTGCATGCAAATGGAATATGAATCATAAATTCCAAGTAATTAATTAAGGTCCCATTAACTAGTTTAAATCCAATCTAGTACCATATTCATTAACATTCATTTAACACTAATTATCATCACTTACCATCTCATCACATTCCATGGGTTACTCACATTCATCATGTTACATGGGTATAAGGCCAACAATCACATGAAATAGGGTAAAAACATTGTTATCTGATCTCACTAGGACTAACTCTCTCATAGCAACCATTTCCTCACATCGAAGCCTCAGTCCGGGTAGATGCAACCGTTAGGAGAATAGACCCCCAGTCCCCATTCCTAACCCGTTCATTTAGGGTGGAGTTTAGAGCCTCAGTCTTCATTCGACCCATGGGCGTAGATCCTCATGTCATACCCCACTCTACGAATCCATGTGCACATTCTTATATTTAAGTAACCATCAACCTTCCAACCATTGCACATCGGAAAACATCATTCTGAACAACCCACATTGGAAACCACATCATGCCTTAACCCATTAAAACATTACCATTTCACATCATTTAACCATTCACCCAATTCCCAGGTGTTATGCCTATCTCACTAAGCATTCCATCCTAGATCCATAATCTATCCTATTATGGACTTCAATCAATTTACACATTAACCCATTTAAACCGTTAATCATTTCATGGAATCAACCATTCATTCCTACATATTCATAAAGGAATCTACCATTTACCACAATAAGATAGCTTGTTTAATAACAATCCATAAACTCGAGAAAAGCTGGCACACCCCATGGATGTCCCTAATTTAGGTCAAGTCAATCTCAACACATCCCACGGGGATCATGAGGGTTCACATTTTCCCTTTTAAACACCATCCTCCTCAAACATGCCAAGGCTATCCAAACATAACCAAGGAGAAGCAAGAACACAATTTAAAATACACAAAACCCTAAATAAACATAGGATATAACATATAGACCACCTACCTTGAATCTGTGGTTGAATGCACCCTCAATCGAGTCGTTAGACCTCGATTCGAACAACCCTTGGAGCATCAACCCAAAGCTTCAATCCACAACCAACGACACCAAAAAACCATAGAATCAAAGGAGTTTGATATCATGGAATCCATGGGTGGTCTGGTTCATGCCTAATGTGAGGAGGGGAATCTGGGAGGAAAACCCCGAGTGAGGTTTAAAAAGACCGGAGTGGCAATTTTGTAATTTTTCCCAATATTAAGTGGATGCACAGTTTAGCCGCACAGTTTGGAAAACCGTGCACAAACTATGCGCATGCCACTGCTAGAAGGAGGAGGAGCCACATAGTTTATCCGCATGGTTTGGAAAACCATGCGCAAACCAGGTGGTCGCTTCTTTCTAGAGGAGGGAGGGTCGCATGGTTTCAACTGGACAGGCCGCACGATTTGGCTGACCGTGCGCAGGCCGTGCGCCTTGGCCTGTCTTGCCCGGTTTTCCTTCTTCCATGCCCTGATCCCCCCTGGAACACCCCCAATGACTCTCAAAATTTTAGGAGACATCCCTTGAAGCCCAAAACAAGGAATTCAACCAAAACAAAACGAGAACATACCTTTCCCAAAATCCGGGATCTTACAAGCTCCCCACCTTATAACGACTCATCCTCGAGCTGAGCCTCCAAATCTCATTGCTCCACCGATGAGAAGAGTGTGGGCCACTGGGCCTGAATATCTGATTCCCGCTCCCATGTTTCTTCCTGAACATTCCTATGCTGCCATATTTCTCTCACTAAGGGACCGACCTTTCCTCGCAAGACATTTTCACTATGATCCATCACATGAACCAGAGGCTCCTCAATGGATGCATCAGCCTTAAGCTCCACATCCTCAACATCAACCACATGAGATGGGTTGGGGTGATACCGTCTAAGCTGAAACACATGAAACACATCATGCATACCATCATACCACTGGGGAAGAGCCAATCGGTAAACCACTAGTTCGATCCTCTCCACAATCTCAAAAGGTCCCACATACCTGGGCACAAACATACCCTGCTTTCGAATCCGACGGTGACCCAAACATGGTGACTCCCAAAAGAACATGTTATCACCCACCCCAAACTCATGAGCTCTGCACCTCCGATATGCATAAAACATCTACCTACTCTGAGCCATATCCATCCACTTCTTGATCAACTTAAATCTCACCAAATTATCCTTCACGAGACTTAGCCCCAATAACTCAGATTCATTGGCCTCTATCCAACACAACAAGAGATCAATATGGCCTCCCATAAAGCACCTCAAACAGTTCCATCTGAATTGTAGCATGAAAACTTGTGTTGTAGGAAAACTCAACCAATGATAGGTGCCTCTCCCAAGAACCACCAATGTCCAAGACACAAGCTCTTAACATGTCTTCCAACAATTGGATTGTATGCTCTGACTGCCCGTCTATCTGCGAATGGAAAACCGTACTCAAAAACACATGTGTACCAAGTGCCTTCTACAACCCATTCTAGAAACATGATGTGAAATTTAGATCTCTGTCCGAAACTATGGTTCACGTCCCCCCATGAAACCACACTATTTTCTGAACATACAATTCACCCAAGAGGGAGACTGTATGGGTCTCTTGAATTGGTAAAAATGATCCACTTTTGTTAAAGGATCCAAAACTACCCAGATTGAATTATTCTTTTGCAGGGTCCTCAAAAGACCCAGGAAAAATCCAACATTACATCATCCAACTTCCATTCCAGAATGGGAAATGGATGCAACAAACCACCTGGGCATTGATGCTCGGTGTTCACCTACTGGCAGGTAAGGCACCTTACCACAAAGCCTGCAACTTCCTTCTTCACTCCAGGCCACTAAAACTACCTTCAAATATCATGATGCATCATGGTAAAACCAGGATGCACTGCCCACTTCGATTCATGGAACTCACGCATCAACTCTTCCCACACACACTTTGGCACAACCACACGATTTTGAAAACAAACGACACCGTCCTCACCGATGGACCATCCAGATGGTATCTCCCCACCTTTAAGATTTTCATTCCTGCTCAATCAGATAAGATCATCAAGTTGACATTCCTTAAATCAACTCAAGAGAGTCGACTAAATCATTAATGAAGCAAGAGTGACCTGACCATTCTCTTCCTGCACCTCCAGGTGCATCTTTGCAAATAAGGCCATCACCTTCTACTCGGTGCTAGACTCCCGAACTGCCTGATTCTGAACCTTCCTGCTCAGAGCATCAGAAACATTGTTTCTCCTTCCCGGCGTGTATACCAACTCAAATTCAAAATACTGGAGATATTCAACCCATCTTCACTGCTGAAGATTCAGATCCCACTGTGAGAAGAAGTAAGTTAAAATCTTATGGTTGGTAAACATAGTAAACCGTTCTCCCAATAGATAGTGCCTCTAGCACTTCAAGGCGTACCCCACTACATCCAACTCAAGGTGATGTGTGGGATAGTTCCTCTCATGGGGTATCAACTACATCGACCCATAAGCCACAACCCGCTCATACTACATCAACACAACCCCACGTCCGACTCCGGATGCATCAGAAAACATGATGTACTTATTACCCGGCTTAGGTAAGATCAAGATAGGTTCGGTCGTAAACCGCTTATTCAACATTTGAAAAGCATTCTCACAAGCCTCAGACCAATAAAACCTGGTTCCCTTCTTGGTCAAGCCCGAGAGTTGAGCTATCAACCAAGAGAAATACTTAATGAACCTTCGGTAATACCCGGCCAAACCCAGAAAATTACAATTATCTGAAACACTCTAGGGATACTCTCAAGATATAACTGCCTGTACTTTATTTGGATCCACTAACACACCTACTTCCAAGATGATGTGACCCAGAAAATGCTTATCACCTATCCAGAATTGACAATTTGATAGATTGGAATATAGCCGATTCTCTCTTAGCATACCCAAGATGATGTCAAGATGTTGTGGATGATCATAGTGAGTTTTCGTGTACACTAAGATGTCATCAACAACGATAACCACAAACTGATCTATATAGGTATGAAACACCCTTTTCATCAAGGCCATATACATTGCTGCTGCATTGGTCAAGCCGAAAGGCCTTACCACAAACTCAAACAACCCATAACGACTTCGGAAAGATGTTTGCGGTATGTCGGAAGACCTCACCCTCATCTGGTGATAACACAACCTCAGATCAATCATAGAAAACACGGGCGCACCGCTCAACTGATCAAATAGCTCGTCAATTCTAGGAAGAGGGTACCGATTTTTCACCATCATCTGATTCAACTTTCATTAGTCAACACACAGCCTCAACAACCCATTGGCCTTCCTTGCAAAAATCATAGGAGATCCCCAAGGAGAAGTAATAGGATGGATAAAAACCTTACACTCCAACTCCTCAGAATGAACCTTCAGTTCCTGGAGTTTTTCTAGTGTCATTCGGTATGGAGGAATAGAAACTGGCTCCGCTCCCAGCAACAACTCGATTGTGAACTGAACATCCCTCTCCGGTGGTAACCCTGAGAGAGCCTCAGGAAACACATCTTAAAACTGATCCACCATAGGATGGAAAAATAACTTCTTCCACATTTCATCATCATCAAGCATGATACATTCCACTTGAGTCATGAGTCCACTCATATGTTGACAAAATGGCCCCGCACGCCCTGCTCGAACATCCTATTTGCCACGGTGGACATAAGAGTCACCCTCAAGTGACCTGAATGATACTCTACGATGATAAAAATCTATGTGCTCCTAATACAACACCAACCAATCGATTCCAAAGATTAGGTCAAACAATGACATCTCGAGAACAAACATGTTCCACAGAAAACGATACCCACCAACTTCCAAGGTGCATTACTTGCACTTCTTGATATCCTCAACCCATTCTCCCAACGGGGTATCAATTGACATCACTCCACAAACACCCTATAAAGGTAAACCCAGCACTACAACAAGTTGAAGAGAGATAAAAGAGAGTGTGGCACCTATGTCAAAAAACGCACTAGAAAACATAGAAGCTACACAGATCGTACCTTGAATAGTTGACGGTCAAGCTTCATCATCACCAGGCGCAAACTGAACAGCCTGAAGCTGACCTACCCTCTACCCTGGGCTCCAGCCTGAGTACTCTGTGCTACACTGCCCTGCTGGCGTGAGAGATCTTTCCCTGGAGTTCCACGTCCACCGCCCCTACCAGTACGACTCGTGGAGCCTCAACTACCTACCTGGTATGGGGAAACTGATCCCATTCCCATATCTGGTACCTTCTTCCCACCGTCATGCTCACCAGTCTGCCGAGGTTTCCTACAGAACCTCTGCACATGTCCCATTTTCAGCACAAACGGCACGTGACTGGAGGTCGAGGACACTGACCACGTATATGCCCGGTCCTACCACACTGATAACAAATCACCTTGTTTCCACGCTGAGAGGCTGGCCCTCTCTTATGACCACCTTGCTGGAAAATTTCCAAACAACTCTTTCCAACTTCGGATGATGCATCACTTGTCCATCCAACTGGCACGACAAGCCTACCACCCAATGCTTCCATCAGGTTTCCTTCGGAGATGAGTGCCTGATCCACCACCTCTGCAAACCTGTCCAAGTGGAAGATATTTACTTTATACCTGGTATCATGTATCAACCCATCTTGGAAGCGTCTTTCCATCACTGCCTCATCTCCTGCTAACACTGTGAAAAAGCATCTCAAATTAGTGAGGCAACTGGCATATTCTATCACCGATAGTGAACCCCGAGTCAGGATCATAAAATCTGCAGCCTGCTCCTGCCTCAACGTCTCTAGGTAGAAATTATCTAGAAACTTTTCCTAACAAAACTTCCACGATAATCCCTTAGCCTGCTCTATTTGAGCCTAAATGTCCCACCAATTCCTAGCCTGACCGCGCAACTTACAAGTAGCCAACTTTACCCACTTCCCGATAGGGGTATCTAGATGATCTAGTATCGTCTAGACAAACTCTAACCAGAACTCCGCTGCCCATGGCCCACCCACTCCAGTGAAGGTCGGAGGGTGGTGTTGCTCGAATTCCCTAGTCAGCTCAAACATACTCGGTGCAACCCGCCCTGGGTCTCGATGCATCATCTGCATAAGGCCAGCCAAGTTCTCTCGGAACTGGTCTTCCCTACCTTCATTAATCATCACATTCTCATGCTCTTCTACCGGAGGAGTGTTCTCAGCAACACCCTCCTATTTCCCAACTAGCAACTGACGTCGTAGCAGCATCTCTCTACAATTCCAAGCATCAGATTTAGAACGCATACCATAAAACTCCACAACTGCAAAAAAATCTCTTTAGTAGCTAAAACTGCCCCATCCATCCCTACCGCAGGCCATGGTCCGCAGGGGGTAAACAACAATTCACTAAAACCAACTCACACAACATTTTACCAAACATTTCCACACCATTTCAAACCCTTATATTCCATTAAACCTCATTTACCCACTTGTTTCATTTCATTCTTCTCATTATTTCTTGGTTTCATGAAATTTATAATACGCCATACTTTCCTGCCTCACACACCCCTCCCATGCGTGTTCCTAATAAAATGGATGTCAACTATCTCCCTAAGTGCCTAAAATGATGCATGAGTACAAATCCTCATTCCATTAAGGCCACAAGCCAAATATCATAAAAAATCACATGAAATCACATGTGCATCACCCAATGGTGAAATATCATCAACTGTAACAACACACAACCAGGAACAACATTTCCCACAAGAGTGACATGGGTTTTACCCCGTACCTGGGTTAGCTACTCCCAAGCACGAGCTCATTGCCAAGGCCTGACACATCCAAACCCTTGGATATCAATCCCAAATAAAAAGACCATAGATAAAGAGAAGAAAAACCTCCCTTTGATATAATTTGTAACGTCCCTGACCCGGAAGCCACTAACCGACGCTCCGAGGTGGGTGGTTATATGATCTTAAGCGTGCATTCTTATATGCCAAAGGTTTCCGACTAATAGTGGGCGTCTATGTAGCCATGTGGGGAGACTATACTCTCTTTTTTATCAGCGTAACCCACAACAGAATAAACCAAATAGAGGAAACAATAAACAATAGTCAAGGAAACTAGTACAAAAACCATTTACAATAGTAAATATGTCATGTCATACTACCGTATGAGAGTGAACAAAATCCCAAAGTAAAGACAACGACTAAAATCCCAAAAAGGTCCGGACTCTAAGTCTGGATCCTTCACCACATGCTACCCATGTCCACTCAGCTATCTAGCAAGGACCCTTTCCCTTCTCCTGACCTGCAAACATGAAGTCTACTCAGGTACCCAACAGCGGCCCGGGTAGGGTGTGAGAACAACTTAGTAGGACACCACCAACGGTGTCTACAAAACATCCAGTATAAACATGTAGTGCATGAAAAAGGAATATGAATGATAAATGCCAATTAATTAATTAAGGTGCCATTAACTAGTTCAAAACCAAGCTAGTACCACATTCATTACCATTTATTCCACACCAATTATCGTCACTTACCATTTCATCACATTCCATAGGTTAATCACATTCATCATGTTACATGGTTCTATGGCCAACAATCACATGAAAGAGGGTAAACACATTGTTATCCTATCTCACTAGGACTAACTCCCTCATAGCGACCATATCCTCACCTCGAAGCCTCAGTCAAGGTGGATGCAACCGTTAGGAGAATAGACCCTCAGTCCCCTTTCTTAAACCATGCATTTAGAGTGGAGTTTAGAGCCCCAGTCTTCACTCGACCCGTGGGCGTAGATCCTCATGTCATACCCCACTCTACGAAGCCATGTGCACATGCTTATATATAAGTAATCATCAACATTCCAACCATTTCCCATCAACAAATTCCATTCTAAACAACCCACATGGGAAACTACATAATGCCATAACCCATGAAGACATTACCATTTCACATCATTTAACCATTCACCCAATTCCCAGGTGTTATGCCTATCTCACAAAGCATTCCATCATAGACCCATAATCTATCCCATTATGGTCTTTAATTAATTTTCACGTTAACCCATTTAAAATGTTCATCATTTACATGAATCAACTATTCATCACAACATATTTATCAAGGGCTCTACAATTTACCACAACAACTTCACTTGATTATTAACAATCCATAAACATGGGAAAAGCGAGTACATTCCATGGATGGCCCCAATTAAGGTCAAGTCAATCCCAATACATCCCACGGGGATCGTGAGGCTTCCCATTTCCCATTTTAAACACCATTCTTCTCAAACATGCCAATGATATCCAAACATAACCATGGAAAAGAAAGAACACAATTTAACATGCACCCAACCCTAAATAACCATGGGATATAACTTTTAGACCACCTACCTCGAATCCTCAGTTGAACACACCCTTAAACGAGTCCTTAGACCTCGATTTGGAAGACCCTTAGAGCTTCAACATTGAGCTTAAATCCAAAACCAATGGCACCAAAACTTCTATAGAATCGAATGAGTTTGATCTCTTCGAGTCCTTGGGTGGTTTGGTTCATTCATAAGGTGAATAGGGGAAGATGGGAGAAGAATCTCGAGTGTGATTCAAAAAGTCCGTAGTGGAAATATTGTAATTTCTCTCAAAATTAAGTGGCTGCATAGTTTAGCCACACCGTTTGGAAAACTATGCGCAAACCGTGTGCATTCCACTACCCAAAGGAGGAGGATCCACACAGTTTCGCCCCATGGTTTGGAAAATCCTGCGCAAACTGTGGGCTCGCTTCTGTCCAGAGGAGGGAGGGTCACACAGTTTCAACTGGGTAGGCCGCGCGGTTTGGCTGATAGTGCGGAGGTTGTGCTCCTAGGCATGTCTTGCCCTGTTTTCCTTATTTTGGGCCCGGAGCCCCCCGGAACACCCCTAAGGCCTCTCAAATATTCAGGATAAATCCCTTGAAGCAAAAAAGAAAGAATTAAACCAAAACATAAAGAGAACATAACATTCCCAAAAAATGGGATCCTACACTAGCACTCAACTGATGGAACCCTAATCTCAATTCAATCTTGCATAACACACAATTTCCTCTAAACTGGTCAAATATATTGTCAAAACAATGAAGTGTGTAACGCACCGACCCCAGATACCCGGAGTTGGTCCATTATTTTAATACATTGGCATGATTACAAGGAATCAAGTCCCGAAGGACCGATAAGTTTAGCAGTCTTGGAAAAATAGATCACATACAAGAATGTTACATTGCACTTCATAATATACTAAACAACATAAATAATCCGTTATGAATTCCATTATTCCCTTGTCATAACCCTTCTTATCAATCACAATATACTTCTTGGAATCCTGGGAAAAATAATACAAGGAAATGAGGTGAGCTCAAGCGCTCAGTAAGGATAACAATACAGCGGAAACTTTCATAAATAAGCATAAACATTTATGGAAATGTATAACTAAAACAAAAGCAATTTAATCTTGAACTTCAACATAGTATGGAAAAATAAAATGAAATAATGCCATTTACTTATTCACATGGATATTCTACTAATCGAATAATCAAATGAAATATCAATAACCACTTTCATAATAATGGAATGCATAATGCCAGACTATCATAACTACATAGCCAAGGCCTCGTTCCAAGACTAAAAATAAGATTTTGTCAAGGCCTTGTGTCAAGACAGTAGTTTATCTCATGAGACCTACCGATGCATTGAGGAGCTATAGCGGGCTCCACCCGTCACATACTAAGTCCAATGCATTCCCATATGAAAAGTTTTAAACATAACATAAGCATTCATATTAAAACTAGCATACGAAATGTCAATACTTTCTCCATAAACCATGAATGGTATAAAAATAACACATCCACAGTAAAACATATCACAAAACCTTCAATATAATACAAAAGTTTTGTTTCATAATAAGTAAACTTCAAATAAGGTTAAAATCCATCATAGGATGTTGACATAGATGAAATCAAAACAATTTGAGGGAAATATCTCTTTTCTCGAAATCATTTAAAAGTCACACATTTATAAAGGAAGTAATTTAAAAGGGATTTTTGAATCAAAGTGTCCCATACCACATTTAATCTTTTGAGAATAAATATCATTTCAAAACATTCATGTCCATATAAATAAATCCATAAAATCGTTTTGAAAACATGGACATTAATTAAAAGATTTAAAGAAATAAATCATTAAAACATTTAAAATTATGATATTGATAAAGAGTGCCTTTCAAAAATTCTTAAAATATTCATTTTGAAATCATTTAAATGTCACATAATTATAAAATAAAACATTTACTATGAAAATATTCTTATAAGAACGTAAGGGAAGCTTTGACGATTTTATAACGGCGGTAAATAGCCGCACCCACCATATAAGTTAAAAAAACATTCTTACCTTAAATTTGTTGAAATGTTAAATGTGCCTTGTTTGGAAAACGACGGAAAGATTCCTTTAAAAAACATAAGGGTATAAATGAATTTAACCCATATTCTTTGTAAATAGTAAAAATGTTTTGAAATACATTTTTAAGAAACATGAATGTGGATGATAAAGAAATCCCAGTATATTATTACATATAAACAACCTTGGATAATGAAGAGATTGCGAAATAAACCCTTAGAATTTGGTAACTTATAGAAAGTAAAACCCATGAAAGAGGTATCATAAAATTAATATGTAAATACACATAAATTAAATTTTATTACACAATGAATATAATTATGGGCAGTGCGTACACCACACAAAATGTAATAGTGGCAATACGACATGAATCTCATGAGAATAAAGAGTGAGATGAAAACCCCTTACCTTGTAATTTTCCTTGGTTGGGGGTAGGTTAACCTCCTGTATAATGGTGAAATAATTTTTATTAAATTATAAAAGAATCATATACATTCATATGATATCATATAAGATCTTTTAACATTGATTTGTTAATAATATCTTAGAATTATTGTTGTTTCGGGTGTTAACTTACTCATTTTCTTTTATATGTATTGTTACGTAAGCCGTGGTTGTCATGGATAGGTTGAATCATATTCATATCCAGAATGATATCAAGTCCTTAAAAATTATTTTTAAATCATTAATTGATAATTATACTAGAATGGATATGATTGAGAATGAATCTCATCGCGTTCGTGGAGACGGTAGTCCGTACTTACGCACGAGCGACAATATCAATATTTTGATATTAAAATAATATATAATTGGGTGGTATATCATATATACAGAATAATTATCATGTTATATTTATTATTTACATGAATTACATATCATTATTATATCCATAAAAAAATAATTTATTGAATAACAATTACACCACGACATGGAGACGGTAAGCCGTACGTACGCACGTTTGGTGACATGTTATTCAAAGGGCGGATAGAATAATGAATATGGATGTACCATATTTATAATAATATTACAGTATATAAGAGAGACTGTATTCATTATTTTAGAATGTGAATAATAAAGAATGAATATGTTGAAGAAGAAATGAATTTGAAAAAGGGTGGTGAAAACATTAGCTCTTCTTTGGGTTCTTCCTTTTGATTTGATCAAAATGGCTCCTTAGGTTGGATTTCTGGTCAAACTAAGACCTATAGGTTGTAGTGAAGGATGTTGGGAGAGTATTTGGGCATATTTTGGCCAAACCAAAAGGCTTTGAAGTTGTGAAGTAATGAGAAGGGGGAGTGCCCTTTTATAAGAGGGGTGAGGGGCACCTTTGGAAAAGCTAGAAATATTAATTTATAATAAATTCATATTCGGTTTCTAATGGCTCCAAAGTTGATTATTTAAATGTTAATATGGGGATGGGTCAAACACCATTCAACCAATTGAATTTAGACAGGTTTGGGTTACTATATTAACCTTATCTTTAAGTATTAACTCTAAGTTAATTAGTTTCACTTTTACAACGTCTCTTTGTATTTTTATATTATATGGTTAAAAAAATACTATATACATATAAGCAACCCCCAAGTGGTCCGTTAATGATAAAAATATCATTATATAAGTTTCTTGTGTGAAGCATATATTTTTAGGAATTTAATATCAATTAATAATATATTATTTGTTTTAAAAACTCTTTTATGTCAATTTTGACACTATTCAATAATTGATTTTTTTGAAACTCTTAACAGAATGATTAATTCGAAAAAAGTTTATTATATCAATCCTAATATGAAATAGTAACCTATAAAATTAGTTTAATTCAATAAAAGTCTCAAATTATATTTATTTTAGTATTTATAATATCAATTATTTTAATTTTTCACTATTATGGTAATTACTGCATCATCATTGTGTCATAAATAAATTAAAATATTTAACGTCTAAAAATTATAAATAAAATATCATTATTTATGTAATCTTATTATATTTCTAATGAATATTTACAATCGAATTTAGCTTATTTATAACCCTATATTAAAAATGTTTTAGTAAATAAACTTTGATTTTAACTCTTTTAACTCTTCTTTGAATTAAATAATAATAAATGTTCTAATCTTATCCAAGTGGACCTAAATGATAATATTTTATTCCTAAGGTTGTTTTTGGTCGAGATACACTTGTCCGGTAGAATTAGGACATGTGTTAGGAGAATATTAATATCATTTCTACCCTTAATAACCCTATTTACTTTTAACCGTGGTAAATAAAAGTAAAAAGTTAATATTCACCATAATTTATTTTCATCTCATTGAACCAAATTTTACTTATTGATATTAACTTTGTCCCTCGTATTTTCAGAATTCCATTCACAGAAGCGGTAAAATTATGTTTTATGAAAAATTCAGTTTTTTTTAACTACCACTTAGTAGTTTCACTATTCGTAAAAAATTGAAGTTTTTCAGAACAATGCCAAAATTTAACCCTAATCTATAATTGATATTATGAATTCATAAATGATGTCTATTTTAAAAAATTTCAAACATATATATTGAATTAATTAATTTTATAATTAATTCCCGCTGTCACAACAAATAGCGTGTTTTTAAGAAACAATATATATCAAAAGATTGACAATTGTTTAGGTCCAATTTCAAAGTGAAATTAATTCTAATAAACACCATTGGATAAAATGGTAAAAATATATACTAATTATAATTTAAAACCAGTCAAATTAATAATTTATCACTATTATTTATTTTGATTAAAAAAGTTGTTTTTAATTAAAATTTTGTAATTTTCACTATTCATCAAAATATTAAAGTTATCTGAAAAGTACCAAATTTTCACCCTAGGATAATTTTCATATTTCGGATCAAAAAATGAGGTCCATTTTGAAAGGTAGAGTTTATAAAATTTCAAAAAGTAGGTATTTCTATTCATAACGGCTAGTTTGGTAAGTCATGGTGCGCTTTAACTCGGTGTTGCGTGTAGTGCAAGTTATTGAATTATTTTGAAGAAATAACACACTATGAAATCTTGGGGTGTTACATTATCCTCTCCTTCAATAAATTGTGTCCTCAAAATTTGAAATTGTTCATCGAAAATAAAAGGCTTAAAATAAAAAATATCTTTGTGGGAAAACCCACATCGGAAATTGGGTTACTAAAATGTAGTCTTAATATGAGGAAAAGAGAAATCAAAGGGTCACCACCAAATTATGATCTCGATTAAGAAAACATTGTAGGAAATTAGAGACATATAATTGGAGGAAAACATAAATATTTATAGATAGTGATTGAGGTCATCAAATAGAAACAAGTTTAAAATTGAGATCCTTAAATTCATCAATCTATGATGATTTGAAATACCATCGGTTCAACAAAACATAGTGTATTAGGATAACAAATTTTTGGTTTTAGGATTCTTTAAATAAAGTATAAGAATTAATTTCTTCATAGAATAAGAGAAGAAGAAAAAATATATTCTTGACTAGTAGAGTTCCATCCTTTAACTAATTTCTACCACAGACTCATCTTTCACTATAAAAGATAATAGAACATAAAAATAATATTCTATTTATCCTATTCATATAGGGTTAAAAATAATAATTTATAATTCATCTAGAAGAACCATTACAAAATGAAATTATTCAATCCAGGACATCACGTGGGTCAGTGGTAGTAGATACACCCTTGTCGCCCTTCGGTTGTGGGTTCAAGTCTCATGGCCTTGCCGGATGCGACGAGTTGCCGGACGACATCCATGTTTTCCTTTTATGGCGATCCAAAATAATCCAAACTAGAACTATCCAAAATACATCAGTAAAAAATTTACAAGGAAGGTAAACACAATAAAGATCCTTTTTTAGGCGTAATAACATGTGAAAACCTTTATCATGTATTCTATTAAAACACTACAACATCCTAAATTATCATAAAACCTTATTGATTACATTCATGATACCTTATTACTGAAAGAATAATAGATATACTCCTTCAATCCAAAAATGTTTTAAACCCCAAAAATGATGGAATATACAAATCATTAATCAGTTTCAAGGTAGTCAATAATATCGAATATAATTTATCCAAATCAATCATGTATTATTCCAAAATCACTACCTTGGTATCAGAACTATATTATGGCCTATCATTCTCTGAACCATATATTTTCCAAAAATTTATCCTGCTATTGAGTCACTTTTCTTTGTTCCACACAATCTCCAGTCCTTAATGAAATATTAATGTAATACAATCCTTATAAACTCCATAATTATTATAACAAGTACATTGTTGATACAAAACTCAATTGACATAATCAACATAAGAACTCTAATCATTCCTCTTCATCTGTGGTAGCATCATAACTTGATTATTATCCAATAGCATCATTTGTGGCATAGTCTGATGACTGGGACATAGGTTCGCGTTGTGTCCAAACTCTTTGCAAATGAAGCATTGTACATTTGAAACCATTTTCTTACCCATGTAGTCACGTACATTGTTCCATTTTCCTCCACACTTATAACAAACTCTCATTCCTTTCAGGCAAGTTCCAGGGTGTTTCTTCCCACAGTTATCACATATGGGAAAATTATTATTTTCCCTCTTCCCTTTATCCATCTTTCTCTCATCCATCCTTTTCTTCTCTTGCTTCCCTTCAAAGCCATAGGACATAGTAAACTCTTTACTTATCTTATCAACACATGATATTATTTCTTCATATGATGATAATACATGGGAGACTATTTCTCTTATTAATTCTGGCTTAAGACCATGAAAGATATGATCCATCATTTTCTTTGGATCATGTGCATTTCTGGAGTTCTCATTCCTTCTACTGGGATCCATTTATAAACAATGGCATACACTAGATTAGTTTATGAATAACAATACCTAATCCCAAACTTGTAAGACACATAACATAAATTAAATAGTTTATGGATAGAATCCATAATCATAAAAATTTCTCCTTTGAGGAAGTATATAATCATAAACCCTTCATAATGGATTGTAAAAAAATGAGAATTATCCTAAGCATATCCCCCGGGAGTGTCGTAACCAAGAGTGAAGCAAGGCCCGTTGTCGTGCACTAGTTCCCGTTCGAGTCTAGGTCAAAGCTGTGTATTTGGGTTTTACCCCTAGGTACATCTATGCTAGAGCTGCCTCTACTTGATCGTATCCAAAAAGGGATGTATTGCTCGGAAAACTCACAAAATCTCTACAATACCAAATTTCTAGGAAGTTCTTCTTTACTAATCATTAAAGACCATCTTAAATATATGTGCTCTAATACGAGTTTATCTAAATATAGCGTCCAAGGTTTGTACTAAACATTCTCTGATACCAACTGTAATGCCCTGACCCCAGTTACCCAGAGTCGGTGCAATATTTTAATACATTGGAATGATTACAAGGAATCAAGTCCCTAAGGACCGATAAGATTAGCAGTCTTGGAAAAATATATCACATACATGAATGTTACATTACACTTCATAATATACAAAACAACATAAATAATCTTTTATGAATGCCATTATTCCCTTGTCTTAACCCTTCTTATCAATCACAATATACTTCTTGGAATCCTGGGAAAAATAAAACATAGAAAAGGGGTGAGCTCAAACGCTCAGTAAGGATAACAATACAGCGGGACCTTTCATAAATAAGCATAAACATTTAAGGCAATGTATAACTAAAACAAAAGCCTTTTAAACTTGAACATCAACAGAGTATGGAAAAAATAAAATGAAATAATGCCATTTACATATTCACATGGAGATTCTACTAATCGAATAATCACATGCAATATCAATAACCACTTTCATAATAATGGAATGCATAATGCCAAACTATCATAACCACATAGCCAAGGCCTCATGCCAAGAATACAAATAAAATTTAGTCAAGGCCTTGTGCCAAGACACTAGTTTGTCTCATGAGACCTACCGATGCATCGAGGAGCTATAGCGGGCTACACCCATCACATACTAAGTCCAATTCATTCCTATATGAAAAGGTTTAAACATAACATAAACATTCGTATTAAAACTAGCATAAAAAATGTCAATACTTTCCCCATAAACCATGAATGTCATAAATATAACACATCCACAGTAAAAGATATCACAAAACCCTCAATACAATACAAAAGTTTTGTTTCATAATAATTAAACTTCAAATAAGCTTAAATTCCATCAAAGGATGTTGACATAGATGAAATCAAAACAATTTGAGAGACATATCTCTTTTCTCAAAATCATTGAAAAGTCACACATTTATAAAAAAAGTAATTTAAAAGCGATTTTTGAATCAAAGTGTCCCATAACACTTTGAAACTTTTGAAAATAAATATCATTTCAAAACATTCATGACCATATAAATAAATCCATCAAATCATTTTTAAAACATGGACATTAATTAAAAGATTTAAAAAGATAAATCTTTAAAACATTTAAAATTATGATCTTGATAAAGATTACCTTTCTAAAATTCATAAAATATTCAATTTTAAATTATTTAAAAGTCACATAATTATAAAATAAAACATTTACTTTGAAGATATTCTTATAAGCTTGTAAGGGAATCTTTGATGATTATATAACGGCGGTAAATAGCCGCACCTGCCGTATACATTAAAAAAACATTCTTACCTTAAATTTGTCGAAAGGTTAAAAGTGCCTTGTTTGGAAAACGACGAAAAGATTCTTTTAAAAACACATAAGGTTATAAATTACTTTAACTCATATTCTTTGTAAATAGTAAAATATTTTTGAAATACATTTTGATGAAACATGGATGTGGATGATAAAGAAATCCCAGTATATTATTACACCTAAACAACCTCGGATAATGAAAAGATTGTGAAATAAACCCTTACCATTTTGGTAACATACAGAACGTACAACCCATGAATGAGGTATCATACAATGAATATTTAAATACACATAAATGTAAGTTTATTACATAAATAATATAATTATGGGCAGTTCATACACCACACAAAATGTAATAGTGGCAATATGGCATGAATCTCACGAGAATAAGGAGTGAGATGAAAACCCCTTACCTTGTACTTTTCCATGGTTGGGGGTAGGTTAACATCCTGTATAATGGTGAAATAATTTTTATTAAATTATAGAAGAATCATATAAATTCATATGATATCATATATGATCTTTTAATATTGCTTTGTTAATAATATCATAGAATTTTCGTTGTTTCGGTTGTTAACTTACTCATTTTCTTTTATATGTTTTGTTACATAAGTCATGGTTGTCATGGATAGGATGTATCTTATTCATATCCAGAATGATAACAAGTCCATAAATATCATTTTTAAATCATAAAATGATAATTATACTTGAATGGATACGATAGAGAATGAATCCCATCACGTTTGTGGAGACGGTAGTCCGTACGTAAGCACGAGCGGCAATATCATTATTTAGATATTAAAATAATATATAATTGGGTGGTATATCAGATATACAGAATAATAATCATGTTATATTTATTATTTACATGAATTACACATCATTATTATACCAATCCAAAATAATAATTTATTGAATAACAATTACACCACGACGTGGAGACGGTAGGCCGTACGTATGCACGTATGGTGACATGTTATTCAAAGGGTGGATAGAATACTGAATATGGTTGTACCATATTTAAAATAATATTACACTATATAGGATATACTGGATTAATTATTTTAGAATGTGAATAACAAAGAAATAAGAAGTTGAAGAAGAAATGAATTTGAAAAAGGGTGGTGAAAACATTACCTCTTCTTCGGGTTCTTCCTTTTGATTTGATCAAAAGTGCTCCTTATGTTGTCTTTCTGATCCAAATAATACCTCTATGGTGTAGTGAGGGAAGTTGGGAGAGTATTTGGGCAGAGTTTGGCCGATCCTATTGGCTTTGAATGTGTGAAGTAATGAGAAGGAGGAGTGCCCTTTTATAAGAGGGGTGAGGGGCACCTTTGGAAAAGCTAGAAATATTAATTTATAATAAATTCATATTAAGTTTCTAATGGCTCCAAAGTTGATTATTTAAATTTTAAGGTGGGGAAGGGTCTAAAACCATTCAACCAATATAATTTAGACAGGTTTGGGTTACTATATTAACTTTATCTTTAAGTATTAACTCTAAGTTAATTTGTTTCACATTTACAATGTCTCTATGTATTTTTATATTATATGGTTAATAAACATACTATATACATCCAAGATACCCCCAAGTGGTCCATTAATGATACACCTATCATGATATTAGTCTCTTGGTCGATCCTTATATTTTTAGGAATTTAATATCAATTAATAATATAATATTTGTTTTAAAAACTCATTTATGTTAATTTTGACACTATTCAATAATTGATTTTTGTGAAACTCATAACAGTATTATTACTTCTATCAAAGTCAATTAAATAACTCTTAATATGACATACTAACCTATAAAATTAGTTTAATTCAATAAAAGACTGAAATTATATTTATTTTTTATTTATAATATCAATTATTTTAATTTTTCACTATTATGGTAATTACTGCATCATAATTGTGTCGTAAATGAATTAAGTTATTTAATGTCTAAAAATTATAAATAAAATATCATTATGTAGGGAATAATATTATCTTTCTAATGAATATTTACAATCAAATTTATCTTATGTATAACCCTATATAAAAAATGTTTTAGTAAATAAAATTTGATTTTAACTCTTTTAACTCTTCTTTGAATTAAATAATAATAAATGTCCTAATCTAATCCAAGTGGACCTAATTGATAATATTTTATTCCTAAAGATTTTTTGGTCGAGATACAGTTGTCTAATAGAATTTGGATATGTGTTAGGATAATATTAATATAATTTCTACCCTTAATTACCCTATTTACTTTTAACCGTGGTAAATAAAAGAAAAAAGTTAATATTCACCAAATATTATTTTCATCTCATTGAACCAAATTTTACTTATTGATATTAACAGTGTCTCTCGGATTTTCAAAATTCTATTCACAGAAGTGGTAAAATTATGTTTTATTAAAAATTCAGTTTTTTTAACTACCACTTAGTATTTTCAATATTCATAAAAAATTGATGTTTTTCATAACAATGCCAAAATTTCACCCTAAGCTATAATTGATATTCCGAATTCAAAAATGATGTTTATTTTAAAAAATTCCAAACATATAAGTTGCATTAATTAATTTTATAATTAATTCCCACTATCACAACAAATAGCGTGTTTTTAAGAAACAATATATATCAAAAGATTGACAATTGTTTAGATCCAATTTCAAAGTGAAATTAATTTTAACGAACACCATTAGATAAAATTGTAAAAATATATTCTAATTATACTTTAAAACCAGTTAAATTATTAATTTATCACTATTAATTATTTTGATTAAAAAAGTTGTTTTTAATTAAAATTTAGTAATTTTCACTATTCATCAAAATATTAAAGTTATCCAAAAAGTACCAAAATTTCACCCTAGGCTAATTTTGATATTCCAAATCCAAAAATGAAGTCCATTTTGAGAGATAGAATTTATAAAATTTCAAAAAGTAGGTATTTCTATTCATAACGGCTAGTTTGGTAAGTCATGGTGCGCTTTAACTTGGTGTTGCGTGTAGTGCAAGTTATTGAATTATTTTGAATAAATAACACACTAAGAAATCTTGGGGTGTTAAAAAGTGGATGTTGATTATTCATAGTAATCTTGTCCAACTTCTTGTAATTGTAACATAAGAACAATGCCTCGCCGGCCTTCATTAAGAAAACATAATAAACACCAAGGCAAAATACTCATATGGATCAATACCTTATTCCTAAATTCCTCCATCAAATTCTGGTGTTATTGATGTTCTATTGGATACATTATATATGGTGTAATGAAAATTGGATCAACTACATGAATGACCTCAATTGTAAACTTTACATCTCTCTCAGGTGGGATCCTTGAGAAGTAATCAGGAAACATGTCATGGAATCTATCAACTATGAGTGGAAATATATCATGATTCACACCCTCATCATCTAGAAAATTACTTTAATCCGGGGTAGTAAACTCCCCTATTTTTTGATGAACTAGAACTGTGTGGCCCACCATGATATCCAACTTTACACGATGAACTTAATTATAATCCTCAGAAGATGTAATGTTCACTCACTTGTGGTAAAAATATATGCTCTTTTGTATTCTACTCACTATTCTATACCCATGATTAAGTAAAATCCTGACATAACCAAAATGTAGAGATCCCAAAGAAAACAGAACTCCCCAATCACTAGATAACACCATTTTTATAAGAAGATATATCTCAACTATACCCCAATTGTGTATAAATTGTTATAACCAACTCAAAAAATTCACTTCCAGACTCAAACCATTCATAAGATGTGTATATATAAAATAATGAGAGGCACCAGTATCATATCATTCACTCAAATGAAATAAATCTATTATAATAATTGCTCTAAATCTCGATGGTTTAGAATCACTATCCACTAGTATAGGTTTAATTACTTTCAAATGTCATTACCTTCATCCCTATGATATAGTATATGTTCCTTGAGTTCCACCACACTGATAATATAGGCGATCGTACTAAATAAAAACACACCCACTACCTTGAACACAACATATAGTAGAACAATAACTTCTATACTATAATGATGTAGAAGAACCTATTCTCATACTTTGGATATGTCAAGCCACTCCATCACTAACCATCTATCATGGATCCTATAGAACCACATTAGATATCAAATCCTACTTCAAGATCAACACACTACCAATGGTTGAGGAAAACTTAAAGGATTTTTTAGGGCCCACCACAATGGTGGCAGATCAATCGAGTCATATAATGAGTAACTAACCCTTCACCCTGGCCGCTTTTCTTGTCAACTCCATGGTAAAAATTATCAATGAGATGATTATTACTCTTATAATACAAAACTCTTGTTCAACCATTAGGTACCACCTATATTCCACTATAATACTCTTCTATCTTTGCCTCAGATATGGGAACTTCATTTACCACTACTAAGAACTTATTTAGCATAAAGATGTTCTCATGGGACCTATTTTAGCATTTTATCCCATTATTATGCTATTTTTTTATAATAGCCTCATCCCCTGAAAATGCTAAAGAAAATCACTAAAAATATATGACACATAAATAATAGTCTATAATAGACAACATCCCCTAGGTTAGCCACATATACCATATTTCCCTCTCCAATCATAGTGTCTGTAGAAAAAAGTGATATATGAATTTATCTTATAAGTCCTTCCATTCCAAGTTCTCAATTATAACCATCATGTGTTAGGACATCCCACCAATAGGTTTCTTGAACACATAACATATATGTTACCAGTTTGACTCTATTCTCAATAAGATTCTCAAAGTGGTCATGTATTGCCTCGATGGACTCAATCTGGAACTCAACTACCTCATGTCCACCCTCTCTAGAAAATTTAGATGGTGATATAACTGCAACCCCCCCAAGTAAGGTCATACAAACTCTTCACATCCCACCATAGGTATATTTCCATTAACTATAAAAAGGGGAAAAAATTACTCATACAACTTCTCTTATACATCATCAATAGAATCTATTAGAGCCTTAGGTTCCACTACTCGATGCACATCTCTAGCGAGGTCATATTTTCTTTTTACTAACAAGTATATTCATGGAGGAATATGACTACAATTCCAAACATGCATTTTTGGATACATTACATATCTTTGACAATTTTTAATGGGATGGTCTTAAATAATTATAAAACATGTCATCCCCATACCCCTACAATCTATAAAAAATAAGATTCAATTAGTACCCTTTCCCATCATACATCCAAATCGTCATTGAAAAAGGGTAAAAACGTTATCATTATCACAATTTCTCATTTGATTCCTATTCTAAAAAATTTGAAACATTTTAAATTTATCAATTTATATTATGAACTGTTTTAGATTAATTATGCAAACCAAGAAAAAAATATAAATTTCAAAAACATTCCCAAAACCTTAATTTCCTTCCATGCTTAAAAATGATTCATGTTACAATAATTCATGAGTTCATAGAATAATGATTTATAATAAACTATCATGAATTACTAGGCCATGAGTCAAATATTGGATAATTTCGTAAAGAATAATCACATCACACAACAATTTAATCACAATTAGTGAAATATCATTCAATTTTAACAAAAAACGTCAATTAGATCATCCCTCCATGTGTTTGTGGATTTTACCTACGTACATGGGTTAGCTACTCCCATGAACATGATCTTAAAGAAGTATTGACTTATCCAAGTCTTATATCTTAGTTTTCCATATTGTTTGAAAATATAAAAGAAATGAAATCCATATGATACCACTTTGTAACAGCCTAACCCAGGTGCCACACACTAGTCCTCCAATCAGGTTAGTTACGTGACATTAGGAACACCTCCCCATATACCATAGGCTTCTGACTACCGTGAGGGTCAAATGGATAACATGGGAAGAAGATACCCACTTTATCCAAGAAAGATAACTTCTGAAATAAATATATAATAGAAAAATTATATAACAAATAACAAGAATAAAACCCTTATCACATGAAACCCAAAATAGAAATACAATATCCAATCCAAAAGTGTAGAAATGTCATACCAAATACATGTATACTTTCATATCAAAAACAAAAATAAAGACATAATAACACTCTCAAGAAGCTCCCAAGACCGAGTCTGGTTCTATCATCCATGCTTCATACCAACTTAGTCATGTAACTTATGGATCATTCCCCTATCTTGTCCTATAGATATATTTTCTAATTGGGTTTTGATCTGGTTGCCCGAGTAGGGGGTTAGTATAACTCATTAGGCCACGAACAACGGTGTATAGAAAAAATATCAAATCAATAATAGTTTATACAATCATATACAGATTAATTTAAAATTCACAAAGTAAGAAATTTTCTTATTTCATTACTCATTAATTAACAACATAATTTCCTAGGTTCAATAAGGAACCCAACACATCAATATGTTCTTTTTCTCGTTCAATGTTCCGAATTATCTCAATTTTATATCAAATATAACATAGATAATTAAAATTAACTATCACATGGTCTTTAGTTATCAATTTAATTTCAATTCTATAATTAGGACCACTTTAAATCATAATCCAATACCAACATTTTTGGCCTATAATTCCTTGTCTTGGGCCATGTGGGCTTTTGAATAATCAGTTTTCATCCCAAAACCCATTTATCAACCAATTACACATAGCATTTTGAAGAATAATTATTTTTCCTACACTCATTTATCAATCAATAACACATGGTATTTTGAAGCATCTGTCTGTGTCCCACACTCATTTATCACATGCAAGAATTTGGGCATCAAACTCAATTTATTGGACATAATGGGCATTTGAAGAATCTATCTATACCACACAACATGTTTATCAATCACTCAAAAAAATCTCATATATCACATTTAATATCTTTAACCATCCTTAACCCTCTGGTAAAAATTTCACATCTTGGTGCATCATTTAAGTTATCAAAAAATTCAGTGTACAACACTTTAATATAATGGAATAATATTAAGAAATAACAATTAAACTATTCATCAACATTTAATCATTTACGCCATTAAACCAATTTTTTTTTGTCAAACATCCCTTGATTCCCATAAGTAATAACTACCATAATTTATTTTTATCAATAAAATAAAACATCCCATTAATTAACAGATTTCATAATACTCATTTCCTGTAAATTATATAATCATATCATTCCATTATTTATTTATTCTATTAATTAATACAATTCATTATGAAATTTAAAAATATAGAAATATAAATATCTAAATTCTATAAATACAATTATAATGAATACTAAAATATTTTTAATTTAGACCACCTACCTCATGATCATTGATGGAATCTTACCAACAAAAATTATCATATCGGAGAAGAATATTCAATTTCACACTAAATAATGGGATCTATATAAAAAACAAGACCCAAGATCAAACAAATTATGAAATATAAAAACCTAGATCCAAACCCAAATAATGGTGGAAAAATATTCCCTCTTCACCGAGGAAGAAATAAAACATTGAGAAAAATCTAATCGAGAAGAATTCACATAATTCGAGAGGTGTAGATAATTCCATAAAATCTTCAGTTCATCAAGAATAGAAGTTTAAATCGCATTGATTTCTTATTATTGCTTCCAAATTCAATGTAAAATGAGTTAGGTTGGACCTGAAATGTTTGGGGATATAATTCAAGGGTTTTGAGAAAATTTAACAATTTTTTGTGTGTTAATGTTTTCATGTGCACATTTTCTTGTATGGGGAAATAGTTTGTCCTAAAAGTGAACTTAACTGCACACATCCTCCTAGAGATCCCACAGTTACAAATATCTGGGATAATTATTTTACAAACTGTGCTCCAACTGATAAAACCTTATTTTTCTAGGGTTACATTGTTTTCTGGGGTAGGGTACATGGTTTGGAAAACTATGTTCCAACCATTCACTTCCTAAAACACCTCCAAAATATCCAACTTATCCTTAAATCTTCAATAAGTAAAAATAAAAAAAATATACTAAAAAAAGAAAATAAAGAACATAAAAATAAACACAAGATATCACTAGAAACGTATGGGATCTTATATAAACCATCCTGATAATGAAAAAAGATGGTACCATTGGATAATAGAAATAACAAAACATACTCAATAACAAATGTTAATGTCGCTGAGGAATGAAAATTACAAAAGATATCACATTTTTTTGAGGAAAATATATTTTCCATTTTTTAATATTTTAATTAATATCTATAAATTTATCAAATATTAAGGAGAAAATTTTCTTTAAAAATATCATAAAATAATTGTAATATTAGCATCAAATAATTGTGTGGTCATAATGGTGGAATTGTTTTGTAATATATACCTTTAAAAAAGATTCCTTTCACATTTTTGAAAAAAAAGAAAAAAATAAATCCTTTATAAAATGGAAAGAATATACAATTTAGAAAACTATAGAAATACAAAACATGAGTATAAATGACATTAAACAAGTAATGTAAGAGCATCATTTAAATCATTTTTAGAAAACCATAACATTGATGAAAATTAATTTTTGACCAAAGGTATAAATAACGTCATTTAAAAAAAATTATTTTTATCTATTTGGAGTGAGGAAAATGAATGGAGTATGAATATTCTCTAAATATAATTGGATTGAGAAATATATGGTTTTCATGGTGGTATATCATAATTTTTCAACATTAGAAACTTAAACATAAATAAACTTTATACACAATGAGATTGTAACATAAAACTTTTAACAATTTTGGAATGTTTTAATCTTGATCCCCATGAAAGAAATATCCTGGGATTTAAATTTATATCAAATAATTTTCATGAGAATAATATGAAATTTTAGTCATGGGTACTATATATAACACACAAGGAAACAAGGGGTGAATATAGAATGTGTCCCTTGAAAATTAAATTGAGATGTTGATCCTTTACAAGATTTAGTATATTATGAATCATATTTCATGTTAAACATTACAATTAAATTAAACATTAAATATCATCAGAATAATAAAATTAATCATATTACATGGTATAGGGTCTATATATAGTCCACATAAAATAAGATAGGTTCAGAATATAACATATGTCCCAAAGATGACAATTTGAAATAAAAAACATGTACCTAAAGTATTAAATTACATTGTAGACATTTGATCCTCATGTATAATAAAAATATGTTTATTATAAATTAATTCCATAAACATATTCATTTATATTATTCCATTTATTATTTTAATATACCATTTTTAATGTGATCATTAATAAATCTTTGCTAAAATCACCATTTCAGTTAATAACTTATTTTTTTTCATGTAGGTTTTGGTTTAGTAGTTTTGGTACATATATTTAGATTATGGATGAATCATATAAATAATTTTCATAATGATATAATTATAATATATAATAATTATTTACATGATTAGTGTCGCCCATGATTGTTAGAGGTAGAAAAATGAATTTTCATGTTCATGGAGATGGTAGGTCATACGTATGTACGAACACTATTTTCACAATCTCAATGTATGGAATAAGAGAAAGGGAAATATTAATTCAATTTGTATGGATGTTTTTTATATAATATATATCATATATATTCATTAAATCTATCCTTGTTACAATCAATGTCAAAATAAAATGAAAAATGTATCACATCACATAGTGGAGGTGGTAGTCCCCACGTACACACACGTAATGTTATCATATCCCAATGGATTGAAAGGTAATATGGTATCTATTATATAATAATAAATAACGTATATTTATTTGATTGGTATTATATAATACTATAATTCCATTGTCATATCAACTCATTAGAGGTGATTGTGGAATATGAATTACATCGATTCTTGAGGTGGTAGTCCGCTGTACACACCATTGACCGTTTGGTTTACCATTTGATATAAGAGGTGATTGATATAGGTATTCCTATTAAAATAAAATAAAATATGAATATGTTATTTTATAGTTTTATTATATTAAATTTACTCAAACATTAATGAATATGGTAAGATATAAAACCAAAAATAAGAATATAGTGAAGATAATTACATTTTCATAGAAAAAATTACATTTGGATAGCATATTAAGGACCCTAGAGTAGATATTTTGGAAATTAAATTAGATTTAGAGCATGTATACAGATTTTTGGGATATATTTTATAATATTTTGGTTTATTCAAAGGGAATATTAGTTGTGATGAAGTGAGTGAAGGAGGTCCCTATTTTTTAATTAAGGAGGAGTGACATTTTTTTAAATTGACAAATATATACAATTATAGGAAGTCACTCTAAAGACATATTCCACTAATATTAATATATAAATGAGTAGAGGGATGATAATATTGATATACACATCTACTAGAAAAATAAGTATTTTTAAAACATGTATTTACCTTAGCTTCTACGTTTACTCATTTTTACCATTTTAGTATTTACCATGGTTACTAGTCCATTTTATTTTACTAGGTAATTTACCATTTAATAACAGAAATAATATGACAATTATTAAATGATTTTTACCCATATTTTATAAATATGACACTCAGTTTGTTAAATTATTATTATAAATTAAATGTAAATTATTTTTAACACTTGTGCATGTAATGCACAAAACATTGTTGTAACCATAACACCAATAATTATGTTTTTTAATATTCATTGTATTATTTATTATAAAAAATTAATTTGAAATTATTATGAAATATAAATTAATATTAATGAAAACAAGTAATCTATTTTAAGAAATCCCATTAAAATTTGTGTTAGAATTTAATATAAAATAAGACCAATAGATGTGATGGAAATGTCGTTTTCCAAAGAAGAAATTTATATAATTATATAATGTGTTAATATCAACATTACATATTAAATTGATTGAAATTAAATAAATTGGATTAAATATACAAAATTTATATAATATTACATTTAAACAACATAAAAAATTACTTTTTATATGATTTTAACTGAAATTTATTTTCAATAAAGACTAGTATTCTTAATTATTCATTGAAAATTTAATCATTTCAATAAAATATCACAAATTCATAATATGAAAATTTTCAAAATTTAACGCAAAAAATAATGTTTCTTTTTTAAAATAAATTTTCTAATATTAAAAAAAACTATTTTATTATTTTTCCACCAAAATAAATAAATTTGTTTTTGCAAAAAATGTATTTTTGAATAATATAAAGACTAAAACAAAAATTAAATACTTATTTACTAATATATTTTAATTATCTAAATAATATATACATAATATTTAATATTTGTTTGTTCTTTTAATCCATAAATTTTTAATAGTATTTCTATAATATTCATGTTTAAAAAATAATATAAACCTTATATTCTGGTTTACTAATACTCAGGGTTGTGTGTAACAGAAGGTATAAATGAAATTTATTTTATTTTAAAAAATATGTATATTTCATTAATTTTTGTTTTGTTACTGATCCAACAACAATATTTCATAGGTGAGTCCATATAAGGATACTTTTTTGGGTATGATTTTTGATTTCTAAGATTCCAGAACCATAAAGTAATGTATTTTCATATTTAGAGTATGATTTTTCTTATTTACATAAAATACATATTAGTTTATAAACTATAACTTTTAGTCATTTGATGGTTGAATTGTCCTAGAACCACTATTCTATCATTTGGAAGTACTATTAAATATTTTTAAACTAACCTTTATATGTTTCTATTTTTTTGAGATAATAGGGTTCCCTAATGGTGATACTGTATCATAACAAGATTTTTTAAAATAAAATTATTTTCTATAGCATGTTCAACATGCAGAACTGAGCTCAATCAGACCACATTTTATATAATCATTATAATATAGTCCCTAAATTTACTAGTATGAAAAGTATTAAATAGATTATGATATAAATATATATATATTATACTTAATATAGATTGTTGATAAACATTTAATAAATAATAAATTGATATTTAGAAGTGTAATTATTTTTTTCAAAAATAAGTTTTAGTAATAATTTTTTTTTATTTTCATGAAAAAATATTATAATTAATTTTTGGAACATTTATAAAATACATTAGTTAAAATTAATATCATTTTTTCATCATGAATATAAAATTTTCTCTCGGTGCGATTTTGGTAATTTTTTAAAAATATTAATTTTTTGGTGAATAGTGAAAACTATCAGTTTTTAAAAATATGTCATCAATTTTCAATAAATTATGAAATTTAATAGTCCCCTTATGTATTGAATATTATTTCATGTTACATGAGTATTATTCAGTTATATTTAATCCAAATAATTTAATGTTAAATAAAGTTAATATTTTATTTTATTATAATCTTGCCATTTGTGTATAAAAATAATATTTTTCTTAAAATAGTTTATGGTGAAAAATGTTTCTCCTTTTTAATTAATTAATAAACCCCAAATTGGTAAGAATTTCATTAAATTTATAGATTATATATTGATAATTATAAATTTATTTTTATATAATAATAATTATTAGTCACACTGTTAAAATAAGATCATCTCTTCTAGGAAAAATACACTTCCTGGATACCTTAATTTTCATCACATCTTCAGGTTTTGATTTAAATTTAAATTATAAAAATTTGTAGTTTTAATTTGGTAAAATGGATTTAGTTTTTTTATTCAACATAATTTATATTTTCTAATAATTTAAATTTAATAGTTTTCCACAATGAATAATGAAAAAAGTAAACATTAATTACCATAATTAAGGTAAAATGGGTTTACAAGGGGTTAAACTAAAACGATTAGGGTCATAATTACCTAATATTTTTTCTAAAACATATTTTATTGATATATTTATATTTTATAACATAAAATTCTCTATAATAATCCATTTTACCAATTTTATATATGTTAATTTAGGGTACACCTTTTCTTTTCCAAAATTACATGTATGCGTGTCACCTCACTTATAAAAGACATCTTACTCTCCTCTATTATTAACAATGTCAAAAAAATTTGAATCAGAAAATTCATCCACAATAAAATTTCAAAATACATAACCATAAACCTAGAATTATATTTTTATTCATAAATACATTCTAGGTATATTTTAGGAATAATCATAAAGAGGTAGTCCAAGAAGAGGTAGGACTCATAACTATGGATTTTTGTTTTATATATTATTCCACATCATTAAAATTTTGTTAAACTATAACAATATGATAGAAAAACATTATATCATATATAATTATATGTTATTATATTAATTCAATAACTCAAATTATTCTCGTCTTCTATCAAATGAGTTATGAAATTAAGTTTTTCTTAATGATGGACTACCACCTCATGAATCAATGTCATTGCTTTTCCATCATCACCTCCCATCGATTTATTTAATGATGGATTTAATATATATATATATATATATATATATATATATCTGTGTGTGTGTGTGTGATATTTTTATCATATGGAAACTTCTAGATTTATTTTACAATATATAACATTATTAATTTCTAATCGGTGGGGGATAAGATAACATTATTAATGTGTACGACGAACTACCACCTCGTGAAGCGATGCGAATCATTTTTCCTTAAACCTTTACACGGAAGGTAATAATGTAAATATTAATTTACATGTGTGATTTAAATGAAATAATAATTATAATAATGAAATATTTATCATTATAAATATCTAATATTTAATTTTATTACTACCTTTTCACGTACTGTAAAATGATAATGTTTTTAATATACATATTGACTATTGGGTTCATAAATCAAAGTGCCTCTATTTTCATAATCACACCAAATGGATGGTATATATGAGTATATTTAAAGAAAAAATATGGTAAATATATTATATATTATAATTATTTAAAAATAATCTATTACTTTCCTCTATTCCATAGTTATCTTTGAAATTGGAAATGTTACTTATATAAAAGTATGACCTGCCATCTTCATAATGGAAATGCACTTCATTTCTCAAAACCATTTTTATATATTGAATTTAAATTAATAATTTAATTATAAATATGATTATTATTAAATCATTATAATTCTAGATATGTTGAAATAATTAACACTATGACCATAGTTGACACACTATTGCCATTTGGAAAAAATGATCCGAACATCACCAAAACACATTATGTGGTCTTATCTGATTTAGTATTCCTATATATCATTAAAAATAAAAAAATGAATGATTTAAATGTACGTTGATAAAAATAAAATGATCATATAAATTTAAATAATTGATATAAACTTATTATATAAGAGTTTATAGACATTCAAGGATTGTCTGGACATTAGGTAAGAGTTTTATCATCTCAAATTTTTTTTATAATACACATGACATATTCAACACCTATTTCTATCTTGCAGAGTATATACCTCTTCTTTTACGTCTATCAAAACAAATTCAGATTACATAATGGTATATTATATTTCAATTTAAACTATTTCATCCAAGGGTATTTTACTTGATTGTTACAAAGTGGTAAATAATATTATAACTTAATTTATCTTCATTTGGTTATATTATTGTTTATTTACCTTTGATATACTATGATTATGTGTGAATTTAGTTTTAAAGGTCATTTGTAGTATTTAAAATTCATATAATTATATTTAAATTTGATAAACACAATCTACTCATTCATTAGTTCCCACAATAAGGTGGTGATCATTGTTGGGACTTCATCTCAATTTCCATTAGTCTAGGAATATTTGGATGCTATTCACCGATATTATTTTTAGGGTATTTACATCCCCCTGGACATTATATATCATGAATTTATCTATTCTAATGCTATTTAATGTGTTTTAATTTTTAATATTTCAAGGGATTTATGATTCAAACGTTTTCAATGTGGTAAATGACATTCTTTTCAAAATAATCTTTTATAATCCCCTTTTTAACTCTTTTAAAAAGAGATAATTTATTTTACAAATAAAACATGAATGAAGTTTTCCACCTGCATGATTCCTAAATGTTTTTGTGTTTTAATTATATATTTTTGAGGTTCATTTCAAAGAAAATAGTTTCTTTTTTTGTGAATATTTTATAGATTTTAAAATTTTATTTTTAAAAGAAAATAGTTATATAAAAATACGATTTCATTTATATATGCATTTGAAAAAAGAATTTTCCATAAAAAGTCACCTTTTTCTAAATTTGTTTGCGAATTATTAACTATAATTTTGTAAAGTCATGTTAACAAATATTTTATATTTACCAAATTTATATAAAGGAATCATCTTTTTGTTTTCCGAACAATGACGATTAGGATTTTAAAAAAAATGTGAAAGAAATTTTTTTTCTAACATGAACTAATATTCCCTTCACTATGACTATTATTTTCTTCGAATATTACTTTAAAATTATATAAATTTATTTTTTAAACTAAAATCTCAATTTTTTTTATTAATTTATATTTTTAAAAAGTGATTTTCAAGTTAAAAGGATAATTTCCCTAAATAATTTTTTAATAATATTATAATATAATTTTCAATCATCAATGTCAACAATCCTATTTTTTACTAATGCACAAGTTTGGATATTTGTTTTTGATTTCATCCCCATTAATTCTCTGGATGAATTATTACTGTTTCAAAAATATTGGTATGGAACCCATTTCTTTTCTACTAGTTAATCATGTTTCAAAGTAATTTTATGAAACAAATTTCTTTTTAATTAGGTTGGAAGATAATAAGGGCCATGCATATGAGCCCAATGATGAGCGCTCTAACCAGTTAGCTGGTGATTCAAATGGATATAGGCAGGGCAGTAAGCTTCCAATCCCGAGTATAAGAAAGTGTAACATCACAGGTAATTAAATAATAAGACGTTTTCAATAATTATATATATTTTTGAATTAAATATTAATTTTACTTTAAAGGGGTTTATTTGTTTGTTGGCGTACCCAATAAGCAACAACGAGTTTCTTTGAAATATTTCATTGCACACAAATAATATAATATTATTATTTTAAATGGTAGTTAACACATAGTCGTTGTATTGGTGGGAATGAATAGAACTTACTACAATATTATTATACAAGTTTTTAAATGTTTTTACATTTATCCAATAAAATATAGATTCCTAAAATTTGAATGAATCTGATTTTAAGTATAATTTACCATAAAAATATGATTTACCACCTTTTGAGGACAAAACCTATATAAATCTTGTTATAGTCACCTTTATAGGTTCTATTTGACTAAATAAAATTCTGTTTTATATTTGGGACATCATAATTTACTCTGGGTAAATTTTTAGTATTTTTCTGATAAAATTCATTTTTTATGATTAATGAAAAATACTGTATTTTAATTCAAAAGTGCCTTTTAATATAATTTAATTATATGAATAGATTATCTTTTAAATTTTTTAAAGTGTAATTATAATATTATTCTAACATTTAATCAAAAGCTGGAGATTGTAATTAATATCACTATGAAATTGGACATAAACAAAAATCAATCTTTTGATAGTTTTTGTTTCTTAAAAACACGCGATTGGTTTTGATAACGGGAATTAATTTTAAATTAATTAATGATAATTCTATGTATTGAATTTGAAAAAATATAAATCATTTTTGAATTCTTAATATTAAATAAATCTTAGGATGAATTTTTGGTAGTTTTCTGAAAAACATCAATTTTTTATGAATAGTGAAACCACTATGTATTAGTTAAAAACTGACATTTTCATTTAAATTAAATTATACTACTTCTTTGGATATAATTTATAAAAAATAACATAAATTGTTGTTATAATTATGTAAAATGTGGTTCAATAAGACATAAATAAATTTTGATGAATAGAAACTTTTGACATTTATTTACCGTAGTTAAAGGTAAATAGGGTATTTCAAGGTAAAAAAATATTATAATAATACAAAATTAGCTTAAAACATTTACTAAAAATATTGGTTGAGTCATTTACAACCATGAGAATCTTTGGGTGTATTTTGGGATAGCATTGAGCCACATGGGAGTGATAATGAAACTTTATTTTAATTAACCTAAAGTAAAAGTAAAATTGAAAAAAACCAATATCTTTTAGTAAATAATTTTTTACAAGGGGTTAAATAAGTTATCCATTAAAATATAAATATTCATTGTAAATATAAAATGATTTCATACATTAAGGTATTTATTTTATAATTTTTAGATATCATATAAGTTATATTATTAATGACACAATAATGATGAAGTGTTTACCTCATTAATAAAAGATTAAAATAAATAAGATTGTAAATAATAAAACAATATCAAATACTTGTCCAATTCTTATTTAATTATTTTATTTCGATCTTGAGTCATCAAATATTAATCGTTAATGAGTTTTTGATCTTTAGAAACTGAAGAAAAGTTTATAATAAAATAATATTTGCAAACTTTCCTAAAGAGCACCTTCTCTACCTTATAAAAATCCCTCATTTAAAACTCATTACTCACACATCTCAATCCCATTTTCTCGTCCAAACCCTACCCAAATATTCTCTCAAGATCCATATCCTTCTCTTAGAATCCATATATTAGGAAGAAGGCACTTCAAGAAGTCCTTTTCGTTCAAACAAAAGGGAGTTACCCAAATTAAAGGTGACGATTTATTTTAACCTATTTTATTTTAATTTACTTATAAATCCCCTAAACCATTTATATTCCATTATTTAATAACAAAAAAAGTATCCACAATATACTAGGATTTTGTTATGATAAGGAGTCAAACTACACTTACACACACCTTCTTTTACTGTGTGAATAACATATTGTTTGTGTGAATGGAAAACTAACGCCTAATGAAACAATGATTGTTCAATTACCTCATACCACCTATCATGGTGTCCATTAAAGTGAAACTATATTTATATTTGATATATATTATGTTTATTTTTTCTTTATGATTCTTTATTTTTTATATAGCATAACTTTATGTTTTCCATTTTGGGTAAACATGACAACTTTATTTGAGGAAGTGCAAACTACCGCCTCTCAAAGTGATATGACTCATTAATGCAATATGAGGGACATATAAAGGATGGAGTTAATGATATTGTATATGATATTATAATTTAATTATTATATACTTATGTATAATTATGTTTTAATTCCATTAAAATAAGAAATAGAAATGAAAGTAGCGTCTATGCATACGTACAGACTTACCGTCTCCATGAACGATGCATTTCATTTCATACTTCGAAATGTTATGTAATATTATAAATCAATATATATAATAGATATATATTATATATATGATATCTAAATAATGAATATAATTCTGTATATAATGATATTTTGACAATGGGAACAACATGTAATTATAAGTAGTCCATTTTTGACTCAAATTCCAAATATCGACAAAACGTACATTATTAACTTAAATTATTACATAATGTTTATAACATGGTAATAAGTTATATAAAAGGAATAATAAACATGAAAAGGGTTCATAATCATGTAGATATTAACGTTAGTTTATTATTCAGGATATTAAAGAATAAACTAGTGTAGTCGGACCCGAGTTAAGGGACTTCATGTCAATCTCCTTTCATTGAGGCATATTTTATTTTAATACACGATTTTCTTTTATACACTGTATAAACACCTTTGAATTTTTCGTTCATTCAAAATGAATCTTTTTTCTACGACGAGATTTTATAAATGAAAAAAACAATGTTTCTTTTTTAGCATACACAGTGATAATGACCGTTCTGTTTCCATGAGTATTATTTGATCATTGGCAGCCTTAACAAGCCGTAATGTTTTTAAAGGAAAATAAATACAATATTGTCTTTTACATATTTTGGTTTTTGAAAATGGGTTTGATAATGGATTTTTTATGTCAATATATATAAATTCTATATTGTGATTGAAATGTGGAAATGTTATCTTTCCTTTGGGTTTATTTTATGTGTTATGAATATGTTATGGTTTTGGACATTATTTACGTATACATGTGGTTTCGTGATAATTCTATGGCGGGTGAGCCTGAGATAGCTCTCTAGTGAATTGGGTAATGTAGTGGAGGTAAACATGAATGTTTCCCCTAAGAGTTTTAGAATATACCGTGATGGGTATTCCAAATCTAACTCCTTACGTAGCTGTTATAGCTACAATGTAAGTATGATATGTATTCCACGAGTTACCTTTATGATTTATGTTTTCTATGTATTATTCATAAATATTATGATTTCATGATGTATGTTAAAGATCTTATGTTATGTATGAAATGATGAAATAATTTCTTCTTTTTTTGATTTATAACCCTTAATGAGTAATTTATACTCATCCCATATTTTGAAATTTTTTTCATAGGACCTAAAGATGAATAGGGTAAAGGATGGGATCAAGGAAAATTCATATTGTCTATATCATGGTACTAGAAATTACTATTTTTCTTAAGTAATTTTATTTTATGAAATAAATGGAAACTGAGTAGAAGGGTCTACCTTGTAATGTTTGAGATGTAATGTTATAGTTATGGCCTAATTATCTAAAATTATAAACCAGAAAAGATCCTTAATGTGAATTATTCATTTAATTTATTATTATGTAATATTTTAGGCTGGGTCTTTATAGAATGATCCATTGGGGTGTCCGCAAATATAGACAAGACTATTCATATTTTCCACTACCAATGGAGACTAGATCTGCAGATAAGTCATAATATAAGGTGGTGGGAGATGAACCCAAGGATGCCTACCAACAGGCAGATCCTATCATAGTGCTGGCACAATCTTTGGAATTTCTAATGCACTCGAGAGAGAATATTGTGGTTTCTGTTTTGATGATTAAAGCTACAGATGAAGATGCCAATAGAATGATGGGTAGGTTATTAAAAGTATCACCTTATGAGGAGCAGTGTTCTTGGATCGACAATAATTATCTTTTAATGATAATATGGTTCAATGATGAGAATATCAATGTAGTGTATTGCATCTAGTCCATGTACAAGCTAGCATTAAGGTTTGATGATCTTTTAAAAGATGAACCAGATAAAAAGGTAAGAACTATATCCTAGAAGTTATTTCGGGAGTTAAAATCTTATTGGCTGAATTTGTCATTTAATGAATCTGTTATTTCCTTTTGTTGTTGAATCATGGGTTTCTCACTTTTTCATCAAAAGTGTTAGATAATAAAAAACCTATTGTTCAGTAAATGGTTTAATATAGTTTACATGATATAATTGTTTTACCCATTTTTATGGGATAATAATGTGTCAAAGTGATTGTTATAGAGCTCATCTATATCCATGGCTTAATCGGGTTTCAATGATTTCTTTATGGAAACCATTTATTATCTACAAGTTATTCTTGTTTTTAAATGACAAAATATTTTTCAATGATATTTATTATGAAATGAAGGCACAATATATATTATTAAATTGTGGTTCATAGACAATTTTTTATATGTATGGTGCACCCATATTGCTCCAAGTTATCTGGTTATAGTGTATATGATCAGTGATTGTAGATAGAACACAGATTAATTGGTTATGGAAGTCTATTATATTATTATTCCATTTTTAAGGGTATTATAAGGGTTTTTATGGGTTCTATGAATATAATAATACAAGAAACTAAAATATTTTTTCTATGATTGTGATTGATTTATATTGAATCCTGTGATCGAGATAGATAATATAATTATCAGGATTATTGATTCAATTGAATCTATCATTATTAAAGACTTATTGCATGTTTTAATGTTCTATTAACTATGTATTTAAGGCTATTAATATTCTTATTTTTACTAATGAACATTTCTAATGTTATTATACACTTACTAACTTCTTATTATCATTTATTTCATTCAATTGTAAATGCTAATGTTTACCCATACTAAGAATTTGATTTCACTATTAACATGTTTAATATTACACATGTTATCATAAATGGTGTAGAATAAAATATGTCTTTATGGTATTCATATGTGATTTCTTATGACCTATTATGTAATATTAAAATCTATGTATTTTGGGAAATTTAGTCCAATTAATTCATGGATATTGTTAATGTAAGATTTTTTCCAAATTCATTAAAATAGTTATCCAAAAATTTCTTATAGAATGTAAGTAATCCAATAATTCATTTTGAAATTGAATGTTTTATATGGTAAAAATTAGATCACCTTCACTCGTATTAAATATATTAATGAAATTTATATGAATTTAATTCTATATCCAGGAGTGTGGGTTCAATGATTATATATTTAGTATCAGAGTTAAGGTTTGAATAACATATTATATTATGATATTTTCATATGAAATTATATTAAGGGCTATTGATACCCTCGCAGGTCTATAAGATTTAGGATGATCCCATGTTAAGAGTCTTTGACTCCCCTTTAATGATTTAAGTGATGTAATCTAATAGTGAATGAAAACATTATGATTGATTTTATTTGGGTGAAGTATATATAATTATTCAATTTAATGTTAAGTATTATTTTAATTTTTACAAAAATATTTTTTAAGGAATTGATAACCTTTATTGTTTATAAGATCTTAGATATTATGCTAATTATGGTAAAACATGTTTTATCATATTGATAATCATGAGATTTAAAAGGGATTTTGTGACTAAGTGATCAATGATATTTTTATAGAAGTGTTTAATATTTTTAGTAAAATAGGATTAATGGTATGAGATAAAATAAAAGGATAAGATAATCTATAATTTTAGGGTATTTTGGAATTATTTAGTTAAAACATTGGTTATTATTTATAAATTATGATGATAAATTTATTATTTTATCAAATGAATATTTACCCATTTTGGTAAACATACTACCATGTGATTCCAATTTATATTTTGATGAATTTATAAATAAATGAGGAATATTTTATTATCAATTTTATTGTTTTTTGTATTTAAAAATGTATTTTAATACTTTATGTATGAAAAATGCATCATGAGTAATCATCTTTTAGGGAAATAGATGATATTGTGGTAAAAATGACAAAGGAATCAAATTCAACTCCTCATGTATTTATATATCTTTATTCAATTACTCAAGATGGTTAAGGAATTATTCAAAACATGGAAAATGTTATTTAAAAAAAGTCATATCAATATTATTTATGAAATAAATGTCATTTTCCACACCACTTTGGTTTATGGTTTTGTGGTTGTTAACTTTCTCTTGCTAACATACATTATTAGGATCAATTATTTCAAAAAAATCCATATCATTATTTAGAAATTGTGATTTCTTCAATACCCACATCTTCATTTCAAACTTATTGTATCCTAGTTGGATATTTTTTATGTGTTATTCCAACTTACATGCATACTTTCATTTTCTCTTTTATGACGGGGAATATATATTAACCATTTTTATGATATGGGTATATAATAAAAGGATTTTCAATTTTAAATTTTTTTTTATGAGATAAATTTTAAATTTTGAGTATGAAATTTGTTAATGTATTTTGGAGGATGTAACATCAAGATATTTTAGAAAATAAAACTATGTTCAATGGAGTATTCCACACGTAACACCAAGCTTATACGACTAGTGAAAGATATAATCGTTATAACCAAGCTATTAAATTTATAGAGATGAATAGTATTACCTAAATTAATATATATATATAAGTTTTCTACTAAACAAGAATTATTGATAAATGGATTATAAAAGAATCAATCTATTTTTAGAAAAGTAATTTTATTCGTTGATAATATCATTTCTTCAAAACTAATATTAATTGATTTTCATCAAAAAATATTAAAAATAAACATTGGGTGTTTTAGAAAATTTATTTTATAAAATTTATATAATTTTTTAAATCACCATATAAAAATTTAATTTTGGTTACATTTTGGCATTTTAAAAAAAATATTTATTTTTTGGTGAATAGTGACAAATACTAATTTTTCTAAATATGTCATTTATTTTCAGCAAATTAATGAATATAAATGGAACAAAATGGTTTCAAAATTACTTAATCTAATAAAAGAATTATTTATATTTATTTAGTCCATGGAATTTCATTTTAATCAACTTTATATTTGATTTTATTATAAGTTTATCTTTGGGTTTAAAACAAGATATATTTTACAATTTTTTTATAGTGCATAATGTATCTATTTTTTAATTTATTAAAAAAATAATTATATAAAATATTAATGAAATATATATTTTATATATTAATAAATATAAGTTTTTATTTATAAAATAATAATAATTATCAATATAGTTAATATTATTTTTTCATTTCCTTAAAAAATACACTTCTTGAAAACACACTTTTTCATCATGGCTGAAGGTCCTATTTTAAATTTAATTTTGTAAATTTTTTGAAATTAATTTGGTAATTTTGATTCCATATTTTTAATCTTAATAAGTTATAATTTATATTAATTTCAAATTAATTTTTTCCAATAATGAATAGTGAAAACAATAAAAATTAATTATCACGGTTATGGTGAAAATGGGTTTAAAGGGAGTTTATCTGAAATATAAGGTTAAAAATAACCTAAAATTTTGTTCAAAACATATTACATGTTCATATTTATACCATATCACGTATAAGTGTTTATAATAAATTTTTTTTACCCTTTTAGTAGGTAAAAAATCTGGATACAACTGTTTGATTACAAAAATTTCTAGAATGCCAATAACCATATTTATAAAATGCCATCCCTTATCCTTTATTACTCAATGATTCACAACATTTTGGTTCAGAAAATAAGTAATCAAATAAATATAATAAATCCATTCCATAATCTTATAACAATTTTTTTCAAAAATCTAACACAGGAAAACTTTAGGTTTAATCCTAAAGAGGTGGTTTGAGAAGTGGTAAAATTCTCAACTATGCGTGTTTTTCTTATTTTTCTTACACCTTCTTAAAATATTTTCCAAATATTATTATATGGGTAAATACATATATATTATATACATATAAATTACTATATTAATGTTATAAACTAATTTTATCTCCTCTTCCATAAAATGGGAAACATAATCATCATTCGTCTGTACTGTGGTCTATCGCCTCGTGAGCCAATGTCTTTAATTTTCCATCATCTCATCCCATGAATTGTTATAATGATGGATTTAAATTATATACACACACATATATATATATATATATATGATATTTGTAACATATTTATAACTATGTAGTTATGAAATCACATAAACCAATTTACTATCAATTCCATGGGGGATACAATAATGTCGTTTGTGTGTACGGTGAATTATGGCCTCGCGAAGTGATGTAATTAGTTTTTCACTAATGCTTTACATGGAGGTTAATGAGGAAAATTATAATGAATATATGTGATAAAAATGAAATAAATATGATATTAATTAAATAATTATAATTCTAAAATGATAATATATATTTTATTTTCATACATTTTCCCTCACTAGAAAATGACAATGTCATTCGTGTATGTGCGTACTAATGCCTTCATGAAGCGACACTACTCCCCTATTAACACCACACCACATGGATCGTATGTATAGTTAAATTTAATGAATTAATATTTTATATATTATTTTAATACCATTCAGTAATGAAAAAATATTACTATCCTCCTTTTCATATTGAATATTGAAAAATGGAAATGTTATTAATGTGTACATATGGTCTACCATCTCCATGATTGTGACATATATAATTTCTCAAAACAATTTTTAATTATTTTTTGATAAAGTATTATTTATTAATAAATATGATAATTATTTACTAATTATTATTTCAAATATTTTGATATAATGACCTTTGAGTATAGCCAATACCCTGAAATTGTTTTGAAATAATGAATCGAACATAAACAAAACACCCTACATGGACTAAACATATTAAGTATTAAAATATGTAATTATAAAAAAATGAAAAAAATATTACTGTATAAATTTTTAAAACTATAAAAAATTTAATAAATAAAATAATTTATATATTAATAATTTTCAGAAGATAAAGTATATACATGTAAATTCCGAACTCATGGATTGGTTTTTCTCGTCTATCTTTTTTATTTTTGTGACACATATCCCATATTGACCACTTATTTTTATTTTATATTGTATAATGTCCAATTTTACATTTAATATCATTAATCCACCTAAAATCGTGGTATTTTTAATTTCAATGTCAATTATGTCATCCAACAGTATTTGACTAGAAAGATACCATGTGGTATATATTTTCATTAGTCAATTTGTTTTCATTGGGTAATATTAGTTCTTATTTTCCTTTGATATTATAATATTACGCATGAAATGAATTTTCTAAGTCATGTTTTTTATTTACAATTTTTATATGTGGATTAAAATTTTATACATGTAATCAACTCATTGATTAATTTTAACTTCAACAGCATGATCATTGTAAGGGAATTCATCTCAATATCAATTCGTAGATGAATATTTTGATGTTATTAACGTATAGTATTTTATGAGGTGTATATATAAACCCTTGGATATGTTATATCCTGAATTTATCTGTTTTTAGAACATTTATTATTTTTTTATTGTTAGTCACTCATGGGGATTCTGATTGAAATGTCTGTGAAGTAGTATAAGTATATATTATGAAAATGATATTTTATTCCCTTTTCAATTATTTTTAGAATGAATGATATTTTTAGCAAATTTTAGATGAATATATTTCCAAAAATATTTTCTACTCAATGATACATTGTTTTTTATATGTTTCTATTTTTATTTTCAAATAAAATGGTTTCTTTATTATGTGTATGGGGTATAGGTTTCAAAAAAGATGTTTTTAAAATATAGTATTTTTAAGAAAATGTGTATTTGTTTCTCTCTTTTTTAAGAACCCTTTTTATTTCAAAATAAATGTTTTATAAAAATTAGAATATATTTTAATTTTTTTAATCTTATAATTTCTCATTGTGGGGTTTTTTTAAAAAATTAAAAAAATATTCCTATTATTTTCCAAACAATTCCCTTTTGGCTTTTACTGAAAATGTGTTAAGAATCATTGTTTTCACAAGAAAATATTTTCACTACTTCACGACCATTGTTTTATTTGATAAATATATTACAATTATCAATTTTTATTTTAAATAATTTAAAAAAAAATATTTTAGGAATTTCTAGTTCTTAAAAGTGATTCTTAAAGTGAAAATTTTATTTATATCAATATTGTTTTAAATAATCATTTAATCGTATTTTCAATTCATCAAATTCAATGAACTAATTTATTAATTATTATCCAATGGGAATATTTTGTATTAATTCCATTAATATTAATTCCCATAATGTATTATGTTTTTTTAAAAAATATTTTTATGGAAACTATTTCTTTTCGACGGGTTAATCATGTTTCAAATAAATTTTAATGCAATGTGTTTTTTTTCACAAGATAATCGTGATTCAAATAGATTGTTATGGAACCAATTTCATTTCCATGAGTTAATTATGTTTCTATGTGATTTTTGTGAAACCCATTTCTTTTCAATTGTTTAAAAATGTTTCAAATAAATATTTTTAACACCAATTTATTTTCCATGGATTAATCATGTTTCAAAGAGATTGGAATGAAAGTCTTTTCTTTTTAATGGGTTAATCATGTTTCAAAGATAGAATAATGGAACCCATTTCTTGTTCGTTGTTTAATCATGATATGAATGGAATGCATATTTTTTTATGATTTTTAATATGAAATTAATGGTCTATATACATTATTCATCTTATGGTTCTTAAAATTCACTAATATGATAGGTGCGCCTAGATTGAATTGGGTGCACCCCTTATAGATTATATAATGATTGTGACCATATAGTGATATAATAAACTGGTTATGGAAGGAAAAAATATGTTTATTACATTTTTAAGGGTTCCATATATATTTTTTAACAGTACTGTGAAGATAATGTTCCAAGATACCAATATGTTTTATCTATGATTGTAATGGTTTTATAATGATTCCCTTCATCAGGATTGATTTCACATGGCCCATTATTATTGATCATGTGGAATCCTTCCTCTATTAATCCCTTATTATTGGTTTTAATGTTTGATGATTCATGTGTTCATAGGTTTTAATGTTCTTATGTTATACTCAATATCTTGGATTATGTCTTTAAACACTTATAATCATCTTATTCTCATTGATGACATTCAATTGTTAATGATTATGATTACCCTTATTGAGAATTTGATGTCATACTTCATATGTTTTTATTTCCCCAATTTATAAAGAATGATGTTGAACAAATTATATCTAGAAGGGTTTTATATAGCAGATATTTATGACCTATTATGGGATATGTAAAGCTGGGTATTGTTTGAATAATACACTCTTGAATTATTGGGTAATGTTTATGTAAAAGTTTTCTCTAATTCTATAATACTCAATTCTGAAAATGTGCTTTATAATATAAGATTTCAAATATTTCATTTTGAGATTGTAAGTTTTGGAAGGAAAAAATTGGGTCACCTTCATTGGTTTCAAATCTAGAAATTTAACTTTATGATTTCATCAATGAAACCGGTAGTGCGAGTTCATTTATGTTATATAAACAAGTTCTAAGTTCAATCCTATATTCAATGTGATTTGGATTACATTGCTTAGGGAAAAAAATATATGATGAATTTTATTATTCATCAACAAAATTAATAATAGAAAAAAACAAATAATATGTGTTGTTGAGACAAAATATGTCATGAACCAACCCAGGATACCATCAAACTGGGAACCCAACATGATCTTACACATACCAGAAGGGAGTTCTTGATATGTATGGGCTAGTGACTAGCACCCATGAATTAATCAACAACCAATGGGAATGATTTTACACAACCATAAGCACACACCATGTAATATATATATATATATAACGTAGATAGAAACAATGAACGGTAAAGTAGAAAAATAAATCGCAAAACCCAGAAATAAATAAGTGGAAACAATACAACTCAAGCAGTTAGATAAAAAAATATAATAGTAGAACAACAAAAGAAAACTGAAATTGAAAATAACTAATCCATATAATATTATTGGAAAAAATCCCACCATATCATCCCTAGCTCTCAAACTCACCTGAGGAAAACAACGCTTTGTCAATATGATTCCTTTCCTTTCGCATTATCAAAATACAGAACTAGATATTCAAACCACTAAAAGGATGTGTATGATGTGTGCAAAAAATATCTGTGAGATCCTTCAAAGGTTTTCCATAAAAAATAAGAATATAATATTCCAAAAATGTTCAACATTAAATTTAATAAATAATAATAACAATATAAATATTTTCTACATTAAAATCATTGTAAATTGTTAAACTTTTCTACAATTCTAAATCATCCAGGTAAAAAAGTATATTAGAATATAACATATAATAAATTAGATCAAATCATGTATCACATATCATATCACATCCCAAATATCTTAAACTGAATCATGGTAAAATCATTCCAAGAATCACTACAGGTTAGGATAAATAAAATATAATATCAAATCAAAGAAAATCATGCACATCATGTATCTAGACATTTTCATCAAATCGTCTGAGTAACGAAACATCGTAGAAATTGAACACCCCATACTGTTTAACATAATCCATGAAAATAGGCCTATGGAGTAGAGGAACACCACATGAGGGAACCCCAGATAGTGTCAATATACAAGGCATAATAATACACCTTCCACCAAAGTACCCAAGTATTTCCATGTGACACATTTTCCAAATCCGGTCATAAAAAACATTCTTCGAACACCATTTCATATATCTATTCCCAAATTCATTGAAAACCCATTTCTTTTATAAAAATTTGGAAAATCAACTTTTTTAAAAAACCTATTTATACAAACATATATCATTTATACCAAATCATTTATAATACATTTCTTGAAACCAAATAAATTCTGTTCATCCATCATATCTTAGCGATAGAACCACTATCCTCAACCTCCAATAACACACTCAGTGTGATGGGATCCAAAAAAATGAATGGAATATAAAACATCCAATGTAGCTCCTATCATGGATTCTCACACAACAGAATAATATTCCAAAACATCAATTGTCGAAAACAAGGATATGTTACATGTAAATTAATGGGCCCACACACTACACCAAAACCAATATGAGGGTTAGCCTACAGGATAAGCCTACATAATAAATCTTGAATGGATTATGAAAAACAATTTCATATGTTTTGTGCATCCAATATTGTTATGCAATAATGCTACCAAAACCAATGTAAATGATATAACATAAAATCTTCTTATAATGTAGGTGTGATCCAACCACCAAAGAGATCCATTTTTGAACATAGAAATTTGTAAAGAATAGAGATATCCAAAATCACTTTGGGGAGCCCTAGTCATTGAGAGAGAAGCCTTCAACTATAATTACCAAATAGTAATATAGCTAGTGTGATAAAAACTATGGGTCTTAAAATTTCCATGACATGAACCCCTTTACTAACTTTAATTTCATGCTTTATAAATTTAGATAAAAAAGGAATCGCCTATGGTTTTTTTAAACATCAATAATACTTTTCATGACATAAACCATTTTCAGTACTTGTAATAATTTCACACCATGAACTAGTTCAAAACATCATGATGATAATGGATTCAAGTATTGTAACTAGTTTACAACATGTTTTTATATAGTAGGAACTATGATGTCTAGGTTTTACACAAATAATTAGAAAAAAACCAAATTAACCATGATATTAAAGGAAATTATCCAAACCCTTTGCCACATTTATACCCAGACTCCATTATTTTATAAAAACAAACATCGCTAATCTATCAGTCATTTCCCAAAATAATTGTCTCCTACCTTTAATGGTATTAACCTCACCCAAAATTTGGGAATCCATAATAGATACATGAATTAACTAAAAATATGTAACGAGCTGTTACAATCTCCCAACCCTATGACTTTTTGTCATTGGAATGTCATATGCAAGAAGGGTTCTCTATAAATTGGTGAGGACACTACTCCATCACTATTTTATCATGATCCCCCATAATGTGAGAATCTGATCCATATCATTATAGTGTTGTAGAAAACATAATATATTACACCATAATATATTATCCTATGAATTAATGATCAATATTTGTTTATCTATAATGGAGAAATATGGATCTAAATCAATATCCACCCAATTAAGAACCTGAGATGGACTAGGATGTTACTTCATGAGAAGAGATATTTTGAAAAATCATGAATAACTATAAAATTAGTCGATAATGATAACCAATATGTAACCTACCTAACCAGATTTGCGAACTCAAAGGGTCCAAAATTTCTCAAATCCAAATTTCTATTTTTTCCATATTGATGTTGACCCAATAGAGGACAACCCTCAAGAAATCCCTTATCTCCCGTGAAAAAAACTAGAGGATGACATCAATGATCTGTATATATTTTCTAGAAACATATTATTCTAACCAAATAATGTAATATAACTGAATCCCCTCTGATGTATACGGAACAAAACATGTTCACACATGATAGGACTCACCGAACTCTTCCAAACAAAGAGGTGACTTGAAAATGTGACCATAAAACTACTCAAAGGTTGTCATTTTGATATATTATTGAAATTGTTTTTAAACAAACCCAACCAATAATAAATTCATATGCCAGGATCCATAGAAATCCATGATATATGAATGGATCATTTCCTATAGGATCTGAATAGCATGATTCATCTAACAATATAACCATAGATGAAATGTTGAACTCAACATGACATGAGTCCCCCTTAACTCCTAGAGAATCATCATTAACAGAGAAGTAATGATATGATGAAAATCAGAAAAAATGTTAAGAAAAAACCCCATGTAACCTCAAAAACTGTTGTACATATCGAATACCAAAATCATCAACAAAACTATTTTTCCAAATTAAAATAAAATGTATGACTTTTCAATCGATCAATAACCATAGTGATATGATTACTCCTATAGGAAGTCCATGGTAATATAACAACAAATCTTGTGGACACCTCACCCATCTTCCAAAGCTAAAATAGAAGAGGCTAGAGTGAACAAGAATGTTTCAAATGTTATTCCTTATAATATAATATTATATAATAACAAGATACAAAATCTACAATTTCAAGATTCATTCCGATCATCTAGAATGGTCAATTTATGACATAATAAATCATCATAACATCTTAATTAAATACGAATAAATAAAAATAAAATTAAAACAAAAATGATATCCTCATAGTTACTGGGAGGAAAAAACATACCCAAATAAGATAATACCATTTAAATGGATATACCAACTAGAAACAATCTCTCTACTATAAAAGTTTTCTCAAATCCAATTGAAATCATCATCTTTTGGATAACTCTACATGAAAAATTGAAGGAGAGGTAATGATTTCCTAAAAATAGTTAGAACTATATGTAAAACATTACCCTAGGCATCAATATGTAATTAAGAAGAGAGTCCCACCAGATTCCACTCATCATTAAATTCCAAGATAGAATGTGATGATACATTATTACTAATATAATTCAAAATGACAATTCCAAGAAATGGGGTGTATGTGACGTAGAAATAAGATTTATTAAGGTATTCCACCAACCATCTCTATTAAAGGGTCAATTACATTTGACAAAAGATATATCCCAGACATTTATTATTAGAAATGACTGTGAATCTCTCTCCATAAATATAGAACTTCCAACCTTCAAGTGCGTTTAAAACCGCACCAATCTCCAAATCATTAGTAGGGCAATTATTCTATTGTGGAAGAAGATAATTATATATATATAATAAAATAATATCACCCTGAATAGTCACTCAACCTAGAGTAACACCAGAAGCATACAATTGAAAACAAAACCATTACCTGGATCATGTAAAATATTAATAGGATAATTTTTCAAAATTCATTTCAGTTTAATAAATGATGATTTTTATTTCTGATCCCCTAGGAATTTCTCCCATTTCATTTTAAGAGTAGTTAAATGTGATTCCAAATACGATAAATCCTTGAAGAATTATGGATAGTATCTAGAAGGACTATTGAATCTATGAATCTCAAATACATCATGTGGATCCTCCCATGAAAATATAGCCTTTAGCTTCTTAGGATCTACTGATAATGCAAACTTTGAGGTGATGTGTACCAAGAACATCACTTATTGGATCCAGAAACCTATAACCCCCAAGGTTTTGAAAATAATATTGAGTTCATTTTATAATCTATAAGATAAACGCAACTTTTTCTCTTCTATGTTTTGAATTTCAAAAAATGGTAATATGGAGTGTTGATCAGTAATCCATTTAGATTCTGACAGAATAAACAGTTTTTTGTTGAATACTAACATACCCTTATGAATAGTAATATTAATAATAATATGACCCTTATGAATAGTAAATAATAAACTTATTTTATTTTCTTATGGCAATAAGATAAAAAGCTTTTAATTATTTTTTCAATGTGAAATAAAACTAATTTCCCATTTAATTATTTTATTCTTTGAATTAAGTATGCCTATATTTAAAAATGAAATTATTAATATTTAGGAAAGTAATTTTGAAAAATGGAGTTCAATATTTGAATTCTACATGTCCAAAAATGGTAGGGGTAAATTTTTGGGGTTTTTCACAAACTCTAAATTTTTTGATGAATAGTTAAATAAGTTAAAATACTGTACATACAAATAATCAGTTAAATACACTATTTATGACCTCAGAAGTAATATAAGCTCACTTGAATAAAAATAACATGTAATTATTACTATTAGGGGTCACAGGAAACAACACTATCGATTTTCATGAGGGAAATAACAAAATAATGATTTAAATATACACAATCTACCCCTCTCCTCCACTATAAAAACCCCTCACCAATCCCTCTTCTCTTCACTCCTATATGTCTTGAAGATCCTCAAATTTCTCCCCAAATACCCTTCCCTAGACACTCCCAATGACCATGAATTTGTTGGTATTTCTAAAATACCTAAATACCTTCACATAAGAATTCTCAAGGATGTTATTTCAAGAGGTAAAGCACCTTTCATTTTCATTTAGTTTCATTTTAGTTTTTCTAGATTATTTGTCCTCCCCTCACCTATTCTGTCCAAATGACCATGATAACTTCAATATCCTATATATACTAGTTTTATATCATGTTAATGGAAGAACCATCATAAATATTATTACTCCCTCCCTTTTATTTTTATAAACGAAATCAATGTCCCTGAGGGTCCATTTTATAACCTTCATGGACGACGTGGTTTCATTCTTCAATATTTCCTTAATTACTGGTCATGAAACGATATTTATGGTTTAACCACACTATAATATATGTATTACAACCTAATTAATATTCATGAACCAGTATATGTACATATTATTAATTTATATGACAAAACTAGTTAATAATAATCCAAATGCTGCCAAATAATCGAAGTGATTGTCATCTAATGATTAATCTTTATTCCATGTAATCAAATGATCTAAATGGCCATTAAAAATTATTTATGTTAATAAATAATATTTAATTTCAATTTGGGATGTTTACATCCATAACACTTCGTTACTTTAGAACAAGTGAACCGATAAGAATAATAAGGAAAAAACACTCCAGAACGACGGAATTCCATACAATAACTTATCAATAAAGACATAAATGAACTAACCCGAATTATGATAAAATAAATAAATGTCTAATAGGTTATGAAATTAGTTATTAATAAGTATAATTTCTTATTCCCAGAGCTTATTTACAAGAGTGGAACAGGTTCACACTTAAGGGTAGGATTTTCCACCCGAACTTACTTTTTTCATTCAGGTTTCTTCGATTGTCTAATTAACTCAATGAAACTATTATATGTTGATATTTTCTCCTAATAAATAATTTTTTAGTATTCTACATATGTACACCAACCATAATCCCTCACTATTTTATGGATTTTTACATGTTTGAAATGAAAAAATCAAAACCATTTCCAAAATACAATCTCGATTGAAGGTAATTTCTCAAATTTGTATCTATTTTCCATGACACTCTATAATTTATTCTTTTCGAAACCATTGCCTTTCAAAAAAGACAATTTATTATGAAAATAAATTCTTATTTCACTTCTAATTTTATAAAAATATTTTCCAAAAGGACTCTTTTTTTCAAAATATAAGAGTATTTATCTCAAGATTTCTTAATGATATTATAAGAGTATTTTTGTTTGATTCAACAATCTTATTGTTAATTATATATTATTGGGTATAATAATTTAAGAAGTCATATACCATATTTTATTTAATGTTTTATGTCCAAACCTGTTGTAACACCCAAGAATTCTATGAGAAATATTTTGTTTTTATGTTATATAAATCATCAAAGGAATCTTTCACAGCACGCAATCGCGACCTTCGTCGATATCGTGTGTAGTACGCAATACCGAGTTCCACTAAACAAAGATATATTATTATAATATTATAAAATAGCCATTATGAATAGTATTAACTGAATTTTAATTTTTACAACATTATTATTAATCTTACACATTTTCTATAACATGGTAAGAGAACAAAATAATTTTTTTGGGTAAAATAAGTATTTATCAAAAAATGCAGTTTTGCTGCCTTTTGATGGCGCACCCACATTAAATCTAGTTTTTGAAAAATTTATCAGTTCAATTGAAAAAATAAAATTCTTCTTTTGAACCAGGATATAAAAATTTACTTTGGATAAATTTTTGATATTTTTCTGATAACTTTCATATTTTGATGAATAGTAAAAATACCCTAATTTTTTAATTAAAAACAACTTTTTCATTGAGATAATTTATATGGTTAAATTCTAATATTGAATGGTTTTAATGTATATATATAATATATTTTTACCATTTAATATAATGTATGTCATTATCATTAATTTCACATTGAATTCATTGGTAAAAACATTTCAATCTTTGGCAATGTTTGAACTTTTAAAACCCGTTTTCTTAACAACGGGATTTATTTTAAATTAATGACTACAACTTATATGTTTTGAATTTTGATAAATGGATTCCATATTCAGAATAAGTGGGAACAAATTATGTTAATAGGCTACTTTTTATTTTTGGGCATTATGAATAGTAACTACGGTAAATTTTATTTACCATAGTTGAAGGTAAATCGGGTAATTAAGGGTAAATATAAGATTATACAATTATCCTAACACCTGCAAAAATACTATTGGATGACTAAAAGTAGACCCATATCACCTAAGGGTCGGATTAGATTCATTTAATAGTCTTTTTTACATGAAAATAATTTACTTATTATTAAAACCAAAGAATGTGACAACATGTCACTTTCTTAAATCCTATAAGTATATTAATTTTAATTTGGTGATAAACTTAATGAAACTTATAACATGAATAGTATCCATAAATATAATACAATTATCTACATCATAATAATTTATTTATAATTTTTAGGGATTAAATAATTATCATTAATTATGACACATTAGTAATGATGAAATTATTTTATTAATTAAAATATCAAATAAATGGATTTAAAATATTAAAATAATTATTATATGCAATATTTAATGTGCTCCACTAATTTTATAGATACATGTGACATTTTATTAATCTATTAATTCTTTTAGTTTGAACATATCCTCTGTATATATTTTATTTAAAATCAAATAAATGAATAGTGTCAAAATTGACACTATTGTTATTTTATAAAAATAACATAATTAAAAATTGTTTAAAAATCACAAAAATATTTAAAAAATTTAAATTAAAATTTATACGGTAGAAAATGTCATAAAGTGTCAAATTATGGAAAATTCACAATGCATATGTAATTATTAATAATAATTTAAAATTTAGAATATTATTACCACAAATAAAATAAAATTGATAAATAAGTATAAATCAAGTTGGTAATGTTTAAAATAAATTCCTAACATGTCTAAATTTTATTGTTTGATGATTTTACAACCCTATCTCATCTAATATTAGGATATGAGTCATTTTGGACGTTTTTAAGTGGGGTTGGGATTTAATATAAACTAATATTTCTTATATTTCCAAAGGTGCCCCTCTCCTCCCTTATAAAAGGGCACCTCCTCCCTCTACTCCTCACACCAATTTGAGCCTTCAAGCTCGGCCAAACCCTATCCATTTCACTTCCCCACTTACCTAGAATCATCCTAGAGGTTCTTGTCGTCTTCAAAGACCAACCCGAGTTCCCTAAGAGGAGGTTAAGAAGTGGCGCGTCAAAAAGAGGTAATATCCATTACCGATCCTTTCCAAATTCATTCTTCTTCAACATCTTCTTCTTTAGTTGTTTCATTATGAAGTAATAACATCAGTATCACTCATATACTGATATGTAATTATATTTATGAAACAACCCTATTTCAACATATATCCCTCCTACGGAAAACGAAATCACCGCGCGTGCGTACTTACGGAATACCGTCTCCATGCCGTGGTGTAATCTATTTTCCCCCACCACCTTTCATGGATGGGTATTATGATGTAAATAATAACTATATATTATTATTGTAATGTGATATTGATTCTGAAATAGTATACATACACTCTAATACAATTCCACGATCATGGGAAGGATATTATCGCTCGTGCGTACATACGGAATACCATCTCCACGATGTGATGCGATTCATTCTATATGATATTCATTGCATAATGATTATATAAATAAATTTAATGAATAAATATGATATATATTACATTAATAACATTCTGGAAATGATGTATCTATAACCTAAAGAGAAGAATAAAATTTTATTCGACAAAACTCGCATAAGAACATAAAGTTATAAAAAAATGAATAACAAGTATCAATGAAATATTACTACTAAGAAGCTAAGAATATGACCATATATGATATCATAAGAATAATTATGATTCTGGAATAATTCAATAAATTATTTAAATCATTATACAGGAGGTTCATACACTTACGAGGCAAATCAGACCTAAGGTAAGGGAAAATCTCGCAATCTCAATTTTTATCCGAGATTGTTTATACTTCAGAATTTACTGGGGTGTATTTTATCATCCAAATCCATGTTTCCTCAATATTTAATATTATTTCCATCCACCTAAAATTGTTTAAATCCAATTTTACCCTTTAGTGAGTTTTTAGTAAAGGATATGAAAGGAATCTTTTGTTGTTTTTCGTACGAGGTACTTTTTGAGTTTTCCGACAAAATTACGAAGAATGTTTTTTTAACGTATAAGGCATGAACGGATTTTTACAGTTTAATAATGCCTCATTTTCAAGAATCTTCCTATATAATATTGCATGATTATTTTCAAAAAAACCCTTATCTTTTAAAATTTCATGGAACATTGTGAAAAGAAAATGATTTTAAAGAAGAAAGGATATTTTCCTCAAGAATTCATTTCAAGTGTTTTGTCAAAACTATTTTCCATCTAAGATGACATTATTTCATATGTGTATGTTTCAAGTAAAATGTCTCTATGATTTAAATGGTTTAAATTGTCTTATGATGAAATGATATCAATTGATTATGAATTATGTTATGATGGCACGATGTTTAAAAACCCCATTTTATTACATGGGTTATGCTCTGATGTATGATTTATGATTTTGTGGCACAAGAAAGAATGATTTCATTATGAGATTGGTGGGACCTATATCTCCCTCCAATGCATTGGGTAAAGATTTATATCTCATGAGATAGACATGGATGGAACAGCAAGTTAAACCGGTTCAGTAATACCGGACTAGAACAAGGAGTAAACTCAATTCATAAAGGGACTTTGTCCACTAAGATGGTCTTGGCAGCAATGCCTTGGCTACTATGGAAATAATATCACGTGAATAATATTTTCCACAATTACATGTTTTATTCCCATGCTATTTTATCATTCTTAATGTTTCTTTGTGATCTATGCCTTACGTACTTCCATGTTTTATTTCATTGCTCAATCTTTTGATGTTTAAACATTATGTTCATTTTTTTAAGTTCAAATGTATATTGTAATTTTTATTTTATCCATGCTTACCCTTACTGATCATTTGGGCTCACCCTTTTTATGTTTTCTTTTCCCCAGGATATAAAGAATGGTTTTTAGGTAAGAAAAAAAGGGAAGATCTTTATGGGAGATGTTGAATATCTTTCATCACGATTAGAAGATTATGTTCTGAGTTTCCAAAGACACTAAACTATTACGGTACTTGAGTGTTGGTTTTTACTATGTATTAAATATTCGACTAAAGTAATGTAATGTCCAAGTACGTTAAGCTTCGGGTCCCTACATTTGGTATCAGAGGAAAGGTATAGTCAACCTTTGGAAACTAGGATGTGAATGCCTTAGTAAGAATCCTAAGGATAAGTCTAAGCATAGAACAAAATCTTAGTGTTTTATAAATGGCCATGAAAAACCTATGATAAGGCCTTATGTGTGAAATTTTATTCTTGATTATGTGGTTTTCCTATTATAATCAGTGTTTCTCACACTATTCTTTTTGGTTTTAGTCAATGGATAGAACCCGAAGGAACCGTGTTAATGCGGAATGCGACGGGCAATGCAATGATTGTCCCCCTGAGCAACCAAACGTTATGGGAGCTGGAATGAGAAATCTTGTAGCCATGCTCACACAACATTCTCAAGCTATGAATCATGCAGGACTTCTAAACGAGCAAATGAAGGAGAAATATTCTGTTGAGTCCTTCATGAGGCAACGTCCACCTTCTTTCAGTGGGTCTTCTGATCGACTTGTTGATGAACAAAAGATCAGTACCACTAAAAAGATATTTTCAGTTCTTCAATGTTCTAAACATGATAATGTCATCTTAGCAGTATATCATTTGGAAGGTGATGCTGATCAATGGTTGAATCTTACCATGAATATGAGTCCAAGAGTTGAAATTGAGTCTATGGAATGGGACGAGATCAAGAACTTATTTTTCAATAAGTACTTCCCTCGTATTATTCAATCAAAGATGGAGAAAGAGTTTCTTAAACTAAAGTGAAAGGATGACGAATCTGTTGGTTTATACGAAGTGAATTTTACAAGGATTGCATGGTACTCTTATGGTATTATTATCCAACCTAATAGTAAGATCGATCGATTCATTAGTGTCTTAAAACCAAGTCTTCAAAGAGCGTTAGCCATAAGGGACTTCAATAGCTATGAGGAAATCATTCGATGGGCTCTCAAAGTTGAGATAGAGATTGGAGTAACCCATCAGTCATATGGGTTTGATAAGAAGAGGAAAATGGAATTCAAAGGAAAATATGAGGAGCACACTGAAAAGAATATGAGCTTTCTCATATGCTCAATGTGTGGAAAGAAACATGGGGGGTTTTGTCTTAAAGGGACATGTAAATGTTTCAAATGTGCAAAGGATGGTCATCGAGCATTTGAATGACGCAATGATGGGAAGAAGATGTCTAATGATGCAAAAAAAGGAAGGGACACAAAGAATGAACCTACTACACTTCAATGTTTCAAGTGCAAGGAGATGGGGAATTATGCCTATCAATGCCCAAATCCAAGGGTTGATGATGAAGGTCGACGTCAAAAAACTCTTAAGGCTAAATACAAAGGATAGTCACATGCAATTTCTATCAGCGATGTGGTGTACGATAACGATGTGGTGAAAGGTACAATTACCATACACTATAAAGTAGAAAATGTTTAATTTGATTCTGGATCCACCCACTCCTTTATTTCTGAAGAATATTCTAAGGATATCACCGTATTACCTCAACAGTTAGATGTTGAGTTAGCTTTGACAACCCCTAATGGCACAACAATCGCATCAAAAGTTTATAATTCTTCACCAATTTAAGTTTGTGGGAAAGTGATTCTTGTAAATCTTATGATCCTTCCTATAGTGGAATTTGATGTGATTCTTGGCATGGATTGTCTTTCTCTACATGGAGCTCATATCAATTGCCAAAGAAGGGATGTCACATTTCATATTCTAGATCAATCTATGATTGTCTATCAATGCAGGGATGAACATAACCATCCAGTGGAAATTTATTCCATTTTATGGGTATTGATTCAACTAAATGAACGTTATTTATCTCAAATGGTTGGTGAGAAACTCATGATTAAGAATATTCCCATTGTACGGGAGTTTGATGATGTCTTTCCGGAGTAATTACCGGGTCTCCAACCAAATCATGATGTTTATTTTTCAATAGAACGCATACCATGTGCTTTGCATATTTCAAGACACCTTATAGAATGGACCCAATTGAGTTGCAGGAATTGAAGAAGCAACTCCAAGAGAATCTTGATAAGGGGTTCATATTCCCTAGTGCGTCAACTTGGGGAGCACCTGTTCTGTTTGTTAAGAAGAAAGATGGATCAATGAGACTCTACATTGATTATCGAGATCTTAATGAGATCACTATCAAGAAAAAATATCCTCTCCCATGCATTGATGACTTATTTGACCAACTACATGGAGCTGAATACGTTTCCAAGATTGATCTTCGTTCAGGGTATCACCAATTAAGGGTCAAAAGAGAGGATATACCAAAGATGTATTTTCGTACAAGGTATGGACACTATGAATATGTAATGATTCCATTTGGTCTTACTAATGCTCCTGTTATCTTCATGGATCTGATGAATAGAGTCTTTAGAGATTATCCTGATCAGTTTATGGTAGTCTTTATAGGTGATATTCTTGTATACTCAAAGAGAAAGGAAGAACATGAAGATCACTTGAGAATTATATTGAAGACCCTGAGAAAGGAGAATCATTATGCCAAATTTAACAAGTGTGAATTTTGGCTTCAAAGAGTTTCATTTATGGGTCAAATAATCTCAAAATAGGGGATTTATTTGGATCCAGCAAGAACAGAGGTTATCAAAAGATGGTCGAGACCAACAACAGTGACTGAGATCCGAAGTTTTCTTGGTTTGGCTAGATATTATCGACGTTTTGTGAATGATTTTTCATGATTATCTAATCCACTCACCAAGTTGACTCAGAAATAAGTTATGTTTGTTTGGATGGAGGAATGTGAAGAGAGTTTCAAGGAGTTGAAAACAAGGTTATCCAGTGCACTTGTGCTCACACTACCTTGTAGTGGAGAAAGGTTTGTGATCTACAGTGATGCATCCAATAAGGGTTTGGGGTGTGTTCTTATGCAAAATGATATGGTGATAGCTTATGCTCACGACAGTTGAAAATACATGAGAAAAATTAACCAACTCATGATTTGGAGTTAACTGTGGTAATCTTTTCATTAAAGATTTGGAGGCATAAACTTTATGGTGAAAGGTGTGATATTAATACTGATCAAAAATGTTTATAGTATATTTTCACACAAAAGGAGCTGAATATTCTCCAAAGAAGATGGTTGGAGCTGATTAAGTATTACGAATACTCAATTCATAACCTCCCTGGGAAAGCAAACAAGCTGAAAGATGCATTAAGTCGACAAGACCATGCCAGTTTATCAATGATGAGGATCACAAAAGATCCAATATTTTTGGATTTACAAAGGATGGATCATGGAATTATAATGAAAGGGGAAAAATCGTATCTTTCTCAAATGAATGTTAAACCATCTATACATGTGTAGATTAAAGAGGCACAAAAAAAAGATGTAGAGTTACAAAAGAAGGTGAGAAATGTTCCTGAATTCAACCTTGATTGTGATGGGATAATAATGTTCAGGAATCGGGTTTATGTTCCTCCCTTCCACGAATTAAAGAAGGAGCTGCTGGATGAGGCTCACAGTTCTTCATTCTCTATTAATCCTGGAGGCACGAAGATGCATAGGGACCTGAAAGATTACTTCTGGTGGGATGGCATGTAAAGAGATGTTGCTAAATATGTCTCTCGATGCTTGGTTTCTCGGAAAGTTAAAGCTGAGAGATAGAGGTCTAAGGAGACGTTACAACCATTACCCATACCCGAATGGAAATGGGAAAACATCACTATGGAATTTGTCACAAGACTTCCTAAAACATCCAAACGCAATAATTCTATCTGGGTCATAGTTGATCGTCTTACAAAGTCTGCACACTTCATCGCTATTTGAGAGGATTTCTCTCTAGATCAGCTTGCCAGGATATATGTGAAGGAAGTGGTAAGATTTCATATTGTACCACTTTCTATTATATCTGATCGGGATCCGAGGTTTACCTCAATGTCTTGGAGAAGTCTTCAACATACTCTGGATACAGAGTTGAGTATTAGCACTACTTATCATCCTCAGACAGTCGGTCAGTCTAAGAGAACAATTCAAACTCTAGAACATATGTTGAGAGCTTTCTCTATGGATTTCAAAGGTGGTTGGGATCAACACCTACCTTTGGTGGAATTCTCGTATAATAATAGTATTCACTCCAGTATTCAGATGGCTCTTATGAAGCTCTCTATGGAAATAAATGCAGTACTATAACTTGTTGGGATGAAGTTGGGGAAAGAAAGCTATTAGGACCAGATATTGTTGATGAGATGGTAGAAAAGGTCTGATCTATTCAACAACACATAAGAGCTGCTCAGTGTCTACATAAATGTTATGCCGACAACCGAAGAAAAGACCTAGAGTTTGAAGTGGGTGATAAAGTGTTCTTACGAATATCTCCCTGAAAGAGGGTCATGAGATTTGGAAAAAAGGGGAAGTTGAGCCCTATATATTTTGGGCCTTTCGAAATACTGGACCATGTTGGGAACGTAGCTTATTGATTGGAGATTCCACCGAATCTCTCTCAAGTTCAAGATGTGTTCCTTGTATCTCTCCTGAGAAAGTACATACCTGATCCTTCACATGTACTCAGCTCTGAAGTTGTACCTCTGGAGCAAGATCTTTCTTATGAAGAACAACAGATAGAGATTCTGGATCTTAGTGATTTTTTTTACAAAACATGACCACTCGCTTGGTGAATGTTTTATGGAGGAACCATCAATAAGAAGAAGTTACATGGGATCTTGAGGATATGATGAGGGAGAGGTATCCTCATCTGTTTGTTACAAAGTGAAAAATTTCGAGGGCAAAATTCATTTTAAGGGGGGTAAAATGTAACACCTGAGACTTTTATGAGAAATATTTTGTTTTTATCTTATATAAATCATCAAAGTAATCTTTCACTGCACACAATCACTACCTTCCTCGATAGCGTGTGTAGTACGCAAATAACGAGTTCCACTAAACAACGATATATTATTTTAATATTATAAACTAGCCGTTATGAATAATATTAACTGAATTTTAAATTTTAAAACATTATTATTCATCTTACACTTTTTTCTAGAACATGGTAAGAGAACAAAATAATTTTTTTTGGGTAAAATAAGTATTTATAAAAAATTGCAGTTTTGCCGCCTTTTGATGGCGCACCCACATTAAATCTCGTTTTTGACACATTTATAAGTTTAATTTGACAAAATAAAATTGTTCTTTTGAATTTTGATATAAAAATTTACTTTGGATAAATTTTTGATATTTTTCTGATAACTTTCTTATTTTGATGAATAGTAAAAATACGCTAATTTTTAATTAAAAACAACTTTTTTCATTGAGATAATTTATATATTTAAATTATAATATTGAATGGTTTTAAAGTATAGATAGAATATATTTTTACCATTTAATATAATGTTTTTCATTAGCATTAATTTCACATTGAATTCACAGGTAAAAACATTTCAATCTTTTACAATGTTTTAACTTCTAAAACCCGCTTTCTTAACAACGAGATTTATTTAAAATTAATTACTGCAACTTATATGGTTTGATTTTTGGAAAATGGATTCCATATTTAGAATCAGTGGGTCCAAATTATGTTAATAGGCTACTTTTTATTTTTGGGCATTATGAATAGTAACTACGGTAAATTTTATTTACCATAGTTGAAGGTAAATCAGGTAATTAAGGGTCAATATAAGATTATAAAATTATCCTAAAACCTTCCAAAATCCTATTGGATGACTAAAAGTCGACCCATATTACCTCTGGGTCGAATTAGATTCATTTAATAGACTTTTTTCCATGAAAATAATTTAATTATTATTAAAACCAAAGAATGTGACAACATGTAAATTTCTTAAATCTTATAAGTATAATAATTTTACTTTCATGATCAACTTAATGAAACTTCAAACATAAATAGTCTCCAGAAAGCTATTAAAATTATCTACGTCATATGAATTTATTTATAATTTTTAGGTATTAACTAATTATCATTAAATATGACACAATAGTGATGTTGAAATTACTTTATTAATTAAAAAATCAAATAAATGGTTTTAAAATATTAAAACAATTATTATATGCACGATTTAATGTGCTCCACTAATTTTCTAGATATATATGACATCTTATTAATCTATTAAATATTTTATTTTTAACATATCCTCTGTATATATTTTACTTAAATTCAAATAAATGATTATTGTCAAAATGGACACTATTGTTATTTTATAAAAATAACATATTATAAAATTGTTTAAAAATCACAAAAATATTTAAAAATTATAAATTAAAATTTATATGGTCTAAAATGTCATAAACTGTCAAATTAGGGAAATTTCACAACACATATGTAATTATTAATAATAATTTAAAATTTAGAATATTATTACCACAAATAAAATAAAATTGATAAATAAGGATAAATCAAGTTGGTAATGTTTAAGAAGAATTCCTAACATGTCTAAATATTATTGGTTGATGAGATTACAGCCCTATATAATCTAATCTTTGGATATGAGTCATTTTAGAAGTATTTATGTGGGGTTGGGATTTAATATAAACTAAAATTTCTTATATTTTCAAAGGTGCCCCTCTCCTCCCTTATAAAAGGGCACCTCCTCCCTCTCCTCATCACACCAATTTGAACATTCAAGCTTATCCAAACACTTACCATTTCACTTCCCCACTTACCTATAATCATCCTAGAGGTTCTGGTCTTCTTCAAATACCAACCCTAGTGCCCTAAGAGGAGGTTAAGAAGAGGCGCGTCAAAAAGAGGTAATATCCATAACCGATCCTTTCCAAATTATTTCTTCTTCAACATCTTCTTCTTTAGTTGTTTCATTATGAAGTAATAACATCAGTATCACTAATATACTGATATGTTATTATAAGTATGAACCAACCCTATTTCAACATCTATCCATCCTATGGAAAACGAAATCACTGCGCGTGCGTACGTATGGAATACCGTCTCCACGCCGCGGTGTAATCTATATTCCCCCACCACCTTACATGGATGGGTATTATGATGTAAATAATTACTATATATTATTATTGTAATTTGATATTGATTCTGAAATAGTATACATACACTCCAATACAATTCCACGATCATGGGAACGATATCATCGTTCGTGCGTACGTACGGAATACCGTCTCCACGATGTGATGCGATTCGTTCTACATGATCTTAATTGCATAATGATTATATAAATGAATTTAATGAATAAATATGATATATAGTACATTAATACCATTCTGGAAATGATGTATCTATAACCTAAAGAGAAGAATAATAATTTATTCGACAAAACACGCATAAGAACAAATAGTTATAAACACCCGAATAAAAAGTAGCAATGAAATATTACTACTAAGAAGATAAGAATATGACCATTTATGATATCATAACAATAATTATTATTCTGTAATAAGTCAATAAAATTATTTAAATCATTATACAGGAGGTTCAGACACATACCAAGAAAATCGGACCTAAGGTAAGGGAAAATCTCGCAATCTCAATTTTTATCCGAGATTGTTTAAACTTCAGAATTTACTGGGGTGCATTTTTTAATCCACATCCATGTTTCCTCAATATATAATATAATTTCCATCCACCTACAATTTTTTAAATCCAATTTTACCCTTCGGTGAGTTTTTAGTAAAGGATATGAAAGGAATCTTTTGACATTTTTCGTATGAGGTACTTTTTGACTTTTCCGACAAAAGTACGGAGAATGTTTTTTAACTTATATGGCATGAATGGATATTTACGGTTTCATAACGCCTCATTTTAAAGAATCTTCCTCTACAATATTGCATGATTATTTTCAACAAAACCCTTATCTTTTAAAATTTCATGGAACTTTGTGAAAAGAAAATGATTTTAAAGAAGAAATGATATTTTCCTCAAGAATTCATTTCAAGTGTTTTGTCAAAACTATTTTCCATCTAAGATGACATTATTTCATTTGAGTATGTCTAAATTAAAATGTATCTATGATTTAAATGGTTTCAATTTTCTTATGATGAAATGATATCAATTGTTTATGGATTATTTTATGATGGCATGATTTTTAAGAATCCCAATTTATTACATGGGTTATGCTATGATGTATGATTTATGATTTTGTGGCACAATAATGAATGATTTCATTATGATATTGGTGGGACCTATATCTCCCTCTAATGAATTGTGTAATGATTTATATCTCATGAGATAGACATGGCTGGAATGGAAAGTTAAACCGGTTCAGTAATACAGGACTGGAACGAGGAGTAAACTCAATTCAGAATGGGAATTTGTCCACTAAGATGGTCTTGGCAGCAATGCCTTGGCTACTATGAAAATCATATCATGTGCTTAATGGTTTCCCCAATTACATATTTTATTCCCATGCTATTTTGTCATTCTTAATGTTTCTTTATGATCTATTCCTCTACATAGTTCCATGTTTTATGTCATTGCTCAAGCTTTTGATGTTTAAACATTATGTTCATGTTTTCATGTACAAATGTATATGGTATGTTTTATTTTATCCATGCTTACCCTTACTGAGAATTTGTGCTCACCCTTTTTATGTATTCTTGTCCCCAGGGTATAAAGAAATGTTTTAGGTAAGAAAAAAAGGGAAGATCTTTATGGGAGATGTTTAAGATCTTTCACCACGATTAGAAGATTATGTTCTGAGTTTCCAAAGACACTAAACTATTACGGTCCATGAGTGTTGGTTTTTACTATGTATTAAGTATTCCACTAAAGTAATGTAATTTCCATGTACTTTAAGCTTCGAGTCTCCACAGCTGTTGTGGATGATCTATCATAAAACCATTCACCATATTAATCCGAATGTTTAGTGTTTTATGTTTATGATTAGGGAAAGATAGTTAAATTTCATATGATAGTTTCAGTATGAATGTATATTTTTTTTATGTTTATCCCCACTCATATGCAGAATTTATTAGAGCTATTATGGGAGGGTCGGGGCCCGCTATAGCCCCTCGATTCATCGGTAGGTCACATGAGACAAATAGATGTGGAATTGGATGAGGCCTTTTCCGATGTGTTATATAGATTTTGGGTGAGGCCGTAATATTTAGACGTATTGGTCGAGGCCTTGAATTTTCTTTCAGAATGGCTGAAATATGCACTTCCATCATTATTAATCTAGTAATTGAATGTTCATGTGGTTATTATACTAGTAGAATGCACATGATTATGCTTCATTATGGAATTATTTACTCAGCTCATATTCCTTCCATAACGTGTGTTGGTTTATTATTAAATCCATGTGTTTTCAGTTATGCACCATGTCTTATGTTAATGTTATCTTCTTCTCTATTGCTTACCCTTACTGAGCATTTGAGCTCACCCCTTTTTGATGTTTCATTTTTCACAGGACATGAAGAAGTAAATTATAAATGACTTTCAATCATAATCTAAGATACATGATGTTGCATGTGGAATAAATTATTGTTGTATTTCTCATCCTGATGTAATGTTAAACTTATTTATGAATCTTGTTTCCAAGAGATACTAACCTACTTGGTCCTTTGGGATTCATATTCCTTGTATGTATGGAAATGTAATAAAATAAGGCACTAAGTCCAGTCAACTGGGGTCGGGTACATACTATTGGTATCAAAGTAAGTTTAGTAGAAAACATGGAAACATAGATTAAGGAAGAATACATAATTGAGACATTGAGGATAAACATACAAGAACATCCTGGTATTTTGGTATGGAATAGATTATGAGGATCATTCATGAAATATATCCTTGTCTGGATACGAGAAGGTTTAGGTGGATCTGGCACAGATATACCAAATAGTGAAAGCTCCGACAAGGAGTTTCAAGCTTGACCTGTGGTATCCTTGTATACGACAACTGGCCTTTCTACACCCTTGGTTACAACACTCCTATGAGATATGATTAAAAATAATTCACATTTTTTACAAGCCATTATGAAGGATTTAAAAGTAATTTTTTCTTCAAAGATACCATGATTATGATTATGTGATTAACTATGTATAGAGTTTAAATTTCTACTTAGTATTTTTCTGCATTGATAATATAAATTATGATTCATACCCTAATCTAGTGTATGCCATTATTTAGAAATGGTTCCTAGTGGAAGGAATGGAAAGTACATAAATGTGTGTGTACCATTTAGTGATTTTCCTCTGATGTATGATAATGATGTTGGCACTTATGCTGGGGCTTGTGCTAAGAAACTCTTAACTATTCTAGGACAACATACTCATGTTATGAATAATAACAATGCCCGTATGGAGAATTAAGATCCACCATGTGGATAAGCCATGCTATATCCCTTTATGAGACAACAGCCTCCATCATTCAATTGTACTACAAACCCATTTGTAGTTGAGTAGTGTATAAGTTCCCTCAAGAAGATATGTCTTGCATTGGGATGTAATGAAAGAGAGTAGGACATCATGGAATTTTATCAGCTATCAGGATATGAGGATTAGTGGTGGTTATTAATCCAAAACTCAAAGAAGGAGGAAGAAATAGAACATATAGAATCGATAGATTTTGAAAAAATCTTCCTATAGAAATACTTTTATAATGAATAAAGAACTGATATGGAGAGACAATTCTAGAATCTGAGGCAAAAAGAAGATGATAATGTTTCAAATTATGAACATAACTTCACATGGCTAGTAAGACATGTTGTGGACTACAAACGAAATCAAAGGAGGAAAATTGATTGATTGTTTTATGTCTTAAATCCATTCCTCCTACGACACTGGTATCCAAAAGTTTTTCATCATATGAGCATATAGTTTCATGTGCCATCTAGATAGAAAAATAATCCTATAAGTCTTATGAATTTAAGGCAATGAAAGAAATAAATAGGGCTACTAAGAACTATTGTAAATGAAATAATGAAATAGGGAATAAGGGAAGAGTTGAATTTCCACCCTGTGATAATTGTGGAAAGAAACACCCTGGTGCATGATTAAAGAAAAAAAATATTATGCTCCAAATGTGGTCAGAAATACCATATTTCTAGTGATTTCAAGGAGAAGAAAGAGGCCACTAATGTTCAATGCTATAATTATCATGATATGGGACACTATGCTAATTATTTTCCAAATAAGCAATGAAAGATGCAACAGAAAAGGCCAAGAAATCTGGGACAATCTTATGTGAACATCACTATAGAGATTGAAGTTCCGAAGGACATGGTCGCATGTAATTTTAATGTTTCCACAAACAGAGCCAATGCTTTATTTGATTTGGGATCATCGAATTGTTCCATATCTTCCTAGTTTGCTATGATAATTGGATATTTTCAATTTTATTTAACAAGGAAGTTATCAGTCAATACTCTTAAGGGAATTATCATTTCAATAATATTTTGTGAATCAATTCCCATTAGGTCACATAAATATTCTTTATCTTCTGATATGATTAGCATAACCATTATTGAAGATGATATAATCCTTAGTATGGATTTGTTTTCAGTCCATTATGTGAAAATTTATTGTAAAAATAAGGAGGTTTCAATTTTTGATGATGATAAGGAGTACCTTATCTTTTGAGAAGAAATGTCACCACCGAATTCCAATCTAGATCCACCCACAATAGTTCATGTAAATTAAATTATCAGGGAGGAAGAGAATGAAAAAACTACGGGTAATGAAAAGAATGTTCAAATAAAATATGTATTTTTTGTGAAATAATATATTGATATCCTTCTAGAGGATTTACCTGGACATCCTCCAGAGTGGGAAATTTAGTTTTCCATTGACTCAATTCATGGTTCAAGTCCAGTATCAAAGATCCCTAATAGAATGGAAACTATATAGTTAGTGGATCTAAAGAAATAAATAGAGGAATTAAGTGATAAATAATTTATTCTCCCGAGCGTTTCTCCGTGGGTATCCCCTATTAATTTTGATAAGAAGAATGTTGGGTCTATGAGGATGTGCATTGATTATAGTGAAATCAATACTGGTACAATAAATAACAAGTATCCTCTTCCATGAATTGATGATTTATTTGATCAACTTCATAGAGCCCAATATTTTTTGATGATTGATCTTCGATCTAGATATCATTAGTTACTTGTGAGGAATAAAGACATTCTAAAAAAACATTTCGAAGCAGGTATGTGCATTATTAGTTTAAAATAATTAATTTTGTATTAACTAATGAACCATATGTTTTCATGGATTTTTTTGAATAGAGTCTTCAATGAATATCATGATGACATTATGGTGGTGTTTATTGATGATATCCTAGTGTACATTAAAAGTTACTAAAACATTAAAATCACTTATGCAAAAATATGAAGACTCTGAGAATAAATGAATTATATGGGAAGTTTAGCAAGTGGGATTTCTGGCTCCACTCAATTTCCTTTAGGGGGCTCATTCTCTTTATGGATGGAATATTTGTATATCCTACGAAGACAAAGGCTGTGCATGAATGAAATTCTCCAATGTATGTAATTGAGGTATGTAGTTTTATTTGTTTAGCAGGTTGTTATCGGTGTTTCATTCAAAACATCTCCCATTTAGCCAACCCAATGACCAAGATCACACGAAAAGGGGTTAAGTTCAAATGGACAATATAATTTGGAGAATGTTTGAAAGAATTGAAGAAGACGTTAGTGAATGCTACGATCCTAGCTCTACCATCAGGGAATGATGGGTTTGTTATCTATAGTGATGTCTCAAGGAAAGGGTTGGCTTGTGTCCTTATGTGGAATGATCGAGTGATTCCCTATGCATCTAGGTAGCTAAAAATTCGTGAACAAAACAACAAAACTCATGATATTTAGTTGAGAATTGGTAATATTTTCTCTGAATATTTGGAGAAAATACCTCTATTGAAAAAAATGTGAAATATATATAGATCTTAAGAGATTGAAATATATATATTCTAACAGAAAGAACTCAACATGAGACAAAGGGAGTGGATTGAGCTACTGAAAGATTATGATTGCACAATACACTACCACCTGGGGAAAGTGAATAAGGTATAAGATACATTTAGTTGAAAGGAAAAGGGAATTCTGAGCAATATGAGTGTTGAAAGGGATTCTATGTTCATGGATCTAGAATAGATGGTTATGGGAATTATCAATGAAGGTAACACATCTCTACTTTTTCAAATGATTTCCCAACCTTCTTTACTGGAGAGGATAAAAATTCCTCAATATGACGATGAGGAGTTTAAAAAAAACTAGAGGTATAAATGATTTGATGTTGACTGACTTCTCAAATGCAGGTGGAATTTCAAAATTAGGGAATGGGATTTGTGTTCCCCCTATTACTAAGCTAAAGAGAACTGTTGGATGCTGCTCATATCTATAATTTCTCTATACATCCTGGTAGCACAAAGATGTATCGAGATATCTAGGAAAATGTTTGGTGGGACAATATGAAAATGGATATTTCTTAATATACCTCATAGTGCCTGGTATGTCAACAAGTGAAGTATGAGAGGCAAAAGGCTAAGGGGATAATGCAACCACTACCCATACCATCCTAGAAGTGGGAGGACATTACCATGGAAATTTTCACTGGACATCCAAGAAAATCTAGAGGAAGGAATGCAATGTGGGTCATTGTGGATCGTCTTAAAATGATATCTCACTTTATCACGATTTGAGAGGACTTCCCATTAGATCAACATGCACGGATTTACATCAATGAAGTGTTAACGCTACATGGAGTACCACTCTCTATTGTATCGGACCATGATCCTAGATTCACATGAATGTTCTAGGAAAGGCTCCGACATGATTTAATCACGGATCTGAACTTCAGTACGGCCAATCATCCTCAAATTGATGGACAATTTGAGCAGACTATTCAGACACTAGAGGACATGTCGAGAGCATGTTCTATAGAATTCAAAGGGGGATGGGACCAATATTTTATAGTAGTTGAATTCTCCTACAACAATAGTTTCCACTCGAGTATCCGAATGGCAACATATGAAGCCCTTTATGGGAAAAGGTGTAGAACATTGGCATGTTGGGATGTAGTCAGTGAGCAAAAGATGATAGGTACTAAATTTGTTGAAGAAATGGTGGGGAAGGTGAAAACCATTCAGCAGCATATCATGGTAGCCAAAAGTCGACAAAAGAGTTATGCATATAACTGTCAATGAGACCTTGAGTTCAATGTTGGAGACCTGGTATTTCTACGCATATCTACATGGAATAAGGTCATGAGGATTAGGAATAATGGAAAGTTATGTCCAAGGTATATCGGCCCCTTCGAGATCCTTGATCGTGTTTGAATTGTGGATTATCAACTAGAAATTCAACCTACCATGTCGAAAGTACATGTTGTATTTCATATATCCCTCTTAAGGAAATACATACCAGAACCTTCACATGTACTAACATAAGAGGTGGTATAGTCTGAGGATGAACTTTCCTAAGAGGAGCTGCCAGTGAAAATCATTGATCACAGAGACAATTTTCTACGCAATAAGACAACTCATATGGTCAAGGTATTTTTGTGAAACCATAAGTACAAAGAGGCTACACGGGAACTGGAGGAAGCAATGAAAGAAAAGTACCCCCGCCTGGTTTTGGCCTATATAGTAAAATGAATGTTCGAGTGAAAAATTTCTGAAGGGGGGATCATTGTAACACCCAAAGGTTTTGAAAATAAATATTGAGTGTATTTTATAATCTAGAAGTTAAACTCAACTTTCTCATCTAAGTTTTGATTTTCAAAAAATGGTCATCTAGAGTAGTGATCAGTAAGTCATTTAGAGTCTAATAGATCAAACATGATTTTTTTTGTGAATAGTAACCTAACATTTTGAATAGTAATATGAATAAAAATATGACCCTTATGAATATTAAATAATAATATTATTTTATTTTCTTATGGAAATAAGACAATGATATCTAAATTAATTTATCAATGTGAAATAAAACTAATTACACCTTTAAAATTGTTATTTTTCAAATTAACTATTAATTTGTTTTAAAAATAAATTCATAATATTTAGAAAATTAATTTTGAAAAATATAATTCATTTTCGAATTCTACATGTCAAAAAATGGTAGGGGTAAAGTTTTTCGATTTTTCTGAAATTCTATAATTTTTCATGAATAGTGACATATGATAAAATATCATATATACAAATTATCAGTTAAATACACTATTTATGACATCATAAGTGATGTAAGGCCACATGGTTAGAACCCACATGCACTTATTAGTTTTAGGGGTCACATGAAACAACAATATTGGTTTTCTTGGGGGAAATAATAAAATATTGAATTAAATATTCAATATTTACCCCTCTCGTATACTATAAAACCCCCTCACCAATCCCTCTTCTCTTAAATCCTCTAATCCTTTAATACCCTCAATGTTATACCCAAATTTCATTCGCTAGTCACTCTCCGTGACCAGGAAGCTCTTGTTCTTTCCAAAAGACTTAAATCCCTTCCCTTAAGGAGGTTCTCAATGATGTTATTTCAAGAGGTAAAGCACCTTTCCTTTTCTTTTAGTTTCATTAGAACTTATCTTCTTTTGTTATCCTATACTCACCTCCTCTGTACAAATGACCATGATAACTCTTATATCATCTATATACTTTATTTATATCATGTTAATGGATGAAGCATCATCAATATTCCTACTCCCTCTATTTAACTTTTTTATGAACAAAATCAACGTCAATGAGGTTCCAAATTATAACCTTCTCGGATGAAGATGTATTATTCATTAATCATTCTTTAATTACTGGACAATAAATCATATTTATGGTTGAAACAGTCTATAATATATGCATTACAACATAATTAATATTCAAGAACCAGTATATGTACATATTATTAATTTATGTGGCAAAACTAGTTCATAATAATCTAAATACTGCCAAAAAATTGAAGTGATTGTCATCTAATTATTCATCCTCATTAAATGTAATAAAATTATAGAAATGGCCATTAAAAATTTTAGAGGTTCATAAAAAATATTTAATATCAATTATGTAGTTTAAATCCATACCATTTCGTTACTTATGAACAGTGAACCAATTATGAAAAATAAGGAAAACAAACACTCCAGAACGACGAAATTCAATACATTTACTTATGAATCAATAAAAAAGTGAACTAACCAGAATTACGATAGAAAAATATAGGTCAAATAGCTTATTAAATAAGTTATTAATAATTATAATGTATTATTCTAGGAGCATAAGTACAAGCGCAGAACACGTTCGTAGTTATAGTAAGGGCTTTCCACTCGAACATCCATTTTTCATTAGGGGTACTTTAATTGTCTAATTAACTCAATGAAATTATTATATATTGTTATGTACTACTCATGAAATCTGTGTGAGTATTTTATATATGTACCAGAACTAGAATCCTACCATATTCTATGGATTGTTACATGTTTTAAAAGAAGCATTCAAAAATGTTTCCAAAATTCCAGCACGATTCGAGGGAATTTCAAAAATTCTTATCTATTTTCTACGGCACTCTATAATCTGTTTTTATGGAAACCATTATCTTTCTAAAAACCTCATATTATTATGAAAATACTATCTTATTTCACTTCTTGTTTTATAAAATTATTTTCCAAAAGGACTATTCTTTTCAAAATAGAAGACTATTCATCTCACGATTGCTTAATGATTTTATAAGTGTATTTTCATTAGATTCAACACTATTGTTGTTTCTTATGTATTATTTGGCTTAGTAATATATGAAGTCATCTATGATATTTGATTTAATGGTTTATGACCAAACCTATTGTGGATGATCTATCCTAAAACCATTCACCATATTACTCATAATTGTTATTGTTTTATGTTTAATGATTGGGGAAAGATTGATACATTTCATATGATAGTTTTATTATGAATTCATATGTAGATTATGTTTATCCACTATCATATGAGAATTACATTTGACATATTATGTGATGGGTGGGGCCCTCTATATCCCCTCGATGCATCAGTAGGTCTCATGAGACAAATAGATGTGGAATTGGATGAAGCCTTTCCTAATGTCTTCTATGGATTTTGGCTAAGGTCTTAATCATTAGACGTCTTGGCCGAGGCCTTGAAAAAATGTTTCAGAATTTCCAAAATATGAACTTGCATCATTATGAAGCTAGTAATTGAATATTCATATGGTTATTCGACTAGTAAAATACCCATGATTATGTTTCATTATGTCATTATTTATATAGCTTATATTTCTACTATAACATGTGTTGGTTTATTATTAAATGAATGTGTTTTCAATTATACACCATGTCCTATGTTTATGCTATCTTCCACTATATTGGTTAATTTTATTGAGCATTTGATCTCACCTCTTTCATTTGATTCATTTTTTACAGTAGATGAAGAAGTAATTTATGAATGACTTGGAAGCATCATCTTAGAGACATGATGTTGCTAGTGGAATAAATTGGTGTTATATTTCCCTTCATGATGAAATGATAAACTTATTTTTGTATCTTGCTTCCAAAAGATAATAAACTACATGGTACTTCGGGATTCTTATTACATGTATGTATTCCAACATAATCAAATAAGTCACCGACTCTGGGAAACTTGGATCGGATCCTTACAAAACCACATTTAGTTATCCTTCTATAAAAATTATGACTTTTAAGATAGTTCTCAAACTCAAGTTCAGATCTGGAATATACTAAAACTCATCCAAAAATAGTTTTAAAAAAGTTTCATGAGACACAAAGAATATTTGATTCATGAAAACCATAAAATTGAAGGAGAATTATTTAGATAAAATACATCACAAGATATTTATAATGGAAATAACTACAATAAAAGATACCTTTAACAGTGGAAAGAATGGCATTTAATAGAGAAGCACTGATAAAAGCTCCATTTATCATCCCATTTAGATTCACTTATAAGGAACCCATTTAACAACACTTTAATTTAGTACTGATAAATTGGTCCTTTATGAGCTTTTTGAGAAGTGATGATAAAGGAAGCCTTTATCGACGCTGGTAAGAGGGCTGATAAAATACACCTATATCAGTACATTTAATAGCATTGATAAAGGTTCATACATTAGTGTGATGTTATAGAACACTATAGCACTAGTATAGTGTGTTGTAAAAATATACTACAATACTATAAATAGCACAATAAATCAATAAGATAAACTACCAATAAAAAATTTAAATGAAATAAAATATTCAACATAAATAAAAGAAAAAAACTATACTATAAACATTGAAAACATTTTATTATACAACTACATGATTATGTAAACATTATTTCTTGCATTCTGAAACACCAATGTTCCTTTATCATTCTCCCCTAACCTTGACTCATGCTATTTTCAAATAAACCAACCCCGATCGAGAAAAAGAATAAACCAATAGAAGGAAAAAATTATTATGTAGGTAACAATAAAAATAAATTAATATAATTTAAAGTCTTAATCATAAACAAATCATTGAATCATTCTAGGAACACTGTATATCAAATTGAGTTATGTTTGATTCTTGCATGTTACAAATTTTCTTGTTTATCTTCAAGTATTAACTCTATGAAAATTAACTAAATATGTATTAGATAAAAATGATAAAGACATTAATTAAATACAAATAGATAGAATGTTTAGAAACTAATCTAGACCGATTTTCTAACTTTTGGTGATATGAGATGCATTTTGAACTATAATTACAGTTATATATTATAAATGGGATATTGGAGACAAACTGGCCAGACAATGCATCAGATTATGGTGAATCTGATTCCTATACATCCAAAATGACATATGGAAAATTTTATTAATATACTAAAACAATATATATTTGTTTTTTTAAGTATGTCACTTTTCTTTTTTACTAAAATGACATTTTAAAATGGAAACATGAACATTGAGTCATATAGGTCGCCTAATTTTTCGGTATTATGTGAGACCGATTCAGAAACATCACCAAAGACATATGAATCATTGTCCAAAACTATCAAGACAATCTATGGTTGTTTTCTCATTTTTTAATAAGTAATGATTTTTGAACTAAAAAATCAATTTTAAATATATAACATGAATTTTGATTTATATCAGGAAAATCATGTACCAGATTGAGATAAGGATGATTACTACACATAAAGAGGACTTATTTATCATTTTATTAAAATATTAAAATAATCTAAATGCATTTTCATGGTAATGAAAAAGATTTTTTTTATACTATAATTATTGTATATTTTAAATAAAAAGTCATATTTAAAGTTATATCAGTTACATAGTACATCAGATAGAGGTAATAATGATTCATAAACATACAAAATTACTCATGGACCATTTTAATAATGTATAAAAACATTATAAATGTGTTTTCTCAGCATTGAGTATGTAACTTGTCTTTTTTACTAAAATTCCATTTTAAACTCGAAACATGCACATTGAGTCATAATCATTCCATCATCTGTCATTTTGATGTGAGGATGATTAATACACCTCAAAAATAAATTATTAATAATCATACTAAATAATCAATATAATCTGATCGTGTTTTCATTTTTTTAGTGAGAATAACAACCCATAATTTACATAAATTCTAATTACATTAGAATTGAAGTATATTTGTTATGATATATATCAAAACCATGATATGAACATATAGGTATAGTGTCATTAGAAACTAGGAAACATAAAAAATAGGTTCATAAAACATCTACATTATCTCGCATTTATTTCACCTTAACCAGACTCCTTTTTGGAATATCATATTTAACACCCTTCTTCACGACCTATGGAAAAGAATCCTACAAAAGGGTGAGCACAAATGATTATTAAGGGTAGAAAAATAAAATATCAATCATATCATATTCATAAGAACATAACAATTGAAAATCACAACCTACATAAGAGATTATAATATCATGTCCTGGGATTTATCATAGAAGAGAAATTTAATCCCAATAATCATAACATAAGACATGAAACATTGTGGCATACACACAGAAGTATATAAAATAATTTAATATTATTATAGGCTCATTTACAAGTCCATCAAAGCTGACAAAGTCTATTACTGAACCGAGTTTACACCTCATTCAAGTCATGTATCACTGAATTAGATTAACTTTTCACTCCAACCATGTCCATATCAGGAGATATAAATCAGTACCCAATGCATTGGTGGGAGATATAGGTCACACCCATCTAATAATGAAACCATTCTTATGTGTGCAACAAAAACATATATCATACATCATAGCATATGCCATGTAATAAAATGGGATTCTTAAACTTCACGGCCCCATAAAAAATACATATAAGATAAAAGGACTTCATAAAAATAACTCCATAATAACATAATCAAATTAATGAAATAATAGGGAGAGAAACATAAAATTATATAATCTTATATGGAAATTTGTTTCGATAAAACACTTGAACTTAATTCTTGAGGAAAATAACCTTTCTTCTTTAAAAACATTTTATTTTCTCAACGTGTCTTGCAATTTTAGAAGAAAATACGTAAATTGAAAAGAAACATGAAAAATTGTAAAGTAATCTTCATGGAAATAATTCTCTATCAAAGTGTAAAAATTTATTCATTCCATATAATTTTAAAAAAATTCTCCATGTACTTTTTCCAAAAATGTTAAAAAGTACCTCATATGGTAATCAAAAGAATGATTCCTTCCATACCTTGTGGTAAAAGTCAACAAAGGGTAAAAATTACTTTAAACATACATGGAATAATAGTAATAATTTTATGACAAAAATTTAGAAAACATGTACATGGATGATAAATATATCAGCAGTAAATACTTACGAAGAAATAATCTCTAATAATAATGTGATTGGAAATGTTTTCCCATACCGTAGGACCAATATGCTTCATAGGTATTCAATCCTTCAGTAAAATGATTTAAATAATGTTACAGATTTATTATAGAATCATAATATTTTTTATTATAACATTTATGATCATATTTTAATCCATTGGATAGTAACATATCATTGTTACTCTATATTTGATTATTAACTGCTTTATGTTCTAACATATGTTTTGTTTGATATTTTCTTATTCTTATTTTTAGGATATTGTTATAAAATTTATAGAATGGTATTAGTATAATATATATCATATTTATTAGTTCAATTCATTTATATAATCATTGTTTAATAAAGATCATGTAGAACGAATCACATCACACCGTGGAGATGGTAAGCTGTATGTACACACGAGGGACGATATTGTTCCCATAATTGATGAATGGTATTGAATTGGATGGTGTATATTATCTCATAATTAGTATAAATTTATATTATTTACATATAGGTATTATTTACACCATTATACTCATCCCTGTATGATGTTTATGAAAAATAGATTACACCACCGTGTGGAGACATTAAGCTGTAAATATGCCCACACGGTGATTTTGTTTTTTATAGGATGGATAGAATGTGAAATATGGTCGTTTCATATTTATAATAACATACCTATATCTTAGTGATTAGGATGTTATTATTTTATATTGAAACAAATAAATAAGAAGATGTATAAGAAGAAATAAACTTTAATGAATAGGAATAAGATATTACCTCTTCCTAGACGTGCCTCCTTTGAATATTTACATAAGGAACTAGAGTTAGTATTTTGAGAATACCAAAACCTCCAAAATGTAATAGGGATGTAGGGAAGAGTAATGGTTTGGGTTATTCAGAGCTTGAGGGCACAAAATGGATTTAAGAGTAGAGGGAGGCTGTCTCTTTTATAAGAGAGGAGAGGGGAACTTTAGGAAACTCTCGAAAATATTACTTTATAATAAACTAAACCCTTCCCATAAACCTCCAATGTCTTCATAATTAAAATATGGGATGATATAGGGTATTAAAATCATAAACCAATATATTTTGTACATCTTATTTTATCAATTTAATTCTTATCATTTTAATTTAACATTAATTATTCTATTAATGTTCAATTAGGGTAATATCATTTTAAATATCTAATGATAATGAATATTTACTTATGTTGTGTTAATTGAACATAAGTGGATACGTTATGATATTTTTGACTTTATAATTATCACTTTTGAAATTTTATTTTTTTCTATTTTTAAATAATTTAATAAAATGCTGAGTTTATAAAATCTCAAAGTGTCAATTTTGACACTTTTTAATTTTTATACATTAAATAGAGTTCACAAATAATATTAATTTGAACAAAAATATTAAATACACTAATAACATGTCATATTATTCTAGAAATTCCTTGTAAAACATTAATTATTTCATATGATATTTCTTTGATCATTTTTTAACAATTAATTTGATATTCATATTATAAAAATAATTTATAAATTACTACTGTTTCATCATTTATTGTAATTATTTAATCTCTAAATATTATAAATTTTATTATAATGTGGGTAATTATTTTATCTTTCCATAGAAAATATATATTCTATTTTATATTCTATTTATCCATATATTTAAATTAATACACTTATATAAAAAGAGATTATGAAACTCTATCCATTTCATTCGTTTTTATTACATTCATGTCATTTTCATAAGTAAGTGGAAATAAAGTGATTCAATTTCAAAAAATAGATGATAAGGGTTTAATTTAATCATCCAATAGGATTTTTACAGGTTTTAAGGTAATTTTATAGTAATATTTTTACCCTTAATTACCTGATTCACCTATAACCATAGTAATAAAAATAATTATCAATGTTAGTAATCATAATGCCAAAAAATTAAATTCACATATTAAAATAACATTGAAGTAATGATTAAAAATATGGAATCCATTTTTTTTGAAATAAATACACATAAGTTGTAGTAATTAATTAAAAATTAATCCCATTGTTGATAAAATGAGTTTTAAAAGTTAAAAAAATGCAAAATATTGAAATGTTTTACCTATGAATTCAACGTAAAATTATTGATAATGAAATCCATTATATTAAATGTAAAAAATGTATTCTATTTTTTATTTAAAACCATTTTATATTATATTTTAATCATATAAATTATCTCAATGAAAAAAGTAGGTTTTAATTTTATTTTACGGTATTTCTACTATTCATCAAAATTTGAAAGTTATCATAAAAATATAAAAAAGTTACTCAAAGTAAATTTTTATTCACTTTTTCGAAATAAAAAGATTATTTTGTCATATAACAATCATTAATATTTCAAATTCTTAATTTAAAATTGTATCTCCATTCAATGGGGTAAACAAAACCTTTTTAAAAAATCAAAAAATAGGGGTTTATTCATATGATTTGACTACAATATCCATTGAATGAATGCCAAAAATATTTTATTCAGTATATAAAAAATATGTATCTTGTTAATTTCATTACGAAAATTAATTCAATCTAAAATATAAATATCTTATTGATTTATATTTTTCATAACACATTTTCATATGTTAGTTATAATTATTCTTGCTAACCAAATAACAATGCTATAAAGTTAATTTTATATTAAGGGACTATCATAGTTTATTTAAACTATATATTGAATTAAAATAAAAATATTGAAGAAAAAAATTTATTTAAATATTTCATAAAAACATACAGTAGTTAAATTCTATAGTCTTTAAATTGAATTTCACCATCGAAATTCGTCACATGGAAACAAACAGATAAGGATACCTATCTTTCATCATATCCTCAAGTTCCTGTGTAGCTTCTTCAAATTGGTGGTTCCTCCCTAAAACATTATCCAAGAGAGTATTTTTGTTTCATAGAACTATTTTTCTACAATCCAGAATCTCTATCTGTTTTTCTTCATAAGAATGATCTTTCTCTAGCATTATGACTTATGTGCTTGGTATATATGAAGGGTTGAGTGTGTACATTATTTGGAGAGCTATGTGGAACACATCATGAACTTGATAGATATTTCATGGAAGTTCCAATAAGTAATCTACCATTCCTACACAATCTAAAATTTCAAAAGGATTGATATACGTAGGGCTCAGCTTCCCATTTTTCCCAAATCACATTACTCTCTTTCGAGGAGATATTTGTTAGAACACCTTATCACACACATAAAACATTGGGTCTATTCATCAGTTGTCACCTTAAATGATTTTTGAAAATGAGCTACTCATATATGTTGTATAATAGATCTAACCATTTCCACCATTTCATCCACAAGATCTGGTCCTAATAGCTTTCGTTCACCAACATTATCCTAGAATGTTGGAGTTCATCACTTCATTCCATAGAGGGAATCATAATGATCCATCTGAAAACTGGAGTGAATGTTATTGTTATAAGAAAATTCCACCAATGGTAGGTATCTATCCAAACCACCATTTAAATCCATAGAAAAAGTTCTCAACTTTTTATCTAGAGTTTGAATTTTCCTCTCATACTGACTGTTTGTCTGAGGATGATAAGTAGTGCTGAAACATAACTCTATATCTAGATTATGCATATGACATCGCTAGAACATTGAGGTAACCTAGGATCTTGATTAGATATAATGTAAATATTTAATCCATGCAGTATTACCATATTTTTTACATATATCCTAGCAACCTAATCAAGAGACAAATACTCTCTAATAGTAATGACGTGTGCAGACTTCATAATAAGATCAAATGTAATACAGATAGAAGTTTTTCATTTGGATGTTTTGGGAAGTCTATTGAAAATGTATATAGTTATGATTTTTCATTTACATTATGTTATGGGTAATGGTTTTAATATCCCCTTAGACAACTATCTTTTATCCGTAACTTGTTGACCAAACAAGAATTGAGAGACATATTCAACGACATCTCTTTCCATGTAATCCTACCAAATGTACTCTTTTAGTTCCCTGCACATATTCGTGATTCCAGGGTAAATAGAGATTGAATAAATATGAGAATGATCCATTAATTCATTCTTTAATTATGGTTTGGGAGGATTAAAAATCAGGTTCTTCAATCTTATTATTTCATCACTACCATGGTAGAATTAAGAAACATTTCTATCCTTCTTTTTTAACTCAAAATATTCTTTCTATGACTCATTAATCATTACATTTATTGATGGTTGAACATTTATTTGAGGAAGATAAAAATTCTATCCATATATTAAAATTTCATAATCCATCATTTTTAAATCCATAAATATTGGATCTTTTTTTCCTCATTAAGGATAATCTAACAGGGTCCTTTCAAGTCAAATAATATTCCACCTTGTTCGCATTCCCAGAGAGATAATGTTTTTAGTAGTCATGATCATTAATTAACTCCAACAATTTTCATTGGTGCATATTCAGATCATTTTGTGATAAAATATACTTTAATAATTTATGGTCAGTAGAAATATAACACATTTCACCATTAAGATAATGCCTCCATATTTTTAATGCATTGATTAATGCAGTTAACTCCAAATCATGAGTTGGGTAATTTTTCACATGTATTTTCAACTGTCGTGAGGCATAAGATATCACCATATCATTTTTCATGAGAACACACCAAACCCATTCATTGATGCATCACTATAGATCACAAACCCTTATCCACAACATGCAAATGTGAGTAGAGGTGCACTAGATAATCGTTTTTTAGATCATTGTATATCTCTTCACATTACTCCATTCAAATAAACATAACTCTTTTCTGAGTCAACTTGGTGAATAGATTAGATAATCGTGAAAAATAATTCACAAAAAATCAATAATATTCTTCCAAACAATGAAATCATTGGATCTCAGTTACTGTTTTTTCGTCTCAACAATCCTTCAATAACATCCTTGTTTGCTGGATCCACATATATCCACTCTCATAAGATTATGTGACTTAAAAATGAATACTTTTAAAGAAAACATTCACAATTCTAAATTTGGAATAATTCTTATCCTTTCTCAGGGTCTTCAATACAATTCTCAATTGATCTTATTGTTCTTCCTTTCTCATTGAATAGATAATAATATTTTCTATAAAGGCTACCAATAACTGATCATGATAGTCTCTAAAGACTCCATTCATTAGATCCATGAAGATAACATGGGCATTAGTAAGACCAAAATGAATCAATATAAATTCACAGTGTCCTTACCTTGTGTGGAATTTCATCTTTGGTATATCCTCATTTTGACCCTTAATTGATGATATCCTGAATGAAGATCAATCTTGGAAAATTATTCAGCTCTGCATTGTTGGTCAAATAAGTCATAATTGCATGGGAAAGTATATTTATTCTAGATAGTGATAATCTTTAGTTCTTGATAATCAATGCTGAGTCTCATTGATCCATATTTCTTTTTATAAAATAGAAAAGGTGCTCCACAATGTGATGCATTTGGTCGTATGAACCCCTTATCAAGATTCTCTTATAGTTTCTTCTTTATTTCTTACAACTCAATTGGGGAAATTCTATAAGGTTACTTTGAAATAGGTATAGAACCTAGTATGAGTTCTATTGAAAACTCAACATCATATTTTGATGGAAGAGATACTAATTCCTCTGGAAATATATCATAAAACTCAAGTAAGAGGGGTGTATACTTTAACAAGAGTATCTCACCGACCAATTAAGATAAATTACATTCATTTATTGGAATCAAGACTCATAAGATGGATGAAATTTTAACTAGAAGTTTATGTTCATCCTTGCACCGATAGATGATTGTAGATTGATCTTAAATATGAAATGTGTCATCCCCCCCTTCGGAAATTGATATGATCTCCATATAAAGAAATCCATTCCATTCCATGAATCAAAAAAATTCCACTATTTGAAGGATCACAAGATTTTTAAAGAAGCACTTTCCCACAAACATTAATTTGAGAAAAAATTTAATGTTTTGATCAAAATTATGTGCCATCAAAAGTTGTCACATCTATCTCAACATGTAATTGTTTTGGTAATATGATAATTCCTGTAATTCCCCCACCCTAGTTACACAGAGTTGGTTCATTATTACATAACATTGGAATGATAACAAGAGATAATTTCTTGAAGTAATGATTAGTTTAATATCCTTAGAAGTATAAGATACAGAGATAAGTTTTACATCACATCATGAAATAAAACAATAAAAACACTATGTTCCCTTTGAACACACTCATATATCATAGCCTATCCCTGAAGGTAAATAATAAAATACATCTTCACATATTTGGAAAAATATAACTTAATAAAGTGGTGATCTTAGATTCTCTGTAAGGATAACAATATAGAAGAAACTATCCTAAATTAGCATAAACATTTATTGAAATGTATAAGACTAAAACACAAGCCTTTTAAACATAACTGTAAGCATAATATGGCATAGATAAATAAAATAATTCTATATACTTATTCACATGGATATTTAACTAGTATAATAATCACAGGTAATATCAATAGATAATTTCATAATGATGGAATGCATAATGTCAGACATCATAGCCACATAATCAAGGCCTCATTCCGAGACTACAAATAATATTTTTTCAATGCCAAGATTGAATACACTAGTTTATCTCATGAGACATACAGATGCATCGAGGAGCTATAGATGGCTCCAACCATCACTAACAAAGTACAATGAATTATCATATGAAATGGTTGAAACATTACATAAAAATTCTAATTAAAACTAGAATATGAAATGTTAGTACATTAACTATAAACTATAAATTGTATAAAAATAACACATCCATAGTCAACCATATCACAAAACCTTCCATACAATATGGAAGATTGAATCATAATAAAACAAATGAATACAAGTGTAAAATCCATTAAAGGATGTTTACATAGATTAAATCAAAACTATTTGAGACAATGTTCTTTTTCTATATCGAAATCATTTAAAAATCATGTTATTAAAAAAGAAATAATTTATATCGAAAATATTCTTATAATAATTTAGGGGATGATTTAGAGGTGTTATAATGGTAGAAAAGAGCTTCACCTACCATAAAATTTATAAAATTCTATCCATAATTTTTTATAAAAGGTTATAAAGTTCCATGATTCCCAAAACAATGTAAAAATTCATTTCAAAACATTCTATAAATATTCAATCAAATCGTATAAAAGACTTTAACCCATATTCTAATAAATTATAAAAATGTATTGAAATAATTTTTTATGAAACACAAATGTGGATTATAAAGATTTCCCAGTAGATAGTTTTGTATAAAAAACCCCAGATTGTAAAGAGATTGTAAAATTAACCCATACATTGTACATTTCCTTAGTCAATGGTAAATTAACCTCCTCTTTATTGGGTACATCCTTTTGATTTGATCAAAACAGATCCATAGGTTGGATTTATGATCTCTGTAATGCCTCTACAATTAAGTGAGTGTAGATGGGAGGATAATTATGTAGGGTTTGACCAAAAAAATTGCTTTGAAGGTGTGAAATTAGGACAAGTGGAACAGCACTTTTATAAGAGAGGTGAGGCTCACTTTAGGAAACATTTTAAATCTTATTTTATTATAAATTCATTTTCAATTTCTAAGGGATCCAAATATATTTATATTGAGCCTATGGTGGGTATGAGTCAATTAAAAATCATCTAATAGGTTTTAGACAGGTTTAGGTCACTATAATAATCATATATTTTAGAATTATATTTTAGTTAAATTGTTTAACTTTTACCATGTCTTCTTGTAATATTATAAATCGTAGATAATAAATATAATATAAAATGAAAAGGTAACCCCAAGTGGTTCATTAATGACATGTAAATAATTATATAACCTTTTTCCTGAACCATATATTATTAGGAATATTAAATCATTTATTAATATAGTATTTGTTTTAAAACCTAATTTATTTCAATTTGGACACAATTTAGTATTCGGTTTTTGTGAAAGTGATAAAAACAGGATTACATCGAAAAACATAAATTTAATCAATATTATCATGTCATATTAGCCTAAAAAATTTGTGTAATGCATCAAAAGTCTCAATTTACATTTATTTCGGTATTTTTACTATTAATTATTTTAATATTTCATTAATAATGTAATTAACACATCATAATTTTGTCATAAAAAATTTAATTATTTAATTTTCAAAAAATCAAAATAAATTACCATGATGTAGGAGATGTTTTTAGATTTATAATGAATATATATAGAAGAATTTATCTTATCTAAAACAGTATATTAAAAATGGTTTAGTAATTAATCATTATATTTTACACTTTTAACACTTCTTTATATAAAATAATAATAAATGTCCTAATCTGATCCAAGTTGATGAAAGAGGATCATATATTATTCATAAGGTATATTTTCTTCTAAAAAAACATATCCAATAGAATTTGGACATGGTTTATTCAAATTATAATATCATGCTTAACTTTAATTACCCTTTTTAAATTTAACCATTTTAAATAAAATTCAAAAGTTACTATTCACGATAAATTATTTTCATCCTACTGAACCACATTTTTCTTATTGATGTCAACAATTTCATTCATATTTTTGAAATTAAAATAATTAAAGTGGTAAAATTGGGTTTTATGAAAATATACAAATGTGCATAGATGGTTGGAAAATGATGTTAAAAAGTTAAATAATATTTTATACGTCTAATTTTATTTAAAATTGACTCCACTAAATTACATTGAACTTATATAGTTATTATATATCTATTTTGACTAAAAATAAATTTTAAAAAATAAATTATTGTTCAAATAAAAAATCAGTTTTAAACACTAACTTAGGGGTTTTCACTATTCATAAAAAATTGAATGTTTTTAGAAAAATACAAAAAATTCACCCTAAGCTAATTTTGATATTCCGAATCAAAAAATGAAGAACATTTTGAAAAAAATTGATAAAATTTGAAAACTATGTATTACTATTAATAACTATTTTTTAAACAGCTTGTTTGATTTGTCATGGTGTACTGGAACTCGAAGTTGCATACATCGTAAGCTATTGAATTATTCAAAGAGAATCATACCATAGAAGCTTGGGGTATTACATTATTCCATCCTTCAAATATTTTCATCCTCAAAATTTCTATAATTTTACTACATAAAAAGAGTCATCGGTTCTTCATCATAAGTTCCTCAGGTTCCCACATTGCCTCTTCCATTTTATGGTTTCTCAAAAGAACATTTACCAGAAAAGTCATTCGGTTTCTCAACACTGGTTCTCTAGTATCAATAATCCAGATAGGCTTATCACAATAAGACATGTCAGGATCCAGTTTTTTTCTTCATTGTTGATTACATGTGTTGGGTCATACTTGTATTTTCTTAACAGTAATACATGGAATACGTCATTAACTTTGGTGAGACATTGCAGAATTGAAAAACGGTAAGCTACAAATCTAATTTGTTCAAGAATTTTGAAGGATCTGATGTTCCTAAGACTTAATTTTCCCTTTATACAAAAATTTATAACTCCCTTACATAAAGATACCTTCATGAAAACATAATCACATACATGAAATTCAAAATCATTCCCTTGGTTATCGGCATAGCTCTTTTTCCAACTTTGAGTAACTTTGATGTGGGTTTGGATAATCTTCACCTTTTCCATTTTTTTCTAAACAATTTCTAGTCCTATGAGTTTTCCATCATCAACATCATCCCAACAAGTTGGTATAAGAAATCTCTTTCCAAATAACTCTTCATATGATGCCATCTAAATACTTAACGGAAGCTATTGGGATAAAAAAATTCACCAGAGGTAAATAATGATCCCACACACCTTGAAGGTCATGTGAGCAAGATCTCAACTTGTATTCTATGTTTGAAATAGTATATTCGGATTTTCCAACAGTTTGAGGGTGGTAGGAAGTTCTCAAATTAAGATCAGTATCTAGGGATATCTAAAGACTTTTCCTAAATCTTGATTTGAAACGGGGATCATGATATGAAACAATCAATAGGGGTATTCCATGAAATTTTACAACTTCATTAATATATAGTCTTTCTAAACCTTCATGTGATAAATCCTCTCTTATAGACAGAAACTGTTCTTACATAATATGACAATAATCAATGACCGATAATTCATCATTCCTTCTAGGAGTACTTAGTATCCCTATGGGAAATTCCATCTTAATATCATCCCATTTCCACTCAGATATTGGAAGAGGTTTCATGACTCCTTTAAAATGTTGTCTTCCATCTTTCACCTATTGACAAACCATATATCTTCACACATAATCAGCAATATCCCTCTCCATGTGGTCCTACCAAAATTTTTCCATTATATCTCTATGCATATTAGTTCAACTAGGGTGTATAGAGAAATTGGTAGGAAGTTCTCAAATTAAGATCAGTATCTAGGGATATCTAAAGACTTTTCCTAAATCTTGATTTGAAACGGGGATCATGATATGAAACAATCAATAGGGGTATTCCATGAAATTTTACAACTTCATTAATATATAGTCTTTCTAAACCTTCATGTGATAAATCCTCTCTTATAGACAGAAACTGTTCTTACATAATATGACAATAATCAATGACCGATAATTCATCATTCCTTCTAGGAGTACTTAGTATCCCTATGGGAAATTCCATCTTAATATCATCCCATTTCCACTCAGATATTGGAAGAGGTTTCATGACTCCTTTAAAATGTTGTCTTCCATCTTTCACCTATTGACAAACCATATATCTTCACACATAATCAGCAATATCCCTCTCCATGTGGTCCTACCAAAATTTTTCCATTATATCTCTATGCATATTAGTTCAACTAGGGTGTATAGAGAAATTGGTGCAATGATTATCATCCAACAATTCCCGTTTTAGATCAGGTATGTGAGTAAAAAAAATCACTTCCAGAATTTCAAAATTCCATCTTTATATACGAAGTTGATCAATCTCCCATCATTTATAGGTTTAATTTTCTTTTGAAACCCCCCATCATCAGTCTAAGAACTTTTTGTACTTTCTATTAAAGATGTATTGGAAACCATTTGAAAAAGTATTGATGTTTCACCTTCCATGATTATTCCAAAATCCTTATTTACTAGTTCCCTGAACATAAAGTCCCTTTTAACCCTCATCTGGTTTGGAAGTCTAGGATCATTTTTTCTCTGTGCATATTCCCCTTTATTTTCCATCCTCCAGTGGTAGTGTATAGTGAAATCATAATCCTTGAGTAGTTAAAGGCATAACCTTTGCCTCATGTTGCATTCTTTCAGTGAGAAAATATACATCAACTATTATGATCAGTATATATCTCAAATATTTCACCAGAGAGATAATTTCTCTATATCTTCATTGCAAATATTACTGTTGTTAACTCAAAATCATGGTTGGGATAGTTTTGTTCATGAAGATTTAGCTGTGATGATGAATATGCAATAACCCTATCAATTTTCTAAACGATAAAACCCATTCTTTTATTAGAAGAATCACTATAATAAACAAACACATCACACCTTGATGGTAGAGTCAAGATAAGATCATTGAGAAATATTATCACCAGTTATTCAAAACATTCTTCACCATCTTTTTTTCAAAAAAATTAACCCATTCATGAGTGAGCTTGGTTAATGGGTTACCCAATCGGGAATAATTCTGAATGAAACATTGATAATAACCTGTGAATACAATAAAATTGCATACCTCAGTTATACTCGTCGATGCAGGTCATTTTAGTAATGCTATTATCATAGAATGATCAATCTAGATTCCATCCATAAAGACAATATGGCCAAAAAAATCTCTTGAAGCTAGAATTCAAACTTTCTAAAATTCCCATATAATTATTTTCAACTATGAGTTTTCAGAATAGTGCGCAACTGATTTTTTTGAGCTTTATATGTTTTCGAATATACAAAGTTATCTTAAATAAATACCACAAAAGAGTCATCAAGATATTTCTTGAAAACACTATTCATTAGATCCATGTAATGTAGAATGCATTATTCAGTCTAAAACACATTATTGTATAATCGTATTGCCCATACCTGGTTTGAAATGTTGTCTTTAGAATGTAATATTTCTTCACACAAAACTGATGATATCTTTATCGAAAGTTAGTCATGGATAAATATTGTGCTGAGTGTAGTTTATTGAATAAATCATCAATGCATGGTAGGGGATACATGTTAATTATTTTTATAACATTGATCTCCCGATATTCAATTCGAAACCCCATAGATCCATATTTGTTCTTAACAAAAGTACAGGGGATTACCATGGAGAAACACTATGTAGAATAAATCCTTTATTAATCAAATTCTCTAGTTTTTTATTTAGATCCAATAATTCAACAGTTTCCATTCTATAAGGGGTCTTTGATATGGTCCTTGAACTAAGAATTAAGTCAATAGATAAATAAATTTCTCTTTCAAGAGGATTTCCATGTAAATCATATTGAAATACATCAAAATATTCTTGAACAATAGTTACATACTATATTTTTACATTCCCCTCTTCACCAACAGTTATTTTACTCCCTTCCTCACCAATAACTGAATTTAGTAGATCTACTTGGGGTGGATCTAGATGAGAAGAAAATGGTGGTGTTTATTCTCTAAATAAAATATATTCCTTATCATCATAAGAAATTGTAACCTCCTTCTTCTTATAATAATTTTTTGATTAATGGTGAGAAATCCAATCCATACCAAGGATTATATCAGATTCAATCATTAGTATAACAATAAGATTAGTCGATAAATCATGTTTATATGGTACAATAGTAACTTATTGACAAAATATTTTATAATGATTATTCCCTTAGGCGTTTCTACTGAAAATTTTGTTTTCAATAAAATTTGAAATATCTAATTTTCTTGTCAAACTAGAAATATCTGAAAGAATTTAATGATCAAGAATCAAATAATGCATTAGAAAAATTTTAGGAAACAATTAAAGTACATTCCATGAGGTCATTAGGAGCTTCAACCTCAGCAGTAGTGATCACATAATATTGGAATTTCTCCCTTGTCATTTTCTGATGTATGTTTTTTGCAACTTCAGACATTAGTTTTCTCAATGAACCCTTTCTCTAAAACTGTATCATTCCACTTTGACAGCCTCTTTCATCCCCTAGGAATTACGGGATTGGTGGAATTTTTCTCCACACTTGTAACACACTCGTATCCCCTTCAGGCACATACCAGAGTGTTGATTATCACATTTAATGTAGGGTAGAAATTCATGTTTTCCTTTCGCCCCCTTATATCCAGTTCCAGATTTTTCATCATATATCTTCTTCTATTTATTTTCATTAATGTCGTAATACCTAAATAATTCATTTTTTACTTGATAACACATGAGACTATGTCTTTGAATGATGAATTGAATTGTGAGATATATACTCGATGGAGAAATTGTTTTAACCCATCAAAGAATCGATCAATATTACATCTTTTGTTTCTTATATAATCTAATGCATTCCTTTCTAACCATGTAATGTTAGACTCATACTTTATAACATTCTCATCATTATTTTTCTCAGACTCAATAATTATCCTCCCATATCTGCTCGATGGTCACAAGGAATGTATTTTCATAAGAAAATATTTTTAAACTCTCTCCATTTCATACTTGATAATTCTTCTTCCACTATTTTGTTTTTAATTAATTAACACCATTTATTTTCATCTCATTTGAGGTGATAAAAATCCCTGAAATCTTTTTCCCTTTCCCTACTCCCTAAAGCATGAAATATTTTCTATAAAGAACTTATAAATTGGAATCTGCAAAGCATTTATAGTCACATTGAATGTTGATGGTGGTTATCTCATGATGTGGCCTAACATTGATCATCCACATTGTGTATCAGGGTTCTCTATACGGGTGAGGTTATTATTCATAACCTGCGTGAGTTGTACCAATATGGTAAGAAGCTGTTCGGCACCAGTTGCATCACCCACTCCACTGTAATTATCTTGAGTCGGAGGAAATACCTAAATAGATTACATGTGATGATATGGTTTCCATTCATTCTAAAAGGTTCCATTTCAAAATAATGGAATACACCACACTAGTTTACGAATCGCAAGGGACATTTCTAAACAAGAAAAATAACTAACATAAATAGAACAGTATATGAATATAATCCATAATTATTTTTCCTTTGAGTAATTATTTTCTCATAAATCCTTCATAATAGTTTCTAAATAAAATGTGAATTATCCTAAACATATCCCCAATAAGTTTCAATAGCATGAGGGCACCATGTCTTGTTGTAATATACCTGGATACCCTAGGTCAAGCCAAAAACTCTTTTAAAACATTTCACCCCTAGGTTCATTTGAGCTAGAGCCACCTCAACATGTTGGTATTTATAAATGGTTGTATATTCTTAGAAAACCACATAATATGTACACTTCCAAAAATTTTGGAAGTTCATCAATACAATTTCTCAAAGTATATCTTATGGTAATGTTCTCTAAACAGTGTTTTTCTAAACATAGTTCCAAGGAATGTACAAAACATCCTATAAAACCAAATTTAACCCCGGACCCTTGTTACTCATGGTTGGTTCATTATTACATAACATTGTCATGATCACGAGAGATATAGTCCTTTATGACCAATTATTTTAGTTTACATGGATGTACTAGATACATATTTAGGATTTTGATTACATCAAGAAATAAAAAAACATCGACATTGTGGTCCCTCTGAACACACTCTTATCCTATCCCTGCAGTTCAATAATAATATAAATTTTACATCATGGGAAATAGAAAACATAATAAAGTGGTGAGCTCAGATACACAGTAAGGATAACAATATAAAAGAAACTATAAAAAATAAGCATAAAAAATATATGTCAATGTAAAAGACAAAAAAAACTCTTTTAAACATAAACATCAGCATAATTTAGAAAATATAAATCAAATAATTGTATTTAATTATTAGCGAGGATATTATACTAGTATAATAACCACATGAAAAATTATTTTCTAATTTCATAATGATGGAATATATAATATCAGACATTATAACCACATATTCATGGCCTCGTGCCCAGACTACAAATAAGATTTTGTCGAGGCATTATGTCAAGAAACTAGTTTGTATCATGATACATATCAATTCATCTTGGAGATATTTCAGGCTCCACCCGTCATTTACTAATTCCAATGCATTCTTATATGAATAGTTTGAAACATAACATAATCATTCATATTAAAGAGTCTTAAGAAATGTTAATACTTTAACAATAAATCATGAATTGTATAAAAATAACACATCCATAGTCAAACATATCACAAAGACTTAAATAGCTTATGAAATATTGTAACATAATAAATCAACATCAAACAATTTTAAAATCCATCAAAAAATTTTGACATCAATTAAAAAAACACTAATTTAAAAAAATACCTCTTTTTATTTTTAGATCATTTAAAAGGAAGATAATTATATAAGAAATCATTTATTCTGAAAATATTATTATAAGATTGTGTGTGAAGATTAAAAGGTGTTTTAATGGAGGTAAATATATACACCCACCATATAATTTATGAAAACAATCATACCATAATTTTTAAAAAATTTCATAATGTACAATTTTTGGAAAAAAATAAAAATATTCCATTCAAAAACATTTTAAAAAAAATCAAACAAGGGTTTAAATGACTTTAACCCATATTCTAGAAAGTAGTAAAAATGTATTGTAATAAATTTCTAAGAAAAATAAATGTGTATGGACAAGAAGTACTAGTATATAGTTATGAATAAACAGCCTTTTATAATAAAGAGATTTTAAAATTAACCCTTACCTAGTACTTTTCCTTAGTCGAGGGTAGTTTAACATCATCTTCTCCAAGTTCTTTATTTTCATTTGATCAAAATGTCACCTTAAGTAAAATTTCTGATCAAATTATGGAATCCAAGATGAATTGAGGGATGTGTGGACGTTATTTGAGATGGGGTTGGCCGATCCAAATGGTGTTGGAGGTGTGAAATTCAGAGAAGGGGAAATACCCTTTTATAAGAGTGGTGAGGGTCACTTTTGGAAAAGATTGAAATATTATTTTATTACAAATTTTTTTTGGTTTCTAATGGATCCAAATGGATTTAATTTGAGGATTAGGTGAGTATTGGTCAAAATCCTCTCAAAAAATAGTTATTAGACAAGTTTATGTCACCATATTAACCTCATCTTTTATATTTGACTCATAGATAAACAGTTCAGCTTTGAAAATGTCTTCTTGTATTACTTTAATAAATGGTTAATAAACTTACTATAAAATGTTAAGATAACCCCAGGTGGTTCATTAATGACATATATATCAATATATAAGTGCTATGTACAATCGTTATATTTTTTGAAATATTTTATCATTTAATAATATAGTATTTTTTTAAAACACATTTATTTCAATTTTGACACTATTTAGTATTTGGAAATTGTGAAAGTCAAAGAAAAATTTATTACTATTAAAAGATACATTAAATAATTCCTAACATGTCATATTTACCAGTAAAATTAGTGTAATTCATTAAAAGTCTCAATTAACATTTATTTTAATATTTATAATATCAATTATTTTAATCTTTCATTAATAAGTTAATTAATTCATAATCATTGTGTCAAAAATAAATGAAGTTTTTTAATATCTAAAAATTAGAGATTACATACCATGTTTTAGGAAATATTTTTTTTCATTATAATTAATCTTGATAGTAAAATTTACCTTATGTAAAACCTAATATTAAAAATGGTTTTGTTATTAAACATTGAATTTTACACTTTTAACTCTTTTTTAAATAAAATAATAATAAATGTCTTAATCTAATACAAGAAGATAAAATAGGATCATATTTTATTCTTATGGTTGATTTTTGTTGAAAAACACTTATCCAATATAATTAAGATATGTGTTAGGAAAATTATAATATCAATTTTACCTTTAATTACCATATTTAATATTAACGATGGTAAATAAAATTCCAAAGTTACTATTAACCAAAAATTATTTTTATCCTATTTAACCAAATTTTAATTGCTTTTTTCAACCGTGTCTCTTAGATTTTTGAAATTCAAATAACAGATGTGGTAAAATTATGTTTTATGAAAATTAAATAATGTGCCGAGATGGTGGGTAAAAGACGTTAAAAAGGTCAATAAAATTTTATACATCTAATTTTGTTAGAAAATGACTCCAATGAATTAAATTTAACATATAATGATATTATGTATCTATTTTGACATAAAATAAATTTAAATTAAATATATAATTATTTAAAAAAAGTCATTTTAAACGATAACCTATTGTCTGTCACTATTCCTCATAATGTGAATGTTTTCAGAAAAATAAAAAAAATAAAACCTAAGATAATTTTGATATTCTGAATCAAAAAATGAATTCCATTTTTAAAAATAAAATATATGAAATTTCAAAAAGTGGGTATTACTATTCATAACTATTTTTTTAACGGTTAGTTTGATTGGTTGTGGTGTGTTGGAACTCGATGTTGCGTACAACCAAAGCTATTTAGTTATTCAATGAAAAGTATACCGTGGAATCTTGGGGTGATACATTTCCCATAAATAAATATTTAGAAATAATAGAGTTGGTGGATCCAAAAACAAATAAAACAATTTCTACATTAAAATGGATGGTAAGTGTACTTTTCACCACTTCATTATCGTACTCCACATCCCCGATAGTAATTTAATGTGACATTCCTTTTTCATTGTCCTTATCAGTTTCTTTACATTGATCATCATCAATAAACCTTGGATTAAAGAATTTATTAGCATAATCTCTTATTTCCTTGCACTTGTATCATAAATGTGTATGAGGTGATTTCAGTGTATCATTTCATTCATTCTAATCAGTAGACATCTTTCTCCCACCACATCGTCATTAAATTTCCCGATTACCATATTTATCACACTTAAAACATTTATATGTCCATTTAAGACAATTCCCTCCATGTTACATTCCAAACATCGAGCATAAGGGAAAACTCATCTTGTTTTCAGTGTGGTCTTTTGATTTTCCTTTCAATTTAATTTTCCTCATCGTATTATCCCATATGACTGATGGGTTACTCCAATTTCCTCATAACCTTGATAGCACATTGAAAAATTTCCTCATTGATATTGAAGTCCCTTTTGGCCAATTCCCTTCAGAGACTTTGTTTTAATCCCCTAAAAATTGATTGATCATACTCTCAGGTTGGATAATAATTCTAGAAGCATACCATAAAGTCTTCAAAATTTGTCTCCATAGGTACCAACAGATTTATAATACTTTTTATTAGGTTCAAGATACTCATTCTCTAATATTTTTTGATGAATAGAAGGTTTGTACTTATTGAAAAATAATTTCTTGAACTAGTCCCATTCAATAGACTAAATTTCACCTTTTTGCATTGTATTCTTGATAAGATTCCCAAATTTATCTTCTTCACCTACCAAAAGATATACTGTTAAGATGAATTTATCATTTTTATAACATTGTAGGACTGGAAATGAATTTTTAGTTGTACTGATACATAATTCAAACACTGATGGATCCTAAAACCTGCTTAATGAAGGTGGATTCTACCTCATGAAGGATTCAACTGAGTGTTGGTCCCTGATTTTCTCTGTTGGATGTTCAACATGATTCATATCATGATAAATATTTGTGATCATGGCTAAAAGATTTTGAATTCCATCTCCCATAACATTTGGTTGCTCATGGGGACAATCATTGCTTTGACCATCACATTCGGCATTAATGTGGTTCCTTTGGGTTCCATCCAATGACTAAAACCCAAAATCATAGTGTTAGTGACACTAAATATAATAGGAAAACCACATAATCAATAATGATATTTTAAATTAGTATACATTAGGTTTTATGAATGATTTTTCATTATAATTTATAAAACTGTAGGATTATATCCTATAATGAAGATATCCATAGTGTTCTTACTAAGGATTTCACATTCTAGTTTTAAAAGGTTAACTATACCTTTCCTGTGATACCCAATATAATGACCCATATATTACATAAATTTTTATTTTTTTATTATTGAAGTATATTTATTATCACATATAACAAAACAATGAAATTACCATATAGGTTGAGTGTATTTAGAAACTAGGAGACATAAACAACTTCTTCATAAAACATCTACATTGTCTCCAGTTTATTTCATCATAACCAGACATATTTTTAGTATATAATATCTAATGACCATCTTTCTAACCTGTGGAAAAGAGACATACAAAAGGATAAGCTCAAATTCTCAATAAGGGTAAAAAAAAAATCATTCATATCGTGTTCATAAGAACACCACTTTTGAAAATATTATCCTACAAAAGAGATCATAATACCATGTCAAGGGATAAATCATAGATGTGAAATGTAATCCCAATAATCATAACGTAAGATAGGAAAAATTGTGTCATACACACATGATCATTAAAAATAATTTAATATTATTCAAGGCTCATTCCCAAGACCATTATAGTGGAAAAAGTCTATTACTGAACTGAGTTCACTCCTCGTTCTAATTTTGTATCACTAAACCAGATTAACATTTCGTTCCAGCCATGTCTATATCATGATATATAAAACATTTAACAATCTATTGGAGGGAGATTTAGGTCTTACCCATCTCATATTGAAACCATTCTTATGTGTGCAACGGAAAAAAAATCATACATCATAGCACAACCCATATAATAAAATTATATTTATAAACATAATTCCATCATAACATAATCTACATAAGATAAAAGAACCTAATAAAAATAATTCCATCATAAAATAATTAAATAAAAAAATAATAGGGACATAAACATAACCATATATCATCTTATATGGACAATAATTTTGATAAAACACTTGAAGTTAGTTCTTTAAGAAAATATGCTTTATTCTTCACGAAAATTTTCTTTTCTCAATATGTTGTGAAATTTTAAAAGAAAAGATTCTAATTGAAAATAAACTTGAAAACTTGTAAAACAAACATCATGGAAATAATTCTATATGTAATCATAAAAATATGGTCATGTCATATATGTTAAAAAAATTCTCCTTGTACATTATTCAGAAAAGTAAAAAAGTAAATTGTATGGTAAACCAATGAATGATTCATTCCATACCATGTGGTAAAAGTAAAAAATGGTTTAAATGAAGTCAAACATAAATTAAATAATATTATAAATTTTATGAAAACTTGTTTAGAAAAATAGACATGGATGATAAATATAACCCTAGTAAATAATTATAAATAACTAATCTTGGATAAAAACGAGGTGGGAAAAGACAACCTTTACCATAGTTTAGATATGATTCCAATGTATCCAAACCTCCTGTATAATGATTTAAATAATGATACATATTTATTCCTAAATGATAATCATTTTTATGATAAAATTTATGATAATATTTTCATCCGTTTGTAAGTAACATTTAATTGTTACTCGTTATTTGGTTATTAATTACTTTATATTCTTAAGTATGTTTTGTCAGAAAATTTCTTGTTCCTCATTTTAGTTTATAGTTAAATAATTTACCACATGGTATTAGTATAGTATATATCATATTTATTCATTCAATTAATTTATATAATCATCGATTAATGAAGATCATGTTGAACGAATCAAACCGCTCTGTGGATACGGTAAGCCGTACGTTCGCACGAGCAATGATATCATTTCAAAACATATTGAATAGTTTTAAAGTGAATGATTTAATGTATTTAAGAATTAGTATAATGTTAAATTATTCATATATATGTATTATTTAAACCATTATACCCATCCATGAAAAGTGGTGGTGAAAAACAGATTACACCACAGCGTGGAGACGATAAGCCGTACGTATGTATGCACGATGATTTCATTTTTTCGTAGGATGAATAGTAGGTGAAATGGAGTTTTTTATTATTTATAATATAATATTATTATATGAGTGATAGTAAAGTTTTTATGTTTTAATGAAACAACTAATGAAGAATATGTAGAAGTTGAATGAAATTTTATTGAATAGGTATAAGAGATTACCTCTTCCTCGATGTGCCTCATTTGAATTTGCACATTGGGAACTATAGTTTGAATTTTGAGAAGACCAAAACGTCCATAATGTTACTAGGTAAGTATATAAGAGTAATGGTTATGGGTTGGACCTATTTTAAGTCTCAAAATGGAGTGAAGAGAAGAGGTAGTAGGGGCCCTTTTATAATTGAGGAGAGGGGCACTTTAAAAAACTCTACAAAAAATATTACATTATAATAAAATCAAACCCTACCTAAAAACCTCAAAACTATCCCTGATTCTAAGATGATATGATATAGGGTTATAATATCATCAACCAATATATTTTGGACATCTTATTTTTTCAATTTAAACCCTTTCGTTTTAATTTACCCTTAGTTATGCTATTAATGTTTTATTTTTGGCTAAAACATTCTAAATATTTATTGGTAATTTATATTTACATATGTGGTTTTAATTGACCGTAAAAGGATAACTTATTATATTTTTGAATTTATAATTATCTTGTTTTATGTTTTGAATATTTTTATTATTTCTAAATAATTTAATAAAATTTTATGTTTATAAAATATAAAGAGTGTCAATTTTGACACTATTTAGTTATTAGACTTTAAATAGAATTCAAAAAGAATATAAATTTGAACCAAAATATTATATAAACTCATATAAAGTAATATTCACCTAGAAAATTCATGGATAACGGTAATTAGTTTATATGATATTTCTTTTTACATTTTTAAAACAATTTATTCGATATTTCTATTACAAAAATAATTTCCACATCACTATTTTGTCATTAATAATGGAAATTATTTAATATTTAAAATTTAAAAATAAATTATTATTATTTGTGAAATTCTTATACACTTCCATGGACTATATATATTCGATTTTATCTTCTATTTATCAATATATTAAAATTAATACACTTATATAAAAAGATATTGTGACACTTTTCCAATATCATTAGTTTTTATTACATTTATGTCATTTTTATGAGTTTGTTTCAAAAAATTGATTCCATTTCATGAAATATATTATAATTGTCCATTTTAAACATCCTATATGATTTTTACAGGTGTTATCGTAATTTTATAATGTTATTTATACCATTAATTACCCGATTCATCATAAAACATGACAATAAAAACAATTAGCAAAGTTACTATTCAAAATGACAAAAAAAGTATCCAATTAAAAGAATTTGGACCTAAATATTCCAAATATAGAATATGTTTTACGAAATTCAAAACACACATGTTGTAGTGATTAATTTAAAATTAATCATGTAGTTGAGAAAATGAGTTTTACAAGTTAAAACATTGCAAAAGATTGAAATGTTTTTACTTATGAATTCAATGTAAAATTATTGATAATGAAATAAATTAAATTAAATAGTAAAAATGTATTATTTTTATACTTTAAAACCACTCTATATTATAATTTAACCATAGAAATTATCTCTATAAAAAATTTGTTTTCAATTAAAATTTAGCATATTTTTACTATTCATAAAAATATGAATGTTTTCAGAAAAATATAAAGCAGTTTATCAAAAGTAAAATTTTATACCCCTATTCAGAATAACATGTTTATGTTGTAATATAATAATCATTAATGTGTGGAATTATTTATTTAAAATAGTTTCTCCATTCAAAGGTGTAAAATTAACCTTTTTTAACAAAAATGCATCAAATAAGTTTTTCTTCATAACCTATGACTAAAATATCCATTTAATGAATATCAAAAATATTTTATTAAGTATAAAACACACATATATATTATTAATTTCACTACTAAAGGCAATTCACTCTAAAATTAAAATATCTAAATGATTTATATTTTTCATAATGCGTTTTTTTAAGTTAGCTATAATTATTTTCACTAAAAAATAGCTAGGCTATAGTGGTGATTTTATATTAAGGGCATATCACAGTTTTTTTGTAAACTCATTACTACGTGAAAATAATTCTAACAAAGAATAAAATTATTAAAATATTTTATAAAATCATATGGGCATTACAGTGAGTGACACTTTTGGAACTAAAATATCAATTTTAAATTATTAACAGATGCATTGAGTCATACTGGTATTATCTTATATTGGATTAAGGTGAGGATGATTCCTACAAATCAAAAATGAATCATTTATCTTTTTAATAAAGTATCAAAACAATATGAATGTGATATCTTGGTTATCAGTTTTTTAGTGTTAAATTTTTAGTGAATTTAATGTCAATTTTAAATAAAAAGTCATACTTGGATTTATACTGGTCACACCATGCATCATATTGATGTGAGGATGATACCTATACTTCAAAAATGACAAATGTATCATTATACTAAAGAATAATAACAATTATAATTTGATTACTTGGTTTTAAGAGTGTCACATATCTTTTTACTAGAATGTTATTTTATATTGGAAACACGCACTTTGAGTCATACTCACCACATCATGTGTTGGTTTGATGTGAGATTATTTCCTATATGACAAAATTAATTATTAATTATTTTCATAAATTACAAATAAAATCTAGGAATTTTTTTAATTTTTATTTAGTGAAACTTTTTGAAAAATAAAATTCAATTTTAAACTGATAACAGACACTTAGAGTCATACTGGATACATTTTTATCAAATTGATGTACATGAAAATCATAAAATTATCAAATTTTGTATTGATCCTTTTCGTAATGTATCAAAACAATCCAAATTTCTTTTAAGATTTTATTTGAATATATGTTGACTTTTTTAGTAAAATAAATATAAATATTAAATAAATAGATGCACATGGATTTATATCAGTCACACCGTGAGTCAGATTGAGGTTCATCTGATTTTTACACATCTCTAATGAGTTATGGATCATTTAAATAATGTATTAAAACAATATCAATCTATTTTCCTGGTTTTGAGTACATCACATGTCTATTTTCGTAAAATTTCTTTTTCAACTAGAAACAACCACTTTATGTCATACCAGTTACATCGTGTGATGTTATGACATTAAAGTGATTCATTCAAATCAAAAAACGACTCATGAATATATTTTTTTTATAAATTATTATGAAACTTCAAGAAAATTTTTTCTGCTTTCCACGGGTGACACTTTTTGAAATAAAATATTAAATTTAAGCTGATAATAGGCACTTTGATTCATATCGGGCACATCATGAATCAGATTAATATGGGTTTGATTCCTAAACACAAAAATGTTTTATATATTTTTTTCCTATAGTAAAAAACAATATGTAGGTGTTTTTATGGTTTTGAGTATTTTGTTTTTTTACAGAAATTTATATCGATTTTAAATTAAAATATGTACATTGAGTCATATTAATCACAATGTGTCTTAGACTAAGGTTCAGATAATTCCATCACGTACCAATTGATATATATATCAATTTCAAAGAGAATAAAAAAAATACACACTAACAATGATACCACACTTACCATTCCCATTCTTTTTTGAACTGCCAACAAAACCTATTGAGTTGATGTTCATATCCGAAAATCCTTTTTTGTTGTGGAAAACTAGAATAGTATAGGAATCTTTTATTTCTGTTATACTACGAGGTGTCACCAAAAACTCAAGGGAGGCAGAATATACTTTTTGGTTATTGTTATCTTTTATGATCTATGATTTTTCAAAAGAACACTGAAGTTAATGATAACCGAGATGGGGTTTCCCCATCCCTTGATTTTGTGGTGACATATCTTGGTATAAAGAGAACATGACCTTCCTATAATCTTCTAGTATTATACAAAAATAAAGTTTTTTTGGATAAGAACCTTAACTCAACATATAGTATTAGATGTTTTAAAAATTAAGGAAATAGAAATTTTTGTATAATTATGATAAATGAACATTTTATCCCTTTTGTTGATTGTTATAGATAACTGAAAGAAACATTATACATCCTACAAGATCTGTGAAAAAATATAAATTGTCATTAAATTAAAATGATAAGAAAATTAACAAAAAATATGTAGAAAAATTAGAGATAAAATTATATAAATAAGTAAAATAAATTCACCTTTTTAGGATGGGTGTATATATTTTTCAATAATTTCCTTATTTTAATCAACTTAGTTATAGCCTCAAAGTCTAATCTCTCACAAGAATGGGAATCTTTGGAAACATTATCCCAACTCAAACAAAATAATCAACTTGTATAAGAAAAAAATTATTATTTGGGTAGGACTAAAAATAGAAAAATTAATCATAAATATAAAAGAACACATAAATTATATAGATAGTGATTTTATAATGGAAACACCAATATTTCTTCTATGATTGAGATGAGGTAACATCATTTATCTTCTTGAAATGGTAGTGGAGGGAACATGAAGTAAAGCTATAAATTCCAATACCACATGGGTGAAAAGGTATTGAGGGAGATGAATTTTGTATAAGTTTTGGTGTATAAAGGCATGAAATATGGAAAAAATATTCTAAAATAAAAGATCTCATTATGGGAAAATTAATAGTTAATCAAAGCTTAATTATATTATTTTATGTAAAATAGAAAAAATTATATTTTAACAATACATTTACACCTTCCAATAGGGATTCATTTATTATAATATATTATTCCATGAGATTGGTAATATCATCATGTGAAGAAGGCAATGTCTACATGAGTAGTAAAATATTTAATTTAGATTAAGTTAATGTAGTGTAGGACATAAAATATTGTGAGTAAAAAAATAGTATATTAAATTTTAATTTTACCTTCTCATTAAACACTCATTCTATTTTAAGGATTTTAGGATTTAGATCCGCTATCAATAATACAAATCTATCTTCTGTGTTCACCTCTAATTTACATGATATTGTTTAAATTTGAACTAATATTAATTGATAGTGACTATATAATTAAATGGTCCTCCTTTATTGAATTTTCATCAAACCTAACAGTTTTTTATTCTCTAGTATGACAATCAACTGAATCTCATTTACTGAATTTGAGACATAAAATACTTACCCTGGTTGTTATTCCATTATAAAGAGATCTTCATTTATCCCCTTTCAAATTAAAATTCACCTTTAAGAACCCCATTTAATTATATTTAACTATACTCTTATTGTCAACCCATCAAATGGCATCTTCTAAGACTAATATTAATGTCATCAAGGTATAAATTTATGATGTACTAAGACATTGTCTTATAGGAATATTTCATCTAAACTGAGTGCATGCATTCTTCAAAAAATGGTACACAATAATTCTTATCATTCTATTGCATAATAAATTTCCATAAAGAGAAAAGTCATTTATCTTCCCATACAATATATCCCAAAATGTGATTTATTAACTTCTATAACCATCATACAATATAACACCTGAATCCCACATCAATTTAAGATATTTGATAAATAGATCCCAATAGACATCAATATCATTACCTGGTTACATTAGACTAGATAGAAGCAGAGAAAACATAATGTATTTGTACTTCATCAAAAATCATTTTGGAATGTTATAATTTACAACCATGGTGTGGAATTTACTTTGAGTAATACTTTTTACACCAAAATGATTTATTCCATCTAAAGAAACGTAAAATGATTGTTTTCGTCTTATTTCCAATTTCAAGATACTCATATTCAATTTTATTCTACTATGGAGAATCTACTAGATGACGTTGGTTCCAATCATTAATTATTGTATTTTAAACTCATTTTAATTTTCACATGGTTTATTGGCATCCATATAGTCATATAAACCACGAAATATAAGAAATTACCATATATATTTTGAATGACTTGATTCATTTTTCTTTTATCAATCCATTTAACACTTAGTAAATTTTATTTTTGATTCATAGACCTTTCCAAAAAATATAAAATCATTTGGTAGATCATGTACTTTTTGAGATCGTTATCATTGAATGTATCATTCATTAAGAATTATATGTTTGACATGGATGTTAATTTTCTTCTAGTAGAATATAATTCAATGAGATCATGTATTTCTGTAATGCTAGTGTCACTCTATTCGCTTCCAGATTTAAAATTATATAAAGTTAATATAGATGAAAATGTTGTGTTTTTAGTATAACATATTTGTAATGGTCTCTTAAAACAACTATTTATCTTATCAAACAACATTAGACAATCACAAAGGTCATCTTAATTTTATATTTTCATTTCTTCCATGTGATATCAATCATTATTTACACCTATATTCATATCAAATGATCAATAAATTGTTGTATCATCCTTATCAGTGTGAATTTTCAGTTTTCCCCATGTTTAGTCCAAAATTTATAGTTTTTATCAATTCTGTTATAAATAAAATTCTCTTCCAAATCTTCCAGTCTAATATTTCTTGAATTGAAATAATATAAACATAGAAAATGGATTTGAAAAGGTTCGCTTGTGTTCTCAATGAAAAACGATATAAACACTTCAACGAAATCTTCATACTCATTTGTAAAATGACTAGTGTGCATCCAATATCAATTCATAATATCCTATTTGGTTCATAAAATATTTATTTTGTACAATAAATAAATAAATACATGTAATATATTTATTATCAATGGTGAATGTTAAACTTAATTCTATAAAATGGAACCCATGTTTTATTGTTTCAAATAATTTGAGTATTCTTTGATGGAAATGGGTAATTGATTTTAATAAATGATTTACACCACTATTGTATTTGTTATTATTTGAATTCATCCTAAGGATAAATTTATAGAAAAAAATTAACCGCTTCAACTTCATCTCCTAAATATTTATTGTTCTGTTTTTTTTCTTGAGACCCATCTCTTGTGGACATCCACACATGTTGCCTGAACTACTCTGAGAAGCAGTCATACCATACCAAGTATTGCTGATCATTTGGGATAACTAGTTCTCTAAGATGTTTAAGAATCATAGAAGATGTGGGGTATGAGTATCAAAAAACAAAATTGAATAATAATTATTTGGGATTTGAATAGGATGGGAATGAAACCAAAACATTATTATCATAAATAATGGGATTCCGTAAATTTTTTCTATTTTTCTATTCCTAAATGAAATAAAAATTAAACCATAACAATTATATATGTTTTTTAAGGAAAATATTAATAATTCTTATAGAATAATGCACATAAGAGGTAATGTCATTTTGGAATATGGATTTGTATAATTATTTTTAGAATAAATTTTATAAATAAAATTAAAATAAATTTGATCCTCATAGACTTATATCTTCTTTTTCAACTAATTATGATATAATGGTTGTAAATAAAGAAGACTATTAAGTTGAATCTAAAAGTATTGCAAGACCTTAAAAATAGAAACATCTTTATCATGAATTCATGTATTTCGAATCCTTCATTTTTCTTATTGATAGATATCAACAAAAAAATATTCTGAAAAAAATATCTTATAGTGTAATCCATAGTAAATGATATTAATTTATATAAAAAAGAATTCAGTTCAAAATATGATGTGTTCTATAAAGAATAATTTAATGATGAAATAGACTCTATTAGGAGGATTAATACTTGTATCTATAATTTATTTAAAAATATACAATTCATAGTGGGTTTAAAGGTGTATTTAGAAGAATATATCACTCTAATGATAATATTATCATTTTTAAATCTATATTAGTAACCAAAGGTTTAAAAAAATGGATTGGATTGGTTATTTTTAAACTTATACTCATTCCATTCAAATTACAAAAATAATTATTTTGTTTTCCTTAAATTTTGTAAATCAGTTGTCTGTTAATTAAAAGAATATTAAAACAATATTTTTAAATTGAAAATTTAAATAAATAAATTTTCATGGAATAATATGAATGTATTCAATATAAAATATTATTAAAAATTATGTAAATTATTTATATATACTTATTGTCTTAATGAAATAACTAAAATCATGAGAATATTGATTATACTATTTTATCTAATTGTTTTTACAATATAATGTAGATAGGTGTATTTTATTAATGTTCTTAATATAATAATAAGTTATTATGTTTATCTATTCTTATGATATATGAATTTTAAAAAAAAATGTATATTATTAATTTGGTAAAGATATATTTATTCTCAATGATTGAAATGAATTAAATTAGTATATTTGATAATATACTAATTATTAACATAAGAATATATAGTGAGGTTTATAATTTATGTGACTGTAATTATAATTTGAATTTTTTTAATACAATTGATCATAGTGTTTTCAAATATTAAAATAATTCATTTGACTGTAGTGTTAATCTTTTTATTAAAACAAACATAACTATATTAGAACATGAATATTATAGGGAAATTTGATAATTAATTAGTGATATAATATAATAAACACCATATAAATTTTATGGATTGTAAAATTATTTGATATTCAATTAATTCTATTTTGGATAATTGGAAATATATAATTTGTATAATTTTGCACTTAAAGATGGATAAAAAATTCAAGTTTACATTATAGTGATGACATGACTACATTAAGTATGCACTATTGCATGTTGAAATACAGTCACTGAATATTATAAATCACATTTTGGATAAGTATTTACTCTTGGATATTGAGTCATTTATGGGGTGGGAAATAAATAGGAATTTCACATTTGACATTGGAGTTGTAATTTTATACATTAACAACATATAGAATAGAAAAAAAAGAATCATAAACTTATTAACGCAATTTATGTTAGATAATATTTCAATGAATATTATTTCCATTAATTATGGTAGTAAAGAAATAGTGTCAAAATATTATAGTTTCATGTTTAATTTTAAGTCTAAATATTTTATGCTTATTGAAATTGTGATCATGCACTAGTTGAATAATCATCGCCTGACATTTCACCAAGCTACCCAAGGATTCTCATGAAATGTAAATAGAGGTGACCAATACCACATAACACATATCGATACAATAAAATTAATTATTAAAATTCTTTTAAAAAAACTCACTCACAACTTTGAAAATCCATTAATGAACATCTCCTACCACATTAACAAAAGAAACATAATGATATTCATGATCCATGATAAATCATATTCAAATAAAAAAATTCACTTATTAATCAACATGGGGATTAAATTTAAAGTTGTATATAATATAAAATACTAATATAATTGAGATAATATATCAAGAATAGATTATATAGTCTGAACATATGATAAAATACATCAAATTTTACATTTAAAGCCCCTTCCAAACCATTTAATGTATTGAATCGAAATAGTACATTCATGTTCTTTGCTATCATAAAAATAATCTTGAAAAATATCATAACATCGTCTAATTAAAATAATTCCTTGATCAAAACATTATGTAAAGTCATTATAATTAAAAATAAATCATTACATGAAATAAATTTCGATTAATTCAAAAAAATAACCCATGGGTGGAATTTTTACAAACACATTGTGTGCGTTATTTCCATGGAAGAATGTTCAAAACATTTAAAATTAAGAACCAAATCCTTTAATGTTAATGAAAACTTAAGAAAACACTTATAATTACATAACACCATCATGGATAATTATAATAGAATATAATTCATTAAAAATATGGATTTAGAAGGTTCATGTATTCATGGTTCCACATTTAATGAAAAGTGAATGGAGCCACAAACTATAATGTATGAAACTGATGTGTGAAAGTATTAATAAACTACGTAGAAAAATAAAAATCATTTAAAGGGTCAATAGAATCCCAAAATCCTAGAAACATCATATTAGAAATATCTTCTAGAAGGTAATGTTTTGATAGAGGATAATCACAGGTGATAATTAACCAAAAAATTAAAAAAATATCATCAAATAAGTAAAATGAGCGAGGAGGAGGTAAAAATTTACCATAACATAGATTTATGTTTTAATTTATCATAGAGAAATATATATATCACATGAAAAAACATGGATTAGTTCTAGCATTAGATTATATTATCTTTGATTTTTTCGAGCCTTGGATTCGTTCGAGACATTATTCGAGCATGGATTCATCATAGAAGACTTCCAGAGGAACGTGGATTCATCAGATATCTTGAGAAATCACAAAGAATTAAATCAAATTTTGGGCTATTAAATAGATCAGGGAAATATTTACCAAAAATAATGTTTTAGAACTGATGAAGATGATTTTTATCAAAAAGTATTTTTACTGATAAATATCCCTATTTATCGGACCACTGATTCATCACTAACATACTTAATTGCACAAAGGTATAGCCTCACACAGTGGCAGGGATTATGTTTGGATGTTTTTTGTTGATAAAAGAATTATTTCATAGGTCGTCATTAGGTGACCCTGATCCAGGATTCTAAGAGGAATTAAGTCATAGATAAATGACTATGGGTGCTTTGACGGTTGGCTATTTCAACTGGATTATGTCCAGTAATCCATTGACAATCCTTGGCATTGTGGGTATCATATCCTGGAAACTGTCTAGTAATGTTGACTGGAGATCCTGGTGGATGTGTTGGTCTAATATAATGTGACTATTAGAATCTGGATAGGTAGTATTATAGACCCACTGGGGTTTTGTTCCTCCCTAGCGATGAACTCTCATCGGAGTAACGATGATGACAATTTTGACCTGTGCGTGATGTTGGGATATAGATAGGATGCAGGATGCATCCAGGTTGTCTGAGGTTCAAGGTGTTATTTGGAAATGGGGTTCCAGTAGTTGATAGATCAGTGTTAGTAGAGGGAAGTATTGAATAAGAGGATGATTAAAGATATCCTGCAATGGGGGAGACATTGGGTTACGAGAGATGACTTCGGGATATGAGATAGTAGCCAGATGATAGGATAAATGATTTTTACTAGAATACAGGACGGTTGACCGTATGTGTATAATCGAGGTGGACTGATTACATGCTGGATGAGATATCTTTAGGTGGGATCAAACTAATAAATTAGTGATGAGGCGATGAAGATGCGTGGAGATCAAGGCCTTAGGGGTTATCTAGGTTGGTATGGGTAGTAACTTGTAGATGTGATATTGGATTATGTATAGTCATTTTTTTGGGATTTATAGTCATGGGAATATGGGGTTCTTATTCCCCTTTCTTTATTGTGGTTTGGGTTATTGCTTATTTAATTTTTTTGTTTCTTGTGTGTCACATTATGTTTTTTTTGGCTCAAATAACACATTTCTGGTTTGCTTGTATCTCTACAGGTTTTTATTAATACATTTTTAAGACCCAACAAGCTTATATATGAACATTCCTAGTATAAATACTTTTTTAGAAGATAATATTTATTTATTTATTTTTAATTTTATATATATATATATTTATGAATATATTTAGTATATATTTATAAAAATATACATTTAAACATATTTAAAAATTTAATTTTAACTCTATTTATGATTATATAAGAATAAATGCATGAAAGTTCAAAATGAGTAAAATTGAATAATTAAAAATAATTACACTTAAAATTTATTAAAAAATGAATATTTTTTATTAATAAATTATAAATTATTAAAAATAATATGGATATATATTTAAACAAAGATGAATACATAATGGTATTTTTAAAACATTTTAATTAATATATATAAATATATAATGGAAAATGATTAAATTCCCAAAAATATAAGAAATAAAAAATATATGAAAAATGAATTAATACCTAACTATAATAAAATAAAAAATAAAAAATTAAAATTTACCAAATTAAAGAAATAATATATTAAATTTATCAAGTTATAATGAAATTATAAAATGAAAACTAAAATATAAATATATTACAAAAATATTAGGTGTATTTTTTCCATATAATATTTCATTAATTGCTTAAATATTTCTTTCTGTTTGTGTTGGATATAAAAATAAATTAATTACATATATGTATATGAAAACAATGTAACTCACATTTGATATATGTTAAATTGAAATTCCATTTGATAATAAATTATGTCCATTACTCGATGCATTTAGTAAGTATTTTTATTCTTCTTAATTTTAAATTATAATCCTTTCATCACTAAGTATTTGAATTATTTAATGCATAAAATAAATATTTTATATTATAAAAATAATATTTTATTATATATTGTAAACACTCATATATATCTATAATTAATATATACTATTTATTAATAAATATAATTTAAATTTATGTTTATTAAATTTATTTATTTTTATCAATAAATTTTTAATTTGTAAAATGGTAGTCATTTTTTGAAATTTATAAATTTTTTATTTTTATTTGTTTAATTATTTCATTTTATTTTTTACCTTTATAAACCATTAAAATAATGTATTGATAAATGGTGTTGTTTAATAGTTCTAAAAATTTAGCACTGAAAAATGGAAACCTTTATTAGTTATATGGAAATGCAGTAATAAAGATAACCCTTTATTAGCGCTAATAAAAGCACAAATAAAGGGTACCTTTTATCAGTGCTAATAAAAGTTACTTTTTATCAACACCTTTTTTAGGGCTGATAAAATCAATCATTATTAAAGACATTTATTATAGTAGTGATACCTTACCCTAAATGCAACTTTTAGTTGTGATACTTTTTTCCCAGTTTAGTTGATCAAAAAAATCATCCATGTGTGGTAAAGGATACCAATTCTAAACAATCACCATGTTCAACATCTAATAGTTCATGAAAAAACGATGTGAACAATCTACCTTCTTGGAAGAGTTTAGTAGTTCTACCCAAGGTAAAACACTATGGGACAAAAAAAAATTCAACATCATATCATCCAATTGAATCTTTAGCTCTTTCATCAAAACTAGAGCCATGTGATAGGAGGGTATCAAGATTAGCTACGTACCTAGCACCAGAATAATCATAAATTCAACTAACCACTTGATGGGATGACCAGGGAAGTCATCTCGGTGGACATTGGGAAGATCTCCGAGATTTAAGGAAGGATCACCAGTATAGAGAAAAACATTGGGATCAACTACAACATCATATAACAAACGACTGAGCTCGGGGTGGAATAGTCACACATGACCAAACCTCGAACACCACTCTCCAAAAAACACCAAATATCTATTATAAGTATTATGGAATAAGAAACATTGATGATAATAATAAACACTAACATGATGGATAACAAGGAAACCCATTGTGATGATAATTTCATAAATATAAAATCAAGAAGAATGATATACCTAAAAAACTCCACGAAAGCTATCGATTTGAATAAGGACACAAAACCCCCTTATCCTTCTTCTTCACACTAGGTCCCACTAACTATATAAAAAAAGACAGGAGATCCCTTGTAATTTGTATAATATGTATATATAAATTAAATAAATGAGTGGGAGGAACCAATATCAAATAATGAAGTCATTACCAAATACGCAATAATGATGGAACCTCTCGTAGTTGCTGAACCCGGATCAACCTTCATTGGAAACTCATCCATTATTTGATGTTTCCTAACACCTGAAGGCAATGGATGGATCCATATATAATTTTATGAATATTAATATGTTGTAGTGACCTTTTTCACCCAATGATACTGGAATATAATGATGCCCAGACATATCATATATTCATATTTGTAAATTTCTATAGTGTCCAAAACAATTGATTATCTTGACAGGTGTGTTAGAATAATGTTAGGTGCAACTAACCATGATAAATTGAGAGAAACTCTCAGGAACACTATTGGTTGCAACTGATGGTCTATAATATTCCCAGTGCAATGAACCACCTCCACTACCCCTATGATGATCATGACACTTCCTCTACTTCCCATAAACACCACTAAATATAATAATGGGTTAAAGAAATGAGGAGAAGAAGATATTTCCTTTCTTAGTGTATAAATATCTTCCATTATTTTTCTATCTATTCCCTCTATATAGGTATAAAACTACATCATGTAAAACAATGATATGATTTACAGTCTCAATCCCTACTGTTAATTCAGATCTGTTTGCTAATCATTCTTCAATAAATCTAGAGAAAAATAAATGATCTCTGTGAATCGATTAATGTATTTTGTCACTGATCACTATTTTTACTACAAATAGAGGATCACCAATGAATTTTCCATCATCATGTATTCTGGAAATAGTTTCCATAATAATATGGTCGTGAATACCTTCTATCCTAGATCAATGTGTCTATATTCCAATTTAATGGAATCCCACCATCACTGGTTGGGACCCACAAGTCTGAATGTCGTACACATCACCTAGTTTTTCTAATTGTATCTATGAATTTAATGCATTGATCAGTCATGTCTTATTAGTCCTCTACCTATTGGGGATCATTTTTTCCATTAATGTATGGAAGTTTCTCGCATGATAACTCTGGAGTTCAATCCCATTATCTTCAAGGTATTGGTTTTACCTCATTCACAATATTTTGGTATTGTGGTATAATGTTTTCCAAGAAATGAGCTAATAAAATGATAGTATCAATTGTATTTTAATCAACAGGCATATTCCCTTGAGGATCATTAGTTGAACCTCCTATGGAACTTGTAGAAGACATCTCAGAGGCATGTCATTGCACATAGAAAATAAAATCAAAGATCGTAAATAAAGTATTATTATTTCACACTCAAAAAAATATAAAACAAATATTAATATCATGAACTCAACATAAGAGACAGACATCCCAACATACAATGGTAACTTGAGTCTGACGATAGTGTGATCTCTCTAGGTTCTCAATACAACCTATCTCTCCAAATCCAATAACATTATATCGAGCTTACCAAATGTCACAATACAAGGATTATTAAAGAATAACTACCCTTTGTAATAATATTTCATGAACAAACAAAGTTTTTACTTAAACTTGACACCTGACATAATCTACCACATACCCAAAGGGTGTTCCCATTCCCCATGGGCTGGTGACTAGCACTCAGAATAAAACAATAATCATAGAGAGAAATTTCCCTCTAACTAAAGTAGAAACAATTTCATATATATTTAAATTATAGGGAAACAGTGGAATAGAAAGTATGAAAATATATTCAATGTCACAAAAAGAAGAATGTGGAAATGATACATCTGAAGCAATCATAAGATGCCAAATTAAAGTCTAACTGCAAAGGAAACTAAAACCAAAATTGTAAACCCCATTTTATAGAATGGGAAAATTCCTCCATCCCACCACCAACTACCCAAAATCATATAATAGAAGCCTCACTACCTCATTGTATTTTCTTCCATTTACCTACATCAAAATACATTAGCTAGTCAGTAAACCATCTGAGGACTATAAAAGGTGAGAGATAAAAATAATGAGTATTATGGAACCTAGTTGATCCATAAAAATTATCTATATAGAAACCATGACATTCAAAAAATTAGAGAAAATAGGGCTTGATAATTAGTTAATCATTTTTTTATAAAACCATCAAAAAACATTCACCTTTTCTAGAGTTATAAATATTCTTTGTAAAATTGTTTCAAATCATATCACATTTATCAATTTAGTTTTAATCACATATCAAAAATCAAATTAAATAAAAAACAGTCCAAAACAAATCTAATTTAAATCATGCCAATGATAAATATAGGTCAGGATAGCTAAAACACTCATACTCAAAATTATACAATTATGTGTATCAAGTATCAAGACATATGCAGTGAATATAGAGAATAATTGAACACCCCAAAATTTGAACTCCCCAACAGTGTCTTACAAGTCCATTGAAAAATATTCAGACAAAGAAGAAGAACACCCCATTATTGAACTCCATAACGGTATCAAAATATGTTCTGTATTATTGTACCATTACCTAAGAACCCACGTGCTCCCATGTGGTATATTTTCCAAATCAAATCATTATAACATTCATTTAAACAAAAATATTATAATGAAATTTCAAAATTCATTGAAAAAAAATTATTTTAACAAAATTGTATAAACCCACATTTTCTCAATAACCCATTTCCACACACAAATATCAATCATGACAATTAATTAATAATTTTTATTTAAAACTATAGAAATATATTTCATCCAACGTAGGATTTAGATAGAACAACCTACTTAAAACTATGGCCACACACCAAAAGTGATGAGATCCAAAACCATCATGAATGAACAAGAAACAACAAATAAAGTTCCTATCAAATATTCACACACATTATAATCATATTAAATAAAATTTGAGGTTAGGATTGGTCACACATTCCTCAAAAGTCCCACGAAACACACCAAAACCAACATGAGTGTTTACCACTGGGAGAAGATCAAAACTTGTATTTTGAAAGGGTCATGAAAAAGTTATTATAAGGTCGATGAATCCATCAATGTAGCTCTGCAATGCATAAATGACCAATGGAAAGGATGATGTATAAATTCCTCTAACCAAGGATAAGTGATTTAACCCCCACAGTGGTCATTTTCTAAACGGAGTGATCCAAATAGAGAAAATATTTCCAAAATCACCATTGGGATCCCTAGGGTTTGATAGATAAACATTTACATTATATTAGAAAATTATCAAATGTGCAATGTGGTAAAAAATGGTCTAGAAGAATACATGATGTAAACCCCTTTCAGGTTGTGAATTTCACAATTTAAAAAATATGGTGAAAATTGTATTCTGTTATGTTGAATTAAACATTGATCTACCTTCACTATTTTTACTCTTTCATGACTTCTTATTTTCAATTAATTCACATAGTGTAACTAGTTCATTATGTGAATGTTTCCAGCGGGAACTGGGGTGCCTAGGATATTTAGAGAAATATAAAAAACACCCATATCAACCAAACTAACTAAATAATTTCTTTTTATCCTTTGATACATTTATTCATAGACACTATTATTTTATACACTCATAAATCCCAAACCATTGGGTAATTTTCCCCAAAATCTTATTCCAGCATTGAATGGTATAAAAGTCACCCAAACGAAATGGCGGAACTAAAAGTGAGACTAGAAGTGCTTTAATAGAGGTAATGGGATTTGAAAACATACCTTGGTCTACATCCACTCAAAAGAAATATATTTATGCAACTTATGTTTCAATAAAATAATTACTCTACTCAATAAAATTAGATAGTCAGAAAAAATGAATTCACATATCAGTTAATATATTCAATTTCAATTTTGATTGTGGTCTTTACCAAAGATTACAATTTACAATCGTGCATTATAGTTCATTTGGGGGGGTTTTAATTATAATGTATTGTATTATTTGTAGTTACAAACCTATATATTTTCTCTAATATATAAGTAAATTTAAATTTTAAAATAAGGATTTAATGGAACCCAAAAGGTATCAAGAGTGCATGAGTAAGTCGTTAATTTCAAGCATAGGTTGAGTTTTAGTTTTTTCCACCATTTCTATACATGATCATGTAGGGAATACACTCTATGTGGAGACATTGGAACTGGAATGAGAAACACCTGAAGATGAATATTTCGTATAACACATAGTATTTTTTGAACAGGTGATGGTCTCCCCTCAAATTGTTTACTCAAGATAGAAACTAATCTAGTATTTTCCAATAATGAATTTTTAGTGTCTTATTAGACATTGGAATTTCTTCCTGCATTGATAGAAATTAACATTGTAATGTCAATGATTATATTAATGATAGTTTATAAATCATGAGAAAGAATAAAGGTAACAATTTAATAGAATTGATTTGATCAACCTTTTCCCCAATAGTTGTATCCCTCGCTATTATGATTTCAACAACATCACCATCTTCGTCATCATGATTGAAATAATAACCTTTATCATTATCATATTCATTATCATATTAATTATAATTATCTTCTCTATTGAGGGAACCATATTCCATTTGTATATGTATTCATGCTGAGTAAAATTGTTTTCTATTAAGTCTATTAACCACAACATTGAACTCCTTGATATAGGCATCAACTTCATTTGGATGGTTCTCATATGTAATTTTTGGGACATAGTTATCTATCCAAGAATTTTTACTGTGATTTACACCATTTTCAAAGCATCCAAGATTTCTATCAAGTACTAAAACATCCTCTAGTGATCATACATGTCCCATGCCATCGAGAACTAAGCATCATTGGGGTTCATGGATAGAGAAATTGTTTCCCATAAAAATTTTCATAATTCAAATTGTCTTATATTATTTCAAGGTATCAGGTCAATTAGGTATATCCTTTTTTAGGCCACTTACATAGTCTCCTAGTCATCGACTTCAATTACTCTTGTTTGTCATCAGATATTGGTGAACACTATGTTGGGAAACCTATTCGTTGAGCATTCCATTAGTGTACCAAATAACACAGGTTTCATACATATCCATGTTATTATATAGATCTCTATAGTCGTTAGATTACTCAATGGATGCCTCTTTATATAGAAAAGTGGCCTTCAGGTCTAAGACCTCTCATATAAGCATCAACATGAATTTTTAAGTGACCATAAGAATTAATTCAATCATAAAACAGTATGGTGGATCACGGAATCTGTTCTATACAGAAAAAATAAACACCAAAATCTATAAGGAAAATTTTTATCCTTGATAGAATATCCCTTAATTAAAACTACTTGAAATACATCACATATCTTAAATGGAAAAGATAAATTTTCTTGCATTAAAGTGGGTTTTTATGGTTGTGCTAGTTTTTACATTGTTTTTCATAATGAAAAATAGGATGTTATGGTTTAAAATATTTCATACAAATCCTTATATTTGTGCATGCTATAAAACATTATATATTCATTTTTAACATGCATTAAACCCGAGAACAACTATCATTATTTTCAATAATAAACTAATAATCCCCCAAGTTAGTTTTAATCCAACACCATATCACATAAATGTTTCTAATATTATGGAATGGGGAATTCCCTTGGTTTACATGCTTACATTTTTTGTGAGAATTATCCAATATTGGTATATCCATGTTAATCAACCAATATATTTGTAGTTGTGCAACAATAAATGACTTTATAGTTCTTACTCAATTCTACAATTCACGCACCTAACGTAGTACCTTCTAAAGAATATCAAAAGGAATGTAAACAATATAACTAATAGATTTTGTTCTTTTTTTAGTTCTTATCATAAATCTATATATTATCCATATACTAGTGTTTTCCAAAATGTTCCTAGGGATAAATGTGGTTTGGGTGTCTAGAAGTTCCATTATATCCTTGTCCTCAGAACACCACCATTTGACTTGATGAAAATCCTAACCAATGAAATAAATTGAATATCAAAATGATTATGCTGGACATTCACCTCAATTTCACTAGATAATGATAATATATTACTATATATTGGGAAATTATTATCTATTTAATTACATGTGGAAGCAGGAGGAAAGAACTCATCATAAATCTCCCCAATGATTAGATCCCTAATTGATTATTTCAATATCATAAATTCTAATTCCATCCTATCTATTAATTGTTTAGAAGTGTTGGGATTTAATATCTACCTATTCATTATGTTTATTATGATTGTTAATTTATTATTTAAATTCAGAATGAAATATGGATTATTTCTTATATTCTCACCACCTAATAATTCCTCTAAAATTGGAAAATTCATTGATAGTCATAGTCAGGTCACCCCGCATTCCATCCTAAAGTCACACCACGGGTGAAGGTCCCATCTCGAGTTCCAACCCTATTAATGGTCATTAAATGACCTCTGGACTATAGATGAGTATATATGTATTAGTTGATATATAATATGATTTACCTCTACCAAAGTTAGGCATTTATTCAAGGACATACCTCTCCATTTCACTAGCCTCTATCATGATGTTCCCATTATAGACACTATCAGTAGAGCTAGTTCATGATGGTGGTTTTCATAGTTCATCATCTAGTGATCACTTATCCAATTTCATGGGATGGATTAATTTAAAAATTACAAAAATCCATAAGAAGTGAAACATTTGATACCATGTAATTAATCATATTTTTTATATTAATAGCACTTGAAATAAATTCCTGAATTAATTCATTGGGGATATCTACATTCAAAACTTTTTTTCATTTCTAGAAACATTGTAATAAAACAATGAATATCCTCTTCTAGGTCTATTTATATGATTTAACAGAGAAAAAATAGATTATATGTAAATTTATATTGGTCAGAGTATGAAATTCAAGAGGAGGTGAATTGAGTTCCTATAAAAATTTCTCTTATTATGTTTATTAAAAATATTCCCCAAATTAAAAATAAAATTGGCCAGTTAACCAAGGAATAAACATTATAATAGATTTACTATTTACATATTTTATCAAAATATTGATTAATTAGACGTTATAAAAATATGAGATATTAAAACATTTTTTTAAACTACTCTTATAAGAAAAAAATAGTTATAACAACTACCCATGACTAACTATCAAAGTAAAATTTAGTTTTATAATATAAAATTTAAAATATGGAAGGGATATATTTAATGACACAGTGGGAATAAAAGTTATTTAATCTCAAGAGAGGACTTAATCCACTCCACATGGTGATCACCTACCGCCAAAAAATATATAATAAGATTTGATTCTCACCCAATATTACGGTTAACAATATAATACCTATTGTTCAGATCACAAGACCTCTAAAACTGTTCTTCATGAGAAAACTAATAGTCAGTTCACACATGACCACTTCTGTAGTTATATGTGGGTGAAACATCCATCCAACCTTAAATTTTTATTAAAATTTTAAACCGGACAGTGCCTAATACAAAAACATGTTTAAGGAGGCCTAAAATAATGAAGTCCCAAAGCATCTCCCCTAACAAAATTACCACATGCATGTGGAAGAGATCCTAATGGTAATCCCATAGGCCAAAACATCTACCACCTTATTCCCCTCGTGCCAAGTGTGACTAAGAATTACCTAAGAGTTCAGAAGGAACTTGAAACTACAAAAAAGGTTGGAAATGGTCCATAGAATGAGGAGTGTCCCTCACAACGACCCGTGAAGGATAGCTGAGACAGTCTCCACTGACTCAATCACAAGATTATGTTATTGACATAGCTCAATGCCTTTCAACTTGCATATGCCTCTTCCATAAGAGAGTTGACCATTCAAAAATCATCACTAAAATCCAGTAACACCGACCCTTGATAGTAACGTACCACTCCCCCTCCTCTCATAAAACCAGAGATGCATGACCCATCCACAATGAGTTTCAAACCACTGCTCAGAGGTTTCCACTACACCCAACATACCTGGTTATTCACACCTTATATAAATGGCCTACAGGAGTTACCTTCCAAGAAAATTATTAGTCGTGGAATGGCCTCCCCACCCTTAACAAGTGAGGTCAAATCGGTCCCAGTACAGTGGTTCTGAAAAATCAAATACAGCCTCGAACCGCCCGTGCCCCCATGCTGCCTCTAGTTGTGAGCGCTACAAAGATTCCAACACCCCGCACTAAAAACAATCGCCTCTGGCTACAACAAGATGTAAAATATATGATCGTGAGGATATATCGTACCCTCTAGTTCAGTGATGGAGATAATGTGGGTTTTTAATACAGATACACACACTGTGCAAATAGTAGGAAAACAATACACAACAGAGAAAATTGTAACGAGATAGAGTTTAAAATTCTATATGTTTTGTGAAACGTTATAGTGGACTATTTGGATGAAGAAAATGAAATGTTCTGGTCATCTTCTAAAAACAGTGTGTCATGAGTTGAGTGTTCTGCTTTTAAGTGCAGTGATATGTTTCTCATATTATTTGAGTTGCTACAAGGATTTTTTTCAAGATGGTTCACACCTTGTATTTCATTGTTTCCATCTAGAAATAATTCAGAGTTATTCTTTAATTGTATTCCTTCTTTTATATTTTATCTTATTTTTCTCATGCCTTCAAAAACTATACTTATTATTCACAAAGAGTTCCATGCATTGTTTTTATTTTCGGTGATTTTATATAGATCCAAAAAGGTGCACGATATCCACACCTCATACTTCATACTATATTTTGATAGGACTATAGAAGATCATTAATTATATGAGTTCTATGAAATGATACAAATATGAACATTAGAAAATAATTTTATATTTAATTATTACAGATAGAAAAATAGTTATATATGAAACAATGTCACAGTTGAGATGAGACAATCACTATGCCACAGTCACGATAAGGCAATCACGGTGAGACAGTCATGGTGAGATAATAATGGTGAAACTGTCCCGGTGAGATAGTCACTGTGAGACATTCATGGTCATATAGTCGTGGTGATATAGTCATGGTGATACAATTAGAGTTAGATGGTCACAGTGCCATACTTTTGGTGAGATCTGGAACCTATAGTGAAGTTACAGTGTCTGGTCCATTATTAATTCTAGAACTGGTAGAACAGTTACAGTTTCATGGAAATGGTGTCTCAAGTAATATTTCTATTTCTTTTTCAAAATTATGAAAGGAATTTTGTTATGGTGTCTTGGAAATGCTAGCATTGAAATGGACTAAGGTTCTTTACAAAATTGTAGAACCGGTAGAAAATGTACGTTGTCACATACATTGTGAAAATATGTAAGCTCTCTTAAGATTAAATCTTCACAAAATTGATGATGAATAAACACAATCATACTAAAATATAGTAGAATAATAATAAACATAGTTAACAATATTAAAATCAAATTTGTGATATTTTGAATCATGATCTTGTGACAATTTAAAAACACACATTATAAGTGTGTAAAACATGATTTGTGAGAAATAAAACATGAGGAGTCCAATAATATACCCCTTTTCGATAATAAAAAATCATAGAATTCAAATGAAAAATATTTTATAAGTAATCAAATATATTACATATCATATTAATATATTAAAGAATATATGTAATAAAGAGAATAAAGGGCAGTTATTTTCCCTTATTTTCCCCTTTATGAATTCTTCCACTTAAAATTCTAGATTTGATTTCTCCTCTTTAAATGACATATTATTATTTATCCCCCTTTTTGGATTAAAAAAAAGTAATAGAGAGAATTAGATAAAGAAAAGACTAAACTAAAATATCAATTGGAGAAACAACAGCATGCCACTTTATCTTTATGAATAGAATAACATCTATTATAATTATGGAAGGAAAAAATATATATCCCTATCAAAATCAGCATTCACATATTGGTAGGGGAATCATAAATGATTTTAATTTTTCAGAGACATAATATAGATAATCAATTGGTGAAAAAGTGAATGTTGTAGATGTAGTGGTTTGGGAAGTTTATGGGTGTCCTTAAATGATAGAACGATAAATAGTAGGTCTAATAGAAGAATGAGGATATGTTTTCTCAGTAAAGATTGGTCTGATTTAGTGAAGAGCCAGAGAGATAAAAATGGTCACTAGTGATAAAAGTTGTACAAGAATAAGGATAGTTATCAGAAGGTATAAAGGTCCTTAATGGAGCTGTTATAGGAGCCAAAATTACAGTAATTTGAACTTGAAGATAAGGTTTCAAGAGGTTTATAATGTCTGTGATGATCGCAACACCATTCCTCATGGAATTTCCAAATAAATCCTTGTTTTCCGGAAACATTTACAGAGTGGGTGTGATGTCCTTGATCTTCTCCACATGATCCTTGAAGGGTCGAGTGACTAGACGTATCATTAAATTCTATATAATATACATTTGTATACTATTCAACTAATTCTTACAATATGTTTTATTAATGTAGTAGTATAATTTATTAGAGATTTATTCTTGATCATAAGTAGAAATAATTAAACAACCCCTTACCAAATCAAGTATGTGGTCTCTATTGTTTATGAAAACGGAGAACATTTCCTTATCAACACCACTCAAGACTGACTGAATTTATTATCATAAAACCAATCTGATCGAGTCACTATCCATAGGATGGCATGGCTATCTAGGAGAAGTGGGAACTAAAACAGCTGATGTGAGTGTCTTCAGATGATATGAAGCTGTTTTTAAACAAACACTATATTCATAAGTTAGATTATTGAGTCTAGAGACTAGATAATGCATCTCATTGGATATCTTGGTGTTGTTCATAACAACCTTTTCATACAAAGTAATCACATTTAGTTGAATCAGATATACAACCTTTGGAGGATTCTTATCAACATCAACCTCACTAAGATGAGCCATATGATCTTTACCAATTTACAAGGATTTATGCATTTATTTAACAGTAGTATGTATAGTTTTTACCTCATAACTCAACTGTATGTTTTAACGTGATGTTCAAAAATTTCATGAAGCATATTTGGTTTGATCTACCACATAATCTTCTCTAACCGCACTGTAGTGTCCCTGTCACTAATATTTGTCAAAGGTGATGGTTGAGAATATATAAGGTTCCCAAATATAAACAACATGTTTTCTCCAAAAACATCATAATCACTATGACATACAAAATCAAGAAGATTCTTGACTAGGTTCAAAATTTTGAATTGAATCATGTTTAGATTCATAGAAAGGGTTACTTCTTTGGTATATATTGGTTTTAACTAAAACATAGTTTAATGGTCTATTAATTTTATGGAGGCCTCTTGGATATCATTCACATAAAAATATCTCGGAAACCTATACCAGGGTGTTCACATAACATTGGAAAAAAGGATTTGGAAGTTAAACACCTTCTATGCTGGGGTGCTGGTCCCCCTCAACTGGTTCATCTCTTCAAGGACTATGAGACTCAATCTCTATACCCATTTTCATACTTTCATCTATGTCAGACACACTCAAATCTCCAGATAGATGAAAAGCATGTTCCATCATTTCTATAGTAGATAAGATTACTTCAGTTTCAACATGGTCTTTATATTGTTCAAAAGTAGTAGGCTCTTCCTCAATAGAGATGCTTCCCCAATAAGAGGCCCTTCCTCTATATCAAGCTCTTCATCTAGAGCTGGATCTTTCTCTACACCAACAATTCCATTAATAGTAGATTTTTCCTTTTACCCTTCATCATCTTCACCTTTAGAGAGAGGTGATATATCAAGTGATACTCCTGAAAACCCTTCACCAAAATCATCATTTATTTCATCATCTGAATCATCTATAATCTTGTCAACTTATAATCTAGTATCAAGAACATATTTAAGCATTGATGGATTTTCAACAGGATTAAAATTCTCATTCAACCTATCATTATCTTCATCCCATGATCTCTTCCATGGATTCCAACTTATTCTCATTATCTTAAAAGTAGCCTTAGAGATACAGAAGTCATATTCATCAATCACTTCATCATTATGTCCAACCACAACTATGTTTAGAATAATATACGAAACAATCCCTGATTAGAAAAGGGTGGTTTACTTTTATGTAGTTTAGAGGATATAATAAATATATTGTATAATATAATTACACAAATTGATGTTATTTCCATTCAAAAGAATATGAATAAAAAATAAATCATATTACATGATATGGGAAAGATCCCATTTCCTTGGGAAAATGAGATATTGAATTAACTTGAACAACAACCCTAACTCGCCATCAATCTCAGTAGAAATAGGCCTTCTTTTTTCTTCTTATTTCAAGTCTAACTTCCCAAGAGTCTTATTTGCTAAACACCTCAATTAAATGAGGTGGACCTCTCTTGTAGTCCTTAAAAATCTATTCATGAGGTATTCCTGGGTATTCATCTAATAACCTCAAATAAAAAGTGCATCTTTATTCAATTACCCACCTCCTTACCACAAAATAATCATTTTAGTTGATGGTAAACTAGATATACTGATAAATCTAAAAAAAACAATAATTGAATAAATTGGTCTTTTGTCATGGGTAATACAGTATAACTAACCCTATTCTTTTATAACTCTTATAACAAGAGACACACTAGACAAGAGCTATTTGCACAGATTTCATTTTCAGGCGTGAATTTTCATTCCTCAAGACCTGGGTTCCGTGGACTCTCAGTCATTAGAATAGGTGACTTTTTTTGTTTCTTCTTAGAATTCTGCATCTCAAGGGTCGATGAAGATAAATGAATCCTCCATGGAATTCATCTTGGGATTTATAAGTACGAAAAGGATGGGGAATGGTCTGAGAGAGACATAGGGTTTTGGTTTTGAAATATGTGTTCATGAGATAAGTGAAGAATATGTATTTATCATTTGAGTAGTTAAATCCTCACCAAAACAATAATGATGAAAAATGAAATAGAACACGTGATATAAAAATTAATATTTAAAAATGAATTTTTAATAACAAAGTGTGACCAATACAAGAATTCATGGTGACATTATTACATTGTGACTCCAAATGGTTCAATCGTAATGAATGAGATAACAAACATAGGATAACATGTCACGAGCAAGTAGGCTAAGACAACAATCTTGAGATATTAATCATGTGAAAATATACAAAGAAAGTAATCCCGAGAGAGTAATCCTAGGATATTAATCTGATTCAATAATTCTAATATAGTAAAATTGTTCATTATTGGTTAATCATTCCTAATTCTTGTATGATGTAATTCATCCTTTCAGAATATATTGTCATAACAAAAATATCAGCAAGATGATTTTCAGTGCCAATGAATTCTAAATTTATATCACCTACACGATAATGATATCTCAAAAATTGATGTCTTACATCAATATGATTATTTCTAGAATGTTAAATTCTTAACAACACTTGTATTATCAAAATTTAGAGAGACATTCCTGAATTGATATCCATAGTCTAGTAAACTGTGTTTCATCTAAAAAATCTGATAACAACATCCACCAGTAGTTATGTATTCAAATATTGCAGTATATAATGTGATAGAATTTTATTTTTACTACACCATGAATGAAATTACTTTCCCAAAAAGTTACATTATATGGAGGTGCATTTTCTATCTGACTTTCAACTACCAAAATCAGCATCAAAATATCTGACTAATTCAAATGATTTTCATCTAGGATAAAACATTATTATGTTGGTAGTATGTTTGAGGTGTTTGAAAATAATATTAAGAGAGAAAAGATGTTACTCTTTAGGATTTGACTGAAAAAGATCGTACATACACACACTAAATATAATACCTAGCCTAATAGAAGTTATGTAAATTAAACATCGAATAAATCCTCTATAAGTGGAATGATCAATAGATTCGCCATTCTCATTAAGATCTAACTTACATGTGGTACTCATTAGAGTATCAATACTTTCATTATTATCAAAAACAAAACATTTTAGAATATTTTAGAATATTTTATTTGATTTAAAATTATACCTTCTTTATTTTGAATGATTTGAAATCCAAAAACTATATTTAGTTCACCCATGAAACTCAATAAAAATTTATTTTTCATCATCTTTGAAAAATCAATATATAATAATTTTTTATGTTCCAAATATAATATCATCTTCATAGACTTGATCCACTAAAAAACCTTTGAAAACTATTTTCATTAAGTGAGTAGGATCAACTATACCTTTTGTAAAAGCTTATGAAATAAGAAAACTACTACGACTATCATACCTAGCTCTTGGAGATTGATTTAAAACATATAAATCTTTTGATAATTTGAAAACATTATTTGGTAAATGGGGGTTTATAAAACCAGTAAGCTGTTCAACAAAAACTTCCTCACCTATAAAGCAATTTAGGAATGGACTCTTAACAACTATTTGATAATGTTTTAAATTTAAAAGTGTTGTATATGAAAGCAATATTCTAATGGCCTCAAGCCTAGAAAACGGTGAAAATGTTTTCTTATAGTCAATAAATTATTTTTGGATATAACCATGAAACAAAAATCGGGATTTACTTCTTACTATGGTACTAGATTCATCTACATTATTTCTAATCACTTATTTAGTGATTATGTTCAACATGAATTTTGGATTATCTACAAGATTATAGAATTTTTTTCTTTCAAACTGATTTAATTTTTCTTGCATATCCATCACCCAAATTTCATTAATGATTGCCTCATCGTTGTTATTTTTCTCAATTAGTGACATGGAAGCATGATGTTCAACTTGATATCATAGAAAATCTCTAGTCTCCATACCATTATCTAAATATAATAAAATGGAGTCTAAAAGATGGTTATTACGGGTAATAATAGATCTATAAAAAGAAGGGAAAGTCACTTCAGGTTCATCAATAGGTTTGTGTTACTCATGGATCGAATCTGGAGAATTTATAGTACTAGATGTTTTAAAGGATTCCATTGTAGTATGTTCAGATGATTTAGCATTTATGTACATATTTGACATGTCAACCTCAAGATTATATAGATAGGATTTTGGATCATGTGGACATGTTTCATCAAATTTGACATGTTCAGATTCTACCACACATTCAGTTCTCATTTTGAATACTCTATATTCTATACTATAAATTGAGTAACCGAGGAAAATCCCTTCATCACTTTGGGATGAAATTTTTTCAACACTATCCTTAGTATTGAGAATATAAAATTTGCAACAAAAAACATTGAAGTAGTTAACATTGGGGTTTCTATTGTTCAACAACATTACGTAGTTCCTTTAGGTATAGTTCTAATCAAGTATCTATTGATTATATGGCATTTTGTGTTAACAGTTTCATTACATAATCAGATAGGTAGGTCATAGTCATTAATCATTGCTCTAGGTATTTATTTTAAGACTCTATTTCTTCTTTCTACAACACCATCTGTTGAGGTGTACTATGGGAAGAGAAGTCATGTAAATAGCCATTTTGTGATAAAAATGTTTCAAACTTTTGGTTAATAAACACTTGGACAAGGTCACATCATAGGCCATTAAGTCTAAGACCACTATGATTTTATATAGTCCTTGAATACATGGTTAAATGATACAATGAATCAATTTTGTGACCTAAGAAGATGGTCTACGTATATCAAGAGTAGTCATAAACAAGAACATAGTTGCAGTTCTTCCCATTAAGACTTAAAACTATAGATGGTCTAAATAAATCCATGTAAACCAAATCGAGAGGTTGAGAAGATAAAACTTTTTCCATTGGATTGAAAGCAATTTTTTGTTGTTTACCCTTTTAAAAATGATTACAGAATTTGTCATTTAGAAACACCTGTTTGGGTAGATACTTGACTAAGACTTTTCTTGTATGATATATAAGGTAGTGTATATTGCAGTGTACTAGTATTTTCTGCCAAACCCAAACTCTTTTTGAAATAAACTTAATCATGAAGAATTTTGACAAATTAGAGATTATTAGTTAATAGAATAAAAAATTTCATTTTTAAAAGTATAAAATACTAATAATTTTTTGGAATTGAAAACATTGCAAGCATCATTATAAAAATTAACATGAAAAACATTATCACATTAATGTGAAAAAATGATGAAATTATTTTTTATTCCATCAAAAAATAGTACTCTAGAAATTAGAAATGATTTAGAGTTACCAATCTAGTTAATTCCAATGATTTTACATTTAGAATTTTCATCATAGGTCACATGTCTACTAAATATATTTATTAGTTTATTGAAGCATGAGTAATCTCATTTCATGTGTCTTGAACATCCAATATCCATGTAGAATAATCTTTTAGATGATATATTCAAACTAATTTCTTATATATGGATCAAACAAAAGAATACTTTAGTACCCACATTTTCTTGGGTCCAGAAAAATTAGTAATAACTAATTTGGGAACCCATACATGCTTCCTCGGTTTCGTAAAAGAAAATTCTAACAAATTATATAATTAATCACTATTTGGTGTTTACAAACTGGAAGCAATAAAATACTTCACTGTGCCAAAACTTGTAGAATATTTATTAGTTTTATGAACAAAAATATATTTTCCTGATTTTTTAGCTATGTTTCTTTTTTTAGGTTGATATAATATATATGTATTATACCAAAGTGGTAATTTTTTATCAAGAACTTTTGTGCTAGAATTATTTCCATGGGTAAAATTTTCTACGCCTTTTTTAAAAATTTTCAAATGTTATTTTTTGTTCAATGTTTTATATATGAAAATGAAAATTATTTTCCTTTTAAATAGTAAGATCAGATTTAACAGTGGAAGTGAAATCATGCTATTTTGTTGAAGCGTTGAATTTATATTTTAATAAATTATAGGTTTCCTTAAGCATTCTAAAATACTCAAATATTTCATTATTAGTCATATTTTCTGAGCCACTTTCATTTCCAGAATAATAATAATTTTGTAAATGAGATTAAAGGGATACCTCTGATGTGATCTTTATGAAACACTTATTTAATATTTTATACTTTTCCACTTGTGAAGATTCAAAGTCACATGAGCTAACCTTAATATAATTTCATGTTGTCTTCATTACCATTTTCTACATTCTATCATTGTCCTCATATCTATTTATATATTCTATCTTGGGTAAATCCGCCTTTATATGTCCCATTCTCTTACATTCATAACATATTAATTCACTGGAAGTATCACTTTTCTTCCAAAAAAATTTCTAGTTTCTCATTTTGTCATATTTACCATTGAAGTCGGGCATCCAAAATAATTTCATCCTTCTAAAAAACATATTATGTCTTCTTAATAATTGATTTATTTAGTCATAACTATATGAAAGTGAATCATCATTACTTGTTCTATCAGAATGAGTCGGTATCCTCTCATTTTATTTATTTTTGGCAGCAGTGGTTTTGAGAGCCACTGAATTTCTCTTTGGTTCAACCTCTTATTCTTTGTTTCTATTTATCTCTTCCTCATACAATATCAGTTTACCTGTCATCTCCTTTACTAGAAATTTACTAATTTCACATTATTATCTAATTAATACAGAAGTCTCTCTCCATCTATCTAGTAAAAATCATATTATTCTCAGGATTTACACCTTGGCAGTAACATCCCTTCTAAGAGATATCATTATATTGACAATTTCATTAAAACTGAGATACTTGTCAGAAAATTTCATAATAGGTTTCATTTTATTGTTATAATATTAAATAGTATCTGTGTTAAGTCACATTTCTTTAGCAGAAGAGGTTCCATCATGTGAAACAGATAAAGTGTCTTAAATTTCATAAGATGTTTTACAGGCGAAAATTCTATTAAACTCTTTATCTCATAAATTAAAATATAGGGAATTAATGTATTTGAAATTATTGTTATAATAATACTTAGTTGGGTCATCCCAAGTATTTATATTATTATTATGAATCATACATTCATCTATAATTAATAACAAATATCAAAAGGCATAATTTCTAGGTGCATTTCCATTTATATTTCCCTTGTGTGTAATTAGTTCCATTATATAACGGTGTTCTGTTTGTAGTAGCACATTCAAATATATTATCCATGATAAGGAAGAAGGTTTTAAATGAAAAAGAAATGTATAACTAAAAAAATATTGATCTTTAAAATAGAACTAAAATCACATTTTAAAATTTTTTTAAAATGGATTTTAAAATTTTGGAAGCAGCACCATGAAAACAGCCTTTGATACCAATTTTTGGTCGGAGTAAGACACTCAAGAGGGTTTGAATATACATCAAATAAAAAATTATGTTAAAATTTTTATTTAAAATATTTCCCTAATTAAAAATAAAACTGTTCAGTTAATCAAGGAAGAATAATTTTAATAGATCAACTATTCAAATAGTTTCTCAGAAGATTGATTAATTATATGTTATAGCAATATGATATATAAATCAAAATTTTTGAAACTAATATAATATGGGGAAAAAGTTATAACTACTATCCAATAAATACTATCAAATTAAAATTTAGTTTTCAGAAATATGTGTTAAAATTGAGAAAACCTAAATTTGAAAAAACAACATATAGAACAAGTGGTTTAGTCTCAAGCTGAGACCTAATCCACTTCACTAGGTGATCACCTGCCACAAATATATATATATATATATATATATGTATATATATATATATATATTTGATCAACACCCTAGATCTGGGTTAAAAACATTACACATGACTATCCTGGTCAGAAGAACTCTTCCACTATTTTACGTGAGATATGTAACAATAAAGTCACAGAAGACCACTTCTACAGTTATATGTTGGTGAAACAATGTGGATAAAGATATTTGAGTGAGGATAACTTATATATTAAATTTTAATAAAAGAGAGTGTGTGTTTTAATACAGATATACACACTACTTGAAATATAATAAAAACAGTACAAAACACAGAAAAGATAATGAGAAAGGATTATAAATGCTTTGAGAATTGTTCTATGAATCTCTTGACTTATAGGATGTAGAAGACGTGATTTTTAGTCCTCTTGTAAAAACAGAGTATCATGGGTCTCGTGTTATGGTTTCCAGTTCGATGAGATGTGTACTAAAACTTATTTTTTTTCATAGAGTGGCGGTGATGAGGATGTTTGAGGTTATGATCTATAGCAGTTCGGTCACCAAAAATAGAAATTTTATTTTATGTTATATAGTGTATTTGTTTTCTTCTTGTTTTTTGTTACATTTAATCCAATGGTCGTATCTATTTTTCAGCTCATGAAACACCCCATATTTTATCATCATGATGTCTTTTTTTATAGCCAAAATGGAGCAAAATCACCACACCTCGTACCTCATAGTGTATGCTGACTGGAATCCAAAATAGAATTTATTATAACATTTTAATTAATTGACACAACTATGACTATAACCCCCCATGATTCCACGGTACACTTCTCTTTGAATAATGTGATAGCTTGTGTTGTATGCAACACCGAGTTCTAACACACCATAACTAATCAAACTAGCCGTTATGAATAGTAATACCTAATTTTGAAATTATATATATTTTATTTTTCAAAATGGACTTCATTTTTGGATTCGGAATATCGAATTTATCCTAAGGTGAAATTTTGGTTTCTTTTCGGAAAACTCTAATATTTTGATGAATAGTGAAAATTTCAAAATTTTAATTAAAAACAACTTTTTTAATCAAAATAATTAATAGTGATAAATTATAAATTTGAGAGGTTTTAAAGTATATTTAGAATATATTTTTACCATTTAATACAATGTTGTTCCTTGTAAATACTTTTACAATTAAACCAAACATAAACAAGTGTCAATCTTTTGATAGTTATTATCTCTTAAAAACACGCTTTTTGTTTTAACAACGGGAATTAATTTTAAATTAATTTCTGCCCCTTCTGTGTTTTGAATTTGGAAAAAGGGATTCAATATTTGGAATCAGGATGTTCAAATTGTGTAAATAGGTAACTTTTATATTTAGACATTTTGAATAATTACTGCGGTAAATATTTTATTTACCATGGTTACGGGTAAATCCGGTAAATAAGGGGTCAAAAATAATATTATAATAATACTAAATTACCATAAAACGTGTCCTAGACTATTGGTTGATACATGTGAGACCATAGAAATATTTGGGACGATTTTGGGACCCCATTGAGCCACTTGTAGGTGATAGGGACACTTAATTTTAATTATGTTAAAATAAGTACAAAAATGATATAAGCATATATCTTTTAGAAAAACAATTTTTACATAGGGTTATATATGTTAGATTTCCGACTATAAAAATTAATTAGAAATATAAAAAGATTAACTACATAATGATATTTTATTTATAATTTTTATATGTTAAATATCTTAATATATTTATGACACAATGATGATGCAGTAATTACAATAATAATGAAAAACTAAAATAATTGATATTATAAATACACCAATAAATATAATATGAGACTTTTTATGAATTAAAATAATTTTCAATGTTACTATTACATGTTAGGAATGATTTAATTAAATTTTTTCGATGTAATACTTCTGTTATGAGTTTCAAAAAAATCAATTATTGAATAGTATCAAAATTGACATAAAAGAGTTTTTAAAACAAATATTATATTTTTAATCAATATTAAATTCCTAAAAATCTATGGTTCGGCCAAGAGACTTATATCATAATTGGGGTATCCTTTATGGACCAATTGGGTGTCTCTTGGATGTATATATAATTTTTATTAACCATATAATATAAAAATACAAAGAGACATTGTAAAAGTGAAACTAATTAACTTGGAGTTAATACTTAATGATAAGGTTAATATAAGTAACCAAACCTGTCTAAATTGTATTGGTTTATTTTTTTTCGACCCATACCCACCTTATAATTTAAATAATCAACTTTGGAGACATTATAAACCTAATATGAAATTATTATAAATTAATATTTCTAGCATTTCCAAAGATGCCACTCACCCCTCTTATAAAAGGGAACTCCTCCTTCTCATTTCTTCACATCTTAAAAGCCTTTTGGTTCAGACAAAATCTGACCAAATACTCTCTCAACATCCCTCAATACAACCTAGAGGCCTTTTTGTGTTCAAAAATATAACCTAAAGATCCATTATGATCAAATCAAAAGGAAGAACCCGAAGAAGAGGTAATGATTTCACCACACTTTTCCATGTTCCTTTCTTCTTCCACTTCTTCTTCCTTTGTTATTACCATTATAAAATATTAACTAAAATATCATATATATACTGTGATGTTATTATTAATATGGTACAACCATATTCAGTATTCTATCCACCCTTTGAATAACATGTCACCATACGTGCGTACGTACGGTTTACCGTCTCCACGTCGTGGTGTAATTGTTATTAAATATATTATTGTTTGGATGGGTAAAATAATGATGTGTATCTAATGTATGTAATAAATATAACATGTTAATGATTCTATATATATGATATACCATCCATTTATATATTATTTTTAAATCAAAAGAATGATATTGTCGCTTGTGCGTACGTACGGACTACCGTCTCCACGAATGCGATTAGATTCATTCTCCCTCGTATCCATTCAAGTATAATTATCATTTGATGATTTAAAAATAATGTTTAAGGACTTGATATCATTCTGTATATGAATAATATACGACCTATCCATGAAAAACATGGCTTATGTAACAAAACATATAAAATAAAATGAGTAATTTAACACCTGAAACGACGATAATACTAAGATATTATTAACAAAGAAATGTTAAAAGATCATATATGATATCATATTAATGTATATGATTCGTGTATAATTTAATAACAATTATTTCAAAATTATACAGGAGGCTATCCTACCCCAACCAAGGAAAATTACAAGGTAAGGGTTATTTCACATTATCTTCATTATCCGAGGTTGTTTATACGTAATAATCTACTGGGATCTCTTTATCATCCACATCCATGTTTCTTAAAAATTTATTTCAAAACATTTTTACTATTTAAAATAATATGGTTTAAAGTCATTTATACCCTTGTTTGACTATTTATAAGAGTTTTATAAAAGAATCTTTTCGTCATTTTCCAAACAAGGTGCTTTTAATCTTTTCAACAAAATTAATGTAAGAATGTTTTTTTAACTTATACGGCGGGTGCGATTATTTTCCGCCGTTATAAAATCGTCGAAGTTTCCCTTACAAGATTATAAGAATATTTTCAAAGAAAATGTTTTTTTATAAATATATGACTCTTTAATGATTTCAAAATATAAAGAGATATTTCTCTAAAAAGAGTTTTGATTTCATCTATGTCCACATCCTTTGATGGATTTTACGCTTATTTGAAGTTGATTTATTATGATACAAATCTTATATATTGTATTGAAGGTTTTGTGATATGTTTAACTGTGGATGTTCTTTTTTTATACCATTCATTGTTTATGGTGAAAGTATTGACATTTCGTATGGTAGTTTTATTACGAATGTTTATGTTATGCTTAAACCTTTTATATGGGAATGCATTGGACATAATATGTGAGGGTGGAGCCCGCTATAGCTCTTCGATGCATCGGTAGGTCTCATGAGACAAACTAGGGTCTTGGCATAAGGCCTTGGAAAAATCTTATTTTTAGTCATAGCACGAGGGCTGGCTATGTGGTTATGATAGTCTGGAATTATGCATTCCATCATTATGAAAGTGGTTATTGATATTGCATGTGATTATTAGATTAGCATAATTTCCATGTGAATAATTAAATGGAATTATTTCATTTTACTTTTTCAATAATATGTTGATGTTCAAGTTTAAAAGGCTTTTTATTTAGTTATACATTACCTTAAATTTTTATTCTTATTTATGAATGTTTCCGCTATATTGTTATCCTTACTGGGCATTTGAGCTCACCCCTTTTCTATGTTTTATTATTCCCAGGAAGTGAAGAAGTAAATTATGAATGACCTGCAGGGATATTATGTGGGGATATGAGTGTGGAATATGGAGAAAATATGTTGTTGTAGTTTTTTTCCGCTTTATGATGTAATGTAAAACTTTATGAATATATCTAGTGTTTACAAGGCTACTAAACCAATCGGTCTTTCAAGATTTGAGCTTTCTTGTGATCATGCCAATGTTATTTAATAATGCACCGACTCTACGTAACTGGGGTCAGGGCGTTACAGTTTGTATCAAAGGGAGGTTTAGTACAAACATTGGAAGATATATTTAGATAAACTCTGATTAGATCACGTAGACCTAAGATGAACATTGACGATTAGTATAGAAGAACTTCCTAGAAATTTGGTATGGTAGTGATTTTGTGAGTTTTATGAGCAATACATCCCTGTCTGGATACAAGCAGGTAGAGGAATCTTTGGAACAGATGTACCTAGGGGTAAAACCTGAAAACACCACTTTGAGCTAGACTCGAACAGGAACTGGTGCACGACAACGGGCCTTGCTGCACTCTTGGTTACGACACTCCTGGGGGATATGCTTAGGATAACTCTCATTTTCTTTACAAATCATTAGGAAGGGTTTATGAGTATATACTTCCTCAATGAAAACATTTTTATGATTATGGATTATATCCATAAATAGTTCAATTTATGTTATGTGTTTTATAAGTATAGGATTATGTATTTTGATTCATAAACTGATCTAGTTTATGACATTGTTTAGAAATGGCTCCTAGTGGAAGAAATGGAAACTGTATCAATGGACGCACTCCATGTAGGGATTTCCCTCCTGCTCAAGATAATTATTGTGGAGCTGGTGATGCAACTGGTGCCGATCAGCTAATCACCATTCTGGGACAACTCACTCAAGTTATGAATAATAACATTACCCATATAGATCACCCTGATCCGCAATGTGGAGGATCAATGTTAGATTGATTAATGAGGCAACAAATACCAATGTTCAATGGAATTACAAATCCCTTATTAGCTGAAAAATGGATAAATTCCCTAGAAAATATATTTCAGGCTTTGGGGAGTAGTGAAAGGGAAAAAGTTATCATGGCAGTTTGCCGCCTCACTGGAGATGTTGATCAATGGTGGTCATTGATTCAAAACACGAAGGAAGATGATGAAGTATCAAATATGAAATGGAGGGAGTTCAAAGATCTGTTTTTAGAAAAATACATTCCTCGCGAACATCGAGCAGATATGGAAAGGCAATTTATGAGTCTGAGACAGAAGGAGGATGAGAATGTCGCAAAGTATGAGGCTAACATTACAAGGTTAGCAAGGTATGCTGGAGATTATATACGTAACCCAAGAAGTAAGATTGATCGTTTCTTTGATGGGTTAAAACCATTTCTCTGTCGATCATTAGTATCACAATCCTTCTCATCATTCGAACACATTGCCTCATGTGCTATCAAGACAGAAAAGGAATTCTATATGTCTTATGACTTTATAGCAAATAAAGAGAAGAAGAGACCTGCTGATCAATCTGGGAATGAAAATAAGGGGAATAAGGGAAAGTTTGAATATCCATACTATGGTAAATGTAGTAAGAAACACCCCGGTACTTGCTTGAAGGGAACGAGAGTATGTTACAAGTGTGGTGAAAAAGGCCACCAAGCTCGTGATTTCATGGGGAAGAAGAAAGCTACCAATGTTCAGTGCTACAATTGCAGGGAGATGGGGCATTATGCAAACAAATTTACTAAGAGTCAGAAGAATTTACCTCAGAAAAGGCAAAGGTATCAAGGCCATGCTTATGCTATAACAACTGCTGATGTAGAAGCACCGAAAGATGTGGTTGCAGGTAATTTAATGGTTTCCTCAGATTTTGAAAATCCATTAATTGATTCTGGATCATCGCATTGTTTCATATCTTCCTAGTTTGCTAAAAAAATTAGATATTTACAATTTGATTTAACAAGGGAGTTGTCAGTTAAAACTCCTAAGGGAAGTATCATTGCAACAATGTTTTGTGAATCATTCCCAATTAGATCACATAAATGTTCTTTATCTGCTGATCTCATCGCCATACCTATGATTGAGTTTGAAATAATCCTCGGTATGGACTGGCTTTCAGACTATGATGTGAAGATTTATTGTAAGAAGAAAGAGGTTACGATTCTTGATGATAATAATAATGAACACCTTATCTTTAGAGCAGAATCGTCACCAACTAATTCGTATCTAGATCCACCCCTAGTATATCAACAAAATTCAATTATTGGGGAGGAAGAGAATGAAATAACTATGGGTGAGGAACGGAATGTTCCAATAGTGGATGTACCTGTTGTAAAAGAATTTGTAGATGTATTTCTGGAAGATTTACCTAGAAATCCTCCAGAACGAGAAGTTGAGTTTTCCATTGATTTAATTCCTGGATCTAGGACTATATCGAAGACCCCTTATAGAATGGCCACTGTAAAATTAGTCGAACTAAAGAAACAACTATTGGAATTAAGTAATAAGGGATTTGTTCGCCCTAGTGTTTCTCCATGGGGATCCCCTGTTCTTTTTGTTAAAAAGAAAGATGGATCCCTGAGGTTATGTATCGACTACAGGGAGATCAATGCTATAAAAATAAATAACAAGTATCCCCTACCATGCATTGATGATTTATTTGATCAACTTCATGGAGCTCAATACTTTTCAAAGATTGACCTTTGATCTGGATACCATCAGTTGTCTGTGAAGAAGGAAGACATTCTGAAGACAGCATTTCGAACGAGGTACGGGCATTACGAGTTTACTGTAATGCCTTTTGGATTGACTAATGCACCCTCTTTATTCATGGATCTGATGAATAGAGATTTCAAGGAGTATCTCGATGAATTTGTGGTGGTATTTATTGATGATATCTTGGTATACACCAAAATCTATGAAGATCACGAAAATCACTTGCGCAATATATTAAAGACTCTGAGAAGGCATGAATTATATGGGATGTTTAGCAAGTGTGAATTCTGGCTTCAAGAGATTTTTTTTCTTGGACATATTTTCTCTAAAGATAGAATCTCTGTTGATATTTCTAAGACCAAGGAAATTCAAGAATGGCCAGCACCTATGAGTATAACTGAGGTACGTTGTTTTATTGGTTTGGCAGGTTATTATCGACGTTTCGTCCAGAATTTTTCCCGATTGGCTAACCCATTAACGAAGCTCACACATAAAGGGGTTAATTTTTTTTGGAAAAAAAGAGTGTGAAGAATGTTTCGAAGAACTGAAGAGAAGATTAGTCAATGCTCCTATATTGACTCTACCATCGGGGAATGATGGGTTCGTTATTTATAGTGATTCATCGAATAAAGGACTTGGTTGTGTCCTTATGCAGAATGATAGAGTTATTGCCTATGCATCACGACAGTTGAAAATTCCTGAACAAAACTATCCTACTCATGATCTTGAGTTAGAAGCATTGATCATTGCTTTGAAGATATGGAGGCACTCCCTATATGGTGAAAAATGTGAGATTTATCATGATCAAAAGAGTTTGATGTATATTTTCTCACAAAAAGAACTCAACATGAGGCAAAGGAGATGGATTGAATTACTCAAGGATAATTATTACACGATTCACTACCACCCGGGGAAGGCAAACAAGGTGTCAGATGCTTTGAGCAGAAAAAGATCATGGAGTTTTGAACAATATGATTATTGAAAGGGATCCAATTTTCATGGATCTAGTGAAGATGGACATGGGAATAACCAGGGAAAGAGAAACATCAATGCATTTTCAAATGGTTTCCAAACCATCTTTACTAGAAAGGATTAAGAGTTCTCAGACCGATGATGAAGAATTTCAAATGAAGATTAAAGCTGTGAATGATGGGAGACTGAGAGACTTTGTGTATGAAGATGGAATTTTGAAATTCGGGAAGAGACTTTGTGTTCCCGATATACCTGATCTAAAAAGGTAATTGATGGATGATGATCATATTTCCAATTTCTCTATAAACCTTGGGAGAACCATAATGTATAGAGATTTGAAGGAACATTTTTTGTGGAACAATATGAAGAGGGAGATTTCTGATTTTGTGTCAAGATGTATGGTTTTTCAACAAGTGAAATCTGGAAGGCAACAACCTAGAAGAGTCATGCAACCTCTTCCCATATCGGAGTGGAAATGGGACAATATTATGATGGACTTTGTCATGGGACTACCAAAGAATCCTATAAGGAACGATGAAATATGGGTTATTGTTGATCGTCTTACCAATTCAGCACATTTTCATGCTATAAGAGAAGATCTACCCCTGGAACCTCTAGAAAGAATATATATTAATGATGTTGTGAGACTTCATGGAGTACCCCTATCGATTGTTTCTGATCGTGATCCCCATTATACTTCAAGATTCTGGAAAATTCTTCAGAAATCCCTGGATACTGAACATCATTTGAGCACTGCTTAACACCCTCAGACAGACAGAAAATCAGAACGAACTATTCAAACCATAGAAGACATGTTGAGATCTTTCTCACTTGACTTTTTTGGTATGTGGGATCAATATTTACCACTGGTAGAATTTTCCATTAACAATAGCTTCCATTCGAGTATTCAGATGGCACCATATGAAGCGTTATACGGAAAGAGATGTTGTACACCAACCTGTTGGGATGATGTTGGTGAAAGAAAACTTGTAGGCCCAGAACTGGTGGAGGAAACGATGGAACAGGTGATGGTAATACAAAATCACATCAAAGCAGCTCAAATTAGGTAGAAGAGCTATGCCGATAATTGATTGAAGGATTTGGAATTTCAAGTCGGTGAACATGTATTCCTAAAGGTATCTCCATGGAAGGGAGTCATATGTTTTGGTAAGAAAGGTAAAATGAGTCCCAGGTACATCGGACCTTTCGAAATTCTAGAACGAATTGGAGTTGTAGCTTACCGATTGGCAATGCCGCCAAGTCTCTCCCATGTTCACGATGTGTTCCACGTATCTCTGTTGAGGAAATACATGCCTGACCCAATGCATGTACTCACCTATGAAGAATTAGAATTGGAACCCGGTCTATCTTATTGTGAAGAGCTCGTCTGGATTCTTGATACGAGAGAACAAGTACTGAGAAACCGGACAACGCGTTTGGTAAAAGTTTTGTGGAGAAACCATAAGATGGAAGAGGCGACGTGGGTACCCGAGGAACTGATGATGAAGAACCACCCGAGTCTTTTCATGTGATAAGTATTCTAGAAATTTCGAAGACTAAATTATTTGAAATAGGGGAGAATGTAACACCCCAAGATTCCACGGTATGCTTCTCTTTGAATAATGTGATAGCGTGTGTTGTATGCAACACTGAGTTCTAACACACCATAACCAATCAAACTAACAGTTATGAATAGTAATACCTACTTTTTGAAATTATATATATTTTATTTTTTAAAATGGACTTCATTTTTGGATTCGGAATATCAAATTTAGCCTAAGGTGAAATTTTGGTACTTTTCGGATAACTTTAATATTTTGATGAATAGTGAAAATTACTAAATTTTAATTAAAAACAAATTTTTTAATCAAAATAATTAATAGTTATAAATTATAAATTTTAGAGGTTTTAAAGTATATTTAGAATATATTTTTACCATTTAATACAATTTTGGTCATTAGAAATAATTTTACTATTAAACCGGACATAAACAAATGTCAATCATTTGGTAGTTATTATCTCTTAAAAACATGCTTTTTGTTTTAACAACGGGAATTAATTTTAATTTAATTTCTGCCACTTCTGTGTTTTGAATTTGGGGAAATGTATTCAATATTTGGAATCAGGATGTTCAAATTGTGTTAATAGGTAACTTTTATTTTTAGACATTTTGAATTATTACTGCGGTAAATATTTTATTTACCATGGTTAAAGGTAAATCCGATAAATAAGGGTTAAAAAATAATATTATAATAATAATAAAGTACCCTAAAACGTTTCCTAGCCTTATTTATTGATACATGTTCGACCATAGGCATCTTTGGGTCGATTTTGGGACCCCATGGAGCCAGTTGAAGGTGATAGGGGCACTTAATTTTAATTAAGTTATAATAAGTACAAAAATGACATAAGCATATATATTTTAGAAAAACAATTTTTACATAGGGTAATATATGTTGGATTTTCGACTATAAATATTCATTATAAAGATAAAAAGCTTTCCTACATAATAAATTTTATATATAATTTTTAGACTTTAAATAATTTAATTTATTTATGACACAATGATGATGCAGTAATTACCATACTAGTGAAAAATTAAAATAATTGATAGTATAAAGACACCAATAAATGTAATTTGAGACTTTTTATGAATTACACTAATTTTACAAGTTACTATGACATGTTATTAAATATTTAATTAAATTTTTTCGAAGTAATCATTCTGTTATGAGTATCACAAAAATCAACTATTGAATAGTATCAAAATTGATATAAAAGAGTTTTTAAAACAAATATTATATTATTAATTGATATTAAATTCCTAAAAATATATGGTTCGGACAAGAGACTTATATCATGATATTTGTATCATTCATGGACCACTTGGGGGTCTCTTGTAAGTATATAGTAAGTTTATTAACCATATAATATAAAAATACAAAGAGACATTGTAAAAGTGAAACTAATTAACTTAGAGTTAATACTTAAAGATAAGGTTACTATAAGTACCCAAACCTGTCTAAATCCTTTTTTTTGAGTTGTTTTCATCCCATCTCCACCTTAACATTTAAATAATCAACTTTTGAGCCATTAGATACCGAATATAAAATTATTATAAATTAATATTTCGAGCTTTTCCAAAGGTGCCCCTCGCCCCTCTTATAAAAGAGCACTCCTCCATCTAATTTCTTCACACCTTAAAAGCCTTTTGGATCGGTCAAAATCTGCCCAAATACTCTCTAAACTTCCCTAAATACAACCTAGAGGCCTTAGTTTGATCATAAATCCAACCTAAGGATCCATTTTGATGAAATCAAAAGGAAGAACCTGAAGAAGAGGTAATGATTTCACCACCCTTTTCCATGTTCCTTTCTTCTTCAACTTCTTCTTCCTTTGTTATTACCATTATAAAATAATAACTCCAGTATCATATATATACTGTGATGTTATTATAAATATGGTACAACCATATTCAGTATTCTATCCACCCTTTGAATAACATGTCACCATACGTGCGTACGTACGACTTACCGTCTCCACGTCGTGGTGTAATTGTTATTCAATATATTATTATTTGGATTGGTATAATAATGATATGTAACTCATATAAATAATAAATATAACATGTTAATGATTCTATATATATGATATACCATCCATTTATATATTATTTTAATATCAAAAGAATGATATTGTCTCTTGTGCGTACGTACAGACAACCGTCTCCACGAACGCGATGAGATTCATTCTCCATCGTATCCATTCAAGTATAATTATCATTTGATGATTTAAAAATAATTTTTAAGGAATTTATATCATACTGTATATGAATAATATACAACCTATCCATGAAAAACATGGCTTATGTAACAAAACATATAAAATAAAATGAGTAAGTTAACACCCGAAACGACGATAATACAAAGATATTATTAACAAAGAAATGTTAAAAGATCATATATGATATCATATTAATGTATATGATTCTTGTATAATTTAATAACAATTATTTCACCATTATACAGGAGTTTAACCTACCCCAACCAAGGTAAAGTACAAGGTAAGGGTTATTTCACAATCTCTTCATTGTCCGAGGTTGTTTATACGTAATAATCTACTGGGATCTCTTTATCATCCACATCCATGTTTCTTAAAAATGTATTTTAAAACATTTTTACTATTTAAAAGAATATGGGTTAAAGTCATTTATACCCTTGTTTGACTTTTTATAAGAGTTTTATAAAGGAAACTTTCTGTCGTTTTCCAAATAAGGTACTTTTAAACTTTTTGACAGAATTAAGGTAAGAATGTTTTTTTAACTTATACGGTGGGTGCCGTTATTTTCCGCCCTTATAAAATCATCGATGTTTCCCTTAAATGATTATAAGAATATTTTCAAAGAAAATGTTTTATTTAATAAATATATTACTCTTAAATTATTTCAAAATAGAAAGAGATATTTCTCTAAAAAGAGTTTTGATTTCATCTATGTTAACATCCTTTTATAGATTTTATGCTTATTTGAAGTTGATTTATTATGATACCAAACTTCTATATTGTATGGAAGTTTTTGTGATATGTTTTACTGTGGATGTGCTATTTTTATACCATTCATAGTTTATGGTGAAAGTATTGACATTTCGTATGCTAGTTTTAATACGAATGTTTATGTTATGTTTAAAACTTTTCATATGGGAATGAATTGGACTTAATGTGTGATGGGTGGAGCCCGCTATAGCTCCTCGATGCATCGATAGGTCGTATGAGACAAACTAGTGTCTTGGCACAAGGCCTTGGAAAAATCTTATTTGTATTCTTGGAACGAGGTCGTGGCTATGTGGTTATGATAGTCTGGAATTATGCATTCCATCATTATGAAAGTTGTTATTGATATTGCATGTGATTATTCAATTAGTATAATATCCATGCGAATTAGTAAATGGCATTATTTCATTTTACTTTTTCCATACTATGTTGAAGTTCAAGTTTAAAAGGATTTTGTTTTAGTTATACATTGCCTTAAATGTTTATTCTTATTTATGAAAGTTTCCTCTATATTGTTATCCTTACTGGGAATTTGAGCTCACCCCTTTTCTATGTTTTATTTTTCCCAGGAAGTGAATAAGTAAATTATGAATGACCTGCAGGGATATTATGTGGGGATATGAGTGTGGAATATAGAGAAAATATGTTGTTGTAGTTTTTTTCCACTTTATGATGTAATGTAAAACTGTATGAATATATCTAGTGTTTCCAAGGCTACTAAACCAATCTGTCTTTCGAGATTTTACCTTTCTTGTGATCATGCCAATGTTATATAATAATGCACCGACTCTAAGTAACTGGGGTCGGGGTGTTACAATGACCAATATAATTATCATTTAAATATAATTTAAAAAAGGGAAAAAAAATCTTATGGAACTATTTAATATTTTGTTTTGAAATTATTTCACTAGAAATAGTGCATCACCTTTCTCAATTTTGGAACCAATATGATAGTATTTAAGTAACACGTTCACAGTAGCAGATCCTTTGGGAATTTTGAATCTGGTAGCATTGCCATGGAAACAAGGGTTTTGGTAGCAAGAATTGTGTTAGAAAATTTTATTCTAGAATGTCCTTTCCTAAATCTGAAACTAGTTGAAATATGTAAAGGTTACAATATCTGTGTTTTGGAGTCAGGGTAACCATTTCTGGGCTACAATGTCATAGTTACGGTTTCTCGGTTACGGTGTATGGGTTACAGTATTAGGGACATAGCCTATTATTAACCCTAATGGTGAGATAGTGATCATAGAAGTGGTGCGTCATACTTTTGCAAATATCTGTAAATTATTTCAGAAATTAATACTCACAGAATGGATTAGAATTAAGCATTAGTAAAATAAATCAAAAAATAACGAGATAAAGAAATTTTTAAAAGGTCCATACTTGATTAATAAGATGTTAAACATGATTTGTGAGCATTGAAACTTGTGGAGTCCAAAAATCTACGCTTTTTTATTATCAAAAATCATTGCATTTATATTCTATATATTTTAATAATTAAAATATATTGATCATATATGTTACAAGCTATATAAAAAGTGTTCTTCTCCCAGGAAGATTTATTTTACATAAATTCCTTTTATTATTTCTCCACCATTTGGGATTATCTAAAAAGAGATTAAGAATAATAAAATAAACATTAATTGAAGGTAATTACTAAAAAGAACAACAATAGATCACAGTGTATTGGATAGAAAGATAGAGTTTTGTACAAGCATGTATTAGAATAAAATAATCCCCTTTCAAAAAACATCATTCACTTCTCTTCTGCACCATCAGTCTTCTCAATTCAAATGGTAGCGATATGAATAGAAGCAGATGCAGAGGTTGGAGAAGGGACAGTTAGAACTGCTAGAGAAAGAAGAGGAAGGCCTTCAATAACAGAAGGGGAAAGAGATCATCTTGTGGGTGCTCTAGGTATGGATTGCTCCAAAATGACAGTTCTAATCTCTCTCAAAGTATAAGGACCGAGACTATAACACCCCAAGCATCCATGATACACTTCTCTTTCAATAATGCAATATATTATATTGTACGCTAGTTTGAGATTCTAACACACCGCGACCCATCAAAGTAGCTGTTATGAATAGTAATACCCACATATTGGATTATATAAATTTTATATTTCAAAATGGACTACATTTTTGGATTCAGAATATCGAAATTAGCATTTTTTGAACTTTTGGTGTTTTTATGAGAACTTCCAATTTTCGATGAATAGTGAAAAATACTTAAAAACAACTTTTTAATAAAAATAATTTATAGTGAAAAATTATACTATTGAGTGGTTTAAATGTATAATTAGAATATACATTTACAATTTTATCCAATGGTGGTCATTAAAATTAATTCCACTTTGAATTTGGAGATAAACAAGTTTCAATGTTTAGAAAGATATTTTTTTCTTAAAAACACGTTCTTTGTTTTGACAGCGGGAATTAAATATTAAAAAAATTAAGGAAACTGTTATGTTTATAATTTGGTAAAATGGACATCATTTTTGAATTTGGAATACCAAATATATCTTATAGTAAATGTTTGGTCTTTTCTGAAAAACATCGATTTTTTATGAATAGTGAAACCACTAAGTGGTAGTTAAAAAACTGATTTTTTTAAATGAAATGTTACCACCTCAATGATTTGAATTTATAAAATCCGACATAAATTATTGTCATTAGGAAGTAAAATGTGGTTTAATGGGATTAAAATAATTTTTGGTGAAAATAACTTTTAAGTTCTATTAATGGCGATTAAAGGTTATTAGTGAAATTTAAGAAAAAATGATATTATAAAAATATGAAATTTCCTTTACACTTGTTCTAAAATTATTGGATGAGTCATGTAAGACCAATAAAATCCATGAGTCAACTTGGGGACCCCATGGAGCCACTTGGGTAAGAAAATGTCATTAATAACTTTTTATTTAAAGTAAAAATAAAATTGTCACAAACATGTGTTGTTATACTATAATAATTAGTACATTGGGTTATATAAGTTAAATTTTTGACTATAAATATTAATTTGAAATATAAAAAGATTTACTACATCATTATATTTGTTTTATAATTTTTATAAATTAAATAAATTTATTTTTTATGACACCATGATGATGCAGCGATTACCTCATTAATTAACGGTTTAAATAAAATGAAAAGATAATGTAAAATATAAGACATACACTAGTCAAAAACATATTGTATGAGTATATTTATAACACTTACCAACTTATCCTAGAAATATATAATTGTGGGACATTTTAAATCCGAATATAACTTCATAATAATGTATCATTTCATGACATTCCAAGAGTGCCCCTCCCCTCCTCTTATAAAAGGCCCCCAACTTTACCATCTTATTCAAAACATAAAAGAAATTTGGATTGGCCAAAATCTTCCCAAATACTCTCTAAACGTCCCTCTATTACGCCTAGAAGCCTCACATTGGGAATATGTCGTCCCAAGTAAGCCTTTGGATCAAATCAATAAGAGTTACACGATTTTAAGGTAATGTCTTATCTTATGTTCTTTTGTATTATTTTATTTCTCCAACCCCCTAAACTCTTTTTATTTATTTATTTTGTAACAATAAAAGTATTTTCAATATACTAGGATGTTGTTCTAAGAATTATTTGATTTACACTTACACACACCTTCATCTAATTGTTAAAGAACATAATGTTTCTGTGGGTGGCGAATTACTGCCTCCCGAAACGATGATTGTTCAATGTTCTTTTAAAACCTCTCATGGTGGACATTAAGATGTAACTATATTTATTTATGATATATATTATGTTTATGTTTTCCTTATGCTACTGTATTTTTCATTTATGGGATTCCTTTATGATTTCCATTATGGGTAAATGCGATAATTACATTTTAGGAAGTGTGGAATACCGCCCCCTCAAATTGATTTGAATCGTTAATGCCGTATATAAGATGTGTAAAGGATGAAGTAAATGATATTATATATTATATTATACTATAATTATAATAAAAATTTATATCATTATGATTTATTTCCATTAAATAAGAAATGGAAATGAAAGTAGCGTTCATGTATACATACAGCTTACCATCTCCATGAACGTTGCATTTCATTTCTTATCTCTAAATGTTACGTAATATTATGAATGAATATATATACAGGATATATATGATATATATGATATCTACATCATGAATATAATTTTGTATATAATGGATATTTTACCACATGAACAACTTGTAGTTATAAGAAGTTTATTTTTGACTCAACTACCAAAGATCGACAAAACAACAGCTATTAACATAAATAATTACATAAGGTTCATAACATGGTAATACGTGATATAAAAGGAATAATGAACTTGAAAAAGGTTCATAAGAAAGTAGAAAATAACTCTAGTTTATTATTCTTGAGGTTAAAGTACAATCGAGTCAAGTCGGACACGAGGTAAGGGACTTCGTCTCAATCTCCTTTCATTGAGGCATATTTTATCTTATACACAACTTTCCTTTATGCGGTGTATAAACCCATTTCAGTTTTAATTTTATTCAAAAGAAATCTTTTTGTACAAAACATTTTTACTAAAAGACAAAAGGAATGTTTTGCTATACGTACACGGTGACAACGACTTCTGCGCCACCGTGACCATTATTTGAGTTTCAGATTTGTCTACAAGCCATGACTTTTTTTTAATTGAAAAATAAATACCAAGTTTTAATTTTCTTTTATTTTGGTATTGAAAATGGTTTTGATAATGTTTTTATTATATCAATGTGTTGTTGTTTCGGTGCGGATGTGCGTCGGGTTACGCTGTTCCGCCAGGACGCGTTCGCGCGTGCACCCGTCAACCCGAGGGGATGGGCGCGCGGCTTGTGGTCCCGCAGTACCACTTTCCAAGGGCGGGCGGCATCCGTCCCTTATTCAGGGGCGTCTGCTCCTTGATCGAAACCGGGATGATGGGATGTCGGCTCCTCCTTCCTTGGACGTCTCCTCGGAACTCGTCGCCTAATCCGGGTCTCCCTCATAGACTTAAGAATGTTCGTGAATCTCGTTCCCGTCGCCATATCTTCATGGACACCGGTTAATTACGCTGCTTCCGCCCGGACGCTCCAAGGAGTCTGGTCGGGGCAGCAACCTGCGGTGAGAAGGCCGGGTGGCTCTGGGTGCTGGGGGCGTGTCGTAACACTGCGGCTCTGCACGTCTGTCTTCCGTCCCTAATAGGGCTTCTCGAAGGCATGATGGCCTGAGGCATCCCGCACGGGGTGCGGGGAACTGTGTCCCCTGAGGTTTTCCTCAGCTTCCCATGTTTAACACGGGGTATGCCGCGAGTTTAACGTCCAGCGGGGACGGCATCGGACCGATCAACACGAAAAGTGGATCGGATGACAGAACCCCTTGCGGGGAACCTCCGACGCTGGGGCCAGCACATGGGCGGCTTCCCAAGTAACGTGGAGTGGAGTGAAGTGGCATGACCCCACCGGGATGTGGCGGCCCGGGTAAGGATCAGGATGGATGATGGAGTGAAGAGCTTGGACCCCGTAGGGGCTTCCTACGTACCGCGCGTTAGCACGGATCAAAGTCAACGTAGTTCGGGTATACAGTTTAACGTCATGCTGGACGTCGGCAAGCCGACTCACGAAGAGGTCTAGGCCGCCGGGCGGAGGATTGAACCGAACCACCTCGCACAGAGGGGGATGGAACGGCCGGGTGGATCACAGTTTCACGTCATGTTGGACGATAAAAGGAGAAATGGAAAAAGGGGCTGTGGGGAGGCACATTGGAGATACACACGGGCAGTCTCCCACAGGGGCGGATTCATAGGTGAATCGACGCAAGCGTGAACCCTGGAGGGGTCCACTGATGGACGAACCGACGTAAATACGACCGGGACGACCAGGTGGTGGGCTTGGACCTCAGGGAGGCTTCCTACGTACCCTGTTTAGAAGACAGGGATCAAAGTCCACGTAGTTCATTCTGTCAGGACTTACGCACTTGGGGCAGCCCGGATGCGGCAAAACTCAGTTGGAAGGGACTTGGACCGAAAGTAGGAGACACCTCGATCCCAGTCACACCCTCTACTGGCTTCGGCAGTGGGGGAGCGCAATGGAGATACACATGTGCAGCCCCCCACAAGAAACTAGGGGTTTGTAATACCCTGCCCCCGTAGGGAAAAGCCACTCCCATTAAATCGTCCCAAAAGCGGGACAATCCCGACATCCCTGCAGAGACGAGCGGGTGGGGGCCACATCCAAACCGGGGGGGACCCTGCGTGCGGAGCACGGGATCAGGTTGCGGACGGTTTAACGTCTTGCTGGACGAAGTACAGTTTAACGTCGTGTGTTGAGGACGAAGCGGACGGTTTAACGTCTTGCCGGAAGAAGCACAGTTTAACGTCGTGTGTTGAGGACGAAACACTTGGCAGTTTAACGTCTTGCAGCGCGGACGAATATGCAGTTTAACGTCATGCTGGACAAAACACTTGGCAGTTTAACGTCTTGCAGCACGGACGATATGCTAGGTAGTTTAACGTCTTACAGCTTGGACGTATGCAGTTTAACGTCGTGCAGGACGTGGTGCAGTTTAGCGTCATGCAGGACGAATATGCAGTTTAACGTCATGCTGGACGAATGATTGCCGCCGATGGGTCCGTGTCACTTCGCACGAGCCTGGAAGGCTGCACGGGAAGACAGCGCACGGTTCGGGCACCCAGGATGAGGATCATCGGGCGCCACGAAGGCGGGTACCCTCAAGGGGTCAAGGGAGGTGACCCTGGCGGGTTGCGCGCAAAAGAGGAGCTTTGCGCGCAAAACCGCGGGTCGGCGCGCAAAATGGCGGGCTGGCGCGCAATTGGGCCAGCGCTTTGCGCGCGGATGATTGAGATTGCGCGCACCGGGCTTCGGACAGCTCGCGGGGGCAACGGCTCATTCTCTAACGAATGGCCACTTTGAAGATGGGGGGTGCGCGCAATCAGGTTGTATTGCGCGCACCCGGGGGCAATTGCGCGCAAGAGGCTTCTTTTGCGCGCAAAGGCCTTCGGGTTGAAATTTATTCAAAGGAAAGGAGCCAAGGGGATTGCGCGCGAAGGCGAACCCCAAGGCTCTATTGCGCGAAAGAAAGGAGGTTACCTGAAGATCGGCATTGCGCGCGGAAGGGGTTGGATTGCGCGAACGAGCGACGCTTCGGATTCTGGCAACCTCCAAAACGTCGGGGGTCGCCTTATATTTATAGGCAACCCCAGGCGCGGAAACCGGTCTCGGACGCGCAATTCGCGTCGCGGGCGCGGAATCAGGCCCCAGCGCGCAAAGGCGCCGCGCAGGCCGCGGGCGCGCAAAATAGCGCGCCGGCCCACCGTATTGCGCGCATCCCGGGAGGATTGCGCGCCGCGACTCAACTTTGCGCGCGAGCCTCTGAAATTTCGCGCAAGTCCTCCGGGCCCTCCGGAACGTGCCTCTGACTCCAAATATCACTTCGCTTTCCGCATCCGGAGCTTTGTTTGGGAACAACGGACTTTTCCGGCGTCTACAAAAGCCCCCCCTCGGAATCTGATCGGTCGAGAGGTCGCAACGATCGGGTTCCGAGGGAGACGCCGGAATGCCGAAATCCTGGGCTACGCGGGACTTAGGTGCGCAAAAAGGGGCGCCGGGCGCGAAATTCGCCGCTGCGGTCGCGCAAAGCGCTTTCCGCGCAGCGCGGACCTCGGCCTCGCCTATAAATAGGGGCCCTGGGTCCCGCGTTCCGTACTCCGGCCTTCCGCGCGATAAGCTCCAACGCTCTCGTTCGCGAAATTGCCTTTTCCGGCGCGAAATTCGCCCGATCGGCGCGCAAAACCGTCCGGATTTCGCCTGTCTTTGCGCGAAAACCCGGAACTTTGCGCGACAGTCTTCCCGATTGCACGCCGTCCACTTGGATTGCGCGCCAACCTTCAAACTTCTCTACCAGCCTCGTCCGATCCCGCACGCTTCATCCCTTAACCCGCACGACTCCTGAAACTTCTGAGATAGCCGCGCACAGAGGAAATGAGGGGGATGCCGCCACTCGCAGGGCTGAGATGGCGACGAACGAGGAGGTTTACGGAGCCAAGGAGATTGTTTCCAACAATAAATCCTTGTTCGACTTACTGACGCCGGCCCAGAAGACATATCCACTGTCGGACAACCTGCCGCTCTGGAACTTCGGCATCCTAGATGAGGTTCCGGTGCCAGGGTTCGAGATTGATGCGCCGCGGACCTGGGTGACCCGGGAGGACGAGCTTCTCCGCTATAACATCACCAACAATGGGCATCCTGCCAGGGAGACCAGACACTTGGATGTCTATGTCCTGAACCCGAGGACGCGAACCATTGATGGGGGTGAGCCTACTGCGGAGAATTCTCCAGCCCTCTACTCGAGCATATATCGCCAGAGCGTCACGGACGACACCAAGGGCTGGCTGAAGGACTGGGACTTGCGGTCTGGGGGCAATTTCACCAGTGAATGGGCCTGGGCATTCTGGGTACGCCACACTTGCGATCACTTCGCAGAGGAGCTGCGGTACATCGGCCTGTTTGAGGCGGTGTGGACGTCGCAGTTCCACTTCTACCAGCAGTCTGAGATCGGGCCGGAGCTGTTCACCCGCTGGTCCCCGGATACCAACACCTTCCATCTTCACCATGGGGAGGTCAGCATTGGTCTCTGGGACATCCACTGCATCGGAGGTATCCCGCTGGAGGGCTACCAATACGATGAGTTCCTGCCACCGAAGAACACCTGGGAGGACAGGTCACGGACTCCCATCCTGACCTGGCATCTGCTTGACCTGGCTACGCAGCGGCTCGGGATCAAGGACATCCAAAAGGACATAGCCTACAAGGAATGGTTCGGCCAGTTCTTGGAGCATGACCCGGCGGTCAAGATGCCAGGCAGGGGGAAGCGGTGCCCGACCGCAGCTCAGAGGAGCCGGAACGGGTCGTACTGGCGGGTCCTGGAGGCGGGTGACTACCGCTCATGGGGGTACCGCATCATCGAGGCCCGGGACCCAAACGTCCGGTACGCGGCGTTCCTGGCCGCCTTTCTGAGTGGGTGGCTCCTACCAGTGCGGGACGCGAGAATGGGAGTTCGCCCGGCGACACTGGAGATGGCAGGCGCTATGGCCGCCAACAAGAGATACAACCTCGGGGTCCCAGTGCTGGCGAGGCTGTATGCCATTCTGGGACGCATCTCACGAGGGGGGTCGCCACGAAGGATCTGTGGGCCCTTTCAGTTCTTCCATGGCTGGGTGGCTGCTCACCTCGGTGGGTACACGTTTCCGAACGCCATCATTCCTCCAGGCAACGGCCTGCAACCCTCCCTGCTGAACATCGCGGGGGTCGCTCTGATGACCCTAAGTGAGGAGGGCGTGCGGATCCGGATTGGCAATCATGCCAACTTCAACTTCAGTCCGTTCCCCACTCCCGTCGGCCAGATGATCGACAATGGGCAGGGTCCGCTGGAGCAGCATGAATACTTCCTGAACATGCGGGGCGGGGTGCTCGTGGCTCGGATCGACGGGAAGGTGATCTGCGAGCCTTACGTGCCGACCCGGTTCACCATGCAGTTAGGGTGCCTTCAATGGATGCCGAAGAGGGTATTCACTGCTGTCCGGGAGGAGACAAACCCTGGCGTCATTCGCCAGATGTGGCTGATGTTTGCCACTTTCGGCTCTGGCGACGTCATCACTCTCCCTCCTACCGGAGTTGACGCAGGCTTGGCAACCGAGTACGCCGAACACTGGGCCATTGCGTACCCCGAGGGGATTTTTCGGAAGCTAGTTCGGCGGCTCGAGGTTAGCCGTGCGGAGACCGGGCGTCAAGGAAGGAGGCGAGGCGCCGCCACACGGGGGAGAACGGAGGTGCGCCAAACAGCGGAGCCGGCGCGGGCAGGGACTTCAGCGGCGAGCACATCGCGAGCTGCCGCTACGACCTCGGCGCCTAGAGAGGGGGCACGCGTGGTGGTCGAAGAGCGGCCCGGGAAGCAGGTGAGACGTCTGCTCGAACCTTTCCATGATGCGGTCTTCCCGGCGCTGTGGTCGGCCTGGATGACTCTGCGGCAGTCACTGGGGACCGACGCCATCTGGCGAAAGATACTCAGAGAAGGAATCTATCTGCCAGAGGTCGGGCGCCTCCAGATTGCCGACAGAGTGGACTTCAACCGGCAGTATGCGTATCTGACGGCCATGGACGAGTACGCGCGCCAACGTGGTCAGCGCGCGGAGCCATCCCTTCTGGTGAAGGTGATGCTCGGTCTCGAGCCCGCTCCGGAACAGATGCCGCCGGAAGAAGATGACAGTAGCAGCGACTCCGAAGAAGAGGAGGAGATGGGGGAGGATGAAGGCTCCGAGGGAAGATCCCATCAGGGGAGCCCACGGGAGAGCGGCGAGGTGGCCGGTTCTGACAACGTTGATGTCACTGAGCTCCTCGAGGTCCGCTTCTATCCCTACTCAATCTGCTTCATCCACTCTCTTATGCAGCTTCTAACCCATTTCTCCATCCTTCTCAGGAGCGCACGGATGTTGGTCAGGCGTCTTCAGCGGGAGTAGGAGGGGCGCCAGCAGGACAAGGTGGGGGCCAGACACCCATCATTGAATTGACAAGCGCTAAGGGGTCCCCTGCTGCAACTGTTCCTGCGGCGACCGGGGTAGCGGAAGATGACGCTCCGAACTCCCGTAAGTCTCCTTAATTTACTGCTGGTGCTTGCCGTTGACGATCCGTGACTAACCATGGCATGCCCTGCGCAGTGATCTCAACACTGGAGGCTCATCGGGTTGCCGAACCCGGGCCATCCACGAGTGGACCGGTGGCAGACATGCCGCCTGCTCCGGAACAGACTTCCCAAACCGAGCCGGCCCCACCAACTGCTGATCAAGGGGCTGCGGACGTCGGCGGTGCTGCCATCGGAGAGAATTTGGGGGCTGACGAGGGTGTCAGAGCCGCTGGGGAGAGAGAAGAAGGTCGCCCGGATGTTGGGGAACCTATCCCTCGTGAGGACCTCCCAGGGGCGGACCCTGCAGCAGACCTGCTGGCTGCCTTCCCTGCCTACCGGCCTGCCGACCCCGAGGAGATGGACGACTCTGACGCGGAGGCGGTCGAGGAGAGCCGGATAACGCGCCACAGGGGGTGGAAGTGCATCCAGCGCTTCCTCAAGCGAGACCCATCGGAGTGGCTGGGGCGCATGGGATCACTTCAAACCTGGCTGCGCTTCCTGTGTGCCGGGGGAGCTGATGCTCAACGCCTCCATCTGACGGTCCGTGATTTCATGGCCGAAAAGATGCGCGAGAGCTGCCGGCGTGCCGACGTCACACAAAGTCATGACATGTCGGAGAGCACGCGGGCGCTCCTCGCGGCGGAGCAGGAAGTCCGGCGTCTCGAAGGGCAGGCGGCAGAGAAGGAGGCCTTCGTCGCAACATGCACCGAGCTTGTGGAGCAACTAGCAGCCCAGCTGGTTGACGCCCAAGTACAGCTGACGGAGGCGGGCCAACAGATGGTGACAATTCAAGTCGAGCGGGAGCGTGCACAGGCCAGAATCGACGAACTGCGTGCTGCGACCGCCGACGAAGAGAGGGCACGCAGAGAGCGAGAAGCAGCTCTGGAGGCCGCCAGCCAAATGGTAGCGGCATTAGAAAGACTTATCCAGCACGCTAACCCCTAGGGGCTTTTGTTTTTTGCCATTCCCAGAACATTTACTTCCGCTACTCAATATTTAGATCCATTTGTATGAATCAATATATTTACCTGCGTCTTTTGGCTTAACATGCCCAACCACAATTCGTTGTCCTGCGGGAGTGTTAACCAAGCATCAGGCATCCATAATTGGGCCTGGATTTCTGGAGAAAAGAGGGAGGTCATTCCTAGGAAAGGAGACCTCAGACCTAATCAATGTATCATCCCCCCAAATTGTTCCAACACACGAGCGGGACAACGCTAGGGGCATTGAGATTTTATCCGAACATAGGGAAATGAGAAAGGGTGAATCGCGTGTCCCGAATCCGGACATCCACAACGGTCGGCCTTCCAGGAAATGCCCAAGACGGTAGGCGGACAGTGGATCGACCATAACAACTGCAATAGACGGACCGAAAAAGGCCATCATTCATATTGCAGGAGGCGGACCACATGTCATCATGAATACCGCTTTGGGGTTCCTTCAGACACAAGGGTGGAAATCCAGATCAACAGGGCATGCGAAGCGTGGGGCGAAGTGACGATTTGTTCGGACAGAATCCAACGCTCTCAAAATTGCGCCACCGTGGGGAAAGCATATTAGGTGGATGCACTAACCTGGCCGTGAGTCACCTCAATTCTCAGACAGCACCTCTCTGACGAGGAAACCGTCGCTTCCCATCCTTGCGATGGGGCATCCCGAGCTGAATCGGGGAGAATATCACAACTGCACCACTCTACCCGAAGTCAGGCCAGACGGCCGGCGATGAGGAGGGGCGGGACTTAACGATCCCTGAGGCTGGACCCGAGTCGAGATGCCCGGGCGTTCCTACGTACTCCATCAGGCTGGAGATCAAGCCACACGTAGTTCTGTGAGTGCAGTTTAACGCCATGCAGGACGTAGAATCCCGTTTAGGGGAGATCTTAGTTTAAGGTCGTAGAGCTCGGACCATAAGGGTAGATCTTAGTTTAAGGTCTTAGAGCTCGGACCATAAGGGCTAGATCTTAGTTTAAGGTCTTAGAGCTCGGACCATAAGGAGAGATCTTAGTTTAAGGTCTTAGAGCTCGGACCATAAGGAGAGATCTTAGTTTAAGGTCTTAGAGCTCGGACCATAAAGAGAGATCTTAGTTTAAGGTCTTAGAGCTCGGACCATAAGGAGAGATCTTAGTTTAAGGTCTTAGAGCTCGGACCATAAAGAGAGATCTTAGTTTAAGGTCTTAGAGCTCGGACCATAAAGAGAGATCTTAGTTTAAGGTCTTAGAGCTCGGACCATAAAGAGAGATCTTAGTTTAAGGTCTTAGAGCTCGGACCATAAAGAGAGATCTTAGTTTAAGGTCTTAGAGCTCGGACCATAAAGAGAGATCTTAGTTTAAGGTCTTAGAGCTCGGACCATAAACACCTCAAAGTACGCCGCATCTGGTCATATCCCCTGGATATGCGAAGATGCACTGAGGGATAGTGTCAAGAGTGTCGAGGTTTCGCCTGGCCGGAATGGGAGGTGGAAGATGTGAATCATGCGGCCATTCACTCGAGGACCGGGAGCACCGACGTGACGATATGAGAGTACTGCCGACCGTGGCGGAAAAGCAGCATCAACATCGCACTAACCGTTGGTGGAATGAGGCAGCAAACGAGCATCGACCGCTCAATCGCAGGATTCATATCGATTTGCTGCCCGAGGCCATTGGGGGTACCGGCCCGAGTCGGTGGGAGAGCACTGAGGCATTGTGTCCGAACCGTTCACGGGGGCTCCACCCAGGGCATAGACGATGGGTCCGAATGAAATGGGGCACGAAGCCTGAAAAGCGGAAGAAACCTGACCAAGCGGATCCTGACCCTCCTGACAATAAACCAGAGTACTCTTGACACCGGTGGACCACTGCAAGGGGTCGGGGAACACGCCTTGAGGGTGACCTGAAGGCGGCGGATTCCCCAGAGAAGGGGGAATCTCTAAGAGGTGGGGGGCTGGACCTGAAGTTTCAAACATCCGGGCGTTCCTACGTATCCCATAAGGATGGGAATCAAGCCGCACGTAGTTCTTGAAGCGCGGTGCAACACAATCGGGCACCAGCGCGGGGAGGAGTGCGGGTCTGACCCTCGCACACAGAAGGAGCGACATTTGATATTTCTTGTTTTTCCTTAAAGATGAATGGTTTTTCTTTGTGCGGCGACATGCCTGTGATTGAGAAATCTATGGCGTCGCCACAATGATCAAGCCATGGAAGGCATTGATGAATGGCGTGGTTATTAACCAGCGCCCAACATGAGTGTCCCCCGAGGAGAACATCACGATGCAGTGCCGTTTCTCGTCGGGCGGCCAAGACGATCACAGTTTACGGTCGTGTGGTAGGACCAGACAACACAGTTTAAGGTCGTGTGGTTCGGACCATGGAGGAATCCGCTTATCGCGGTACGGCGGACACGGCGGAGGTGGGAGCATACCCAGCCCTGCGGTCACGCACGATTCCAGGAGAAGAGTCTTGGGATAGGGGCCTGCGTATGTCCATCACCCGAGGGGCAGAGATGCTAGCCTCCAGACATACTGGGCTCAGAACGCGATTGTTCGAGCGACTCCTCCCTCCTTATGGGGACGAGGGTCCAGCTACGCATGGCCCTTGGGGAGAATATCCGCATATATCCTTGGTGCTCAGATCATGGGAGCCTCGAACGACATCATTACCCTGGTTGGTCTGCCTAACGTGTAGAGGTGTACTGAAGGTCAGTATGAAGAGTGTCGAGATTCCACTACAACGCACAAAGGCGGAGTGTGATGAGGACTGCGCAACCAATGTTCAGAGCCTGAAAGAGCCTACATGGCGATCAAGGATGTTGCTGACGCATTCGCAACACAACATCCGATCGCGTCAGCCTAAGACGGGGCAAGCAAACGAGCATCGACCGCTCAATCGCAGGATTCATATCGATTTGCGGCCCAAGACCCGCCGGTAAATCGACCCGGAGCGGTAGGAGAGCACTGAGGCATCATACCCAAACCGCTAACGAGGATCCCTTTGAGTGAAGGCTCGAACAAGAGGAAGCGCGAGGCCTGACAAGCAACACAGGACTTGTCGGGATTTAATCTGACACTACGAGTCATAGACCGAAGTACCCAAAACATGTTAACAGATCTCCGGAAAGGGTCGGAGGACTCACCCTGAGAGCAACCAAAAGAGGGCAGATCCCCGTGATCAACCAAGGGACGGGGCTGGACCTGAAACACAAGCGTTCAGGCGGTCCTACGTATCCCATAAGGATGGGAATCAAGCCGCACGTAGTTCATGAGAGGCAGTTTAACGTCATACAGGACGATGAGGGGTGTGAGGTAGTCCCACACACGGGGGAGGCGTACGGCGCGGCCAGTAGACCGACGTGAATGAGGACATAATCCCCCGCTTACACGATACGCCTCGCACAAAATGGAGGGGAACTGGGGCCAGAGGCCCAACGCGGGATAGAGATTCCCGGGAAATGGGGCTGGGCCTGAAACATGAATGTTCAGGCGGTCCTACGTATCCCATAAGGATGGGAATCAAGCCGCACGTAGTTCTTGAGAGAGGCAGTTTAACGTCATGCAGGACGATGAGGAAAAAAGAAGGGGGGAGCAGAAGGCATCCCCAAACGTGGGGGGCGTATAGCGTGGCGAGAAAACCGACGTGAATGAGGACAGAATCCCCCGCGCACACACCATATGCCACATACCCAGAGGCAACTGGACCAAGGGCCCAGGATGAGATGGAAATTCCCGAAGGATGGGGCTGGGCCTGAAACATGAATGTTCAGGCGGTCCTACGTATCCCATAAGGATGGGAATCAAGCCATACGTAGTTCTTGAGGGGCAGTTTTACGTCATGCAGGACGAATGCTGAACAGTTTAACGTCTTGTAGCTCGGACGTAGTGCAGTTTAGCGTCATGCAGGACGAAGCACTTGGCAGTTTAACGTCTTGCAGCGCGGACGAATGCTGAACAGTTTAACGTCTTGTACCCTGGACGAGGTACAGTTTAACGTCATGTTGGACGAATGCTGAACAGTTTAACGTCTTGTAGCTTGGACAAATGCAGTTTAACGTCGTGCAGGACGTGGTGCAGTTTAACGTCATGCAGGATGAAGTGCAGTTTAGCGTCATGCAGGACGAATGAACACTCAGGCAAAGTATTGCTTGAGGAACCTAGCGTTGGTGGGAGGAGTGACACGCTCACCATCCATAGTCGCTAGGGAGTACGCGCCATTGGGATAGACCTTGTGGACAACAAAGGGTCCCTCCCACTTGGGCTCCAACTTGGGTGGCTTCCTGCCGGGGATCATCGGTGCTCTTAGGGCTAGCACTAGATCACCCTGCCGGAAGGAGCGGAGGCGAACCTTCTTATTGAAAGCTCGAGCCATTCTGCTTTGATGCCTCTCCAAGTTGTGCAAAGCACGAAGTCTATTCTCATCCAGTGCTTCCAACTCGACTAGACGGGCTTCAGCAACTCTGTCCGGCGCTTTTTGGTCGTAGACCGCAGTGCGCAAGGACGACAACTGCATCTCGATGGGCAGGACGGCCTCAGCTCCATACACCAGGGAATAAGGGGTCATCTGGGTGGAATTGCGAGTCGTCGTCCGATAAGCCCAGAGGGCGTTGGGGAGCTTGTCTGGCCAACTCTTCTTGTTCTGACCAACCATCTTTTGCAGAATGTTAGAGAGGGTTTTGTTAAACGCCTCGATCTGTCCATTCGCCTGCGCATGATAGCGAGATGTATGGTTCGAGCGAATGTTATACTTGGCGTACAACTTCTTCAACTCGGCTGCTCGGAAATTGGTTCCGTTATCCGTGAGGATAGCGTGAGGCACTCCAAATCGATAGATGATGTTGGAGGTCACGAAGTCAGCGATCGAACAGGATTTGACCTCTCTGAGAGGAATCGCCTCTGCCCATTTGGAGAAGAAGTCCGTAGCGGTCAGAATGAACCGGCACTGGCGAGCTGTCGCCGGTGGGTAAGGTCCCACAACGTCCAGACCCCAGACTGCAAAGGGCCAGGAATACCTAGTGGTATGGAGAGGCTCCAGCGGCCGATGCACAAAGTTCGCATGAACCTGGCACGCATGGCACCTCCTGGCATACTCGATGCAGTCATGGATCATGGAGGGCCAGAAGTATCCTAACCTCCGAATATGGTGGGACAGCTTCGGCCCAGTCTGGTGGGCGCCGCATGAACCATCATGAACCTCTTGCATGACTCGTGGGATCTCAACTCCCAGAAGGTAACGGAGGAGAACACCATCAAATCCTCGTTTGTAGAGGATCTGCTCCAGGCCGGGACTGCTCTGGAGGACGAACTGCGATGCGCGGCGTCGAACTCGCTCGCGCTCGGCCCGATCCGATGGAAGAATGCCATGTTGGAGGTACTCAACCAAAGGCATCCTCCAATCAGGGGCTGATCCGACTGTCATATCTGGGGTACTCGCGGCTCCGGGCATAGGGGCAACCGTGGTGAGGTTACTTACCAACGGGGCGCGATCTTCTTCCGGGATAACGGGAGCGATGAGCCTGCGGCGCGTCACGCGGACGATCAGGTTGTCCTGTTCAGGCTCCGCAAGTGACGCAGCGAGGCTGGCCAAAGCATCTGCTCGACCGTTCTGCGACCGGGGAACATGGACAATTTCCGGCCGAGAAGGGAACCGAGCCATCAGAAGGAGGGTGCACTCCAACAATGGCACAAGTTCCGGCTTCCTGACTACGTAGTCTCCATTGATCTGCTTAATGACCAGCTCGGAGTCCCCTTTCACACACAGACGGGGCACGTCGATCTCGAGAGCCAACTCGAGGCCGGTGATGAGGGCATGGTATTCCGCCTCATTGTTGGTACAGCCCTCTGACAACAGGAAAGAGTATGGCAGCACGGCTTGCTCCGGGGTGATGAAGACGATGCCCAAGCCCACTCTGTTGAGCTTAGGATTATCGAGTCTTCTACCGGTGGGGCTCCGGGAGGCACCGTCAAAGTGCATCTGCCAGCATGGATCGGCTCGATCAACCGAGAGAATGGTCTCATCAGGAAAGCCTAGATCCAGCGGCTGATCCGCGGAGGTCGGGTGAGCTGCCAGAAAGTCTGCCAATGCTTGTCCTTTGATGGCCTTCTGAGACACATACCTGATGTCGAACTGCTGGAGAATCACAGCCCACCGCGCTAGGCTGCCAGTCAACATAGGCCGGCTCAGGATATATTTCAACGGGTCTACCCGAGAAACCAACTGTACCTCATGGTGCTGCAAGTAGTGTCGTAATTTCTGTACGGCAAATACGAGCGCCAGGCAGCTCTTCTCGATGGGGGAATACCTAACTTCCGCATCGAGGAGCATGCGACTGAGGTAATAGAGGCTATTCTCCGTTCCCTCGTTGTTCTTCTGGGCGAGAAGGGCACCCAGGGACCGTTCCAGGGCGGTCACATAGAGGACCAGCGGCTTCCCGGATACAGGCGGCATCAGGACCGGAGGTTGAAGCAGGTACTGCTTGATCTCCTCGAAAGCGGTCTGACACTCTTTATCCCATACATAGGTGGCACCTTTCTTCATGAGCCGAGAAAAGGGCTTACACTTGCCGGCCGGATTCGCGATAAATCGGCGTATATAGGCTAAGTGGCCTTGGAACCCTTGCAGTTCCCGGACGGTACCTGGGGGAGGCATCTGGCTAATCGCCCTGATTTTCTCTGGGTCGATCTCAATACCCCGGTATCTTACCACAAATCCAAGGAACTTTCCGGAGGTGACCCCAAAGGCACACTTCAACGGGTTCATCTTCAGGCAGCGAGACCGGAGGAATCTGAACACTTTCTCAAGATCTTTGAGATGGTCCTGACGCTGGCGCGATTTGACAACCAAGTCGTCGACGTAGCATTCCACAAGTGTGCCGAGGATTGGCTTGAATATGCGGTGCATCGCCCATTGATAGGCGGCACCTGCATTCTTCAGGCCGAAGGGCATGACCCGGTAGCAAAAGGTACCTTGGGGGGCCCTGAAGGCAGTGAACTCCTCATCCTCAGGGGCCATCCGAATTTGGTTGTATCCGGAGTATCCATCCATGAAGGAGAGGGCTTGGAACCCTGCCGTGGCATCAATCAACAGCTCTGTCACTGGAAGGGGAAAATCATCCTTCGGACAGTGGCGGTTGAGATCGCGGAAGTCGATGCAGACCCTAATCTGCCCGTTCTTCTTCCTGACCGGCACAATGTTGGCCAGCCATTTGGGGTACTGAACTTCCCTCACGAAGTTGGCTTTGATAAGCTTGTCAACTTCGGCCTCAACCATGGCACTGTGGGATGGGTGCATCTTCCTGGGAGGCTGCTTGAACCCGCGATGGTTCGCCGGGAGACCAAGGCGGTGGACGGCTACCTGAGGATCCAGCCCCGGCATCTCGTCATAGCCCCAAGCGAACACATCACAGTGCTGCCTGAGAAAGTCCACGTACTGCTACCGCTCCTCAGAGGGCATGGCGGCACTAACCAATGTGGGTCTTGGATCGGCCTCGGTTCCAAGGTTCACCTGTATTAACTCATCGACCGTGGCGGGGACGCCCTCCTCAAAGGCTGGGGGTGCATCTTCCACGTCCTCTCCGCTCGGGGAGGGATCGTCCACGGGAGAGACTGCGTTGGAAACTGCATTGGGGCTACCAGATCCTGCTGGGCCACTGGTGCTGGCGCGGGCGGTCGCGGCCATCTCATCAGGAGACTCGCGGACCATCAAGACCATGGCGACGTCCAACCGGTGAATCGGGAGGACGTAAGCGTCATCCAGACTTGCCCAGGGATCGCTTGCAACAGCGACAGGCTCAACCTCACCTGCCAGGATCTGCTTATCCTTGCTCTTGTAATAGTCCGCGTCCAGATAGCGGGCTTCACATGAGGCAAAAGGAGAGGCATCTCCTTGAAGTACGCCTACTCAACCATTAAGGGAGTATTTGAGGCATTGGTGGTATGATGAGGGAACCGCCGCGTGAAGATGGAGCCATGGCCTGCCCATCAATGCGTTGTACGCAGTGTCCTGAGAGACTACCATGAATTCGGTGTCGGCAACCAAGTCACCGAACTGGGTCTTCAAACGTATCTTGCCGACCGGGGTTTGCTCGGTGCGATCGTACCCCTGGATCCTGAGGTCGGAGGGAATCAAGTCATCCTCAGACAACCCCAATCTCCGGAGCGTCCGAGTTGGAATCAGGTTAATCTCGGACCCCGTGTCGACAAGACAGCGCCGGACTTCAAGGCCATTGAACTGGCCAGTGACATACAGCGGACGAATGTGTCCCTGTATAGGAGGGTCTTCATCCTTACCAGAGAACGAGATAACTGCCTGACATTCGGCGTCCTCGATCGTTTCGGCGTGAAAGGCCTCTGCAGCCGCAACCTCTGTCTCAAACTGGAGGGGGCTTTTTAGGGCTTCAGCGAGTGCCTCGCGCATCTCAGATGACATGCGCAGAGCCTCTAGGATGGAGAGCCTTGCTGGGATGTCGGCCAAGTGATTCAGGACATCATACTTTTTGGCCAAGCGCGAGCCCCTGGTTGCAGGAGGTTGCTCTGCGGTTGGTGGCATGATGGGCCTTGCCGGTTGGATCGGCGGCCGACTGGTACTTGGCGCATCTCGCTGTTCACTGGTCGCAGTCCGGGAAATGGTCACCGTACTGGAGTCAGGAGGCCGGGATGGACTCGTGGCAGGGCGGAGCTGGTCGCGACGCGGCTGAGGCGGTTCTGCCTGGTCCCACACCACAAACAGTGGCGGAGGCGAATCTGTCATCCCCGAATGGGGGGGCTGCGTGCGCTGAGCTCGGTTTTGAGCCTGCTGCCTAGTCTCAGTGGCGTGCACGGCCTGGCTGGAGGTACCAACGGCTGTGCCCTGGCGACTCCTGCTGCTGCGGTTCTTCCGACGGTGGCGACGACCGGGGACACTAGGGAGGTCCACCTGGTGTTCTTCAACGTCGGGAACCGAAAAGGGATTTACCAGCTCGACGGTGTTAACTGAAGCGTACCCAAAACCGTCATCGGACGAATCATCCATCACCGGGCGGATCCGAGGAGGGACCCCCATCTCCGGGGGCATGAAATCGCCGAGAGTGCGGGATAGTGGCGGAACCGGTAGGGCGCACTCTTCCTTCTTGCGCTGCCGCCGTTTGCTCCTCTTGGAAGAGGCAGGCTGGGACGACGATGCCGAAGCAGCACCCGCAGATTCTGGGGGCTCAGGCTGATTCAAGCGCGCACGGATGATTCCATGGGCGCGAATGGTCGTCTTGCGGGCCATCCAGTTATTGTACTTCTGGGATCCGCGGTCGGAGACCAGCTGCCATTCGTCCTCGTTGCCACTATCGTCATCTGATCCCACGAACACGCCCGCCACTTGTGCTGGATATGGGCCCAACCTGATTACATTGTTGTTAATCTGGTCTTGGAGCCAATCCTTAAACACATAGCACCGCTGGATGGTGTGCCCCAGGGCCCGGTGGTAGGGGCAGTAGCGGGGGTTATTCGTAAGATGTGCCTCCTCTGGCTTCCAACACTCAGGCAGTCGCACAATCCTCTGCTCCAGGGCGCTCCGGAAATAACCGGGGACCTGATCCTCATGGAATGATTAAGTCAGGTGTCGCGGGCCCCTGGGAGCGTGGTCTTGACGAGGGGCTGGAGGGGCCTGCCGAGGAGGTGGACCCTGATTATCTCGCCTGGGTTGCGGCGGTACATTACGCGGAGGGGCCGGCTGGTTCTGAGGCTGCCGCTGCTGGGCCGGGAACTGAGCCCGTGGAGGCGGGTTCCTGTGAGGCTGTGGAGCTGGCCTCGCCGGCAACAGCTCCAATGGCCTGGGGGCCTCTATCTGGGCAACAGCAGCGGGCTCAGCCCTGCTGACTCTCCTTGCAGGAATCATAGGAGGCAGCGGGTGTGCCTGGCTGGCCTGTTGCAGGGCTTCCTCAAGACGTTGAGCTTTGTCTGAGAAGTCCCTGAACCCTCCGGGGTAATTCTGAGTAATCAGGGAAGGGACCAGCTCGGTCTTGACGTTCCCGACGCACATTGTCAGCAACTGCTCCTGAGTCAATGGCATGTCAAGGGAATACGTGAGACCCTTCCATCGGGCGACGAAGTCCGCGACTCGCTCATCAGGCCTCTGCTTGCACTTGAAGAGGTCTGCGATACTTGTCTTCCGGGTTGTGGAACTGAACTGGTAGAGGAACTGTCTACGGAGGTCCTCCCAGCTGGTTACCGACCCGACGGGGAGCTGGCTGTACCAGACAAATGCTGGCCCTTCCAGTGTCTGAACAAAGCAGCGAAGCTTAGCGGCCTCTTGCTGCGCCGGAGTCCCCAACATAGGCCCGCACCTCGAGTTGAAGTGGGCTAAATGCTGTGGCGGATCTCCAGTCCCGTTGAAGGGGGCAAAAGTGGGATTCCCGAATCCCGGAGGCGCCGGCATGTCATCCACCCATGCTGGGTAGGGCTTGCCGTCCGGTGGGATCGCCACCTGCCGAGTCTCCAAGGCCTCCAAGCGAGAGATGAGTGCCGCCATCGGATTGTCCGGACATGGGTTCCAGTCCTGGCGAGGATCTCTAACCACGAGCGCGTTGCATGGCCCTTCAATCGGGTCGTCGACCGGGTCGTCGAACTCGGCGGCTCGTGGGATGGCGGGCGGAGCGGCCCTTGGGGCAGCGGGAGGAATCCGAGCGGGGTCTCTCAGGTAGTCACGCTGCTCGGGAGGGTGTGGAGAAACATACCGCGCCCTCTTGCCATAGGCAACGACCTCTCTCCTGTCGGCGAACACGGCGTAATCACGGTTGCCCGGGAGAGTCTCGTCGAGGAGCGGTTGTTCCGGCCCCTGCTGTCCTGGCCTAGGATCACCGTAGTCAGGCCGCCATTCTGCAGCGCGCTCGGCGAGGAGCTGGTCAACCAGCTTCTTCTGTTCGGCGAGCTGCTGACGTAGCGTAGCCTTCTCGGGATCCTCCTCTGCCCTCTGCATGGAGGCAGATGGGTCGGCGGGCTTTATAGCCTCGCTGTGCTCTTTTCCTTTCCTGACGTTTCGGCTCAACGTCAGTGCTTCAGTGGGTGCGGGGAGCCCCAGGAGGTTCCTCTGATGATGAGTAACTCTCACCGATGGATATGACGACGGCTGGTCTTCGGGGGGGAAGCCCCCGTCGAGAAGTTCCAAGTCGTTCCCCTCTCCCGACAGGTCAGCCATATTGACCGTTCCTGTCCCTGGGGATATACCCTCAGGGCCACCCAGCGAATCGGGCTGTCGGCGGATCACACTGAAGCGTAGGGCAGCGTACTTCCCCCATCCATGGATATACACGTGGGGAGTGGCTTCCTCGATAACTTTGCGGAGTACTTGGAAACACTCAACGCATCGTTGTTGGAGGGCCTCGTGGTGCTCAAATGACCCGGGGTGCCGAACCGCGGGGAGCATGGCCAGGTCAATTTGACGGCACTGCTCACCAATATCCTCCAGGTGCGCTTGACTCCCGGGGTATGGCATTTGTAGGCGGCGAAGACAGGAGCGAGTCTCCCGGAGAGTTCGGCGGAAGCATTCGAACTCATCCGGGGTGAGCGATTCGGGTGCATCAAAGCCCGGTCCTGCGACTGGCCAAAACTTCTCAGGGAAGTGGCCCTCTGCTAGGACGGTCCAGAAGCTCCACGACTCAAACTCGGGACCCAGATCTCCTTGGTCCTCTTCAATGGCTGGGAACGGATGGGGAACCGGCAGTGGTGCCGAGGCGGGCCGCCGGGCTGACGGGCTGGCCGGCGGTGAATACGGCGAACAGGCCGATTGGCCTCCATATCCCGGGCCGCTCGCTGAGGGTGGCGGTGCCCTGGCTACCACATCACGATAGGACAGGCCGGCGAGCGAACATCCTGCCGTAGCATCGGTGCTCGCCGAGGGTGCACCAGATCGTGGTTCGACCGTCGGTCCCCAGAAAAAGTCTCCGGCTTCTCCGACCAAGAAGGAAGGCACTTCCGGAGGGGCCGGTACCAACCGCAAGCTTGATCCTTGGGGGTCTACCAGGCCCTCGTTACTCCGGATATACCTTCGGAGAGAAGCGGGGATCACATCGATCTCGCTCTCGGGGAGCACGAGGCTGACGTGCCGCATTCCTACCCCTGCCCTTGACTGGCGGGATCGGGGAAGGGGCTCTGTCGCCGAATCGTACTCCGCCTCTGAGTTAGAGAAGCAAACCGGTCGGATCTCTGTCCGGAACTCTGTAACATTCTTCCCTCGGCGTCGACGCCTTGCCTTCCTGCCCCTGGGTGGTTCTTCGGGGCAGGGATGATCTCTGTCCTGGCGTCCTCCGGCCGCACTGGTGCTGGGGCCAAGAGGACTGGGAACCAAGGTGCGAGGGGCACCGGGACAGATATCAAAGGGGACGCGGGGAGAGATGATTCCGGGCAGGCCTCCGGGCCGGGATCAGAAGGTGGGATGACCCATGCCTCCTGGATCGGCCACACAGAGTAGATCCTTCCGGTGAATAGCGCTACCGCGAGGTGGTCTGCGGTGGCTACTGCCAGTGCCAGCAACCGGGAGAGTCGACCCAACCTGCCTTTGGGGCGGTCGGGGCCTCGATCCAGGTCGGGCATAGGAGTTCCCCTGCTCAGGATGCGCAGAGGCCTGGCGACTGGAGCCAGCAGTGGCTTGGGCCGATGCGGCCACTGCCGCTAGAGCCCCAAGGCGGGCATCCTCTTCCGCTCGTGCCCGACGTTGGCGTCGAGACAGACGAGTCGGGATGAGCGGCGCGGGCAGGTGGAGAGCCCGCTCTTCGACTGGAGAGGCCTGGCGGCGGTGTCGCCGTGGCCTGGCGGGAGTCCTTACCGTAGATCCCTGGAGCGAATCCCGGATAGGGTGATCCCGGGCCTCTTCCACCTCATCCGCGTAGGGAAGGGAACTGTCAGAGCGCTCCAGGGATAAACTCCCGAAGCGATTGGACGTTGAGGTAGGCAGCGGTGCCTCCCTGCGCGGCCCTCGGGGGCGGTGGTGGTGGCGAGGCGCAGCCTCCTCAAGGCCTAGGCGAGCCATTTCCCTAGTGGGGATGACTCCCTCTTCCTCGTATCTCCGCACCAGGGTGTTGATCACCCTTCTCTGGATGACCTCCGAGGGGGAGAGAGGGCGTGGTCGTCCCGCAATTGCGGCTGCTGGGACGACTGTGGAACGGGCAGGACCGCGCGGAGTAGCCGCGTCGGTGTTTCCCCTATCCCTGCGCCAGTGGGCGGGTGGCGATCGGGCACCGGATCGGGCGACCTAATTTCTGAAAGCAGGGAGAATGACCCATTAACACTGACAGGAAAAAGGAATCGACAACCAACCATTAGCGCCACGACGCCTTCCGTGGGGGGAACCCAGGCCCTCGACGTTGCGAGAAGGAGTGCCCGATGTCCCTTCCCCAGCCCCTGGCGGGTAAGACTGAATGCTTGGCCGGGCAACACGCCGGTCTTCCAACACCTCTGAAAGCCATCGGTCTTCGTATCGAGGAGAAGAGATTCACGTCAGGTTCACCATTTTTCTGTTTCGGTGCGGATGTGCGTCGGGTTACTCTGTTCCGCCAGGACGCGTTCGCGCGTGCACCCGTCAACCCGAGGGGATGGGCGCGCGGCTTGTGGTCCCGCGGTCCCGCTTTCCAAGGGCGGGCGGCATCCGTCACTTATTCAGGGGCGTCTGCTCCTTGATCGAAACCGGGATGATGGGATGTCGTCTCCTCCTTCCTTGGACGTCTCCTCGGAACTCGTCGCCTAATCCGGGTCTCCCTCATAGACTTAAGAATGTTCGTGAATCTCGTTCCCGGTGCCATATCTTCATGGACACCGGTTAATTACGCTGCTTCCTCCCAGACGCTCCAAGGAGTCTGGTCGGGGCAGCAACCTGCGGTGAGAAGGCCGAGTGGCTCTGCGTGCTGGGGGCGTGTCGTAACACTGCGGCTCTGCACGTCTGTCTTCCGTCCCTAATAGGGCTTCTCGAAGGCATGATGGCCTGAGGCATCCCGCACGGGGTGCGGGGAACTGTGTCCCCTGAGGTTTTCCTCAGCTTCCCATGTTTAACACGGGGTATGCCGCGAGTTTAACGTCCAGCGGGGACGGCATCGGACCGATCAACACGAAAAGTGGATCAGATGACAGAACCCCTTGCGGGGAACCTCCGACGCTGGGGCCAGCACATGGGCGGCTTCCCAAGTAACGTGGAGTGGAGTGAAGTGGCATGACCCCACCGGGATGTGGCGGCCCGGGTAAGGATCAGGATGGATGATGGAGTGAAGATCTTGGACCCCGTAGGGGCTTCCTACGTACCGCGCGTTAGCACGGATCAAAGTCAACGTAGTTCGGGTATACAGTTTAACGTCATTCTGGACGTCGGCAAGCCGACTCACGAAGAGGTCTAGGCCGCCGGGCGGAGGATTGAACCGAACCACCTCACACAGAGGGGGATGGAACGGCCGGGTGGATCACAGTTTCACGTCATGCTGGACGATAAAAGGAGAAATGGAAAAAGGGGTTGTGGGGAGGCACAGTGGAGATACACACGGGCAGTCTCCCACAGGGGCGGATTCATAGGTGAATTGACGCAAGCGTGAACCCTGGAGGGGTCCACTGATGGACGAACCGACGTAAATACGACCGGGACGACCAGGTGGTGGGCTTGGACCTCAGGGAGGCTTCCTACGTACCCTGTTTAGAAGACAGGGATCAAAGTCCACATAGTTCATTCTGTCAGGACTTACGCACTTGAGGCAGCCCGGATGCGGCAAAACTCAGTTGGAAGGGACTTGGACCGAAAGTAGGAGACACCTCGATCCCAGTCACACCCTCTACTGGCTTCGGCAGTGGGGGAGCGCAATGGAGATACACATGTGCAGCCCCCCTCAAGAAACTAGGGGTTTGTAATACCCTGCCCCCGTAGGGAAAAGCCACTCCCATTAAATCGTCCCAAAAGCGGGACAATCCCGACATCCCTGCAGAGACGAGCGGGTGGGGGCCACATCCAAACCGGGGGGGACCCTGCGTGCGGAGCACGGGATCAGGTTGCGGAAGGTTTAACGTCTTGCCGGACGAAGTACAGTTTAACGTCGTGTGTTGAGGACGAAGCGGACGGTTTAACGTCTTGCCGGACGAAGCACAGTTTAACGTCGTGTGTTGAGGACGAAACACTTGGCAGTTTAACGTCTTGCAGCGCGGACGAATATGCAGTTTAACGTCATGCTGGACAAAACACTTGGCAGTTTAACGTCTTGCAGCGCGGACGATATGCTAGGCAGTTTAACGTCTTACAGCTTGGACGTATGCAGTTTAACGTCGTGCAGGACGTGGTGCAGTTTAGCATCATGCAGGACGAATATGCAGTTTAACGTCATGCTGGACGAATGATTGCCGCCGATGGGTCCGTGTCACTTCGCACGAGCCTTGAAGGCTGCACGGGAAGACAGCGCACGGTTCGGGCACCCAGGATGAGGATCATCGGGCGCCACGAAGGCGGGTACCCTCAAGGGGTCAAGGGAGGCGACCCTGGCGGGTTGCGCGCAAAACCGCGGGTCGGCGCGCAAAATGGCGGGCTGGCGCGCAATTGGGCCAGCGCTTTGCGCGCTGATGATTGAGATTGCGCGCACCGGGCTTCGGACAGCTCGCGGGGGCAACAGCTCATTCTCTAACGAATGGCCACTTTGAAGACGGGGGGTGCGCGCAATCGGGTTGGATTGCGCGCACCCGGGGGCAATTGCGCGCAAGAGGCTTCTTTTGCGCGCAAAGGCCTTCGGGTTGAAATTTATTCAAAGGAAAGGAGCCAAGGGGATTGCGCGCGAAGGCGAACCCCAAGGCTCTATTGCGCGAAAGAAAGGAGGTTACCTGAAGATCGGCATTGCGCGCGGAAGGGGTTGGATTGCGCGAACGAGCGACGCTTCGGATTCTGGCAACCTCCAAAACGTCGGGGGTCGCCTTATATTTATAGGCAACCCCGGGCGCGGAAACCGGTCTCGGGCGCGCAATTCGCGTCGCGGGCGCGGAATCAGGCCCCAGCGCGCAAAGGCGCCGCGCAGGCCGTGGGCGCGCAAAATAGCGCGCCGGCCCAGCGTATTGCGCGCATCCCGGGAGGATTGCGCGCCGCGACTCAACTTTGCGCGCAAGCCTCTGAAATTTCGCGCAAGTCCTCCGGGCCCTCCGGAACGTGCCTCTGACTCCAAATATCACTTCGCTTTCCGCATCCGGAGCTTCGTTTGGGAACAACGGACTTTTGCGGCGTCTACAGATGTATTGATATATTGTGATTGAAACGTGGAAATGTTATGTTTCCTTTATGCATGTTTTATGTGGTATAATTATGTTATGGTTTATGATATGTTTAAACCTGTTCATATGAGGAATTCATTGGACTAAATAAGTGACGAGTGGAGCCTGCTATAGCTCCTCGATGCATCGGTAGGTCTCATGATACAAACTAGTGTCTTGGCATGAGGCGTTGACAAAATCTTATTTGTAGTCTTGGCACGAGGCCTTGGATACGTGGTAATGATAGTCTGGCATTATGCATTCCATTATTATGAATGTGATTATTGATATTTCATGTGATTATTTTCCTAGTTGAATATCCATGTGAATAATTAAATGGAATTATTTCATTTTATTTATGCCATATTATGATGATGTTCGAGTTTAAAAGGATTTTGTTTTATTTATACATTTCATTAAATGTTTATGTTTATTTATGAATGTTTCTGCTCTATTGTTATCCTTACTGAGCATCTAAGCTCTCTCCTTTCAATGTTTTAATTTGTCCAAGATGTGCAGAAGTATTTTATGAATGACCTACAGGGATAGTCGAAAGGGTATATGAGTGTGGACTATAGAGACCATGTTATTGTAGTTTTTCAATTTATGATGTAATGTAACATTTATGAATGTATCTAGTGTTTCCAAGGCTACTAAACAAATCGGTCTTTTGAGACGTGATCTTTTGTGATAATGCCAATGTTACGTAATAATGCACCGACTCTGGGTAACTGGGGATGGGTGTTATAGTTGGTATCAGAGGAAATTTATTACTAACCTTATATGCTAGATTTAGGTAAACTCCGATTAGAGAACATAGACCTAAGATAGACTTTTTGGATTAGAATAGAAGAACTTCCTATAATTTTGTTATTATAGAGATTTCTGAGAGGTTTCCGAGCAATACATCTTTTTCTTGTTACGAGCAGGTAGAGGCGGCTATGGCACAGGTGTTTCTAGGGGTAAAACCCAAAAACACCTCTTTGAGCTAGACTTGAATGGGAACTGGTGCACGACAATGGGCCATTCTGCACTCTTGGTTACGACACTCCCAGGGGATATGCTTAGGATACTTTCCATTTTCCTTACAAACCATTATGAATGGCTTATGAGTATATACTTCCTCAAAAAAAACTTTGTGATTATGGATTATATCCATAAACCGTTCAATTTACGTTAAGTATTTTACAAGTTTGGAATTATTCATTGCAATTCATAAACTGACATAGTTTATACCATTATATAGAAATGGCACCAAGTAGAAGTAATGTGAACTCTAGCAATACATATGATCCAACGTGTAAGAAAAATAATATCTTTCATGGTATTAAGCCGACATTTAGAAGGGAAATAATCTCCCATGTGTTATCAACATATGAAGAAATTTTATCATGTGTCAATAAGATAAGTAATTAGTTCTCTGAGTCCTATGGATTTGAAGGTAATAAAGATAAAAAAAGATGGAAGAGATAAAGATGGATAAAGGGAAGAGCGAAAAGAAGAATTTTCAAATATGTGAAAACTGTGGGACGAAACACCATGGAACTTGCTTGATGGGAATGGGAGTTTGTTATAAGTGTGGAGAAAAAGGACACCAAGTGCATCACTGCATGGGTAAGAAAAAGGTTTCAAATGTACAATGCTTCATCTACAATGAGTGGGGACACAGCACAAACCAATGTCCAAATCATCGGAGTATGCCGCAAATGTTTCTATTGAATAATAATCAAGTTATGATACTACCAAAGATGAGGCGGAATGATTAGAGTTATTATGTTTTTATTAAATAATTATGTCATTTGACTGTTGTATCAATGATGTACTGGTTATAATAATATTATGATATATATAAGGATTGAACTGCAATACTTTTTGTTTTCATTAGGGATTTAAAATGATGAAGGTAATAAAATTTTTAGTATGCGACAATAAGAGAAAATGTACATTGTTTGGTGAATCTGATGTTACAATTGATTTTGGAATTTAGATACCTTCTAGAGAATGCCTGGAAGGAGGTATCATGGATAACTATAATGGTTGGAATGGATTATATTTTACATTGGATACTATTGTTAAGGTTATTTTTGGATATTTATAAAAAGGACAACACATAGACCGTGTGACAGCCCGACGCATCGGACAATGATGTGGGAATCAAACCCACACCCATAGTGAGATTGAGATTTATTGCCTACCACTGGACTACGTGAAGTCCCCGGAGTGTATAATGTAGTTTTTTTAGTTCTGAGAGAGGAATTATAAATTTATTTTTGGAATCCTATACGGTTAGGATAAATAGAATATTTTTCAGTTCTATTACCTTTTGGAGTGAAGGATGGGTTCGTGGTATAAATTTATTAAAGAATTAAAGTCAACATGATAAGTAAGTATATTTACTTACGTACTTAGTAAATCTTGTAAATAAATTCCTCAACTTTATGGAAGGTAACTTAAAACAAAAATGTTGTTGGTTAAATTTTACAGCTGGGGAATCAATGACCATTTAACCAATCACAAGTTTGTGATTTTCTTGTAGTTAACATTCTTCTAATACTGTTTTCTACAAATCTCCATCAGACCTTGATGGTTTGTTTCTCCTCCATATCCATGTTTTCATAGAATCTTATTATGGGCTATCTCGGGTAATCTTTTTACTTCTCCTTTATTCTTTTAATGTTATATTTTTATTAACCCTATTTCTAATATGGGTTTTCCAAAAAATTATTTTCTATTTCGAACCTTTAATTTTATAAGAACAATTTAAAATTGTGAGGATGCAATTTATTGAAGGTGGGGAGAATGTAACATTCCATGCTTCCACGATACGCTTCTCTTTCAATAATGCAATAGCTTGCATTGTACGCTAGTTTGAGATTCTATCACACCATGACCAATCAAAGTAGCTGTTATGAATATAAATACCCACTTTCTGAATTATATAAATTTTAGATTTTAAAATGGACTACATTTTTGGATTCGGAATTATAAAATTAGCCTATGTTGAACTTTTGGTGTTTTTCTGAGAACTTCTAATTTTCGATGAATAGTGAAAAATACTTAAAACACCATTTTTAGTAAAAATAATTTGTATTGATAAATTATACTATTGAGTGGTTTTAAAGTACAATTAGAATATAATTTTACAATTTTATACAATGGTGGTCATTAGAATTAATTTCACTTTGAAATTGGACATAAACGAGTGTTAGTCTTTAGATAGATATTGTTTCTTAAAAACATGTTATTTGTTTTGACATCGGGAATTAAATATAAAAAAAATTAATGAAACATTTTTTATTTGAATTTTTAAAATGGAATTCATTTTTTAATTTGAATATCCAATAGAGCGTAGAGTGAATTTTTAGTATTTTTCTGAAGAACATCGATTTTTGATGAATTGTGAAACCACTAAGTGGTAGTTAATAAACTGATTTTTCATTTAAATGAAATTTTACCACCTATGTGATTTTAATTTCAAAAATCTGACATTAATCATTATCATTAGGATGTAAAATTTTTTTCAATGAGATTAAAATAATATTTGGTGAATAGTAACTTTTATGTTCTATTAATCGCAATTAAAGCTAATTAGTGAAATGTAAGGAAAAAAATGATATTATAAAATATGAAATTACCTTTACACTTGTCCTAACCTTATTGGATGAGTCATTGAAGACCAATAAAATCCATAGGTCAACATGGCGACCCCATGGATCCACTTGGGTAAGAAAATGACATTAATAACTTTTTATTTAAAGTAATAATAAAATTGGCACAAACATGTGATGTTTTACTAAAAAAATTATTACATGGGGTTATATAAGTGAACTTTTAGACTATAAATATTCATTGTAAATATAAAAATATTTCCAACATCATGATATTTTTTTATAAATTTTAGACATTACACAAATTAAATATTTTATGACCCCATGATGATGAAGGAGTTACCTCATTAATTAACTATTTTTATAAAATGAAAATATAATGTAAAATCTAATACATACACATGTCAAAAACCTATTGGATGAATCTATTTAGAACCGTTATCACCTTATTCTAGAAATATATAATTGTGGGACATTTGAAATACGAAAATCACTTCATAATAATGTAACATTTCATTACATTCCAATAGTGCCCCTCATCTCCTCTTATAAAAGACTCCCACCTCTACAACCTTATTCACACCATAAAAGCCATTTTTCTCAGACAACCTCTGCCAAAATACACTATCAACTTCCATCTATTACTCCTATAAGCCTCACTTTGGGCATAAGTCTTCCCCAGGAAGCCTTTAGCTCAAATCAAAAAGAGTTAAATGATTTTAAGGTAATGTCTTCTCTTATGTTCTTTTGTATTATTTTTCTTCTCCAACCCCTTAAAATCATTTTATTACATTATTTTGTTACAATTCCAGTATCTTAAATATACTAGGATGTTGTTATGAGACGGATTTGATTTACACTTACACATACCGTAGTCTAATGGTTAAAGAACATATTGTTTCTGTGGGTGGCGAATTACTACCTCCCGAAACGATGATTGTTCAATCTTCTTTCAAAACCCCTAATGGTGGTCATTAAGATGTCACTATATTTATTAATGATATATATTATGTTTATGTTTCCCTTATCCTTCTGTATTTTTCATTTATGGCATTCCTTTATGATTTCCATTATGGGTAAATGCGATAATTTCATTTTGGGAAATGCGGACTACCGCTCCCTCAAATTGATTTGAATCATTAATGCCATATGTGGGACATGTAAAGGATGGAGTAAATGATATTATATATGATGTTATACTATAATTATAATACACATTTTTATCATTATGATTTATTTCCATTAAATACGAAATAGAAATGAATGTAGCATTCATGCATACGTACAGCTTACCATCTCCATGAACGGTGCCTTTCATTTCATACATCTAAATGTTACGTAATATTATGAATGAATATATATACTGGATATATATGATATATATGATATCTACATCATGAATATAATTTTGGATATAATGGATACTTTACCACATGAACAACTTGTAATTATAATAAGTTTATTTTTATCTCAACAACCAAAGATAGAAAAAACGACTGTTAATAACTTAAATAATTACAAAGGGTTCATAACATGGTAATATGTGATATAAAAGGAAAAATGAGCTTGAAAAAGGTTCTTAAGAAAGTAGAAATTAACTCTAGTTTATTATTCAGGAGGTTAAAGAACAATCGAGTCAAGTCGGACACGAGGTAAGGGACTTCGTCTCAATCTCCTTTCATTGAGGCATATTTTATTTTATAAAAAACATTATTTTATGTGGTGTGTAAACCCGTTTTACTTTTACTTTTATTCAAAAGGAATATTTTTATATGAAGCGTTTTTACTAAATGAAAAAGGGATTGTTGTACTGAAATTTAATTCTGTTTCAAACGCCTTCTGAAGGCCACTACAAAAGATAAAAGTGAATCCGGGATCCGAATAAGATAGAATGGAAAGAGGAACTCCATGGGAGCTAAAAATCTCGTTGTGTTATATTAAATAAAGCTATCCCAAAGACATGGTATTTAAAAATGGAATGAAAATGTGCAGATTTTGTCACCCGATCAATAATATCTCATGTCGAATTGTTATCTTGAAATGTCTATTGTAGTCCCACAACAAAGTCCATGGATATATTCACCTATTTCTACTCTAGAATAGAAAAAGGATATAAAATCCCCTTCTGTAACTTCTAATCTGCTTTAACCTATTGAAAAATCATACATTTTATATTAAATTCTACAATATCCATTTTCATTCTATCCCTCCAATAATATTTTTAAATGTCTATGTACATCCTAGTACTTCTAGTATAAACTGATAATGGGTAACAATGAGCTTCACAAAACAAATATTTCTTCAAATGGGTATCACATGAAATACACAACCATTTTCTAAATCATAAAACACAATCATTATCAAGGATAAATTCTAAAAGATTACCCATTTTAACTGATTATATATTTTTCTATAGGTAATAGACATCACTAATGTCTTTATTAACCGTGTCTGATAACAATTACTACACTGAAACCTGAAACAAAATATATGTATTCCCTACACTGACAACTTCAAAGAAAAAATTCATCAAATCATTAATAATTGGATAATGTTCCAAATGTAACATGGTTAATGATGCATGATATTTTCAAGACATGGAATCCACCAACTTGTTTTCTTTTCCTATATGATAATTGATTGTGAATTCACATTCCATTATCAGTTAAATACATCTTCTCTACCTCGTGTTTAACTCCTCCTGATGGAATATATAATTCAGCACTATTATGGTTAGTATATATTTTAAATTTTGATACATATAATTGATGCCTCCAAATTTTAAAAGAAAAAACCATAGGTCAAATTCCAAATCATTTGTGGGATAATTTAACTCATGGTGTTTTGCTTTTCTTGAAGCATAAGTAATGAACTAATCATTATTCATTATAACACAACCAAGCCCCTAAAATGAATCAAAATTATAATGAAAAAATCACCATTTAAGAAATGAAAGTCCAAAACTAAACTATTCACCAATATATTATTCAGTTCCCTAAAAAACATCACATTAATCTATCCAAATAAATTTATCCCCTTTTCATGTTAACAAATTTAGCGGGCTAGATGACCGTGAAATTTTTTTATCAAACCATCGGTAATATAATACTAATCAAATAAAAATACCTATCTCTGTAACATTTGTGGGTCTTGGAAATTCATCAACCACTCTGTTTTTGGTGGGATCAAAATTCATTATATTATTATTTACAATGTTCCCATGAAAAGAAAAATGTTTTAACTTAAAATCACACTTACTAAATTTTCGATACAAATTCTTTTCTTTAACGGGTTGTAGAAAAAACCCTTAGATGTATTTCATGCTCTTCTTTACTCGTATAAAATAACTAAAATTCGTCAATAAAAAAACCAAAAAAAATATCCATGAACTCATGGAATATTCTATTCATAAGATCTTTTAATACAACATGTGGATTTGATATCCCAAATATAATAACACCAAATTCATAATCCTCATATCTAGTACGAAAAGTCTGTTTTTGGGATTTCATCCTTTTTCACCTTCAACTGATGGTATCCTGATCTCCAGTCTGTCTTGGAAAAATATTGAGCTCCCTGGAGATGATCAAACAAGTTATCGTTTTGAGGAGAAGGATACTTGTTTTTAATAGTGATGTTAATAAAAGATTTATAATCACTGTAATGTATCATGGAACCTTTTTTCTTTTTAACAAACATAATAGTAGAACCCCATTTGGACATCCTAGGATGAATAAAGCCATTATCAAAAAAAATCCTACAACTGATTTTTCAATTCAAGAAGTTATATTTCAGCCATATAAAATATGGGTTTTGAAATTGGCTTAGCATTAGAGACTATGTCAATTGTGAATTCGACTTCCCGATCAGGTATGACACTGGGTAACTCATCAAAACATCATCAAGATAATCATTTACCACTAGGATATCATTAATCTAAATAGTTCTATGTTTTCAATAATATGAGCAAGATAAGATTCATTTCCATCTTTCAATAGTTTCTCAGCTTCCTGATATGTTATCAATTATATGGGTTCGTTCTTGTATACAAACTAAAACTCATTTTAAAAAAAAACTTCTTCTGCTTTTTAATGAAACCGAACATGAAAAATAGAAATACAATCCATTCCTAGAATAAAATCAAACTCGAATAAGGGTAAAACAACAAGGTTTCCCTGTAATGTATTTCCACATACCATAATAGAAAGATTCTTATAATTCATTTTCGCTATAATATCCCCCTGGTGTTTTAACAGAAAGTTAAAATCTCATTTGTTTAGGTGATATTTCTAAATAACAAAAATCTTATCAGATATGAAGGAATTTGTAGACGCCGAATTGAACATAACATAAGAAAAATCTATTTAAATAAATATATTACCTGATACCACTTCATTGGTTGTACTGACATCTGCTGACATGGCCACAAAGGTTCTCACTGTATATTTCTTCATACAATTTGGATTTTTATCATCATTCAGATATCTCATTGAGAAAAAATTTGCAGAATGACCCATCTCACCACATTAAAAACACTTAACCATTTTCTCATCAAGGTTAGTCTTAGGATCATTTTTATTACCATCTCAGGCCATATCTCCTAACATTACACATCAAAACACTTACCATTTTTAGTAAGACATTACCTAGGTTGATTCTTTCCACACATTTCACAAATAGAAAACTGTATTTTCTTACCATTAGTTTAATTTGGTTGACTCTTACCCATCACATTCCATCTGGACCTATTCTTCTCCTTATTTTCAAAATGCGCATGATCATTAGAAAACTCTATCTCTACCATCTCATCACATCAGACAAATTTATAATAACTTTTGAATTCATAGGATTCCAATTCCCTTTGATACCTTGGATTCAATACTGAGTAAAAGCGGATGATTTTTCAATCGTGATCTCGAATTATATTTGGAGAAAACCATGATAGTAGGGTGAGTTTCACTTCATACACAACCATTTAATCTTCCTCCTCTTTCTTTAATTAAATGAATTTCATATCCATCCGATGTCTCACCACCTTAGGAAAATATTATATAAGAAAAATACTTTTGAATTCATCCCACTATGAGGAATAAATATCCTCTCTATCCCAAAAATTAATTACCATTGTCCACCACAGATCATATTATCATTCAAAATGATAAATGGAAAGACTTAACTTTTGATTATCTGAACATCCCATAACATCTAATATCATTTCAATTTCATTAATCCATCATTGTGTCACTACTGGGTCATAAGATCCATTGATAGTAGGAGGGTGTTATCTCACAAAATCATCCACTATTTTCATTTTCTGTTTTGGTACATATGGTGGTTCTGTTGCATGGATTTCACAACCATTTATTTCCTATGTTAGATGTTCCATTACTATAACAAATTTCATGGTTCCAATCCATACCATTAAGGGCAGTAGATTTAGAAGGTTGTTGTTCCATCAGTGCCTCCCCTCTCCACCTTCCATGTTTCTTCTGTGGACAACCATTCTAAACAAACATATCTTCGTTTAAGAAACATGATAATCATTAAATTATATATCATTTATAATTGACCAAAGATTTAATTGTTTTGGAAATATATTAACATCATCATAACCCCTAATGTTATATAAACCATCCATCGATACAAACTACAAGGACTTGACCTTAAAAATTTACATAATCATGAATTTTAGTCAAGAATATACATTATTACACATTGAGGATAATTCTTAGATTATAATTTTAGAGAAATATGATACATTTCATACATAACATTACACATTCATATAAGAGGATACTACTAAAAACCATTTTCATTTTATCAAATTATAAAACATTAAATCTTATAACATGATTTCTTTAACAAATCATCACACATTTAACATGGCTACCTTCTTTGAATTGAAAATCATTATACCCTAGGAAAATAATTTAAAAAACTTGGCATGAGAACAAAAATCTTGGTTAGGAATATAAAAAGAAGGAAAGACCACATTATTCTTTGAAGACTTGTGACGTGTGAAAACATTTTCAAAAGGAATACTTGTCATCCATATAAACTAACTTTGTGAAACATGAGATTTCCACAACATCCACACAAAACATAATAACATAAATATAACTATTTTGTTATATTGGGGCGTTACTTACATAATATTTTATGTAACACCCCGAGATTTTATGAGAAGTATTATTTTTAATTTATTTGACATATTGTGTTTTATGCTACACCAAGATTATCTTGCACTATACGCACCAACTTATTAGCTTGCAGTATACAAAACACTAATCTTGGATCATGTTACACACAATTTCAATTTCATTTGATAGATGTTATTTTACGCTACATTGAATGTATATATATATATATATTCATTGTGTAAATGAAATATGGTTGGATTCTATTATACGAAAAAACAAATGAATATTTTACTACACACAACTCTGACATGGATTTCACTAAATGCAATCATGACCTTCCACGATAGTGTGTGTTTTACGCAATACCGAGTGTCACTAAATAACGATAAGTTATTAAAAATTATATAAACTAGCCGTTATGAATTGTAATAACCACTTTTTAAATTTTTTTAAATTTAATCTTTCAAAATGGACATCATTTTTAGATTAAAAATATCAAAATTAGCCTAGGGTGATGTTTTGGTATTTTTCTAAAAACATTCAATTTTTGATGAATAGTGAAAACACTATGTTACTATTTAAAAACTGACTTTTTATTTAAATAATTATTTATTTTATTTAAATTTTTTTTACAGAAAAATTGATACATAATTCCTATATAAGTTCAGTGTATTTCATTGTAGTAATTTTATAATAATTTTAGATATATATAAATTTTATTTAACTTTTCACCGTCTTTAACCCACCTCCTAGGTGAATTTGAAAATTTACATAAAACATTATTTTACTGCTTCTGTGAGTGGAATTTCGAAAATCTGTGAGATACGGTTAATATAATAGAGTAAAATGTGGTTCAATAAGATAGAAATAATTTTTGGTGAATAGTAACTTTTTCCTTTTATTTACTACAGTTAAAAGTAAATAGGATAATTAAGGACAAAAATGATATTATTATTACCCTAACACATGTCCTAATTTTATTGGATAAGTGTAATTTGACAAAAAACAATCATATTAATAAAATATTACCCTTTAGGTCCACTTGGATTAGATTAGGACATTTATTATTATTTTATTTAAAAAATAGTTAAAATAGATAAATTCAATGTTTAATAACTAAAACATTTTTAATATAGGGTTATACATAAGATAAATTATAATATAAATATTCATTAAAAATATAATATGATTTCCCAAATAATTGTATTTTATTTATAATTTTTAGACATTAAATAATTTAATTTATTTATGACACAATAATGATGCAGTAATTACCTTAGTACTGATATATTAATATAATTTATGTTATAAATACCCAAATAAATTTAAATTGGGTCTTTTTATGAAATACACTAATTTTATAGGTTAATATAACATGTTAGTATTTATTTAATTAATTTTTTTCAAACTGATCATACTGTTATCATTTTCACAAAACTGAATAACCAAATAGTGTCAAAATTGACTTAAAATAGTTGTTTAAAAATATATTATATTATTAATTGTTATTTTATTCCTAAAAATTTAAGGACCGGCCAAATGACATATATATGGATATATATATTAATAATGAACCACTTGGGGTTCTTTGGTCTTGTAATAATATTTTTATTAAACATTTAGTGTAAGAAAACAAGAAGACACGGTAAAAGATAAATTATTTAGCATAGAGTTAAATCTAAATGATAAGGTTAAAATTGAAATCTAAACTTGATTAAAACCAATTGGATGAGATGATTTCTACCCATCCCCACCTTATCTTCAAAATAAATCAATTTGGAGCTATTATAAACCGAATATGACTTTATTATAAAATAATATTTTATATTTTTTCTAAGGTGCCCCTCTCCCCCTTATAAAAGGGAACCTCCTCTCTCTTCTCTTTACACAGTTTTTATCCTTAATGATTGGAAAAACCCCACCCCTTTCCCTTCTCAACTCCCCTAGAAACAGTATACGGGTTTTTCTCTCCTCAAAATACAAACTCTAGTGCCTTAAGAGGAATCATACAAGAGGTGCGTCGAAGAAGACCTAATCTCTTATACCGATTCATTCAAGTTTCTTTCTTCTTCAACTTCTTCTTATTTAATTTTTTAATTATAAAGTAATGAAATAGATATAAATAATATACTGATATGTTATTATAAATATGAAACAAACCAATTTCACCTTCTATCCAACCTATAAAAAACGAAATCACCACGTGTCCGTACGTACGAAATACCATCTCCACGTCGTGGTGTAGTCTGTTTTTTCCACCACCACCTTTCTTGGATGGGAATAATGGTGTAAAGAACAGCTATATATAGTTATTATAACATCATACTATATATGAGAAATTATATCATCCAATCCAATTCAATTCAAGAATTATGGGAATGATATTATCGCTCGTGCGTACGTAAGGATTACGGTCTCCATGATGTGATGATATTTATTCTCCATGTTAATCGTTCAAGAATGATTATAAAGAATATATAATGAATAATAATAAAATATATGACATTATAAAGCAACTGGATTTATGTATATATATGTGTGTTTCATCTATACACTTGAATTCAAGTCAACAAGTAAAGGAAAACAGTGTTCATGCATACGTATGACCTACCGTCTCCATGAACGATGTATTTAATTTCATTTATCTATATATTATATATATATACTTAATATATATGATATATAAATCATGATTTACATTTTGGATGTAAGTAAAACATGATATAAGTAATAATAATATCAATAACAACAAGTCCAAACACGTATGATAAATAAAACGATTTTACCCAAAACACTGCTTTAACATGGAATTTACAAAAGAATGGGTAATATAAAGTCATAATTGAACCATATATGATATCATAAAAATGAATATGATTCTGTAATAAGTCAATTAAATTATTTAAATCATTATACATGAGGTTCAGATACATACAAAGCATATCAGACCTATGGTTAGGGATAACTTTTCCAATCTTGTGTCTATCCGAGATTATTTATTCATAGGTATTTTCTTGGGTTATTGTTATCATCCATGACCATGTTTTCAAAAAAAAATACATGTATGTTTAAAGTATTTTTTCCCATTTTTTAATTTTACCACATGTTATGAAAGGAATATTACTTTTTTTTACCACATGAGGAACTTTTAGACATTTCCATTAAAAGTACAAGGAGAATGTTTTTTTAACTTATACGGCATGAATGAATGTTTACGGTTTCATAAATCCTTACTTTCATGAAGATTACTATACAATATTTCATGATTATTTTCAATAGAATCCTTTTCTTTTAAATTTGAATGGAATTTTCTGAAAAGAAAATAATTTTAAAGAAGAAAGGATATTCTCCTCAAGAATTCATTTCAAGTGTTCTTTCAAAACTATTTTCTATCTAAGATGAAATTATTTAGTATGATTATGTTTCAAGTATAATGTCTATATTATTTAAATAGTTTTATTCTTTTTATGATGAAATTATCTCCATTTGTTTTATATGTATTATGTATTGATGGGATGATGTTTATGAAACCCATTTTATTCTTTGGGTTATGATGGATGATTCATGTTTATTTTGTGGCACAAGTAAGAATGATTTCATTTTGAGATGGGTGGGACCTATATCTCCCTCCAATTAATTGGGTAAAGAATTATATCTGATGATATATACTTGGCTGGAATGGAAATTTAATCTGGTTCCGTGATATAGGACTGGAAGATGGAGTGAACTCGATTCAGAAAGGGACTTTGTCCACTAAGATGGTCATGGAAGTAATGCCTTGGCTACTATGGAAATAATATCATGTGACTAATGGTCTTCCACAATTAAATTTTTTATTACCATGATATTTTATCATGATTGATGTTCCTTTATGACCTATGCCTTACGTACTGCTAATATTTATTTCACAACTCAAGATTTTGATGTGTAAACTTTATGTTCATGTTTTGAAGTTCAAATGTATATGGTTTGTTTTATTTCCTCCATGCATACCATATATGAGAATTTGGGATCACCCTTTATATGTTTTCTTTTCCCCAGGATATAAAGAATGTTTTTAGGTAAGAAAAAAAGGGAAGATCGTTATGGGAGATGTTGAATATCTTTCACCAATATTAAAAGGTGATATTCTGAGTTTCCAAAGACATTATGCTATTATGGTCCTTTGGTGTCTGTTTTGGTTATGTATTAGGTATTCTGCAAACATAATGTAATTTCCATGTACATTAAGCTTGGGGTCTCTATAGTTGGTTTCAGAGGAAAGGTTTAGTAACCTTTGGAATCTAGGATGCGAAAACATTAGTGAGATCCCTAGAGATATTTCTAAGGTATGTCTATGGATGTACCTAAGTTTAAGTATAATTATAGGTTCTAGTCCTAGAATTATGACAACGATCATAGAATTAAACCTAAGATTTTAGATATTGAAGGTACTAACCTTTTATTATGTTGTTTTCCTAGTATGATATTTTCCTCTCATAATATTCTTTTTTCGTTTTAGAAAATGGTTGAAAACCGAAATATTCACGATAATGGAGGATATGATTGAAAATAGAATGATATTCTTCATGAGCATCCAAATGAAATTGGATCTGGAAGTCCACATATCATTATTATTCCTAATCACCAATCTCATAATATGGTCAATAATCTCATCTTTGATAATTTTCTCGACTACTCTAATAAGAGAAAGATGGAGTTTCATGATGATCATAGAGGAATGAAAGTTATATTTCCCCCATGTAAATCTTGTGGGAAGAGGCATCAAAAAGAATGTTTCAAAGGAAATAGAAGATGATTTGGGTGTAGAAAAGAAGGACACAAATCTAGTAATTGCAAATGAAAAGGTTCAGTTAACACCATGGACAAGTATAATGGTATTGCTAATACATCAACAATGGTTAAATGTTTTAAATGTGGAATGTGTGGGCATTATGAAAACCAATTCCCTAATGTAAAGTCTCATCAAGATAATAATCGTGGTCGTATGGGTAGTATTTATATTGATGATGAGGAAGAGACTACAAATTATATGTGAGATGAAAGAATTGTTCACCCTCGGTCAATGGTTTAAGAAGGTAGTGGAATAATTTATGTTCATCAAGAGTTATGTTATATAGGTAATGATACTATGGACTAAAGACACATCTAAGGATTGTTACACTATTTTTTTCCTAAAGTATTTTAAATTATATGTTGAATGGTACCAGTAACCATTTAAGGTTATTAAGATATTTTTGGAAAGAAGATGATATGCTCATAATGAATGGATAAGGAGAAAATAATAGTTTGGATATTATAAATGAGCTCATGACTGATATAAGGAAAAATTGATATAATGGTTTGAGTATAAAGAAGTTTTTGGTTTTTTAATGTGGGAAGAGTTAACTTTTGACAGCATTCATTTTTTTCACTAAGGTTTAATGTGTATTCATTTTTTTCAAGAGAATACGTGATTAAGTTATTCAAATGTTTGGAATGTGTCCAACAAGATATACCTTATGATATATGAGGGATAAATGATGGTATTCACATGCTTGGTAGATGAACTTTCTAGTAATCGTTTTCCTTATACTATGAGATTGTACATATTCATTTTCAATAAGTCTAAATATTGGAATGTATTATGTTAGACATCATATAGTATTTTTTAAGGCTAGAACATTTTTCGATGTTATTTCTGTACGGTTATAATAGTTTATTCTTAGAAAAAGGGACAACCTGCTCGACGGGAGACAACCCATCACATCGGACATGAATGTCGGAATCGAATCCACAATCGATGTGAGACATGCCTTTATCGCCTACCACTAGCCTACAGGAAGTCCCTAGTTAGTAGAAACTAGTTTTATTTTATTATGTGGTTTGATAGATGAAGTATAAGTCCATTGTTGGAATCATATACGATTAATATCTCCATTGATGGAATTACGTATATTTAATAACTTTTTCTAACCTTTTTGTGATAGAAACAGATGGGATGATTTTTCATTCTATCGCATGATCTGCTAACACTTCATGAATGAAAAATTCAACTTCATTTCTTTAAATAGAGATGAAGTGGAAATTGTTCATGGAATGACCAACCATGATATTACACTAAAATCATGTAAGTATTTCTACTTAAGTATAAGTTCATCAATGTTAGGGAAATGATCTTGAAAACAAAAAAGGTTTTCCTAGTTCCCTTATATCTGATGAATCAGATGGTACCTTAGATCATCAATAATTTATGGCTTTGTGATTGTTGGCTTCTTCATAGCCATGTCCTCTACCACTCTTCATCAGAAGTTGATGGTTATATTTCTCTTCCATATCCATATATTCACCTATGTTCTCTTATGTTGAAACCCAGTGATGAGTTAATTTGGGTTACCGTTACGTTTCATACATCAGATTTTAAAATTATGTTTTATGATTCATTTTTGTGATTTCGGTTTCTATGAAAGAATCTTTCTAGTACTAAATGATTTGTATCCCCGACGAATTTCGATGGAAAAATTAATTTTAAGGGGGGTAGAATGTAACACCTCAAGATTTTATGAAAAGTATTATTTTTAATTTATTTGATTTCTTGTGTTGTATGCTACACCATCATTATCTTGAGCTATACGCAACACTGTATTAGCTTGCAGTATACACAACACTAATCTTGGATCGTGTTACACACAATTTCAAGTTCGTTTGATAGAAGTTATTTTACTCAACATTGAGTGTATATATATATATATATTCAATGTATAAATGAAATATGGTTGGATTCTATTATACACAAAAACAAATGAATCTTGCACTAAACACAACCCTGACTTGGTTTTCATTACATGCAATCACGTCCTTCTACGATTGCGTGTGTTATACGCAATACCGAGTTTCACTAAACAACAATATGTTATTAAAAAATTATTTAAACTAGCCGTTATAAATTGTAATACCCAATTGTTGAACTTTTTTAAATTTTATCTTTCAAAATGAACTTAATTTTTGGATTCCTAATATTGAAATTATCCTAGGGTGAATTTTTGGAATTTTTTTGAAAATGTTCAATTTTTGATGAATAATGAAAACACTATGTAACTATTTAAAAACCGACTTTTTATTTAAATAAATATTTATTTAATTTAAATTTTTTTGAGGTCAAAATTGATACATAATACCTATATAAGTTCAACGTAATTAATTGGAGTAATTTTATAATAAATTTAGATATTTAATAATTTTATTCAACTTTTCACCGTTTTTACCCACCTCATAGGAGAATTTGAAAATTTAAATAAAACAAAATTTTACTTCTTATGTGAGTGGAATTTATAAAATCCGAGAGACATGGTTAATATCAAGGAGTAAAATGTGTCTCAATAAGATAAAAATAATTTTCGGTGAATAGTAACCTTTAACTTTTATTTACCACGGATAAAAGAAAATAGGGTAATTAAGGGTAAAATTTATATTATTATTACCCTAACACAAGTCTTAATTATATTTAATAATTGAAATTCGACCAAAGAAAATCTTAAGAATAAAATATTACCCTTTAGGTCCACTTGGATTATATTAGGACATTTATTATTATTTTATTTAAAAAAAGTTAAAATAGTTAGAGTCAATGTTTAATTACAAAATAATTTTTAATATACGGTTATACATAAGATAAATTCGACTATAAATATCAATTAGAAAGATAAAAATATTCCCTACATAATTTTATTTTATTTATAATTTTTAGTCATTAAATAATCTAATTTATTTATAACCCAATGATGATAGAGTAATTACATTATTAATGAAATATTAATATAATTGATGTTATAAATACCCAAATAAATTTAATTTGAGACTTTTTATGAATTACACTAATTTTATAGGTTAGTATGACATGTTATTATTGATTTAATTAATTTTTTTCTAAATAATCATTCTGTTATTAATTTCACATAAAACAATTACAAAATAGTTTCAAAATTGACATAAAATAGTTTTTAAAATAATTATTATATTATTAATTTTTATTCTATTCCTAAAAATATGAGGATTAGAGAAATGACTTAGATTAGGTGATATATATTTATAATGTACCACTTGGGGTTCGTTTGGATTGTTATAGTTTGTTTATTAACCATATAGTGTAAGAAAACAAGAAGTCATGGTAAAAGTTAAATTATTTAAGTTAGAGTTAAATGTAAATGGTAAGGTTAAAATAGTAACATATACTTGTCTGAAACCATTTTTCATAGATTATTTCGACCAATCACTATTTTTATTTAAAATAAATAAATTTGGAGCTATTATAAACCGAATATTATTTAATTATAAAATAATATTTTATGTTTTTCCTATGGTTCCCCTCTCCACCCTTATAAAAGGGCACCTCCTCCCTCATATCATTACACAATTATGAGACTTCATGCTTAGGAAAACCCTGCCCATTTACCTTATCAACTTCCCTAGAAACATTATATAGGTTATGGTCTCCTCAAAAGGAAAACTCTAGTGCCTTAAAGGGACGCATACAAGAGGTGCGTCGAAGAAGAGGTAGTCTCTTCTTCCTATTCTTTCAAATTTCATTCTTATTCAGCTTCCTATTATTTATTTGTTTCATTATAAAGCAATAAATTAAGTATCAATAATATACTGATATTTTATTATAAATATGAAACAAACCCATTTCACCTTCTATCCATCCTACGGAAAATGAAATCACCACGCGTGGGTACGTACGGAATACAGTCTCCATGTCGTGGTGTAATCTATTTTTACACCTCCAACTTACTTGGATAGGTATAATGGTGTAAATAATAACTATATATATTTATCATAACATCATACTAATTATGAGATATTATATCATCCAATCCAATTCAATTCAACAATTATGGGAACGATATCATCGCTCGTGCATACGTACGGATTACCGTGTCCACGACGCGATGAGATTCATTTTCCATGATAACCATTAAAGAATGATTATAAAGAATATATAATGAATAATAATGAAATATATGACATTATAAAGATACTTTATTTATGTGTATATATATATATGCCATCTACTTACTTCAATTCAAGTCAGTAAGGAAAGGAAAACATCATTCATGCGTACGTACGACCTACCGTCTCCTTGAACGATGTATTTCATTTCATTTATCTATCAATTATATATATATATATGGAATATATATGATATATAATTCATGATTTAATTTCTGGATGTACGTCAAACATGATATATGTAATAATAATATCAATAACAATAAGTCCAAATACGTACGATAAATAAAATGATTTTACCCAAAACACTGCTTTTACATGGAATTTACATAACAACAGGTAATATAAAGTAATAAGTGAACCATATATGATATAATAACAATGAATATGATTATTTAATATTTAAATTAAATTATTTAGATCATTATACAGGATTTTCAGATACGTACAAAGCATATCAGGCCTAAGGTAAGGGATAACTTTTCCAATCTCGTTTTTATCCGGGATTTATTATTCGTAAGTATTTACCGGGGTTATTGTTATCATCCATGACCATGTTTTCTAAATAAAATTCATGTGTGTTTAAATTCTTTTTTGCCCATTTTTTAATGTTACCACATGTTATGAATTGAATCTTACTTTTGTTAACCACATGAGGATCTTTTCGTCTTTTCCATTAAAAGTACGAGGAGAATGTTATTTTAACTTATACGGAATGTACATATTTTAACAGTTTCATAACTCCTTATTTTCAGGAATATTACAACAAAATATTTCATGAATATTTTCAACAAAATCCTTTTCTTTTAAAACTGAGTTTCATTTTGTGAAAAAGAAATAATTTTAATGAAGAATAGATATTTTCCTCAAGAATTCATTTCAATTGTTTTTTTCAAAACTATTTTCTATCTAAGATGAAATTAATTAGAATGATTATGTTTCAAGTATAATGTCTCTATTATTTAAATAGTTTGATACTTTTTATGATGAAATTATATCCATTTGTTTTATATGTATTATGTATTGATGGGATGATGTTTATGAAACCCATTTTATTCTTTGGGTTATGATGAATGATTTATGATTATTTTGTTTCACAAGTAAGAATGATTTCATTATGAGATGGGTGAGACCTATATATACCTCTAATGCATTGGGTAATGATTTATATCTCATGATATAGACATTGCTGGAATGGTATTTTAATCTGGTTCAGTGATGCAGGACTGGAATGAGGAGTGAACTCGATTCAGAAAGGGACTTTGTCCACTAAGATGGTCTTGGAAGTAATGCCTTGGCTACTATAGAAATAATATCATGTGAATAATGCTATGACACAATTAAATGTTTTTCCGATGCTATTTTATCATGATTGTTGTTCATTTATGACCTATGCCTTACGTACTGCCAAGATTTATTTAACAACTCAAGATTTTGATGTGTAAACTTTATATTCATGTTTTGAAGTTCAAAAGTATATGGCTTGTTTTATTTTCTCCATGCATACCCTTACTGAGAACTTGAGCTCACCTATTACATGTTTTCTTTTCCCCAGGATTTAAATAATTGTTTTAGGTAAGAGAAAAAGGGAAGATCTTTATGGGAGATGTTGATGATCCTTCACCAAGATTATAAGATTATATTCCGAGTTTCGAAAGACACTAAACTATTACAGTCTTTTGGTGTCTTTTTTTTGTTATTTATTAGGTATTCCACAAAATTAATGTAATTTCCATGTACGTCATGATTGGGGTATCTACATTTTAACCCTCGTGACAACATTATAATTTGTAATTCTCCCGATGACTTTACAATTTTTGTAACCGTAACAGTTACACATGAAGTAACCATACAACTGACCTCCAAAATAGACATACCCAATGCATTGGGGAGGGACGTAGGTCCCACCCATCATCATATAAGATTCCAAATAAGCATAAAATAATCATAAAACAAGAATATTTTCTTAAAATCTTTAATTACAATTTTTTAAAATACAATTTTAAATGAGGGTCTTAAATGAAAATCCTGTTATAAATATCATATAGTTCAAGTGAGAATGAATTGAGTGGGAGGAATATGTATATAAAATGTAAGTACATATAAATTAGCATAATATAATCATAATTCACCACTCAATTTTTTTTAAAATACAAATAATGAAGTAGAAAGTCAACCCAAAGAATGGAAATTGGGTTTGGAATTCCCTTACCTCGAGTTTGTATTATTTTTTCTTGGTTAAACGTTCTGTATAATGGTTAAAAGAGTGTTATTATTATATTAAAAAAATATTCATATTTATAACATCTTATGCGATAATTTTATAACATAATTTCTCCATTTAAGTGTTAGTATTCGGTTTCTTCCATTGTTTTGCGAGTGTTCTATATATGATTTCCATGATCGGTTCATGATGTATGTTTTTTCGATTGGAAGTCAAACTAAAAAATTCGAATGGAGTGGTATTTAAAAATATCAATAATCTAGAAATTATGGTGTTTATCAATTTGATGTTTTAAATGATGATGATTTATATGTTAAAACATTAATGATGTTCATTTTGATCATTTTATTTGTTATTTGATAATAACAACCTCACTTTGTATTATAAATTAAAGCCTTGTGTAAAAAAGAAAATACAGAACAATGTATGAGACATAATACCTATATTATAACATGGTTCACCCATAAAAATAGTTTCATGATCATCCTAGGAAGAATTAATGGAAATTTACGTCACATCTTCCATGATGTCAGTAATTCGGCATATCACATACAATATTTTAGTACCTTGAATAAGTGGAAGAGGATGAGAAAATGATGAATAAAATTCTATAAAAATGAGAAAATATGGAATATAAATTATTTTTATATATTTCATGCATGTTGGGTAAGAGGAGATGAGGAAGGAAAAACAAAATAATAGAACCCAACATAAAATAATAGTTGAGATATCCCTTACAAAAATTCAGAAGCCTAACGACTATGCAACCATGTTTTCAAAAAAACTAAAAAAATATGGGACAAGAGTCAGCCATCTAGAAATGAATCATAATACATAATAAATTAATAAATAAAAGTAATTAAGCACAATGTATATAAACATAGACGTCTTTCCAAATAAAAAACATGAATGGGAAAAAATGAAAAGAAGTTGAGAATTGACTTCCCTTGAAGATTAACTCATAGAACATAAATGTTGGATCCTTTTGGGATTAAGGAAACAATAAGAGTAATATTGGTATGATATAAGGCTAGAGATTTTTTAATGATGAATTAGGAATTTATTTAATGAAGGAACGAGTTGGTATTTATAACAAAAGTGAGGGAATATTTTAATAATTTCAAAGGGACCCCTTATTAGTATTATTTTCCCATGGTATTAGAAATATGGTACACCTAATAACTTATTTCACTGTGCAGAAGTCCACCATAATTATTACATCATAATTACATCATTAATGATGTCATTAAACACACCAAAACTCAAAACTGTATTTTTACTATTCACCAAAAAAAATCAACTATTTCAGAAAAATCTCAAAAATTTACCCTTACAATTTTTTGACGTGTGGAATTAAAAAATATACTATTTTTTTGAATATAATTTTCAAAATATTATTAACTTAATTTTTAAATAAAATAATACTTAATTCAAAAATTATTAATTTTATTTTTATCACTGCTTTTATATCTCATTGAAAAATTAACCAAGATGTCATTATCTTAAATCTGTAAGAAAATAAAATAAAAATACACTTTAATACTCATTTGGGTATTATTACTAATAATATTACAATTCAGAAGGTTATGTTACTATTTATAAAATAACAATTTGGTTTCAATAGAACCCAAATAATTTTCTGATCACAATTGTAGATGACCGTTTTTCAAAATTAAAAACATAGAAGTAGTAAAATCATGATTAATGGATAGTTGTAATTATCTACATAGAAAAAGTATCATTCATTTCAATTTACTTTTAAGAATACTTGGGTTGTTACACATAGCTTGAGATACAAACTATGAAGTATGAACAAAGGCAGAGGATGAGTAATGAGTAATAGAAGGAATGAGACTAGGCCAAAAAGGGGGAGCTGCAAGAGCCACTACTATAGTGCTTTGCACATGGAGATAAGGATTCAATAATTTGATAAAATTAGTTATGAGTTCGCCTCCATATTTCATATCCTTTTCGAAGTAATCTTTAATCTCAGTAATCTTTTGTAAATAAGGCGTGAACTCTATCATTTTCTGCAATTAGTCCTTAAAAGATTGAGTCATAATAGGAATTCTGAGATTTTCCACAAGATACATGAAATGGATAGTTAGTTCAGACTTTGTATAGATCATAATGAATTAAAAATCAAACTTTTTTTTAATTTCATAAATGGATTTAGAGGATTCCTTTGAATAAATTCAAACCATGTCATGGACATGTTCACTGTTTTGTAAAATCATGTAGAGGATCTAAAGAAGAGACTGGACTTTTAAAAAATTGAAGCTCTTCATTAATCACTTTTCTGAGTACCGCACTGTCTGATGGATAAGATGGTTGACCAAGTTAAACAGAGGAAGAAGGAGTTGAGATGAATACAAAGAGTGAATAAATGCAATTGATAATAGTCTCTAAAGAGTTCTTAAAGTCACTAGTAAACTCATTAATTGAGGATACTAAACGTCGAACATCAATTTTATATTAGAATTTTTTTCAACCACCTTCTCAACAATAATTACCAAATTTAGGTAGATTAGAGTCACAACCTTTTTAGAACTTTTTTCAGCATCTTTTGTGCTGAAATGAGCAAGCGGGGGTTTATGAGTTTGAAATTTCTTCTTCATTTCCTCAATCAGAAGTTTTAATGATTTTACATACTATCTTAATTGTTGATTTTAAATCATCACTTCTTAAATTTTATATAGAATCTTTGGTTGGTTCTTCCATATAAGTTTCTCTAAAATAATTCTACCATCAAGTTCCCTTATAAAAGTTTTAGGAGTAGGTAGATATTTCAAAATCATTTCAAATCCATCCCTTGTATTGTAACAAAATTATATTAAATCATTATTGATTACAAATCTAAGAGCTTCTTTTGCATCCTCCAGTACAGAAACTGAAACTATCTTTGGTTCCTTAATAGGTCTAACTTCTTTTATAGAAATGGGTTTCAATTTAAATGCAGTTGTGTGATCAATTCCTTTCACTAAAGCTAACAAATAGTAAGGGACATAAAAGCACCTGGGAAATTTGTTCAAGGTGTGTGCATGTATTGTATCATCAAGAAATTTCACTTGAGTACATTCCATGATGGGATTTTTCTCCCCCTCAATAGGTTATTTTCTGTTGGGACCATGAAACTAAGTCTCTTGGCTAATTCCATCTCTTTCATTATGGTATGTTCATCCTCTTCTTTAGAAAACTAAAAAGATAGCTCAATTCATTCCTCAGCAGAAAGGATAACTTATTACTCCACAGACTCTTCTATATGTTCCACAGGAAAATAATGTTCCTCCAATATTGTAGCTTTTATATCTTTAGTTACAAAAACTTCAACAAATTCATCACCATCAGCAACTTTAGACACTTCAGCAATATCAACAACTTTAACCACTTCAACAACATCAGAAACATCAACAAAATTAGTAACTTGTGGGTTATGTAGTCTACTATTTTTTCTTCTATGATAGTTCCATCATCAAGTGAAACAACTACATACTCAGTCTCCTAATTTGATTATTAAACCAATTGAATTGGTTTCAAACCAAGTCCAGATATGTTCTTAGGCTTTAGATAATTATCAATTTGATTAAACAACTCATACAATCCTTCATTCTCTTTCACCAAAAAACTTTATCCATGGAATCTAGCTAATTATCATCCTTCTAATTGTATCGTTAAATATACAAAACTCATAATACAAAAAAAATTACTCATTTGGGACAACAAATTTCTTGGCTTACAACATTGCATAAGTAAATCATGATTAAAATATTGAGGTTGATTTTTATGTGGACTTGATAATATCACTAATGTGAAGAATGATGTACTTAAATAAGTTGATCTTTAACCATTTTTCATAAGATGTATTAGGAATAAATCTTGATACATTAGGGTTTTAAAATCTCCCATACATCGGAAAATAAAAGGTTGATTGAACATGATCAACATACTTTTTCCTCCATCTAATTTTGTTGCAATTGGCCCTCTTCTCTTCTCATTTTTAGTTAGGCTACCCAACTCTTATTCTATGTTAAAAAAACTCTATGAGAAGTATTTCCTCTGTAATTTTCCTCATAAAATCTTTTACGCAGTATCTGAAGACACGAAATACACAACAATGATGGAAAGGTACACCTTTTTCAATTTATCCAACTTCTTACAACGAAAACATATATCAAGTTGCAGGAGAACTGAATATATTGATAAAACTAGTATAAAATATTTAGATTGATGAGTCAGTTATATTTATTGAATCATTTACACCAGCCTTGTTCATCAAAAACATTCAGAATCTGCAAATTACATTTTAGCATCCACTTAAGACAATCATTATTCTCTAACACTACTATTCAATCTGCAAGGCATGGATTCAGCAGTCCCTCAAGCTTTAATTTGAAATCCATTTCATTTTCTTCTAGGAACATCACTTATTACTAGTCGATGAAGACTTATGCTTCATTATAGGAATACAATTTTGGTTCTCGATGGAGAATGAGTTAATGGAGACCTAGAGGAGTAAGAGATAGTACTTTGATCTCGAGGGTTGATGACACAAGTGAAGTAAGAGGTAAAGTGATCGGTTTTTTATCGTAAATGGATTCCAATCATACCAAAAAAACACCATATAAAATCAATAAATAATCAACCCAGTGATTAAGAAGAAATAAAAATAGAAATCTACGTCATAATAGTGAGATGAGAATATGCAGATACGATGTCATCAAAATGGTGTGACGGTGCGACTATATAATTGAGATGACAACTGTGAGACTATAATTGTGAGATCGTAAGTGTGAGACCATAAAATGAGAGACAATATACATATCACATAAGACACATTACCCCTAATTCATGTATGATGTAGTTTTCACATATCGATTTTAATGGTTTAGTGAATATATAAGCAAGATTATGTTCAATGCCAATGAATTCCAATATGATATCACCTATTTTATAATGATCTCTTCAAAAGTGATTCCTTGTATCTATATGTTTAGTCCTACAACGTGAAGCATGATTAGTTGAAATTTTAATAACACATGTATTGTGAATATTTATAAGTTCATGTATGAATTGATGTCTTTAGTCTAATAATGTGTGTTTCATCCACAGAATTTGTTCACAACAAATACCAGCAGAAAAGTATTAAATTTAGCGGTAGATAATGCAACAAATTTTTTTTTCTTACAACACCATGATACTAGATACATGTCTAAATGGTGACATGTTCCAAATGATCATTTTCAATATAACTAAGATCCACCAAAATTAGCATCGAAATAGGTAACAAAGGCAAGTTATTTTTCATTGCGATAAAACAATCCTTAATTGGTTATAGGTTTGAGGTATTAAAAAACACATTAAACAGCATTGACATGATCCTCTTTGGGGTTTTCATGAAAATGTTCACCCAAGTAAACATGTACCATAATATCATTCTGACTAGTAGTTCAGTAGAGTAAACTTCTAATAATTACTCTATAAGTGGTTTGATCAACAGATTTTTCATTTTCATCAATATCTAACATACATGTAGTGCTCATTAGAGTATCACTACGTTTAGTGCTATCTAAGGAAAACAGTTTTTGAAGATAAATGGTATTTTTTCATTGAATCAAAATAATTCCTTCCTTATTTTGAAAGATTTGAAATCCAAGAAAGAATTTTAGTTCACAATTAAAAGACTTTTAAAATTCATTTTTCCTCATATTTGAATAATCAATACATAATGAATATTATGAAGATCTAAACATAATATCATCAACATAGATTTGAAAAAAAAATACATATTTAAAAATACATAATATAAATAGTGTAGGATCAAATATAACGTTTGTAAAAACTATGGAAATAATATAACTATGTAATATATCATACCCATCTCATGGAGATTTCATGAAACCATATAAAGATTTAGTTAAGTTAAAAACATTATTTGGAATGTTAGGGTTTGTAAAATTAGGGGATTGTTAAAAAAACATCGTCAACTATATAACCATTTTGGAATGAAGTCTTGGAATCCATTTGATATAGTTTAATATTTAATTGTGATGAATATGAACGAAAGATTCTAATGGTTTCATGTCTAGCAATGAGTGAAATGATTTCTTCATAGTAAATTCCTTCTTCATGATTACAGCATTTTGCAACAAATCTCGATTTGTTTCTAACTATGTTACTAGTTTCTTTTAATTCGTTCTTGATCACCCATTTTGTTTCTTTGGTCAAAGTGTCTTTGGATTTATCCCCAAGTTTCCAAAATTTATTCTATTCCTACTAATTTATCTCATTATTCAAGGAAATCACCCAAAATTCATCATTTATAGTGTCATTGAGGTTTTTAGGTTCTTGTTGTGACAAGAAAGCTTCACATTAAATATTATTTATATGAGAATATCTACTATGTGTTCCTTTATCTAAATATCCAATAATATCATCTAAAGGATGATTCATATGTTTTCCTATATCTTTATAAAAAGTAGGACTAGTAATTTAATTTTCTTCAATATGTTTGGGTTTATTATTGATTTAATCTAGATAATTTCATGAACTGGAAGCTTGAACAGATTCCATTATAAGATGGTCAGATGATTTTTCATTGATGTCCATATTTGAAATATAATCCTCAAGATTATCCAGGGAGGTATTAGGATTATGTGTATATATTTCATTAATTTTTACATGTAAAGATTCTTCCACACATTTGGATCTTTTTTTAAATACTTTATAGAATTTACTACATATTTAATTTTCAAGAAACACCCCTTCATCACCCTTGGGGGAAAACTTTTCTAGTTTATAAATAGTGTTAAGGATATAGACATTTCAACTAAAAAGGTGGATGTAATTAACATTGGGTTTTTATTGTTCCACAACTCAAAACAAGTTATTTTAATAATATTTTTGATTCACACTATTAAAAATATAGCATGTTTTATAGGCAAATTCAAACCAAAAGTAAATAGTTGATTCATAACCACTAATCATAATTCTATCAATTTCTTGTAAAGATCTATTTATTATTTCTATAACTCCATTTTGTTTAGGATTCCTAGGGGTAGATAATTTATGGCTATAGCCTTTTTGTGGAAATAATATTCAATCTTTTGGTTTCCAAACTTAAAACCATGGTCAATTCATAGAGATTTTATCCTATGATCACTATGATTTTCCATAGTCATTGCATACTTGGTAAAATGAGAGCAAGATTCACTTTTGTAAATCTAGATAATGTCCATGCATACCTAGAATAGTCATCTATAAGAGAATAAAAAATAGTGCATCCCATTTAACCTAAAAACACTAGATGGTCCAAAAAAATCCATGTGAACCAACATAAGAGGTTGAAAAGTTAAAACATATTTATTTAGTTTGATAGATAATTTGTGTTGTTTACTATTTTAACAAGGATTACCAACATTTTTATTTAGAAACTCATGTTTGGGTAGGTCCATGAGTAATCATTTTCTAGAAAGATCTCAAAGGGAGTGTATATTGTACTATTCTAGTCATCTATGAAAAATTCAAGACTCTTCGTGAAATACACATAAGCTTGGAACATTTTTGGGAAACTAACGAATTTATGTTAACAACATAAAAATTTTCTTTTCTAAAAGAAAAAATTATTACTTCATTTTTAAGGTTAGAAACATTAAAAGAATCATATTAAAATTTAACATGAAATCCATCATCACATAGCTATGATAAACAAAAATTATTATATTTCAGTTCATTAACAAAAGGTACTTTAGAAATTAAAACTGAGTTAGTGTTACCGATATTGCCTAATCCATTTATTTTTCCGTAAGTATTGTCACCAAAAGTGACATGCCCACAATAAACCGTTATTAAAATATTGAAGCATGAGTAATATCCTATCATGTGTCTTTAAAATCTACTATCTATTTACCATAAGCTCTTACATGAGCTCTTTAAATAGATTTTGAACAAAATAATCAATCAAAAATAGATTTTGGTACCCTGAATTGTTTAGGTCCAATAACCTTAGTAATTTTTGATTTAGAAACCCTAATATACTTCATGGGTTTCCTATAATAATTATGTAACACATTTGTAAAATAATCATTATTTGGTGCATAAAAACTATAGTTAGTAAAATATTTTCTACAACTAAAACTAGCAGCATAATTTTCACTTTTAGGTAAAAAAAATATTTTCCAGATTTCATTACAAACATGTTTTTGGTGGTATTTTTTTCACAATTTGGCATCCTATACCAGTACTATACCAAGTGGAAATTTGTTTACTATGAATCTATGTAAGGGTATTTTTCCATTGGTAAATTTCTATAAGTCCAATATCAATATCTCAATAGATATATTATCTTTATTATTCTCTTTGAGTAATTAAAATTTTTTATCTTTCTTTAATGTTTTATCATATTTGAAAGTAATAGTCAGGGAGTTTTTTTCTTTAATGATTTGTATTTATATTTTAGATCATTACAATTTTCTTCTAGAATTTGTAAGTATTCAATCATTTCATTTTTATCATATTTTCATAATCACGTTCATCTCTAGAATAGTAGGAATTTTTAACAGGTGACACAATAGTTACCTATGATATGTTTTTTATAAATCACATATTGGATTTGTGAGACTTTTCATCGTGTGACAACTTTGAGCCACATGAGATATCCTCATAAGCACTCCAAGCTAGCAACATGGATTTTTATACATTCCATTTTTATAACCACACCTCTTCTTATATTTTTGTTTAGGACAATCCGCATTTACATGTACCTTTATCTTTCATTCATAACAAACTTATTCAATAGATTTTTCAATTCTTTTACTATTCTTCTTCTAGTTTCCCTTGTGGTCATATTTTCCTTTAATGTTATGATTTCTATAAAATTTCATTATTCTATAAAACATCTTAAATCATTTAGATAATTATGTCATTTCCTCATAATTGTCTCATGAAGATTTTTCACTGATGGGAAATTCTAAAGGGGATTGTAATTTCACCTCTTCATTGTGGGTAGAGGTAGTAATCTTGAATTCCACAAATTTACTTCTGGTTCCATCCTTATCTTCTTTGTTGACTTTTAATTCTTCCTCATTCATCGTCATCTTTACTATTATCTCCATGAATAGAATCTTTCTAATGTAAAAAAGATTACCTAATTGAGAAAGAGGTCCATATCAATCTATCTGGTAAGCATCTGGGTATTCTTATAATTTAGTCCATGGATGTAACACCTCTTCCTAGAGAGATCCTTGAATTCATGATTTCCATTAACCTGAGATACATGTCAAAAATAGGTTCACCAGGCTTTAGTTTAATGTTATCATATAAAATAGTATATGTGTTAAGTATCATTTATTTAACACTAGAAGTTACTTCATGTGAAAAAGATAAATTATCCCAAATTTCATGGGATTTTGTAGATGAAGAAATTCTACTAAACTCTTCATCTTATAAAGAACAGTGTAAGGAATTCATAGATTTTCAATTATTATTATATGTAGACTTAGTTGGGTCATCCCAACAATTAATATCATTAGTATGAATATTATATTCATCTATAATTGAAGAAAAAATCTCAAAACACATACTTTCTAAGTGAATTTTCATTTTAATTCTCTATTGTGTTTAATTTGTTCCATTAAAGAATGGAGTTTTGTTTGCAGCAGAACCCTCAAATCTATTATCATTGATAAAATACTGGTTTTTAAAGAATGAAAAATTGAGAATGAACATGATTTTAAATATCATTAAATGACATCTACAATAATAGTTGAAAAATATTTTAAATAGATTTATAATAAAAAATTTGAAATTTTGGATATTAATAAACTCATCTGATACAAAATGTTGGTTGGAGTAGGACACTCATGAGGGGGGTGAATTGAGTTCCTATAAAAATTTTGTTTTAAAAATTAATTTATAAGATTCCTGCTATTTAAGTTAAAACAGTCAAGTAAATCCAGGTAATAAAATTATAATAGTTTAACTATTCAAATAGTTTCTTAGAAGATTGATTAATTCTCATATATAACAATATGAGATACTAATTCAACTTTTTAAAATAATATAATAAGGAAAAACAATTAAAATAGTGAAGGAATAATTCAAAGTAATGTTTATATTTATGAAATATAAGTTAAAATAGTGAAAAACTACATTGAAAGACAATGTGGATAAAATAAGTGGGTCGGTCTCAAGATAAGACCTAATCCACTAAAGAAATTGATCACCTACCTCACTGATATATATATATATATATATATATATATATATATATATGAACCACACTGTGGATTAGGGTTTACAACAGTACACAGGACTGTCCAGGTCAGAATACATTTTCCACTGTTCTACATGGGAAAACTAACAACCATGTTACACAAGGCCACTTTTACAGTTATGCATGGGTGAAACAAAGTGTAGAATGATATTTGAGTAAGGATAGATTGTATCCTCTCATTTAATCTTGGATAAAGTGTTTGTTTTAATATTGATACACAAATAACTCAAAAAATTAATAAAAAAAGTACACAAGAGAGCAACGATAATGAGAATGGATTTGAAATGATCTGTGTGTTGTTCTATGTAGATCTGGACATGAAGAATGTAGCAGATGTGATTTTCGAGTACTATTTTAAAAACAGAGTATTGTTGGTCTCGGGTTCAGGTTTCCAATATGATGAGAAGTCTATTGTAGCTCTTATTCGTTATAGATTTTCTTCTATGATGATGTTTGAGTTTTTGATCTACATCAGTTCATTCACTAGTAATAAATAGATCTTCGTGTGTTCTTCCTTGTATGTATTTTTTACTCATTTTATTGTATACAACCTGCTGATTGACTATATTTTTCACCTCGTGCACCACAAAATATTTTATCTCCATAATGGATTTTTTATGGCCGACAGAAAGAATGATATCCTCACCTCATAGCTCATATTATTTTCTGAAAGGAATACAAAAGAGAAATTGTAATATCAGTTTTATTAAATGACACAAATATGACCATTAGATTAAACATTAAAATTTAATTTAAAAAGGACATAAAAGAAAAAATCGTTAAGTAAGGAATGATGTCCTAGTTTTTTATACATTTTCCATGGAAATAGTGTCATATGATTTTTCAATTTTGGAACTGGTAGCATGGTGTGATGGTAGAAGGTTCACAATAGTAGATCCTTCTGTGATGTTTGAAACTGGTAGCATGGTCAAAATAACAAGGGTTATAGTAGCATGTGTTACGGTAGAATGTGTTATGTTAGCTATTATTTGGTAAATCAAGAACATGTGGAATGATGTTAGGTATACGATATATGGGTTAGGGTGTCAGGGTTACCGTGTTTGGGTTATGGTTTCAGCATTATGGTGTCTGGGTTATGGTGTCAGGGTTATAGTGTCTAGGTTACAGTGTTAGGGATTTAGCAATTTCGTCACACTAATGGTGAAAAAGTGATCATAGAAGAAGTATATCATACTTTTAAAAATATCTCTAAATTGTTCCAGGATGTAATTATCACATAATAGATTATACATAATACCTAGTATGAAAAAACCAAATAGAGAAAGATAAAACATAGTTTGCATGGTCTATAAATTATTTTAAACATGATAATCCTGATTTCTGAGCATTAAAACATGAGTAATCCAACTGTCGCATACAATAAAAAATTTTAATTTTATTTTTCATCTAATTTCCATTCTTTCTTTATTGTGTGGTATTCCAATACATTTTGGGAAGAAAGTGTGGATATTCATGATTTTGGCTAAACTGTTAGACCATTTACAGATTTAATAATAAATTTTGTTTCTATTATAACTCATCTATTTTTCAAAATTGTCACCAATTCCACTTCCCACTTATCCTCCCAAGACCTATTCAAACAACCATGTCCATTTGGATCCCTTATGAACACATTATCATTTTAGATTTGCATGATTTATTTAGGCATTTGGCCAAACTATGAACCTCTTTGATAGTTAAAAAAATTATTTCCTTAATATATCATTCAATTTTTAGAGTTCTTCAGTTATTATACCTCCCATGTTAATCCAAATACCCTAGGATTCCCCAAATTATCAATTTTTTCTTTTTGGAGCTCATTTTCATCAGGGATTTGGGCATAGTTTCTCAGTGTTTCTCAAATCATCTCGATTTGAAAACCTAATTTGTTAAATTCATAAATACTTACGTTTTCACACTTTTCCCCCATTTTAGTCCCCAATCCACCTCCTCAGCCTACTTTAGCCATCTCCGTACGCTTTTCTTGCTTGGAGATTCAAATTTTGGTGGGTTTGTGATGATTTCTTCATGATCTCTCAAGTTAGTGGGTTCCCATCCTTCCACTTCCCTTTTTGTTTAGGGTATCTTCCTCTTTTACGGAATCCCAAAATGTCCATATGTTTAGACTTCCTACCTAGGGTATGTTTTTGAGTTTCATGATCCAATCATGTGGTTCTAGGTATGTGATCACTCCATCATGATGTGGTGGTGGTGTGGTTGACGTTCCACACATGCATTTGGTTTTTTGGACACACTTGGTTGGTGATTCCATGTGTTATAACTACTAGATGATTTATCTATGCTTGATGTATATTTTTATCATACCCCTCCTTCATTTTTCTTACTGTGAAAATTATTTTTGGTGGAATTCGTGAAACAATATATTTTTGAATGCCATTTTTGTCTGAAAATGTCTCTTTTACATGTTTGTTCCATGTTTTACCAATTGGGGATAATATATAATTCATGGAAGTGTTTTATTAAAATGAATTGAATATAAATATTCATTTTATAGGTAGTATTGGTTGGTATATAGTTTTCAAATCGGTCTTTTAGATGAAATTTATGAGAAATGGTTGGTTATATTCCTTGGAAATTTTTTATGGAAATTATAAATGGTTTATTGAGTTATATAAATTGTGAAAAGCTTATATAGATACTAGTTTGAGTGTGTATGAACATAAATAGTGTTTTGATATGAAAATTTAATTTGGTAAAATGTTGAAATTTTTTTATCCCAAAAGGGGGAAACCCATGTATCTAGGTGTGCAGACGTGTACGAACACGCTAGTGATCCAAAGTGGTTTTGTCCCTATTTTACATTGAAACTTGTTCATTTACCACAAAAAACTATATTGACCTTGAATGGGGACCACTAGGTTATGATTGTGTTCCCTACTATTGGCTTGTTCACAATAACATATATTTTTATTGTTACATTTCACCGTCAAATGAAGTACAAGATTCCCATAACTAACTAGTTTGTATGGATGTTTCAAAGACTAGTGCTCATTGAATATTTCATATTTAGTACTGTCTTATGGTGTGTTTTACTGGATAATTAATCATATTACATGTTTTAATTAAATATTTTCACACATTGAAATTTCCTTATGAAAATCATTTACATTTAAAAGTTTCATAATTTAGAATTCATTGTCATACTTTCTTGATTATCGAAAACATGAACGCTTTTCATCCATTATTTCTTACTATATAGAATAATTTTGGTGGTTTACTACTTGTATTTGGATCACACCCTATATACACACTTGGGATTAATTATTCATGATCATGTTTTACACAGGTAAGGGTGAGGCCTTGGGTGATGTGAGTTTGGGTTGCAAGTTTCTTTCCATGGTGTGGTGTTATGGAGAAAGATTGTGGGAAATTACCCCTTGTTGTGTGGAGTCCCTCGGGATGTTTTTTTCAACTTTTATGTATATTTAGACATCTTATGTCATTTTTAAAACTATGTGTTCAGTTATGGATTTTATTTAAGGCATGTTTGGAATAAAGTTTTATATTTGGTTTATTAAATGTCCATAGTAGTTAAATTATTCTAAACTCAGGTAAATCATTTCCAAACAAATATTTGAGATACATAGGGAATTTTTCCAGATCGTGGGGATAGGGAAAGCCCTTTTGGATTTCAAAATACTGGACCGAGTGTGGGTTTTGTTGGTGACCAGATTCAGTTCTTGACAAAATGGTATCAAAGGAGGTTAATTTTTTCAATTATATTTTTATTTTTAAGTGATTTGGGCAAGACATGATCTAGAAATGTTGAGGCTTGGTATTTTGGTCGTGAGTGGGGTTCTTGGACAACACCTCTCCTAAAAGACCTCTTGTTACCATGGGACATTGGAATTTTATATTTTACATCACATTCAAGTGAGATGTGTGGGCTACAGACTTCACATGGAAATCATTAGTGGTTTAAGTAGTTGTTTTTTTTCTGTAATGTTTTTGGAATATTTATATTTGATTATATTGATTAAAATTTTCAGAAATTTTGTTCTTATTTTTGTTCTTGGGATTGTTTCCATATGTAGAAACATGTCTCCCCAAAATATCTCGTCAACCCATGAGAGGAATCTGGAGAGAGTTCTCCCTCACTACATGATTAGAGGCTAGTAGAGGTTGGGGTTCTATCTATCCATGCTCTGAGATAGAAACTATATCTTATTGTAGCTCTAGTTAGGGAATATGGGATCATTCCTAGGAAGAACAAATCCCATGAGTTTTTGAATGACAAGCCACTTACATTCTGAGATAGCAGAGAAACCAAATAATCGAAGGAGTGGATCGAAAATATCTACTGCGTGTTTGTGTTTCTGGGAACATCTGATGAGGTTAGGGTGATGTGAGCCTCTTTCCTATGAGAGGGTCTGAATAGTAGTTGGTGGTAATTAGTACATCAATTTTGGAAGTAAGATAAGATGAGCTAGATGGACCTCATGGTTTTCTCCAATGACTGATACTTCCCAGAAGTATTGGCATATTCTTGATCTTGAGAGTTTATGTAGATTGTTCAGGGGGATTCTCTTGTGGTGGAGTATGCCATCCATTTTGCTGAGATGGTCTTATATGATCCAATAATGGTCTCCAATGATAAGATGAAGGCCCATAAGTTCAATATGGGTATGCGGCTAGAGATCTATTCATAATTCATCATATTCAAGCTGAAAACCCATGTAGAGGTGGTTTACCAAGTGTGTGTGGTGGAGATAGACCATAATGGGAGGGTTTCTATTATGGGACAATATTAGGTCTAGGATGTGGTATCTCTTATATGAAGAAAAAGAAGTAGGAGGAGTAGAGAAATTAGGGTGTGGCAGCTCAGGCCAACCATCCAGACAGTCTTCTTCAGTGGATTCAAATGCGAGGTCCATCATGTTCCATTAGTGTGGGAGGCCAGGGCACCTTCGACCAACATGAACTATTCCTACAAAGCATTGTTATCAATGAGGTGGTATGGGACACTTGCAACCCTTTTGTAGGATGGTACATCCACTCCAAGTTGAGGAAGAAGGAATTTCTTCTATGTGAGTGTCAGCTCAGTCAAACACGTCGAGGATAACTGGATCATGGTTTGGTGTCCATGGTAGTATGGCAAGGTAATCTTCTAGGTAGATCCAGTTCCAGGATGAGCCATAGGAGACCATCCCTTCTCAGGTAGAGACAATGTATCTTAATATGGTGAATCTAGCACTTGCAGGATCAGAGGCCAGACCATCATCTATTAAAGGTATGATTCTGAATGCCTCTTCTATATCTACTGCTCATTTTAATTCTCATGATTCTATTTCATTCATCTATACCAGTATGTTGAACATGATAATCTTTCCAACTGATCTATTTTATATTGTGATGGAGTTGGTGATGCTAATTGGAAAGAAACAGAAATAGGTTATGAGGTGCCCATCATGTGCACTTTCCGTGTCTGGGGTTGAGATGGAGTGGGACCTCCTAGTCATAGATATGCATCTTTCTGACATTATAATTAGCATGTATGGTATGGTGCACTTTAAAGAACTCATCAATTCCTATAGGAGGAGGGTGAATTTTATGGAACTTGATTTGAATCATCTGGTTTTTCATGGTGAAAGTGATCCTGTATTGGTTTGTTCATGACCTCTACTCCCAGAATTGTGGAATTATATCATCCATTTGTCATCACTCAAAGTAGAAGACAATGTTCATTTTCATAAAGTTGTAATACGTCATGTAGTGGATGCATTTCCATAGGTATTCCTAGATTATTTTTTAGGATTACCTCTAGAGTGGGATGTGGAGTTCTCGATCAATTTGGCATCAAGAACACAACTGATATATCTTCCCTCGTATTTTATTCCCCCACGTATTTAAGGGAAATAAATATACAAATGAGAAATTTAGAATCCAAAAATTCATTCGCTCGATCATCTCTCATGTGTCCACTCCTATTATTTTGGCCAAGAAGGCCGACAGATCCCACACATTGTACTGATTACCAGAAGCAGAATAAGGAAACCATCAAGAAAAAATATCGTTTTCCCTTAATAGGTGATATTTTTTACCAGTTTAATGGGGAAAATTGGTTCTTGAAAATAGAATTGCACTCGGGTTACAATAAACTCCAGGTGAAAGGGGATGATATCCTAAAATCATCCTTCCAAAGAAGGTATGGCCACATTGAGTATTTGGTCATTTCCTTCGGATTGACCAATGCCCTTCTGGTCATTATGGAACTCATAAACTAGGGGTTGGAATCCTCCTATAATAATTTTGATTTAATGATAAAAATCCAACACAGCCTTTAAATACTATCTAATCTCTCTCAAATCATGTGTATATATAGATGGTTTCTTTATGGTTTAAAAAAACATACCAAAGTTATTAATTGCTAAAATCTTGTCTGATTTGTGAAAAATATGTTTAATTTGTTTTCTAATGATATTTTGAATTCTAATGTCTAATTAATTCTAGGTATATTACTTATAACATTTATATACAGATATTTGGATATGTCTAATAAACCGTGAGTCTACCACTAATTCTGTATTTCTGGAAAAGGACCAAGACACTGTGACATGACGCCGTGATAAGACACCATGACCAAACATGGTGACCTAGACACTATGAACTAGACACGGTGTCCCATACACCATGACTAAAAACTGTGACCTAGAAAACATATCTAGTTTCATATCTGTTTGAAGTTCGTGGCACTGATTCCTTGCATAGACATCATTCGAAGTTTGGAAAAGGACCATACATTGTGATCCTAACACCGCATCAGTGCTACCATTTCCTAATCTCTATACAAATTTTCCATCATGACTGTATTTTCACTCAAAGGAAAATAACAGTACACAATTTCTTGGTGACATTGATTCGACGTGAAACTATTTCCTGACATACTGTGACGATGTTCTTTAATTTTTTTTTTCATCTTCAACATAATTTCTAATAGTCTTATTTGAGTCATATAAATGCACTATCTTAATTAATATTTATTTTATGAAATGTCACCTCATAGTACGAGGTATGGGGTCCAGAGTATGTGGATCCTTTTGGCTCCAACACATGTACTCAAAGATTAAAAAGAAAATCATGGCCCAGAAACATCCAAGAGAGATAGCGAAGAAGCATAAGCATTCTTGGTGAAAAAGAACTGATACATGAAACAAGATACATCTCAAGAACACACAAATCATTCACAAATCCAAAATATGAGATACCATATATCTTATTCATGAACATATTTGGACTATCAACTCCACGAATAACACGATCTAGATCTAACAGACTTGTGATACTCTATTTTTCACAAGAGGACTTGATTCCCGCAACTTCTTAATCCTAGATGTCCAGTGTTTAATAGACATACACTCTGGGATCATGTAACCATATCTCATAATCCTTGATCTATTATTTCTTATGTTTAACTCTCAATAATTATCTGTGTTTGTATTAAAAAAAACATTTTCTCATGCATTAAAATATAGAATACAAGATATCTTTTCTCTCACACATTTTTACACTTTTTTACTCCCATAGATAAGTGTAAAAGAGGTACCTGTGTGACTTATTAGTTTATACCCACGAAAACTATGGAAGAGGTCGTGTGGCATGGACAGTCTTATGTACCACTATTTACCCTGATCTAGTGTATTGATAATATTTCTAAATATAAATTAGTTGGTGTCAGGTGATCACCAAGAGGAGTGGATTAGGTCCTCTCTTGAGATTGAACCACTCATTTTATATCTGCTGTGTTGTTTGATTTTTTTTCACTGTTTTACTCTAATATTATAAAATTACTAAATTTACATTGATAATTTATCATAGAAACAATATATAATTGTATTTACATATTAGAATAGCATCAAAAGTAACATTATTACCTAATATTATGATTTATAGGAATTAATAAATATTATGTAAAGTTATTTTAATAGTAATACTTTCATAAATTTTTTACATGGATTAACCGGGTTGTATTTATTTTATTGGGAAATATTTTAAGAAAACTTTTCAAACAAAAATTGTAATAGATACTCAATTCATGGCCTCTAAAGTACTCTAATCTGACCAACACAGGGTGCTCCACTGGTATCTCTATTTCTTCACCATAGTGATTGTGGATGAAATCCTTCTTTACTCTAGATCTAAGGAGGAATGCGAGTATCACCTACGGATTGTGTTGTGCACATTGCGGGATAATCACCTCTATGAAATGTTTTTCCATGTTCACAATCTATATAAGGGAGGATAAGTTTATGTGGCATTTGATCTTGGAGAAGGGGTTTTCAGTGGACACTAAGAAGATCAATGTGTTTAATTTGTAGATGAAACCAAAGAAGGTGTTCGAGATCTATAGTTTCCTCATCCTGGATTTTTACTATATGCAATTTTTCATGATTTCTCTTGGATTTATTTACCCATGATCGAGCTCACCTGGAAAGGGGTGATGTTTTTAAGTGAAACAGAGTTTCAGGAATCCTTCAAGGAGAAGATGCGGTAGATTATGACCACACCTGCACTAATTTTTTCTAGATGTTCGAAAGGGGTTTGTTGTGTATTTTGATGCTTCAGGTATATGTCAAGGGATTGTGCTGGTGTAGGGTGATCACATGGTGGAATATGGTTATCACCAACTAAGATCACACAAAACGAATTATCTAAATAATGACTTGGAGTTTGTTGATGTTATTCATTCATTGAAAACATAGATTCACTGTCTCTTTTGGGATAATTTCATAGCCTATTCTGATCACAAAATCATGTCCTACCTCTTCTCACAGAAGGAACTCAATCTGAGGTAGCGACGTTAGATTGTGCACTTACAGGGGTATGACATTGACATTATCTACACCCTATGTAAAGGTAATGTGGTATATTATGATATAAATAGAAAAGTACCGGTATAATAATTGAGGAAGTGTAGAGATGAGTGGACTCTGATGGGGTTCTTTTTTTAGATGCACGTGGTGAAAAAGTAACACAGTGGAGGTGGGTTCTTGGTAGGAATTCAGTTGAATTGTTCCCTCCTACATTAGATTCCAGGAGAAAAGGCTAGTGATGAGTTTTTTCAACGATCGATGTTATTTTTTCATGGTAGGTAGGTGTATTTTTATTGGTCATCATCTTCTGAGGGAATCAAGTGCTTCATGATCCATTCAGTAGTAACGTTGTCTATGCAGAAGGTGGTGATGTATTATTGAAAACTGTTTTAGTGGGTTTTCAATCCTGGTTCCACTATGATGTATTATTATGTTTTATGATAGTTTTGGTGGCTAGGTATGAGACAAGACATAGCTGACTTCGTGTCAAGATACTACACATGTTAGGAGTTGAAAGAGAAGCACCATAGGCCCTATAGTTATCTCTATCCATTACACATTCCTATATGGATGTGGGATGAGGTCTCTATTGATATCATTGTTGGATTTACTCATACAACTTAGGGTAATAATTCTATTTGTGTGGTGAATGATCATCTTACCAAATCATCCCACTTCATTCTAATAACGATTTAGCTAAAGTGGATGAGTTGGGAAATTTGTATCTCTAGGAGGGGGTAAGGCCTTATGGTGATCCATTAGTAGTTGGGTCAAATAGAGACCTATGTTTCACCTCTCTATTTTGTTATGGCCTTCAGAAGGCGTTCGGCCACAGATTAAGATGGGCACAATATACCATCCTCAATCGGATGGTCAGATATAGCCTTAAAATTAGATACTATAAGGCAAGATCCATTCATGTGTTTAAGACATTGGAGGTTCAAAGGATAATAATTTGGGATTGGTTGAATTTTTTGGATTGGGTTATACAATATATGCACAAGATGGTGGTGAATTGTTATTTTTCAATTTCTTCAAAGTGTCATGATTTTTTCTTGTATCGTTATATCAACGATTTAGAAGATAAAATATAAATAGAACATGATGACTGATGTATAGTGGTTCGGGGAAAATATGGCCCCTAGTCCAGTCAACCAATTCTCTACTCCATGAGCATGGTGATTTTAACTATCTATCCCTCTTATCAACACACCACTCCACAATTGAGTACAATCAGGTGACACCTTTACAAACATATGGCTAAACAAAACCTTCTGTCTCAAACACCGAACTAAATACATAGCTTATAATGAATATTCTGTCACTCTATATAAAAGATTATTTTGTTCTATGAAAATACTTTCCCAGTTGTTCTTCCAAATATCAACTGCTTGAAATTGACTGTAGAAGTATCTTCATCTTCAAAAATAATGATCTTCTGTTAAATGTAATTCTGAGCCGATCTAGTTGTAGTAGATCATGAAATGTTGTTCGCAACTTTAATAGTAGTTGATTCAAAAAATGATATTCTATATAGATCAATAAATATATTGTCGAGTTTCCATTTCTTCAAAAAATTACTTTATCACTCTTTGTAACAGCATATCTGTAGATCTTGATTGACTATGTTATTCTAATATATATATTCATCATCGATTTTCAGTTCTTGTTTATTGTATATCTATATCACATCTATAATTTTAAAAATATATATAATATCAATGATAACTTCTCCTTCAAATTTAGATCCATAAAAGTCGCCTTTAGAATCACGATATTCAAAAATATGAATAGCAGAGCAGTCATATCTCCCCTGAATATTTGCCATGAAATTCTCCTATTAAATTGATCATTTGAATCACAAATAAATGGATTTGAGTCAATCAAAGACTCACTTTAAATTCTGGATTTTAATCTGGCCTGAAATGAGCATGATAGTGCAAATAAATACCATTTCTTTAATAAAGACATAATTTAAACATCCGATGTCAAATGTAGGGTTGAATTACATATAAAACATTCTATGAACATAATTTTCACAACATAAGGTTAACCTTAAATGGTTTTCTTCAAATATAAAATGTATGGTATATAATCCATGCTTTTCAATCAAACCAATAGTTGTTCATAATATTAAGGTTAATGATCCATACTTTAATCTTTATCATTCAAACATATGGTTGTTAACAAAATGATGGATGAAGAACCATACTTTTAAGAAAAAAACATATCATTCCATACATACATAAAAGATATTCTTCTATACTTTGATGATTTCCCAAATTCAAGGTTCCTTCCAAATGTAAGGTTCCTTCCAAACGTAAGGTTCCTTCCAAATGTAAGGTTACTTCCAAACGTAAGGTTCCTTCCTTTATACTTTTCCAATAACATATGATTGTTTACCCATAATTCTCTGATATCCCATAGAGTAAACACCACATTCCATCCTTACGTTATGCTTCCAAATGTAAGGTATGAACAATGTTTTCAGAACACGCTAAAAACGATTTTCAAATACATTAGAAATTAATTCTCTCTATTCAAATACATAAAAATTATATCCAGAAATAAGAATAGAATGGGTATTAAATTCCTAAAATACACATAAAGTAAAATTATTAGAATAACAAATTAGGGTACTTGTGAGCATCAAAATCATCACAAAGAGATAAGGTATTGTTCTCTAAAATCACCCCTTATTAATAATAAAATTTTGTATTATTGAAAACAACGCATGCTCAAAAATATCCCCCCTTTTTAATTATCAATAAACCCATAAAATAACCATTGAAATGAACAAAAAAAATTAACTATATGTAGTTTTGAATTTTATGAAAGATAAATATAATATTATGTTTAACTTAATTTCTCTCCCATAAAGAATTAAGATAATGCATAACATTTATCCCCATTTATTATTGAAAAATTTTAAAATAAAATTGTAAATAGAAAATGTTGTGTTTATCATAATTCTTCTTCCTTTTCGTGATACCCAAATTATTGATATAATAAGGAATATTACACAATTTAATGTAGTACGGAACATAAGTAAACACTATTATAAACTGTTTATCAATATAAAAATGTTGATTACAAGCATATCTATCATAGAAAATATTGTAAAAAAATTTTAAACCCATGAAAAAGAGATGTAAATATATTTTATATCAAATATAATTAAAACTATAGTAATAAGAATCAATTGGAATCAAGATTGGGTATGGGTGTGAGGTAGGGTTCATCTCCTCTGAACTATTGCCTCGATCTCTGCGAATTGTTCCGTCAAAAATCTCATCAATCCACCTCCCAACTGAACAATTAGATCTCTTCTTGTATGAGTCAAATGAATAACTTTAAGATGATTCACTCTGAGAAACTCATGAAGAATTTGTTCCTTCTCTATAAAAAGAGTCAACTTTTCTATGAACTGATTTAGAATAGTTCTAATTCTTGGTTCACTAGAAGTCAACTAGGAAACTAGAACCTTTTGATTATCTAACAGTACTAAAAAAGTTGAACTATTTCCCTGTATGTCCTACAGTCTGGAATTCATATTTTCCATGACAACTATAATATCCTAAAATCTATTATTTAAATCAAGTGAAGTACCTGATGTACTGGCATCACTGGTTCGGACATGTAAAAATTGTTTCCCCATGAAAGATCTAAATTTCATTAAATCTATCTTTATAATCATCTCATATTTAAACTATGCAACTTCATTTGACATGTCCTTCTTTAAACATACAACTTTTTTAGAAACAGTACTTTCTTTCATCCATTGAAAATTTAAAATTTTCTTTTCAAATTCTCTCCATGGAGCAACATTCTTCTATTCATGTTTAGTCAATGTTCTGTTCAGTTCCTCCATATCTGTATTAAATAAATCAGAGTCACCCTTTTCTTGATTCTCATTTTCAGCTTCTACAAGATGCAACAACACTAATGAGAAGGATTCAACATCTTATTTCTCATCCTTTCATCCCTATACTAGTTTCCCAAATGATTTTTCCTTCGATCCCTTCTAAGACTCATCCACTGAAAAATTATCATTCAATATTTCACTATGAATCTCAGATGCATTCTCTTCTTGGATTCCATGTGTGGGAAGTTTCTTCTCATGGGAATCATATGCATGGTCTTCCTCTATCACTGGATTTTCCAAAACAATATTTTATTGATCAACTTGTACTTGATCAATTTGAGTTTGGGCCACTGCTTCTCCTTCACTAAGCATTATCTCAGTTATATTTTTAGTTTGAGCCTCTGTTTCTGTCACTTCTTGAGCCCAAATTTCATTCTCTGCTGGAGGAGTCGCCTTATCCTGAGAAACATATCCCTATAGCATCTCTTCAACTATAGCTTCGCTCACAAAATTATAGCTTAATAGATCACCAGATATTAAAACATTAGAAGATACAACATGCTCTTCAATAGGATCTAGACCCCCAGTCTGTTTGAACAGAAGTCCTTCCTGGATTCAATCATCATATACTTCCATAGCCTCATACTCGAGTCTTCTTAATATAGCACCGACTCTTGATTCAACTTGTCTTTCCTTTCATGTTTCTAGTTGGGCGTAAGCACTTTCTACATCCTCTTCAGCTCCAACTTGCAGTAGCTTTCCTTTGATTATACTCCAAGAAAAATCAAAATTTTCACAATCTACCAGCATTGAAGATGTTACTACGGTGGAATATCACCCGAGCATCCACCAATCTTACCATATATTTCTATAACTGAGTTTTTGAGATGAACCTTCCAAAAGGATAAAAATTCATTCTTGCCTCTGGATGGAAACAATAACTGAGATACATCACCAAGTATCTTGAAAAGTTTTATTTGATATCACTCTTCTTCAAAACCCTTATATACATATCAAGGTAAAGAATATTTTCCATCTTAGAAATTCTAGGTGCAATACCATTTTTCACAAATTTAACCAATAACTTTTTATCTGGTTTAAAATCCTTCACAAACATATTTGTAAAATATGTAGTTCCAAAAAAAGGATATAAAATTTTCGGACTTATGCAAAGAATCACCCATATTATTTAAATAAAAATGATAATCTCCCTCAAGAGGACATTTAAGAATTCAAAAAAAATCTACATATGAGTTTAAAAAATATCAATCCTCAATATTAGCAACAATCAAATCTTATTCTGTTCCTAGATTAACTGTACTGATATAATGAAATGATGAAGTTATACCTCATATAGAAACACCTTGTAATCTAAATTAAACGCCAGTTCTATGTTTTTAAAAGTGACGACTTTCTTTTGCATCATGTTCATCTGATAGAGCCATTCCAAATCTATGAATTTTCCATGAAAAAGCATTCTCTCTTCCGGGCACTACCTCTTCGTAGTGCTTGTCTCTGGCACATCGGTTCTTTTGGCCTTGGTCATTTCTGTCGTAAATCAGTGAAAGTTCAAAAATGACTAGGGTTTTGAAGGGTCTGGTTCATGATTGGGGAGCGGTAAAAGTTTTCGAGGTTTAGAATAGTTTTTAATGGGTTTGGAATTCAAAGAGGTTTCTAATATCCTTGATTCCCATGTCATTGTGTACTTACTTATTATTGCATAAATTTTAATACGAATTAAAATCACACCTGATAGAAAAAATATAAAAACATAAATAAAAAAAATTACTATTTGAAAAACAAGTAACAAAACTATTTTTTTATAAAAAAAACTTACTTAAAATTAAATAAAACTAACCCCCTTGAATAAAATTAAACCATGCAGTGGGAAGTGGATTAGTAAACATATCAACTAATTGAATTTTAGTACCTAAAAATTCTATGAATATATCATTTTAAGAACATGTTCTCTTATCAAATGATATCTGATATCAATATTCTTAGTCCTAGAAAGTTTAATAGGATTTTTTGAAATATTTTATTGTACATGTATTATCACATAAAATAGTTGAACAATTAAAACATATTCCAAAATCCATAAGATTGTTTTTCATCCACAAAACTTGTGCAGAACAACTGCCTGTAGATACATATTCTTCCTTGTATGTTGATAGAGAAACTGAGTGTAATTTCTTACTAGACCATGATACCAAGGATTTTCCTAAAAAGTTACATGTTCCTGAGGGGATTTTTCTATCTAATCTACAACTTCCAAAGTCTACATCTGAATATGAAATTATATTAAAATTAGACGTTTTGGGATAAAGGAGATATTGAAAAACAGTTCCTTTTAAATATATAAAAATTATTTTAAAATTAGTTAAATGGAATTCATTTGGATTTGATTAAAATCATTCACAAATCCATCAATAATACATTATATTTGGCCTACTAGTAGTACGATATAATAAACTACCAATCATTCCTCTATATAACTTGTTGTCAACTTATTTTTTAGTTTCATCCAAATCATGTTTTATATTAGTACACATACACGTTTTATATGTCTTTCAACTTTTATGTCCAAATTTCTTTTGTAAATCAGTAATTTATTTTCATTCATTCAATACATTTCCAAAATCTTTTTCAAAAAATTGGAGTCCAAAAAAAAATTATTTCTCCCATCCAACTCATTTCAAATTCTTTTTGCATTACATATGAAAAGTCATGACAAAGATTTCAATTTTTTAAACAAAAATTATATAATCAATGTAAATTTGATCTAATAAAATATTAGAATTTATAGTTTTATTAAATAGAGTTGGATCTACAATTCCAATAGTAAAATAATTTATCAAAATAAATGAACTTAATATTTCATAGAAAGCTCTAGGTGCTTGTTTAAGACTATAAATAGATATAGAATGTTCAAAAAAAATCGGGTTTTTGTGAATTTTCAAAACTAGGAGGTTGTTGAACGTAGACTTATTCTAATAAAAAACCATTTAAAAATGGAGACATTACATCCATCTAAAATAATTTCAATTTCATATGAGATTCATAGTATAACAAATTATCTAATGGATTTTAATCATACTATAGGTAGAAAGGTATCATCATAATATATACCTTCTTCCTAATTATATCTTTTAGCTACTACTCTTTCTTTATTCATTGTTATTATTCCTAGATCATCTTGTTTATTTCTAAAGACCCATTTCATTCAAATTACTGGATAATTATATGGTCTCTCAACTAATTTCCTAACATCATTCCTTTGGAACTGGTTTAGTTCTTCTTTCATTGTTATCATCTATCGTTCATCAACTATGGATTTTTCTATAGTTTTTGGATTTGAATGATATAGAAAGGTAGAAAACTAACCAATATTTCTTATGTTCCTTTTCATTTTTATTCATGTGTCTAAGTCTCCTATTATATTTTTCAAATGGTGATTCATTAGGGTTCTTGACTATGTGGGTAGCACAATTATTGGTTCTTCAGTGTCCTGTTCTCCTAGACGAGACTGAAATTCTTTTATTTCTTTTTCAAAATTATTTTTCATGTTCTCAAGTCTCATGTTATCATTAGAGTCAGATTCATCAATTTGGTCTTTCCTTTTCTCAAAGGGATCAGATTTATCGCATTTCACATGAACTGATTCTTCAAAAATACTTGACAATTTATTAAAAACTCTATTATCCTTGGAAGTGGTAGAATATCCTAAGAAATTGCCTTCATCAGATTTTGGATCTAACATACCAAGATTGTCCTTGGTGTTTAAGGTCTAGACCTTGCATCCAAATTCATTAAAGTAATTTACTTTAGGGATTCAACTATTCTAGATTACAGAGGGTGTCTTTTTAAAAATTGGTTTAATTAGAAATATATTCAACATATAGCAGATTGTGGTTACATCTTCAACCCATAAATAGGTTGGATGATTGTATTCATTTTTCATAGTCCTAGACATTTCATGAATAGTTCTATTTCTCCACTCAACAATTCCATTTTATTGAGGTGTTTTTGGTGTAGAGAAGGTGTGTTTAATACCCATTTTGAGCCAAAGGTATTGAATACCAGATTCTCAAATTCTCCACTTTGATCACTTCTTAATGAAATTATTTTAATTATTTTTTCATTTTTAATAGCTTTGAAAAAACATACAAATATTGTAATAGCTTCATTTTTTTATTTTCTAAAGAAAATCCATGTAAATATAGAATAGTAATCAACTAAAACATAATCATATAATTTACTAGAAAATCTTTCTACCCTTGAAGGTCCAAACAAATCCATATGGATGAGTTCTAGATGATTAATTGTAGAAATTTTGTTAACTGATTTAAAGGATGATTTGTGCTTCTTTCCAGGTATACAATAATCACAAAATATATCACTTTCAAACATGAGAATAAGAAAATCAAAAACTAATTGTTTATTAGATAACTTTTGTAAAGCATATATATTGCAATTTCCTACTCTTCTATGCAATATCTAGAACTCATTTTTCTAAGTATTTAAACAGTTTACTTGTTGCATACACAATGAATTTAAATCCATGGTATACACATAATCAGTTCTGGGTGCTCTAAATTTAAGAAAACTTATCTTTGAAAACAGAACAACAGTTATTTGAAAAATCAAAACTATAGCCATCATCACAGGTTTGAGAGATACTTACCAGATTGTGTTTCAATCCCTGTAATTATGTACTTTGTAGATTGAGACCGTTTCTAGATCTCCAACTACTCCAATACCAATAAACATTCCATTGGAATTGTCACTGAATGTGACCAGTCATTCATCATTTTGTGTTAACGATCTGAAGATCGATTTTCTTCTACTCATAGGCCAAGAACTACAACTGTTCATATGCCATATGGCAGTTCCACTAATTTAAACTACTTCTTCATTAGTTTATTCCACAATGCACATATTGGAATTCAGATTTTATTCCTCCTTTTTTGAATCCAACTTTGATGAGTTGATAGGGTATTTTGATACACTCCATGTAGCCTTTATTTCCTTCTTTTGTTTCACCTCATAATTATTCCTCTTGAAGAATTTCTTTTTCTGGTCTTCTTTTAGTTGTAGACAATCAGGTCTGATATAATCCATCTACATGAACTCATATCATTTGACTTCCATTTCATCATTTTTGAAAGACTTTTTAAACCCTTTCTTTTTTCTATAAAACATTTTGAATTTTATGGCCTGATGAGCCAATTCCACATCTAAATTGGATGAATCAGAACATTCTGATTTCACCTTTAATTCTCATTTCATCATCTTTCTGTTTTTGATTTGAGATGACACCTTTAAGGTAGTGTCTTATCTCTTTATTATAACATTATGCTCATTTTCTTCATCTTGCATATCAGCTTCATACATCATGAGAGATCCAATTAACTATCTCATTGTTAAATCTTTTACATGATATGATTGTCTGATAGCAGCAGAAATTCCATTCCATTGAGTTGGCAGTACAATCAGTACTTTCAAAGCTTGATCATCTTGTCTATCTGGGTCTCCTAATGCAGTTATATTTTGACTGTCTCTGTCATTCTTCCATTCATTTGGGTGATTCTTTCTCCTTCAAACATCATGAATAAATAGAATTTCAGTTTAGTAGTAGCATACCTCTTCTTTCTGATATTGTGAATTCTTTCATATGAAACAACAATTGTCTGCCACATTTAATACAATGATGGGCACTGAGATACTCTATTAAACCCATCATTTCCTAGAAAACATATGATTTCATTCATTGCCTTCGTATTCATGTCATACTGAACAATTAATTATGAACTCTCTGTTTCGGGTTTCTATGTTATTTCATAAGGAGTTAATATTTTGGATTAGACTCTATATCTGAGGTTTTTCAAATAGATTATCTTTCTTGATTTCCAGCATCAATAATTCTGACCATTAAAGTATAGAGATCTGACCATATACATTCCTTCTCTAGTATCATCCATCTTGATCTGAGTATAATCTTTTAAAAAATTTATCTTGTTATAGATTTAATAAAAGCTCCATCATTGATACCAATTGTTGGATAGGGTTAAACTAGATATGAAAAAGCAGGGGTGAATTGTACAATTTCAATTTCTTCATATGATCTTTATTTTCCTTTTATATTTATATCAATGATTCAATAGTAAAAATATAAATAGTACAAGATGCACGATGTATAGTTGTTTGGGAAACAGAAGTCCCCTAGTCTACTCCACCAATGCTCTACTCCACAACCTTGGTGATTTTCACTATTTGGTCCACTAATCAACAGAGCACTCCACAACTGAGTACAGGCAGTTGAAACCTTTACAAAATTAATGTTAAACTGAGCCTTCGGGTTCATACATAGAACCAATTACACAGTTTACTGTGAGAATTTGGTCACTCAATATAATAGATTATTTTTTTCAGTGAAAATATGTTCCCAGTTGTTCTTCACAATTGCTACAGTATGCAATTGACTGTAGAAGGATATTCATATTTAGAAATAATGATCTTCGGATAAAAGTAGTTTTGAGCCGATCCAATTTCAGTAGATCTTGAAATGTAGTTTGAAACTTTAATAATAGTTTATTCACAAAAGGATATTCGATGTAGATTAATAAATCATCGGTGTAGTTTCTTTTTCTTCAGAAAAGAACGTTATCACTCTTCGTGACAACAAATCTGTAGATCCTGATTGACTCTATTTTTCGCTTCTATATATTCACCATCAATAAGGAGTTCATATATATTGTATATATGTATCACATCTATATTTTGTAAAATATATATAATAAAAAAGTATAGTTATTCTGAAAAGTTAGGTCCATAAAAGTCATCTTTAGAATATCGATATTCAAAAGTTTTAATAGCAGAGCAGTCATAACTCCCCTGAAAATTTGGCACGAAAAACTCATGTTAAATTGATCGTTTCATCCTAGATAAAAATCCTTGAATTAGTCAAATACTTTATTTAAATTCGGGAATTTAATCTGGCTTGGAATCAGCCTGGTAATCCACATAAATACTGTTGCTTTAACAAAGTCGTAATTTAAACATCTGAAGTCAAACAGATGGTTGAACTGCTTAGTACACATTATTTGAACGTAAGGTTCACAATGTAAGGTTGATCTAAAAAGTATTTTTTCAACTCTCAAATGTACGCTATATAATACATACTTTTAAATCAAACAAATAGTTGTTAATAAAAGTAAGGTTGATGAACCATAGTTTAATCTTTATCATTCAAATGTATGGTTGTTCACCAAAGTAAGATTGACGAACCATACATTAAATAAACAATCATATCATCCCATACATATATAAATTATCTTCTTCCATACTTTGATGATTTCCAAAATGTAAGGTTCCTTCCAAACGTAAGGTTACTTCCAAAAGTAAGGTTCCTTCCAAACCTATGTTTCCTTCAAAACATAAGGTTCCTTCCATCTTACATTGCCGATAATGTATAATTTTTTAACCATATTTTTTGGATATCTCAAAGACTAAACAACGCATTCCATCCATACGTTGTGCTTATCAACGTAGGGTATGAACAATGTTTCCAGAACATGCTAAAAATGATTTTTGAATACATTAGCAATTAATTCTCACTGTTCAAAAACTTAATAATTTCTTCTGGAAATAATAATTCAATGAATATTAAATTTCTGAAATAAATAGATGTAAAATACATAGAATAACAAAAACTGTATTTATGAGCATCAAAATCATCACAAAGAGGTGGAGTATTGTTTTCAAAAATTTCCCCATTATTAATAATAAAATTACGTATTGTTGAAAATAGAACTCGCTCGATAGAATTTTCCTACAACAATAGTTACAAATAAATGATTTTAATGTATACTTTTTAGGTGCTCTATGGTTTTCTATATCGGTCCCACCTATATTGGGCTGAGCTAAATGAGAATTCACGGTTGGGGCCGAGCCTTTTTCAGGAGACATTTGAGAATATCATGTTTATCAGGCAGTGCCAGTTGACAGTATAGAGTCATCATAAATCTTATGTTGACCAAAGGCATCGAGACCTAGAAATTTTTATGGATGAGAATGTATTCTTAAAAGTGGACACTTTTATGGGCCATCATCGATTGGGAGAGAAATGGAAGATGATTCCATAGTATATAACTTCCATTAATATCACTGTGCATATTGGTATTGTGGCATATAGGTTGGCCTTTCCATCTTAGTTGACATACATTCATGACGTCTTTCACGACTCCCAGTTGAAAAATTACTACCCGAATTCGTCCCATGTGTGGAATTTGGAGAACAATAGATATATCACAATTTATCAGTGTTTGAGCAACTGATATTAATTATGGAATCATTAGATGAATTTCATAGAGGGAATACTATTACTATAATTTGAGTCTTATGTCATCATGGGAATGATGATCATGAGACATGGGTGTGGAAGTCTTGGGTCGAAGAGAATTTTTCATTTCACTTATCTGATTAGTCTTCAATTTGACATTACAAGGGAGTAATGTTTGTATAGTGGGGATAATTTTTACATCCATGAATTATTTGAATGTTCCTTTTTATATAATTTCCAATATTTTTTTTCTTATGAGTACTTCCCCTTCATTTTTTAAGAAAGGTTGGGTTTTCATGATTTTGGCTAAACTGTGAGACAATTTCATGATTTAAAAATAATTTTATTTCTTTAATAACACCTCCAATGTTCAAAAATTTACACTTCCCACATGGACTAAAATAACATATTAATACCACCATGTCAATTTTTACCCCTTCAAAACTCATTATAATTTATTATTTTGGTGATTTAGTAAGGCATTAGGGCAACCCATGAGCCCATTTATTTCATTAAAAAAATAATTCATTAATATCTCATTCATTTTTTAAAAAGTTTTACGATTCCACCTCCCTATCGATACCAAAAACCCTACCCTCCCCCCAATTATCTATTTTCCCTCTTTGTAGGTCATTTTCATCTCATATTAGGACGAAATTTCTCAGGATTTCTCAAATCTTCTAGATTTGAAAAGGTAATTTTTTTATCCATAAATCATTCATTTTCCCACATTTCCCCCATTTCAGTCCCCACATGACCTCATAAACCTCCATAGATCCTCATTATTAGTTTTGGATTCTTAGCAATTAAAATATGGTGGATTTTGGGTGATTTCTGCAAGATATTTATTGTATGTGCGTTTCCATCCTTCCTACTCCCAATTCTTTAGGGTTGCTTCCACTTTCCATGAAGCTAAAAAAGTAAAAATGTTAGGGATTCGTACATAGGGTCAATTATTGATTTTCTTTGTCAAATATTGTGGTTTTAGGTTTGTCTTCACTCCCTTGTGGTGCGGCAGTGGTGTGGTTAATGTTCCGAACAAAAAATTTGGTGTTTTTAACACACTTGGTAGGGGATTCCATGTGTTATCACTACTGGATAGGTTATCCGTTCTTGATATCTACGTTTATCATACTAATCCTTCATTTTCATTTTATAAAAAAATATTTTTTTTATAATTTGTTTAAGAATTGATTTTTAAATGGCCATTTTTTATGAAAATTGTTGTTTTACATCTGTGTTCCTTGTTGTACCAGTTAAGGCTATTTTATAATTCATGGAATGTTTTTACTAAAATGTTTTTCTGTTGAAAAATCTTGTTTGGGTTTGTATTTGTGTGCATTTGTTTTTCAAAGAGGGATTTTAGATGGATTTTATGTGCAAAGTTTGGTTATATTCCTCTAAAATGTTTTATGGAAATTAAAAATGGATTGTTATTTATATAAATGTTTAAAAGAATGTGAAAATACTATTTTGAGTGTGTATGACCATAAATGCTGTATTTATATGGAAATGGAATTTGGTAACAACTGGAATGTTTCTTATCAGAATAGTGGGAAACCTAATTATCTTGGTGGGAAACATATACTATTACACTAGTGATCCGAAGTTATTTTGTCCATATTTATCGTAGACTGTTAGACATTTAAAAAAATAAAAAACTATATTAATGATGATTTAGGACCACTAGGTTATGGGTATGTTCCCTATTAGTGTCTCGTCCACAATAATTGATATTTTGAGGGTTACATTACACTGAGATATGTGGTACAGGGGGCATAAAACTTACTAGTACATAGCGATGTTCCCAAGATTAGTGCTCATTGAATCTTTCATATTTATCATTGGTTTATGGTTTGTATGATGGAATTAATCAAGTTATTACTTGTTTTAATTAGATATGTTCACTCTTTGAAATTTCCTTTTCAAAATCATATAACATTAAATGATTCATTCTTTAAAATTCATTTCCACAATTTCTTTTTTATTAAAAATTGGCATGACTTCCATCTGGTATTTCTTACTATATGGAATAAATTTTGTGGTATCCTACTGCTCTTAGTTTCACACCCTAATTACACCCCTTGGGTGTAAGTAGACTTGATCATGTTTGACATGGGTAATGTCAAGGCCATGGGTTATGGCGATTCGGGATGCTAGTTTCACCCCATGGTGTGGGGTTATAGAGGTGGCTTGTGGGTGATAACAAGTTTAAGTGTTGAGTTACATGGGATGTTATTATACTTTTTTTATGTATCTTTGGACATTTTTGTCATTTTTACACCTATGTGTTTAGTTCTAGATATTTTTAACGCACTTTTGGCATAAATTTTCAGATTTGGTTTATTGATTGTCTTTGGTTGTTAAAATATTCTAAACATTGGTAAATAGTTCCCAAACCAATATTTAAGATACCCAAGAAATTGTCTCATCCCTTGGGGATATGGAATGACAATCAGGTCCTTCCAAAGACCGAGTCAGGTGTGGTTTTTTTGGCAACCAAATTTCGTTTGAGACACCAACAGTTTGTGTAGTGGTTATCCTTAAATCTCCATTCATTCATTTCTATCCCACTAGTTCTTGTAAACACAAACATATATTTTATAAAGTGATCTTCAAGGTTTTAACATATTTTAAATAGGTCATCTTTTAATATGATTAATAAATGGGTAATTAATTACAAATTTCTTTTGGCTCTAATACACTGTCACTTGATCCTCATAAAAATAGATCCCTCTTCAGCCTTATGAGCCATGCATGGTCACTTCATTCACCTCAGTTTATATGAATTGATAATATCAGTCATTTATCATTAATGGGTTTAAGGATTTTTTTGGAATATCTATGATCGTGTCAAATCAAGGAAACATCACCCCAATTGACATAACTTAATCAATAAATTTTTTCAAATGGGATATTCAATTATGTAATTCATTGAAAATTTGATCCTATTAGTTTTCATTCAATTTTTTTTGGATTTATGAATACTATAATTTAATATTACTTTAATAAAGGGGGTAACACACTTTAATAAACTAGTGAAACCTTAGCTAGATCATTAAATTCACTCTTTCCATTATTAACTCAACAACATAATTTTTTACCATCCAGTTTTCCTCCATAGTCTAATCAATGAGCCTTGAACAACCCAATAGTCCAAAGACACAATGATTTTCCTAGACCTTATTAAACTCGTTCAGATCATCAATGTGTGATGTCATCCATCCCTATATAGATACAAATGTATAGGTGAAAATTCAAAATAGGTTTATAACATTGAGTGACCACATTTTACATTAACATGACTCATTTATCATGTAAAAATAGAAGTGTATTGTTGTATATAATCCTAAAAACAAACAATGATAGTAATACACACCTAGTATTCCCCTCCATGAAACATTAAAACACTAGAAAATAATGTATTTTTTCACGTTGGATTTAAATTTTTGGTTATTTATAACCACCTTGACAAACCCATATGTATTTATTTTACAGATCAGTTATACAATAACTGATGTAAAAGAGTTTGTAGCCAGATTATTCACGTCAGTTGTTGTATAAAGCATGTTAAATGGACCATTTATCAACTCAATTATAAAATAACTGATCTTAAATAGATTTCAGTTTAATTATTCACATTGATTATTTTATCACCGACATGAAAAATTAGATTTGACACATCAGTTATTTCAATTGGTGACATGATAAATCAAATGTCATTAAATTATTATATCGGTTATTTCAGTAACCAATGTTATAAATAGGAGTGAAAATAAATTCTAATTTTGGTTATATAATATCCGATGTTATAACACTTTAAAAATTGTATTAATTCTCATTTTGATATATTTAGGTGATATTCTATCTTGCAAAGGAAGACTCTTCCTTCTCATGTGTGAAAACCCTAACCTCATATATTAAATCCATTGGCCTGAAATCTCATTTTCCCTCCATTATATCTACTCATTTGTTGAATTCGTTTGACCTTTAAACCTCTCAACTATCAAGTAAGTATCACACATCAATTATCTCTCGATTTTATACATTTCAATTTTTTAATTCCCTATGTTTCATTTTGTTTTGATTATGTTTACTCAATTTTTGTGTTTTTTTATTATTCACATTATCAACATTGTTTTATTCATCCTCCCTACTTCCAATATCTATTTCATATTATTCACTTTATGGTTCATGGAAAATATGTGTTTTCCCTAAATATTGACAAAACCCTAGATTTCTATAGTAAATTTAATGGAAAATGTAATAATAATCATTCATATACCCAATTCATTGTCTATTATTGATGTACATAAGGTTTCACCGACATAAAAGTACATGTTATTATATATAAATTATTTATTTAACAATGTATTGTTTCATAAAAGTTCATTTTTTATCATATTAATTCCTACATGATATATCATTATTGAAATAATAACTGTTTACAAATATCTTTTTGAAAAACATATTTTACCTAGAAGGGATTAAATAGTTTTTAATGGAATGTTTGAAATGTTTATGATTGTTACTGAATAAGTGGAATTTATAGATTATTATTTAGGTTGTTATTGTTGTTACAATAATGCTAGTTTTATATAATTTAGAAGAATGTTCTAATTATTCTTTAAGGTATAATATAATAGAAAATATCTCTCGATTACCAATGGTTTTTTTCATGGGTATAACATTGTTGGGGTAACTTTTCTCATTGAGTTAACAATGAGTATTATGGTAGGGTTATTTCATACATAATTGAGTATGGATACTATTAGAAAGATATGAGATCAGTGGATAAAGAACCCTACCCAATTATTGTGTTTATAACACCCATATGTGACTTATGGTTATTAAAAAAGATTAAAGTAGTAGAACAATAAATTACCCTATTATGGAATAATATGTAACAAATTATGTCCCATGAAGTAGGGTTTAATGATCCATATTTTTATCTTAATACTCAATTCATGATTTGAATATATTTCTTATTATAATATAGAATATTTTTTTAATTTTTATAAATAATAAACTATGAATTTGATGTTTTAATTCTATATATTTTTAGGGATATTGTATTATGGATATCATTATAAATAGTTTTTTCATAATTTCTTAATGATATATCCATTTATTTTTACATGTTACGTTTTTAAATGAATCTATTTTGTAATTCCTTCTGCATGGATGAATTTTTTCATCATAATTTTCTATTTTCCCTCTAATTTTTCCATTATTAGTTTTCTATATATTACTATTTCATTTATAATTTCAATATTTTATAAATTATTAACATTGTTTTTTTATAATTTTTTATTTGTTATATATAATGAATCTAACTGGGATTAATGCGCCTCAAGTTAGTGTTGAATATGGGGATGATGTCGATGATTTTTTTTAATTTTATGAACTAAATGTTCCTAAAAACAACATGTTTTTTTCCATTCCTGAAATGTTTAAATTTAAAGAAGATTAAAATAATGGAGGTCAAATATCATTTAATTTTTCATGCTTTTAATTTCATTTATATCCCTGGGATTTTACATAGTGAATCATGGTAAAATTTTAGATCTATTGATGATGGTGCTTTGAAATATGATAAATATGATAAACATGATGAAATGATTCATGATATTTAAGTAGTGGAAATTTTAAACCAACTGACAGTCCAATATTTATATGGTGATTCAAAAAAATCCATTTTATCTGGGTTGTATAGAATATATTTTTTTATCTATATTGTTATGACTGATAAACATGAAGGAGAAACATGTATGGATTGGAAATAGTATTACAGTGTTTCTGCAATTATTGAAAGAAATTATTTCTATCAAAAAAAATATTTCAGATTCATATTATTAGGTCAAGAAAATATTATGATCGACGGGATTTGGGTACAATAAAATACAACTCTTCTTGAATAATTGTGCCCTATATATGAAAAAATAAAAAAAATATCAGTGTATCCTAAATGTGGGACAACATAGTATATGTTGAAATAAAAATCACATTATTATTTAGAAGTTTCAGAGACCCATTGCATGTAATTTTAGTATCATCCTATAATTCCTAATTTTAAATGTTTCTTTTATAATTCACATGATGTAAAAAAGTTTAATATGGAATTCTAATTAGAAGATATGTGACGGAAAAATACATCATCCATCTGATTTTCTATAGTGGGTGAAAACTGATCATTAGTTTCCTACATTCGGAAATGATTTTATAAATCTCATACATAGATTATACATGGATTGAGGGAATCAATATCAAATCCTTGGAAGCACGCATAATTTATGGACAATTTTATTGGTAATTAATAAATTATCTCTTAAATTTTTTATGAATTGAAAATATGCCTTGTTGATTTTAAAGATCTATGAACAATAACAGCTCAAAAATGATAATGATGTTATAATTTTACCATTAATTAATGGTTTGAAACTATTATTGGATAAAGGTATATTGGAGTATAATTCTTATAAAATAGAATATTTTCAACAACAAGAAATTATTATGTTCACTATAAATTAATTCTGAATATATAGTAATTTTTTTGAATTATATTTTATGGGGAATGAATCTTTTCCAATTTTGGGCAACATACTTCATATTATGAACAACATTATGGGAGAGAAACATCATGGAAAAAATAGTATACATGGGTTATGAAAAGTATTTGAATACAGATTAATCATACAGACAATTAAAAAAGGGGTTTAATGGTTCCCATAAATTTGATATTTCTCTAAAACATTCATCGACATATCAATGTTTTGAGAGGCTGAAAAACATTGATGTGACATTTAAAAATGCACATAAATATTTTAATGATACAATTATTTGAATAAAATGATCAAAATTTTTTAAGCTACCACATTAGAGATATCATGTAGTAAAACATAAAATTTATCACATGAACACATATAAGAATATATGTGAGGTTTTGATTGGAAAATTGTAAGATATTAATGGGAAAACTAAATATGGGTTTAATGAAAAATGGATTGACTATAAATTAGAATATGGTTGGATTTTTCTCCCACTCATCAAGGAAAGAGGACATTCCTATCCCCAAATTTTCATACCATATCCAATAAATAGAATACTATATTTTTCAAATGTCTCCATGATATCAAAGTCCCACATAGTTATTCATCAATTTTGAAAAAATTATGTATTTAAAATATTTAAATTTGATTGGTATTTAATATCATGATTGAACAACTCCTAACAATTACAATGCATGTAATATGGCCCACCCATGTCAGAATGACTATCATAAACATGTGTTATTTTTGTAATTCAATTTTTAATATGGAGTTTTATTCAAATGATTTTTTTTTAGAATGAAGTGATTTCTATACATTTTAAATTTGAAATGTATTTTCCTCCACAGTTGTTATACGACATAGCATTGAGTGGTTCATTTGGTGCGAGAAATAATTATTCGGGGACATATATATCTATGTTGGATGTATGATTTGGAATGGTATATGATGATATATATAGGGTATGTTAATAATCCATATCAAATTGAAGCATCCATTTTTTGAAAATAATATTTCTCTAGAATTTTCAAAGTTTGGAATATTCTATTTGTCTGAAGTGGAGCAGATTGGTTTTCCTACATCTGAACATGAATGAGTTAATTATACGGGAAAGGGGAATCATGTATAGAAATTGAAATTTTTGTTAGGTGTACAGATAAAGAAGGTAAAGTTATACATCATTTATAACATAGATAATGCTCAACCCCATATAACCATGCATATTAAGGAGTTAAAACAATCTTATCGAAAGGTGAAATATATATAGATATTTAATGGGAAAAATATTCATTGATTAGAGTGATCGTACATGGTAATAATGATGCACTGGAATCATTATGATAGTTAGCGGGTAGTCCATGTTTAAATTTTATAACATGGTGTGAGTATGACATTAATTCCTATAGTTTTTAGATGAAGGATCATGGCAATAGAAGTGCGGTGATGAATAATAGTGTGTGAGAGTTCATTGAAGAAATTCATTTTTTGAGTGCCAATGATTAAAACCCAATATCCAAATAAAATGCTTATTATTGAGACATTAAAGAAATATGGGATGTTGATTAAATTAAATATCATGTTCTAGTGTTTAAGTGTAAATGGTTTATTGGTAACAACAATGTCTGAAATGATGAATTTGGAATGAAACTAGTTATTCTGAATAAATTATAATATACATTGGATTTTTTTTATTTCGGAAACACATGAAAAAAAAGTTTTCTATGTTCTTGATAAATCAGATATTCAATGGTCTATTGTATGACATGAAAAAAAATTTATATTGTTGATGATCAACTTGAAAAAGATTTTGATTAATGTGATATCCCTAAATCCATGGAATTTTTAACATATAACATTGATTAACAAATCAAAGACATGGTTTGTGCTATACAGAATGATAATGACGAAGGAATTTTGGAAAATAATCATTAGTACATTTTTAATCTTATAGATAACATATGTTTAATTATGGTTTACTTTTTAAAATTTTAGAGGATAGATATTCTAATAATTTTTTTATGAATTAAAACATGTATTATAATTAATAATTTATATTTCTTGTTTATATTAGTTTTGTTTTTTCGTAGTTTTCCATGTTTCCCTTAAGTAACTTTTTTATTTGATTTTTTTTAAAACAATTTTTTTAATTTAACATTCTAAATAAAAAAAATATATTTTAAATTTATATATTAAAATAATACATGTTGTGGTAAAAATGATTATAATTTTAGTGAATTTTTATTATGTAATTTCATCTCTCATTAATATTGTGTAGTTTTCATTCAGTTTTGTCATTTCATCTCCCATTAATATTGTGTATTTTTCATTCATATATTTGATTTCAACTCTCATTAATATTTTTATCACTTTAGTTAACTATAATAAATATGAAAAAAATATTTACCTTATGTTTACTTGTCTTTTTGTGTGATAATTTTTCTTTTTTTAATTTGTATGTAATTGTTTTATTTGTATTTTCTAACTAATTAATGTTTATTTTATTTGTAGAATAATGAACGATAAATCATCTAATTCACCACATATTTCAAGAGATGATCATACTCATAACTATGGGGAGGAACATACTGAATATCATGTTGATGAGCCTCCTCATCATACTTTTTAAGACTCTTCTACTTCCACACCGAGGAAGAGTTCAAGTGTTGGTAAACGTGGCACCACATGTTTACCAAAATTATCAGTTTCCAATATCCAGGAACATAGGATACTAGGATAATTTGATGATAATGATATTCCATGATGTCCAACTTATTAAGAATTCAAGAGTTTTGTATCAGTATAGTCTAAAAGAAAAGATATTATTTTGTTTGATGATTGAAAAATTATTTAAATAGTAACATTATAACATTTTTGGGGTCCCATTTTGGTAATTATGTTTGTAATTATATTTCTTATCCTGAAATTATTATATTTATTTATGTTTTAAACTTCATATTAGATGACATATGATATACCTAACATAGGAGGAGTCAATGATAAATGTTTATCATTGGATGCAAGGATATGGAGGGTTGTTAAATCATCCCTCACATTATATTTTATTATTTGGAATATATAACAAGAAAATAAACATGATATATATCTATTTATATATGGAGATACATCAAAATAATTTGTTGAAAGTAGATGACGAGAAGTGTTTTTTGTTAGTGAAATGCTACATTTTTAAATGATTTTTATATTAATGACCATGTTAATGATTTCATTACTCTTAATTATTAATTTAAAGAAATCATGGAGATCTCACTATGAGATTCAAGATATAAATGTATTCCATCAATCATTATATCGATGAGGGAATAAGTTATTAGAAGAACATATATTAAAAGAAAAATTTCAAAAGATAAGAGTTGAGTCATCAGGGTCTGCATAGGTTTCCCCTCCTCCACTCTCTCTAGATATGTGAAGTGGAAGAGGGATTAGATTTGAAAAAAAGACAATATATTAAAAAAGAGTCATGATTGGTAGCTGATAAGATTATAAGTTGTTTATTTATTTATTAAAGTTAAATAAAATCTTTTTATATAGTCATTAATTACTTATTTTTTTAAATATTTAATATTTGATTCTCTTGAGGAGAAGATCACATATGGGGACTTTATTTGTAAGGGTAGATCAGATATTTTAGCAGATGTAATAGGAAATCATGAACACCTGGGTTATATGTGAGGAAACCTAGTAGGTGTATTTGTATGAAATGTGTTTCCACATTTAGAAGCTTCTTTAATGGACAATGTTTATAAAAAGTAAAATCATTGGACGTTAATGTTTAGGATATTCATGTGAGGATGGAAGACATGGTCAGATCTTATGTACAAGCGATGTTTACAAACATGGAAGGATAGTTTCAACATGCCAATCTGACTCCCCCCACACCACTAGTAGATCCCACTCCTCATCATTATCATACTCCCAAATTTTTGTTTCCAGACCCCACTCCTTGTTATCATACCCCAAACAACTCCACCTCTAAAGCTTCCAAGTTACTGTGACTTATATTTTGATGATCCTCATCAAATGTTTTCATATGGGATGATATATTATATCAGAAATACCATTCATCATCACTATATTTATATAAAGAATCATATGATCATTTTATAGGATATTATAGACATATCATGAAAAATACCATGTCCTATAGATGAGGAGAGTACAACTGGATGAATTAATGGTAAATTCATAGTTTGTTCATCTATAATACATTGACATATTATTATATTGATATATATATGTTATATTTTATTTACATTGTTATTCATTTTATTTCTAATTTTATGGTTTATATATTTCACAAATTTTTTATAGGAATACATTAAAGGTATGAAAATAGTTTATAGAAAACAAATAATTCAATGTTCTAGGAACTAAGACATAGATTCTTCTAGTCTTGATCGATTATCAAGATACATAATTTTTTTTGGAGTTTATGATATTCCAAATAATTTTTTTAATTGTGGGTTTCAAATAAGTGTGTCGATTTTGAAAATTGATATCATAGAGCTTGTAACTGGAGATCAATTGAGCATCAACATGATTTAATTATTTCCATGTATGATGATAAACAATATCATTTAATTCCATTAATATATTGAAAATTTATAACTATGTATGATTATTATTTGGTATCTATGTAAAAGTTGTAAATAGCATGACATTATATATGAATATGGATTTATGAACCGACAAACTATTTCTCCTATTGAATTAACAATTTATTATGCAGAAAGAATATTTTATATAGATGAATGATTTCATAAGAATGTCACCATTAGGTTTTGTTTGTTTTTATATCTTGAATTGTACTTGTGTTATATATCCCTTAATAGATAAAAATATTATATTAAATTATCTTTTATCTCAGTGTTTATTGGACGTTGGGTGCCTTTTTGTCTAAGAGGGAAGAAATTTTATTGGCTATGCTTTATCCACGGTGATGTGAGAGAAAATTCTAGGATTGAATTTAACACATAATATTTCATATTATAATAATTTTATATATTATAATGACTAAAATTTGTTATAATCTTATTATTTTAAAACAAGGTATGGAATTTATTCAGAGACATGATATGAATGACGAGATGAAATATCAACTTTGTAAAAGCTAATGTAAATTTTCATTTATAAATACAAAATTTTGGATATAACAAATATAAATGTTATTTTTCATTAATATATCATTAAAATTGTGTCAATTACAATAATGAGGAAATGAATGTGGATATTATGTTTTAAGATGCATGTATGAAATAGTTTCAATTGGGGCAGTTACAATGTTTCATTAGGTCAGATTTCATTATAATGATTTCCATAATATTTAATATTTTTTATTAATAATTCAAGTCAAATAATTTCAATAATGTTTTTGAATATCGTTACTGATGCACGATCATATATTATATAGGAGTTTAGACATTTACAAAATTGAATTTTCAAAACTTTTTATAGGTTTGATATATTTATATATTATTTGAAAATTCAATTGCTTGTGCCTTTTTCTAATTCTTCTAAATCCTATTCTATTAGCTTTTTGGATACCATTTATTATTTTTTTTGGATACTACTATGGTGGGGGATGAATCAATTTACATTTTTTTCTTAAAAATGATTTTCAAGCCATTTATAATATAGCCGACATGAAAAACTGATAATCAATTATTAATTTACAATGAAATTTTATTGATGACCAATCTAAAAAATTCATTTACCACATCCCCCATAATAACACCCCTTAATAACTGATGTCAAAATGAAAAAAACAAACATGAAACCAGTTTAACCACTAGTGAACTGGTCAATATAGGTTAAGGCTTCATAAACCTAAACCTCAAGGAATCACGATCATTGATGTATACCCATAAAAACAAGTTCATTGATAATAAAAACCTGATACTAAAAAGAACTTCATTAGTCATATTCACATTTATTTGAAAAGAACATCATTGGTTGTTGTTTAATGGACATAAAAGGCATTTTTGTGGTCATTCTCACATTATGTAAAAAGGTATAACATTCTTCTTTTATCATCACCAAACATTTTGGTTTTTATTCCCTTCAAAGGGATACATACAAATCACATTCTACAATTAGAATCCTAACTACATAATATTTATCTTTTCCTTTGATGTTAATAAATTAAAGAGGGATAAACCATAAAACATTAACCTATAGTGAAATTAATTATAAAAAATTTTGATTGATGGAGAATATTTGATATATATATATATATATATATAATATTATTGATGCATGGTATTAATCATTCACTTCCATCTCAGGTGTAATAAATATTTTTTCAGAAAGGCTTTCATAAAGATGTATACAATATTTAAGAGAGTCCTAAACAAGACAATAACACCCTTCATCGTAGGATTCAAGATACCATCCTATTGATTTTGACACATAATTCTAATAATTTTTATCTCACTATAATGTAAAACCACCAATGAACAGAAGGCCTAAAACAAAATTAGTGATGATTTGAATGCATTAGGAACAAAAAATAGTGAATCCAATGTGAAACCTTTTACTAATTAAAGACATTGATACCAGGTATATCTAATTTGTGATATTGAACAAATGGGTTCATTATTTTTTATTGCACATATATCACCCCCTATAACATATAATCAATGTTTTCAATCAACACTCCAGAAAGAATTATATTCCTTACTCATGCTTAGGGGAAACAACCATGAAATCTAGGTTCATGTGTATCACCGTCGGATAGTTCCCTATGAATAGGATTCGTATATGATTTTTATTATATCCCTTTAACCAGGATAGTTATTTTCACCCACCATGTGTCTCCATTTATATGTGAAAAAAATCATATGTCATGTTAAATTCTCAATTTCTTAATCCACACTCTTGAGGAGGCTCTTCAAATACTCAAAGTGTTGAAGCCCCACAGTTTATCCAATCCAATATAGTGCAATGGAAGATAATAATACTCTATAAACATATGAAATCAATTTAGGTAAATATCCATGAAATGATAAAATTATTATATTATTTATCAAAATATGGGTTTTCCAGAGGTCCACCACATCAAAACAACTATTTAGTAGCTACTAATAAATAAGTAAACACATTCCTTTTTTTATTAAGAATATTATGATTACACACTCAAATTTTTAGTGGATATTTTTCCATAATTACTTTGTTCTATTTCTATTACAAATACATGTATTTATTTTTTAAACACATTGATTAACTTAATCCTTATATGTAGTGATCATTTAAAATACAACATCCATCACTTTATAAGTGTACATATTTTGAAATTATGAATTTATACTTATTTATAATATTATTAAAAGAAAGTTACATTGATTAACTTATTATTCTATTGATTCTAAAATTATATTTACTTTATGGGATATTGTATTATTCTTTTGTTTGTGTGCAACCTATAATTCATTAAGCAAATTAATGGAAACATATATATATATATATTTAAAATTTAATTGAGAGAGATAATTTACTAACATGACCATATATTAATTAATACTATGAATTGATAATATCCCATACATAATTATTATTATTGATAGGTATTCACCAATATATCAATACCATTCCACTAGGTCATAATTTTTTTATAATCTATAAACCCATTATTTCTGGATATGTTATTGGTAACTATTCTACTATGTTTATGTAATAATTTTCTTTGGGAAAATTAATTTTTTTATACTTTCATTTCATATTATGATTTCCTTTAAAATTTTACATGAAAAGGTGGGGCCATGATTATATAGAACCTTGATGAATCTATTCATTTCTATTAGAAAACATTTGTTTAATTAATTTTATATTTCTACCCTATTATTTATTATTTCCTACCATGGAAATTGATAGTGATGTGTTACTTAATTCCGTTTGTCCTTGAAGATATGATAATGATGTTTGGAATTATATATTATGTCATTATGATATCATATCTGTAATCCATTTGATTATTTATTTCCATTATCATGAAATCCATGTATTATGTTATTATTATTTACTTATGTGGCTTCATGTATTTACTTATTAATTCTATATCGACTATGAAATTATTATTCCTTGTCATCTTCCATTATATATAAAATATTATTGAGAATTTTAGCTCACCAAATTATAATATTTCCTCATTTACCTAGGTAATAACTAGGAGTTCTATATATAAAATTATGAAAACTGTATTAATGGAGAAATTATGACATATTTAAATATATTTTTACCACACTGTATTTTATATCATAAAATTGTAATATAATGTTCATGTATTTATCCAATATCATAAGGAATACTAATCATTGAATCATTTCTATATGATCACGTGTAAATAGATTACCTTGTAACAAGGAAACCACATGCTCTAGGATAATGGATCAAAGGTAGCTATGTTAACATATGTTAAAATACCCATTCTTAGTGTTAAAAAAATGGGAATATAAGGGGGAGAATGAAGAAGATAAGTTTAAATTCTCCGACCGTTTATTTAAGTATCCCCAAAAAAGGGATGTAGAGAGGGAGTCATATTTAATGAATAAAAGAAGAGGAAATGATATTATATAATATTTAGCCACCTTATATTATTTTATATATGGTTTTTCATGATGTAAATGTATCTCCCGGGAATGTGGCTGTTTTAAATTCTAATTTAATTCAGATGAACGTAGGTCATGGTTTTGTGGACCATTAATATTGAAATCACGTTTAATTTTTTATGTAATGGTATTTTAGATTCAGTCATTTGGATATAAAAATCATCCCTTGATATGGTTTAATCTTTTTTTAAATAAATTTGTTTTTATATTATCATCTAATTTTCTATTCTATTTTTTATTCAATTGGTTTACTAAATAAGTTGTATAAAAAAATTAATGTGTTTGGTTTTTTCATTATATAGTGGTTCTTATAGAGGTATACCTTTTACTAACCTATATCGATAAAGTATTTTTATCTACATAGTATGAAAACATTAATTTATTTTTTATATCTAAAAATGGAATCCCCATGAGTTACATTTTTAAACCCTATACACCAGGAGCCCCCTCCCACAATGGGATCACTCCAGAGATATCTCCATTTATAAAGGAGTCGTTACTAGCTGATATAGATGAGAATCACATGGGATAAAACCCCAATAAGTGATGGTATAACATAAAAATCTACTATCTATGTGGGATTCACCCTTATGATTATATAATTATTCATTATTATTACTCATTTTTCAAATAACTATTCAATTTTAAAAGACCAATATCATCGTTTGGTAGGTTTTTTAGTTTGTTATCTTAATATTCATGAGTCATAGAAGTATCAAATAGCTTTTTCTCAAAACATAAACGGTACTGATCTTCAACAACTTACTTGTAATGTTATTATTATCATACAAAATTCTAAATAGTGTAATTACTATTTGGATATTCTACCATAATACATTTATGGAAGAATAGCCATTTTTTGGATGGGAAAGGAATAGTTTTGGGATGTGATCCTATAGTATCTAAAATTCAGGTAGATGACGCCTCAATTAATAATGAATCAATTAAACTAGTGGATTTAAGGAATAGATGTGTATATTTGATTATAGATTACAACAGAACTGAGTTTATACATATGTATGAAACTATAGTTGGCCATCTGGTGGATGATTTTTAATAAGAGATATAGAAAAACACAAAAAAAGATATACATTATTAGGTTCAATAAAGAAATGTTTGTGAGATTGTTCCCTTAAAAAATCGTTTCATAATTGGAACCGAGAGAAATTTCAGTGATTCTAATGATGAATTAATAATGACATCTATAAATTATCCCAAAGAATGCGTTCTTACACAACCTTATGAGGGTTTAAATTATATATGATGTTTTGAATGAAACATTTCACAAAGGGAATAACCCTAATACTGATTACTATAATTTTTCAATGGTTCCACTTAAAAAATATAGGTAATATAATATCAAAATATATCTTAAAAGGAATACTATTATTAGATATATTTGTGTCTTCATTAAATATCATATTCTATTCAAATATAATAAAAAGATATGATTAATTTGAATAGGATGAAGATTTTGGATGCGACCAATAATACTATTAAATGATCTGTTATTTAGTAAGTCATGCTTAATTGTTAGGAATTTGGATGGAATTATAATGTAGTTTTATAGTGAGATTCATGGAGGACTACTACATCCGCAAACCAAATCGGGCAACCCTTGATCTTCATACCTGAGCTAGCACATGGAAAGGACTATATTTTATTTCTGATCCCAAAAAGATGAGAGCTAGTGCACATGAATTAAAAATACACAAATTAGACTTATTTTTATAGATAAATAGAATGTTTTTATGTAACATCATCCTACAAGATTCAAATGGTCTTCTAGTAAGTCCAATGATCACACATCAATAAAATTAACAATTTTATTTTTAATAAAACCAATAAAGGAATAACAAAAATATAACAAATAAATCATAAAAAAATTAAATAATGTTTTCAATAAAACCAATAAAACATATCCAAAATTTAATGGTATATTAATTAAATTAATCACAAAAAAATTAATAAGTATATGATCACCTGTCATTGCATGTAAAGAAAATCATCCAATGATGTTACACCATCAAGAAACCCAAATTGAAAGTAAAATATTAGATATTGTACCTAAATAGAGCATTAGATAAACCTATAATTTATAGATTCATGATATAAAATCCCAATAGGTAACCTTCCCACACCAGAAACATTAATTCTAAAATTAAATTAATTCATTATTGTTTATAAATTCAGCTATAGTGTATTCTTCTCAATATAAGTTTATACCATGTCACATGAACCTAACACATCAATTATTTATATAAAAATAAAACATTTCACCCTTTTAAATATAGCCACTTAAAATATTTATATGGGATTCAGTTTTATATAATAGAATTTAGTTAAAATGATGTTCATTTAAAAAAACCCTAGTTTCAAAAATTTACGAAAAATAAAAATTCATTACACTAATATTCATATAAATTATATGAATAAATTTTAGAGAGAAAATACATTCATTAAATGTTACCAAAAAATCACAAAGGTAAAACAATAATGATGTGTCCCTAAATAAACTATTACCCAAGGTATATGGAAGATGAAATAATTTTATATAAAGTAAAAAATTAAACATTAGTGGAGTATATACTATAAAGTAATGAAACTAAATATAAATGGTTGTAATATAAAAATAATAAAAGAGGAAAACTGTTATTAAATGCCATCATTGGAGTGTCCCATGGACGTTAATATCATGGAATCATTTACACATGTGTTGTCTCAGTAATTAAACCATCATAATGAACATATAGAGTGGTACTAGGGAGAGAAATCTCAACACTCATCATGAATGCCCCACCATAGTGAGATAACCCTATACATACAATCCATATATTTACATAGTATTGTTGTATTATCCACATTATATTTTCTATGATCCATGTCTAGAAATACAATCCTAGTCACATCTATCAATGTTCCTATATTATCATGATAAATAAAATTAGGTAACTACTATGAATAATATAATCCATCACATATACATCAATAACCTACCAACAATTCCCTAAATCCTTTTCTATAATCCATCCCTTAATCATTCATAATAAGAAAATGAATTTGTACCTCAATGTATACATACATATCGATATATAAAATAATAAATTTAAAACCAAATTCTTATACAAAGTTCCAAAGGGGTAATTGAAAATGTATGCAGAAAAACCCAATCGTAATTCCATTCTTTAGATACTAATCCATGAAATAAAACATTATCAAAATATTAAAAAAACCACCTCATTTTATAAAATTACTTATGACCATACTAAAATTCAAATATCAAAAAAACATTAATATAATTCATCCATATATTATTAAAAAATATCACATTCAAATAAAAAATCATAACTCATTCTTTATTATTAGATTCTTTTTCTCATGACATGAGGCTCCCCTTTTTGAATGAAATTATAAATTGGAACACTATTTTATTATGATACCAAGTAAATTTTGAGACACACTCGAACAATACACATTTAATTGGGTTATAGATTTTGAACATATTATCTTCATTAACCATTTTGTAGTGACCTTGTTTTCTCCTTATATGACATTGGAATATTTCTATATATATTTCCATATTCATGCGCTAAGATGGAATGCGATTCCGAGGCCCGATGCACCCAGAATACATTTTATAAAAACATTAATTAAGTCTTTCCACAATATTCACATAGAGGAAACAAGATATGTCATAAATGGTAGCTCAGATCAAAAAAATCCAAGGATATAGTTGAATATGTAGTGTGACATTTACCCTAGGAAAGACATAAATTTTGTCGGTATGAGCCTTCTATAGTAAACATTACGGTGGAAGTAACCATAAAAAAATTGAATTAAATTATTTTATCTAAGTTTTAGACTAAAATAACTTTTTATCAGGATCTCAGATTGGAAATTGGAGACGTTTTTTGAGTATGGAAATGAGAATTTTACCTAAACACACTATAACATGAGCGATTGCGGGACATTTGGATACATCATTCGTGGGTGGACATTTTTTTTTAATTCCATTGGGTGTTAGAATAGGGGGTTTATGTAGAGCTTACCCAATTATCCACTAGTTATCTCTCTCTCCTCCCTCCCCCAAATCTTCTATTTTATATCTGTTCTTCATCGGAACATGGCAGATCTATAAATGTTGGTAGATCAGTACATTGTTATGATAACTTCATATATAAAACTCATGTAGGTTTCATATTTCAGATTCTGTAGCTCTCGATTATTGAAATTATTGTCAACAAAATTTCCAATCTATTTTCACTACATTGTAATCCTTTAACGATGACCAAACTAACAATGTCCATCATTTGATTACATTATGTGCTTCCATTTTTTTGTTATTCATGTTGTATTTTGTTGAACTTTTTAATCTATCAAATCATCGATGAATTGTAGATCAAAAAATATTCTTGCGAATCCCTCGATCGAAAGAGTTTAGATCTATGCTTGGTTTCATTTTTTGGACACCAGAGGATCAATGGCAGTGAGTTTTAGGGATAAAAACATTTTTCCATTTTGAAATAGAGATAATTATTCATGGAAGATTGGAATAGTTTTCTGGTGATTGCTGGATATGGATGGAGGAGCTTCGATGGTGCAGAGTAGCGGTGGCGGCAGACAGGTAGTGCACAGTGATGCAACTTGAGCTTTGCGCCGGAGCAGGGTTGACCAGACACTGGAACTGGAAAATGTGGGTGGTGTAGATGTAGAGACCCGTATCTTGACGTACATAGATATTACATTACTTTTGCGGAATACTTAGTACATAAAAAAACACACACACAAGGATTGTAATAGTTCAGTGTCTTTGGAAACTCGGAATATAATCTTCTAATCATGGTGACTGATCTTCAACATCTCCCATAAAGATCATCCCTTTTTTTAACTAAAACCTTTCTTTATATCTTGGGGAAAAGAAAACATAAATGGGTGAGCTAAAATTCTCAGTAAGGGTAGACAAAGGAAATATCAATCACATCATATTCATAAGAACATAACATTTTGGAAATCATAACGTGCAAAAGAGAGCATAATTTCATAACATGAGATAAATATTTGTAATGAAATGAAATCCCAATAATCATAAAATAAAACATGAAACTTTGTGGCATACACACATAATCATAAGGAATCATTTCTTGTTAGTCAAGACTCATTGCCAAGACTATCTTAGTGGACAAAGTCCCTTTCTGAACCGAGTCACCCTCATTTCAGTCATGTTTCACTGAACCGGTATAACCTACCGTTCCAGCCATGTTTATCTAATGAGATATAAAATCCTTACCCAATGCATTGGAGGTAGATATAGGTCCCACCCATCTCATAATGATACAGTTCTTATGTGTGCCACAAAATCATAAATCATACATCATTGCATAACCCATGTAGTAAAAATGGGATTCTTAAACAACATGACATCATAAAACAATTCATATAAGATAAAGGAATTCATAAAAATATTTCTATCACAACATAATCAAATCCAGGTAATAATAGGGATAGAAATAGAACCCTATATTATCATAGATGGAAAATAATTTTGATAAAACACTTGAACTCCATTCTTGAGGAAAATATCCATTCTTCTTCAAAAACAGTTTTCCTTTTTAAAAATGTTGTTCAATAATAAACTAAAAGATTTTGATTAAAAATAATCTTGAAAACTTGTAAAGTATACTTCTTGGAAATAATTTTTTAAAAACCCATTCATGTTGTATAAGTTAAAAAAACATTCTTCGTGCTTTTGTTGGAAAAGTCAAAAAGTACCTTGTACGAAAAACGACAGAAGATTCCTTTCATATCTTTTACTAAAAACTCACCGAAGAGTAAATTTGGATTTAAAAAATTGTAGGTGGATGGAAATAACATTACATATTGAGGGAACATGGATGTGGATGATAAAATACACCCCAGTAAATACCAAAGTATAAACAATCTCGGATAAAAATGTGATTGTGATATTTTCCCTTACCTTAGGTCCGATTTTATTCGTAGGTGTCCGAACCTCCTGTATAATGATTTAAATAATATCATTGACTTATTCCAGAAACATACTCATTGTTATGATATCATATATGGTTCACTTATGACTTTATATTACCCTTTCTTTTGTAAATTCTATGTTGAAGAGCATTTTGGGTAAAATTGTTTCATTTGTCGTCCGTGTTTTGATTTGTAATTATTCATATGATTGCTTAGATCATAATTAATTAATTACAGAATATAAAAAATGATTTATATATAATATATATTCAGAATATACATATATATAATAAATTAGTAAATGGAATGAAATACACCGTTCATGGAGACGGTAGGCCGTACGTACGCAGGAACGCTGTTTTCGTTTCCTTATTGAGTTGAATGGAATTAATTAGATGAAATACATATATACATAAATACAGTAGCTTTATAATTTCATATATTTTATTATTATTTCTTATATATACTTTATAATCATTCTTAAATGGTTATCATGGAGAATGAATCTCATCGCGTCGTGGAGACGGTAGTCCGTATGTACGCACGAGCGATGATATCGTTTCCATAATTATTGAATTGAATTGGAGTGGATGATACAAAATATCAGAATCAATATGATGTTCTAATAACTATGTATAGTTATTCTTTACACCATTATACCCATCCATGTAAGGTGGTGGTGGAAAATAGATTACACCACGGCGTGGAGACGGTATTCCGTACATACGCACGCGCAGTGATTTCTTTTTCCGTAGGATGAATAGATAGTGAAATAGGGTTGTTTCATACTTATAATAACATATCAGTATATTAGTGATACTGATGTTATTAATTCATAATGAAACAACCTAAGAAGAAGAAGTGGAAGTAGAAATAAAGATGAAAGAATCGGTAACGGACATTACCTCTCATTTGAAGTGCTTCTTTGAGACCTCCTTTTAGGCCACTAAAATGGGTCTTTTAAGAAGACCAAAACCTCTAGGATGTTTATAGGGAAGTGTAGAAGAAAATTTGGTAGGGGTTGGCCGAGCATGAAGGCTCAAAGTTGTGTGAGGAAGAGAGGGAGGAGGTTCCCTTTTATAAGGGAGGAGAGGGGCTCTTTTGGAAAAACTAAAAATATTATTTTACTATAAAGTCACGTTCAGTTTTAAATAGCTACAAATTGATTTATTTCGAGGATAAGGTGGGGATGGGTCTAAATCCTCTCATCCAATAGAATTTAGACAAGTTTAGGTTCCTATTTTAACCTTATCATTTAGATTTAACATTATGTTAAATAATTTTACTTTTAGCGTGTCTTCTTGTGTTCTTACACTATAAGGTTAACAAACATACTATAAGAAGCCAAAAGAACCAAAAGTTGTTTATTATTAATATATATAACCTTATCTAAGTCATTTGGCCGAACCTTAGATTTTTAGGAATAAAATGACAATTAATAATATAATATTTGTTTTAAAAAGTATTTTATGTCAATTTTGATACTATTTAATAATTGATTTTTGTGAAAATCATAACAAAACGATAATTTCGAAAAAATTTAATTAAATCAATACTAACATGTCACAGTAACCTACAAAATTAGTTTAATTCATTAAAAGTCTCAAATTATATTTATTTGGGTATTTATAACATAAATTAATCCAATATTTCATTAATAAGCTAATTACTGCATCATCGTTGTGTCATAAATAAATTTAATTATATAATGTCTAAAAATTACAATTAAAATACCATTATGTATTAAATATTTTTAGCTTTCTAATTAATATTTATAGTCGAATTTATCATATGTATAACCCCATATTAAAAATGTTTTAGTAAATAAACGTTGATTTTAACTCTTTTAACCCTTCTTTAAATAAATTAATAATAAATGTCCTAATCTAATCCATGTGGGCCTAAATGGTAATATTTTATTCCTAAGTTTGTTTTTGGTCGAATTACACTTGTCCAATAAAATTAGGACATGTGTTAGGGTAATAATAATATCATTTCTACCCTTAATTACCCTATTTACTTTTAACCGTGGTAAAAAATGTAAAAAGTTACTATTCACCAAAAAAATATTTTAATCTCATTGAACCACATTTTACCTACTGACATCAACCGTGTCTCTCGGATTTTTGAAAATCCACTCACAAAATCGGTAAAATTAAGTTTTATGAACAATTCAGTTTTTTTAACTACCACTAAGTGGTTTCACTATTCATCAAAAATTGAAAGTTTTCATAAAAATACCAAAAATTAGGCCTATGCTATATTTGATATTATGAACTCAAAAATGATATCTATTTTAGCAAATTCAAAAAATATCAGTTTCATTAACTAATTTAAAAATTAATTCCCGTCATCAATACAAATAGCGTGTTTTTAAGAGATAATAACTATCAAAAGATTGAAACTTGTTTATAACTGGTTTAAATGTGAAATTACATCCAACGACCATCATTGTATTAAATTGTAAAAATATATTCTAAATATACTTTAAAACCATTAAATTTATAATTTATCACTATTAATTATTTCGATTGAAAAAGTTGTTTTTAATTAAAATTTAGTAATTTCCACTATTCATCAAAATATGAAAGTTATCCGAAAATTACCAAAATTTCACCCTATACTAATTTCGATATTCCGAATCCAAAAATAAAGTCCATTTTGAAAATTAAAATTTACAAAATTTCAGAAAGTGGTTATTACTATTCATAACGACTAGTTTTAATAATATTTTAATAGAATATCGTTGTTTAGTGAAACTCGGTGTTGCGTACTACACACGCTATCAAGGAAGGTCATGATTGAATGTAATGAAAGGAAAGTCAAGGATTCATGTTGTGCAAGCTCCTTTTGGTGTAGCTAACAACACAAGACATTAATGAAATTAAAAAGAATATTTTTCATAAAATCTCGGGGTGTTACATTCTAACCCCCTTAAAATGAATTTCTCCATCGAAATTCGTCGGGGTTATAAATGTTTTACTATTTGAAAGTTTCTTTAATCGAAACCCACATCGTAAAAAGGAATACCAAAACCAATCTTTAAAAACAAAAGAATGAAACGTAACGGTTACCCAAATAAACTAATCACTGGGTTTCCACATGGGTGAAAATATGGATATGGAAGAGAAATCTAACCATCATGTTCTGATGGAGAGTGGAAGAGAACATGGCTATGGAAAAGCTAGCAATCACAAAAGCCATAAATTTGTGACAATCTCAGGTACCATCTGATTCATCATATATAAGAGCACTAAGACAACATTTTTTGTTTTCAAGATCATTTCCCTAAAGTTGATGAAATTGGAATTAGAAGAAATACTATTGTGATTTTGGTATAGTCTCATCGTTTGTCGTTCTTTGGACAATTTCCACTTCATCTCTTAATGAAATGAAGTTGAATTTTGTCATTCGTGATGTGTTAGCAGATCATGTGATAGAATGATTGGTCATTCCATCTCTTTCAAACAAAAGGTTATCAAAATTTATAAGTCCAGGTTATGGTTAATCGTATATGATTCCAAAAGTGAACTTATACTTCATATATCATAGCAGTTAATAAAATAAAACTAGTTTCTACTAACCAGGGACTTCCTGTAGGCTAGTGGTAGGTGATAAAGGCCAGTCACACTTCGGTTGTGGGTTCGATTCCCACAGCCTTGTCCGACGTGATGGGCTGTCGCCCATCCTGCAGGTTGTCCTATTTCTAAAACTATATTAATATAACATCCCATCAATAATCTCGAAAAAAACTTCTATCCTTAAACAATACTAACTTATGTCCAACATAATCCATTCCAATCTTTAGGCTTATCCATAATACTACAGTATACTCTCATAACATAGTGAAAATGATTACCAGAGATTTAATACCATCGTTGATCCCCATATATCATAAGATATGTTTTGTTGGTCACATTACAAACATTCAAAGTCCTTAATCTTGTATTATCTTGAATACCCATTGAACCTTTGTGAAAACATGAATGCAGTTAAATGTTAACACCTTCCACATACCAAAATCCTAAAAATTTTATATACTCAAACCATGATATCACTTAGTCCTTATATCAATCATGAGCTCATGCATACTGTCAAATATTTCATTTTATCGTTTTCCCTTCATTATGCACATATCATTTTTTTCCATAAATATCTCAATCACTTTCCATGGTTACTGGTACCATAAAATTATTGAAAACCACAATAGACCAATACATAAATATACCAATATTCCACGATACTATATACAACACTATTTTGGAATCCCATTACATAAACACTTAATCATTCCACCACATAGTTGTCATATTCAACATCACCAATAGTGATCGCATGTGACTTCCATTTGTCCTTTGCCTTAAGTGGTTGCTCATGTTGATCAGCACTAACCCTTGGATTAGAGAATTTATTAGCATAATGCCCCATTTCCTTGCACTTGAAGCATTGAAGTGTTGGTGTTGCGTTCTCGGCAGTCTTTTCTTTATTCACATCATTAGAAACCCTTTTTCCATTACTTTGACACTCAGCTGCTCGATGACCTTCTTTTCCACACTTAAAACATTTTCTAGTCTCATTAAGACAATCTCCACCATGCTTCATTCCACACTTTGAGCATAAGGAAATATTCATCTTCTTTTCACCATTAATCTGAGATTTCTCCTTGAACTCCATCTTTCGTTTCATGTCAAAACCATGAGATTGAAATGTAACACAAACTTCCATTTCTACCATGATAGCACAACGCAAAATTTTTCATAGCTACTTAAGTCTCTTATAGATAATGCCCTTCGAAGACTTGGTTTTAAGCCACTGAAAAATCGATCAACTTTACTTTCAGGTTGGATGATAATGCCAGATGCATACCTTGAAAGTCTTGTAAAATTTGCTTTCTATATACCAACAAATTCATCATCATTCTGCTTCAGCTCAAGAAACTCCTTTTCCATCTTTGTTCGAAGAATACGAGGTAAGTACTTACTGAAAAACAAGTTCTTGAACTCGTCCCATTCCATGGACTCAATTTCATCTCTTGTCCTCGTATTCTTGATAAGATTTCACCATTGATCAGCTTCACCTTCCAAACGATATACTGCTAAGATGACTTTATCATGTTTCGAACATTGAAGAACTGAAAATATCGTTTTAGTGGTACTGATCCATTTTTCAGCAACAAGTGGATCGGAAGAACCACTGAATGAAGGTGGACGTTGCCTCATGAAGGACTCAATAGAATATTGTTCATTTCTCTGCTCATTTGGAAGTCTATAATGATTCATAGCGTGTGTAAGTATAGCAATAAGATTTTTCACTCCATCTCCCATAACACTTGTTTGTTCAGGAGGACAATCATTGCATTGTCCATTACATTGATCAACATGGTTCCTTCGGGCTCCAGCCATCGTCTAAAACCCAAAAAGAATAGTGTGAGAGGAAAAAATCATGCTAGGAAAAAACAACATAATAAAGGGGGAGTACCCTCAATATCTAACATCTTAGGTTAAATTCTATAATCGTTAGCGCAATTCTAGGACTATAACCTATACGTATACTTAACCTTAGAGACATCCCTAGACATACCTATGAAATATCTCTTGGGATCTCACTAAAGTTCTCGCATCCTAGTTTCCAACGGTTGATTAAACCTTTCCTCTGATACCAAATGTAGAGACCCGTATCTTGACGTACATGGACATTACATTACTTTTGCGGAATACTTAGTACATAACAAAAACACACACACAAGGATCGTAATAGTTTACTGTCTTTGAAAACTCAGAATATAATCTTCTAATCATGGTGAAAGATCTTCAACATCTCCCATAATGATATTCCCTTTTTTTTACCTAAAACCTTTCTTTATATCATGGAGAAAAGAAAACATAAAAGGGTGAGCTCAAATGCTCAGTAAGGGTAAACAAAAGAAATATCAATCACATCATATTCATAAGAACATAACATTTTGGAAATCTTAACCTGCAAAGAGAGAGCATAATTTCATAACATGGGATAAATCATAGTAGTGAAATGAAATCCAAATAATCATAACATAAAACATGAATCTTTGTGGCATACACACATAATCATAGAGAATCATTTCTTGTTAGTCAAGACTCATTTCCAAGACTATCTTAATGGACAAAGTCCCTTTCTGAACCGAGTCACCCTCGTTTCAGTCCTGTTTCACTGAACCGGTATAACCTACCGTTCCAGCCATGTCTATCTCATGAGATATAAAATTTTTACCCAATGCATTGGAGGGAGATATAGGTCCCACCCATCTCATAATGATACCATTCTTATGTGTGCATAAAAATCATAAATCAAACATCATTGCATAACCCATGTAGTAAAAATGGGATTCTTAAACAACATGAAATCATAAAACAATTCATATAAGATAAAGGAATTCATAAAAATACTTCTATCACAACATAATCAAATCCATGTAATAATAGGGATAGAAACAGAACCCTATATTATCTTATATGGAAAATAATTTTGATAAAACACTTGAACTCCATTTTTGAGGAAAATATCCTTTCTTCTTCAAAAAAACATTTCCTTTCTTAACATGTTGTACAATCATAAACAAAAAGATGTTGATTAAAAATAATCTTGAAAACTTGTAAAGTATTCTTCTTGGAAATAATGTTTTAAAAATCCATTCATGTCGTATAAGTTAAGAAAAACATTCTTCGAGCTTTTTTCAGAAAAGTCAAAAAGTACCTCGTAAGAAACACGACAAAAGATTCCTTTCATATCTTTTACTAAAAACTCACCGAAGGGTAAATTTGGATTTAAATAATTGTATGTGGATGGGAATAATATTACATATTGAGGGAACATTTATTTGGAAGATAAAATACACCCCAGTAAATACCAAAGTATAAACAATCTCGGATAAAAATGAGATTGTGATATTTTGCCTTACCTTAGGTCCGATTTTCTTCGTAGGTGTCCGAACCTCCTGTATCATGATTTAAATAATGTCATTGAATTATTCCAGAATCATACTAATTGTTATGATATCATATATGGTTCACTTATGACTTTATATTACCCTTTCTTTTGTAAATTCTATGTTAAAGAGCATTTTGGGTAAAATTGTTTCATTTGGTGTCCGTGTTTTGACTTGTAATTATTCATATGATTGCTTAGATCATAATTACTTAATTCCAGAATATAAAACACGATTTATATATAATATATATTCAGAATATACATATATAAAATAAATTAGTAAATGGAAAGAAATACACCGTTCATGGAGACGGTAGGCCGTATATATGCATGAACGTTGTTGTCGTTTTCTTATTGAGTTGAATGGAATTAAGTAGATGACATACATATATACATAAATAAAGTAGCTTTATAATGTCATATATTTTATTATTATTTCTTATATATACTTTATAATCATTCTTAAATGGTTAACATGGAAAAGGAATCTCATCGAGTCGTGGAGACGGTAGTCCGTACGTACGCACGAGTGATTACATCGTTTCCATAATTATTGAATTGAATTGGAGTGGATGATACAATATATCAGAATCAATATGTTGTTCTAATAACTATGTATAGTTATTATTTACACCATTATACCCATCCATGTAAGGTGGTGGTGGAAAATAGATTACACCACGACGTGGAGACGGTATTCCGTACGTACGCACGCGCAGTGATTTCTTTTTCCGTAGGATGGATAGATGGTGAAATAGGGTTGTTTCATACTTATAATAAAATATCAGTATATGAGTGATACTGATGTTATTAATTCATAATGAAACAACCTAAGAAGAATAAATGGAAGAAGAAATAAAGATGAAAGAATCGGTAACAGACATTACCTCTTCTTTGAAGTGCTTCTTTGAGACCTCCTTTTAGGGCAATAAATGGGTCTTTGAAGAATACCAAAACCTCTAGGATGTTTCTAGGGAAGTGGAGAAGAGAATTTGGCAGGGGTTGGCCGAGCATGAAGGCTCAATGTTGTGTGAGGATGAGAGGGAGGAGGTGCCCTTTTATAAAGGAGGAGAGGGGCTCCTTTGGAAAAACTAAAAATATTATTTTATTATAAAGTAAAGTTCGGTTTTAAATAGATAAAAATTGATTTATTTCGAGGATAAGGTGGGTATGGGTCGAAATACTATCATAAAATATAATTTAGGAAAGTTTAGGTTCCTATTTTAACCTTATCATTTAGATTTAACATTAAGTTAAATAATTTTACTTTTACGGTGTCTTCTTGTGTTCTTACACTATAAGGTTAATAAACTTTCTATAAGAAGAAAAACGAACCCCAAGTTGTTTATTATTAATATATATAACTTTATCTAAGTCATTTGGCTGATCCTTAGATTTTTAGGAATAAAATAACAATTAATAATATAGTATTTGTTTTAAAAACTATTTTATGTCAATTTTGACACTATTTAGTAATTGATTTTTGTGAAAATCATAACAGAACGATAATTTCTAAAAACGTTAATTAAATCAATACTAACAAGTCATATTAACCTAGAAAATTATTTTAATTAATAAAAAGTCTCAAATTATATTTATTTGGGTATTTATAACATCAATTATGTCAATATTTCATTAATAAGATAATTACTGCATCATCGTTGTGTCATAAATAAATTAAATTATTTAACGTCTAAAAATTACAAATAAAATACCATTATGTAGGAAATATTTTTAGATTTCTAATGAATATTTATAGTCGAATTTATCTTATGTATAACCCCATATTAAAAATGTTTTAGAAAATAAATGTTGATTTTAACTCTTTTAACCCTTCTTTAAATAAATTAATAATAAATGTCCTAATCTAATCCAAGTGAGCCTAAATGGTCATATTGTATTCCTAAGTTTTTTTTGGTCGAATTACACTTGTCCAATAGAATTAGGACATGTGTTATGGTAATAATAATATCATTTCTACCCTTAATTACCCTATTTACTTTTAACCGTGGTAAAAAAAAGTAAAAAGTTATTATTCACCAAAAAATTATTTTCATCTCATTGAACCACATTTTACTTACTGACATCAACCGTGTATCTCGGATTTTTGAAATTCCACTCACAGAAGCGGTAAAATTATGTTTTATGAACAATTCAGTTTTTTTAACTACCACATAGTGGTTTAACTATTCATCAAAAATTGAAAGTTTTCAGAAAAATACCAAAAATTAGGCCTAAGCTATATTTGATATTATGAACTCAAAAATGATGTCTAATTTACCAAAGTCAAAACATATCAGTTCATTAACTAATTTAAAAATTAATTCCCGTCGTCAAAACAAATAGCGTGTTTTTCAGAGATAATAACTATCAAAAGATTGAAACTTGTTTATAACTGGTTTAAATGTGAAAATTACATCCAATGACCATCATTGTATTAAATTGTAAAAATATATTCTAAATATACTTTAAAACCATTAAATTTATTATTTATCACTATTAATTATTTTGATTGAAAAAGTTGTTTTTAATTAAAATTTAGTAATTTCCACTATTAATCAAAATATGAAAGTTATCCGAAAATTACCAAAATTTCACCCTAAGATAATTTCAATATTCCGAATCAAAAAGTGAAGTCCATTTTGAAAAATAAAATTTACAAAATTTCAGAAAGTGGTTATTACTATTCATAACGGCTAGTTTAAATAATATTTTAATAGCATATCGTTGTTTAGTGAAACTCGATATTGCGTACTACACATGCTATCAAGGAAGGTCGTGATTGCGTGTAATGAAAGGCAAGTCAAGGATGCGTGTTGTGCAAGCTCCTTTTGGTGTAGCGTACAACAAAAGACATTAATGAAATTAAAAAGAATATTTTTCATAAAATCTCGGGGTGTTACATTCTACCCCCCTTAAAATGAATTTCCCCCTCGAAATTCGTCGGGGTTATAAATGGTTTACTATTTGAAAGTTTCTTTAATCGAAACCCACATCGTAAAAAGGAATACCAAAACCAATCTTTAAAAAAAAGTATGAAACGTAACGGTTACCCAAATAAACCAATCACTGGGTATCCACATGGGTGAAAATATGGATATGGAAGAGAAATCTAACCATCATGTTATGATGGAGAGTGGTAGAGATCATTGCTATGGCAAAGATAGCAATCACAAAAGCCATAAATTTGTGACAATCTAAGGTACCATCTGATTCATCAGATATAAGAGCACTAAGACAACATTTTTGGTTTTCAAGATCATTTCCCTAAAGTTGATGAAATTGGAATTAGAAGAAATACTTTCGCGATTTTGGTATAGTCTCACCGTTTTTCGTTCTTTGGACAATTTCCACTTCATCTCTTAAAGAAATGAAGTTGAATTTTGTCATTCGTGATGTGTTAGCAGATCATGTGATAGAATGATGGTTCATTCCATCTCTTTCAAACAAAAGGTTAGCAAAAGTTATAAGTCCATCTTATGGATAATCGTATATGGTTCCAAAAATGAACATATACATCATATATCATACCTCTTAATAAAATAAAACTAGTTTCTACTAACCAGGGACATCCTGTAGGCTAGTGGTAGGCGATAAAGGCCAGTCGCACTTCGGTTGTGGGTTCGATTCCCACAGCCTTGTCCGATGCGATGGGTTGTCACCCGTCCTGCAGGTTGTCCTTTTTCTAAAACTATATTACTATAACATTCCATCAATAATATCGAAAAAAACATCTATCCTTAAAGAATACCAACTTATGTCCAACATAATCCATTCCAATCTTTAGGCTTATCCATAATACTGCATTCCACTCTCATAACATTGTGAAAATGATTACCCGAGATTTAATACCATCATTGATCCCCATATATCATAAGATATGTTTTGTTGGTCACATTCCAAACATTCAAAGTCCTTAATCATGTATTATCTTGAATACCCATTGAACCTTAGTGAAAACATGAATGCAGTTAAAAGTTAACACCATCCACATACCAAAATCCTCAAAATTCTATATACTCAAACCATGATATCACTTAGTCCTTATATCAATCATGAGCTCATGAATACTGTCAAATATTTCATTTTCTCATTTTCCCTTAATTATGCGCATATCATTCTTTTTACAAAAATATCTCAATCACTTTCCATGGTTACTGGTACCATAAAATTATTGAAAACCACAATAGACCAATACATAAATATTCCAATATTCCACGATACTGCATACAACACTATTTTGGAAACCCATTACATAAACACTTAATCATTCCACCACATCGTTGTCATATTCAACATTGCCAATAGTGATCGCATGTGACTTCCATTTGTCCTTTTCCTTAAGTGGTTGCTCATGTTGATCATCACTAACCCTTGGATTAGGGCATTTATTAGCATAATGCTACATTTCCTTGCACTTGAAGCATTGAAGTGTGGGTGGTGCATTCTCGGCAGTCTTTGCTTTATTCACATAATTAGAAACCTTTTTTCCATTACTTCGACACTCAGCTGATCGATAACCTTCTTTTTCACACTTAAAACATTTTTTAGTCCATTTAAGACAATCTCCACCATGCTTCATTCCACAATTTGAGCATAAGGAAACATTCAACTTCTTTTCACCATTATTCTGAGATTTCTCCTTGAAATCCATCTTTCCATTCTTGTCAAAACCATGAAATGGATATGTAACACCAACTTCCATTTCTACCTTGATAGCACAACGCAAAATTTCTTCATAGCTACTGAAGTCTCTTATAGCTAATGCCCTTCGAAGACTTATTTTTAAGCCACTGAAAAATCGATCAACTTTACTTTCTGGTTGGATGATAATGCCAGATGCATACCTTGAAAGTCCTGTAAAATTTGCTTCATATATACCAACAGATTCATCATCCTTCTGCATCAGCTCAAGAAACTCATTTTCCATCTTTTTTTGAAGAATATGAGGTAAGTACTTACTGAAAAACAAGTTCTTGAACTCGTCCCATTCCATGGGCTCAATTTCATCTCTTGGCCTCGTATTCTTGATAAGATTCCACCATTGATCAGCTTCACCTTCCAAACGATATACTGCTAAGATGACTTTATCATGTTTATAACATTGAAGAACTGAAAATATCTTTTCAGTGGAAATGATCCATTGTTCAGCAACAAGTGGATCGGAAGACCCACTGAAAGAAGGTCGACGTTGCCTCATGAAGGACTCAATAGAATATTGTTCCCTTCTCTGCTCATTTGGAAGTCCAGAATCATTCATATCTTGTGTAAGTATAGCAATAAGATTTTTCACTCCATCTCCCATAACACTTGTTTGTTCAGGAGGACAATCATTGCATTGTCCATTACATTGATCAACACGGTTCCTTCGGGCTCCAGCCATCATCTAAAACCCAAAAAGAATAGTGTGAGAGGAAAAAATCATCCTAGGGAAAACAACATAATAAAGGGGGAGTAACCTCAATATCTAACATCTTAGGTTAAATTCTAAGATCGTTAGTGCAATTATAGGACTATACCCTATACGTATACTTAACCTTAGAGACATCCCTAGTCATACCTATGAAATATCTCTAGGGATCTCACTAAAGTTCTCGTATCCTAGTTTCTAAAGGTTGACTAAACCTTTCCTCTGATACCAACTGTAGAGACCCGTATCTTGACGTACATGGACATTACATTACTTTTGTGGAATACATAGTACATAACAAAAACACACACACAGGGATCGTAATAGTTTAGTGTCTTTGGAAACTCAGAATATAATCTTCTAATCATGGTGAAAGATCTTCAACATCTCCCATAAAGATCTTCCCTTTTTTACCTAAAACCTTTCCTTATATCCTAGGGAAAAGAAAACATAAAAGGGTGAGCTCAAATGCTCATTAAGGGTAAACAAAAGAAATATCAATCACATCATATTCATAAGAACATAACATTTTGGAAATCTGAACATGAAAAAGAGAGCATAATTTCATAACATGGGATAAATCTTAGTAGTGAAATGAAACCCCAATAATCATAACATAAAACATGAATCTTTGTGGCATACAAAAATAATCATAGAGAATCATTTCTTGTTAGTCAAGACTCATTGCCAAGACTATCTTAGTGGACAAAGTCCCTTTCTGAACCGAGTCACCCTCGTTTCAGTCCTGTTTCCGTGAACCGGTATAACCTACCGTTCCAGCCATGTCTATCTCATGAGATATAAAATCATTACCCAATGCATTGGAGGTAGATATAGGTACCACCCATCTCATAATTATACCATTCTTATGTGTGCCACAAAATCATAAATCATACATCATTGCATAACCCATGTAGTAAAAATGGGATTCTTAAACAACATGACATCATAAAAAAATTCATATAAGATAAAGGAATTCATAAAAATATTTCTATCACAACATAATCAAAACCATGTAATAATAGGGATAGAAACAGAACCCTATATTATCTTAGATGGAAAATAATTTTGATAAAACACTTGAACTCCATTCTTGAAGAAAATATCCTTTCTTCTTCAAAAACACTTTTCCTTTCTTAACATTTTGTACAATCATAAACTAAAAGATGTTGATTAAAAATAATCTTGAATACTTATAAAGGATGCTTCTTGTAAATAATTTTTTTAAAATCCATTCATGTCATATATGTTAAAAAAACATTCTTCATGCTTTTGTCGGAAAAGTCAAAAAGTACCTCGTACGAAAAACGACAAAAGATTCCTTTCATATCTTTTACTAAAAACTCACTAAAGGGTAAATTTTGATTTAAACAATTTTAGGTGGATTGAAATAACATTACATATTTAGGTAACATGGCTGTGGATGATAAAATACACCGCAGTAAATACCAAAGTATAAACAATCTCGGATAAATATGAGATTGTGATATTTTCCCTTACCTTAGGTCCGATTTTCTTCGTAGGTGTCTGAACCTCCTGTATAATGATTTAAGTAATATCATTGTCTTATTCCAAAATCATACTCATTGTTATGATATCATATATTGTTCACTTAAGATTTATATTACCCTTTCTTTTGTAAATTCTATGTTAAAGAGCATTTTAGGCAAAATTGTTTCATTTGTCATCCGTGTTTTGACTTGTAATTATTCATATGATTGCTTAGATCATAATTACTTAATTTCAGAATATAAAACTTGATTTATATATAATATATATTCAGAATATACATATATATAATAAATTATTAAATGGAAAGAAATACACCGTTCATGGAGACGGTAGGCCATACGTACGCATGAACGATGTTTTCGTTTCTTTATTGAGTTGAATGGAATTAAGTAGATGACATACATATATACATAAATCCAGTAGCTTTATAATGTCATATATTTTATTATTATTTCTTATATATACATTATAATCATTCTTAAATGGTTAACATGGAGAATGAATCTCATCGCGTCGTGGAGACGGTAGTCCGTACGTACGCACGAGCGATGATATCGTTTCCATAATTATGGAATTGAATTGGAGTGGATGATACAATATATCAGAATCAATATTATGTTCTAATAACTATGTATTGTTAATATTTACACCATTATACCCATCCATGTAAGGTGGTAGTGGAAAATAGATTACACCACGGCATGGATATGGTATTCCGTATGTACACACGCACGGTGATTTATTTTTCCGTAGGATGGATAGATGGTGAAATAGGGATGTTTCATACTTATAATAACATATCTGTATATGATTTATACTGATTTTATTACTTCATAATGAAACAACCTATGAAGAAGAAGTGGAAGAAGAAATAAATATGAAAGAATCGGTAACGAACATTACCTCTCCTTTGAAGTGTTTCTTTGAGACCTCCATTTAAAGCACTAAAATGGGTCTTTGAAGAAGCCAAAAACCTCTAGGATGTTTTTAGGAAAGTGTAGAAGAGAATTTGGCAGGGGTTGGCCGAGCTTGAAGGCTCAAAGTTGTGTGGGGAAGAGAGGGAGGAGGTTCCCTTTTATAAGGGAGGAGAGGGGCTCCTTTGGAAAAACTAAATATATTATTTTATTATAAAGTCATGATCGGTTTTAAATAGCTAAAAATTGATTTATTTCTAGGATAAGGTGGCGATGGGTCGAAATCATCTCAACCAATATAATTTAGAGAAGTTTAGGTTACTATTTTAACCTTATCATTTAGATTTAACATTAAGTTAAATAATTTTACTTTTACCGTGTCTTCTTGTGTTCTTAAACTATAAGGTTAATAAACTTACTATAAGAAGCAAAAAGAACCCCAAGTTGTTTATTATTAATATATATAACTTTATCTAAGTCATTTTGCCGAACCTTATATTTTTAGGAAAAAAATAACAATTAATAATATAATGTTTGTTTTAAAAACTATTTTATGTCAATTTTGACACTATTTAGTAATTGATTTTTTTGAAAATCATAACACAATTATAATTTCAAAACAAGTTAATTAAATCAATACTAACATGTCATATTAACCTATAAAATTAGTGTAATTCATAAAAAGTCTCAAATTATTTTTAATTGGGTATTTATAACATCAACTATGTAAATATTTCATTAATAAGATAATTACTGCATCATCGTTGTGTCATACATAAATTAAATTATTTAATGTCTAAAAATTATAAATAAAATACCATGATGTAGGAAATCTTTTTAGATTTCTAATGAATATTTATAGTCGAATTTATCGTATGTATAACCCCATATTAATTTTTCTTTAGTAAATCAGCTTTGATTTTAACTCTTTTAATCATTCTTTAAATAAATTAATAATAAATGTCCTAATCTAATCCAAGTGGGCCTAAATGGTCATATGTTATTCCTAAGTTTGTTTATGGTCGAATTACACTTGTCCAATAGAATTACGACATGTGTTAGGGTAATAATAATATCATTTCTACCCTTAATTACCCTATTTACTTTTAACCGTGGTAAAAAAAGTAAAAAGTTACTATTCACCAAAAAATTATTTTCATCTCATTGAACCAAATTTTACATACTGAGATCAACCGTGTCTCTTGAATTTTTGAAATTCCACTCACAGAAGCGGTAAAATTAAGTTTTATGAACAATTCAGTTTTTTTTACTACCACTTAGTGGTTTCACTATTCATCAAAAATTAAAAGTTTTCAGAAAAATACCAAAAATTAGGCCTAATCTATATTTGATATTATGAACTCAAAAATGATGTCTATTTTACCAAATTCAAAACATATCAGTTGCATTAACTAATTTAAATATTAATTCCCGTCGTCAAAACAAATAGCATGTTTTTAAGAGATAATAACTATCAAAAGATTGAAACAAGTTTATAACTGGTTTAAATTTGAAATTACATCCAATGACCATCATTGTATTAAATTGTAAAAATATATTCTAAATATAATTTTAAACCACTAAAATTAATAATTTATCACTATTAATTATTTCGATTGAAAAAGTTGTTTTTAATTAAAATTTAGTAATTTCCACTATTGATCAAAATATGAAAGTTATCTGAAAATTACCAGAATTTCACCCTAAGCTAATTTCGATATTCCGAATCAAAAAATGAAGTCCATTTTGAAAAATAAAATTTACAAAATTTCAAAAAGTGGTTATTACTATTCATAACGGCTAGTTTTAATAATATTTTAATAGCATATCGTTGTTTAGTGAAACTCGGTATTACGTACTACACACGCTATCAAGGATGGTCGTGATTGCGTGTAATGAAAGGCAAGTCAAGGATGCGTGTTGTGCAAGCTCATTTTGGTGTAGCGTACAACACAAGACATTAATGAAATTAAAAATAATATTTTTCATAAAATCTCGGGGTGTTACAGTAGAGGTGGGGTTAGCTAGGGCCACTGGAGGCAGAATTGGGTCAACCCATAATGAAGGCCGAGGTCGCGCAGTGGTGCAGTTGGGAGACAGTGGGCTGCGGGCCTACCAGAACTAGTCAGACATGGAAGGACAGACTAACAAAATCGGGCCGATCCAACTTAATTGGGCTTGTTGGGATCAATAAATATCAAATTTTTTTTTTTCATTATCCAGGTGTCTATTTCTCATGCCTTCTAAGGGGACATGACCCTTACTATGATATGGACCATTTTAAATGGTTTTGGGGATTATATTAATTTCCATGTTCTAAACATGGTGACTTGAAACACCATTTTAAATATTAATAATTTAATTACTATTATTTCTGGTTTTTTGTTATCAGTCGTACGTCTACATACAACGTCCGATTGATGGCCCATTAGAGGAATTGTGACCATGTTTTTGAGAAAATCTTTTCAAAATCAATTTTGGAAATATAAATAGAAAGAATGGTTCCAGACCCCTAAGGCTTGTTTTGGGTGCTGGTGTTGAATTAGATCTTCTTCGCTGGGCATTTGTCAAGGTTAAACAAATAGTTGATCTCAAAAGATTTTTGGATAGGATCAAAATGTATTGATCCATTTGATGTGTTTCTAGATCATATAGTGGGTCCCACGTTTCACCGTTCATGTGTGGTATATTTAAATACAACATCTTCATAGGGTGTCCATTTAGGATGACTGAACTGTTGTTTTAGAGTGTTTCTATGAGGGGACTGCGATGGTGTGATCCAATTGGATTTTTTCAACATTGAGTTGTGGAACCCATAAATCATCATTCATGTGTGATGCTGGGAGATGTAGATTCTCCACTAGATGTATGATTTTGGAAAATTAATAGTCAATATTGAGTTATTTTTTTACAATGACCACAATGACGAGATTCATTGGCTTACCTAGGGCCATTTGAGGAGGCATGTCAGTGGAAATGACATTTTTTCCCTTCAGACCAGTGGCGATCATCGAGTGCTCCTCTTCCAATTTTTTGGTATAGAGATTCCATGTACTCCAAGAGTACATGGGAATGCCTATGGTTACATGTGTAGTAGTTTAGTACCCCGAGCATGGTTGTCTACATGGTTAGGAGAAAAGATAGGGGATTACATCGTTTGGGCCCCACATACGCCATGTACCACACTATGAATCTTCTACCTCTCATATCTTATTTTGTTTCAAATCGGAGCTTGGACCATGAGTAGAGCATCCTAATTCATTTTCAGCATGTAAAGAGATGGTTCCATCCATAGTGGCTTCAGAGATGCGATGTGATATGTTCCCAGCATGACACCTAACTGAGGTGACACTTGATGAAGGAAATGACCTTACAGAATCATCAGAGCAGTTATGGGACTATCATCGAACATGAATTTCCTATTTGGTAATTTGATGCTCTCTGAGTGGAACCCCCCTACCTGGTAGGACGGGAATCCTTGATGACATAAGTTAGAATCCCCATATAAAGCAATGGTGTGGGTCGTAGACTATTTAGAGTGGAACCCCCCATTAGAATGGGTGTGGGTCCTTAACCTTTTGAGTGGAACCCCCTATCAGATAGAGAACATGTCCTCATGGACCTGGGTCGAACCCCATATCGTACTAAGGTGAGGGTCCCCGCAAAATTAGATTGGATGGATCTATTTTCATGGGTGTGTGACCTCTATGACTACTACTAGGGTGAAACCCCCCTGACACACTAGGGAACATGTCCCCTAATTTGAGTAACATCTTTCGGCTACACACATTAGTGGAATAACTTGATTTGATGTATCCTTAGGGCTGATGTGAATGAGGGGTGTGTTTCCCACTATGATGTATCATTGTAACATGACATAAAACCATGTGGGCATTTTAGTTCCACCCAATGCGAATAGTATCATGGTGTAGTGATAGAACCCTTTTGACTGTCGACTCTTGAGAAGATGTATGGGATGTTGGGAATAATTGGTGTTTATTTATGGAACTGTTGGGGATTATTTTCTTAGGCTGATCAATGAGATGATGATCCTCTTATACTTTCCTGTTTGGGATTCATTGACGAAGAATATATATATATATATATCATGTTTCATTACCCACTTCTAGGGTTTTGGTTACTCTCATTCCAAGATAGGTGAAGATGCATGGGGTGTTCCACGTGCACTCTGTGTGTATATTCTCGTGTATGGAAAAGTATACTCTACTACTATAAGTAGTGATGACATGATGGGAAGATCATATTCTCACTATTTCTTACTTTTTTTGTTTGGATGAGCATATATCACTCTTTTGTTTGATTGAGTTATAGCCTTTTATTGTACCTTATCCTATCTAATGATCCCCTCTTAAGTATATCTATTGCCACTCCATTGAGCTTTTGGGGGCATCCTACTATGTTTTTTGTATGGAACCATGCTTGTGAATTTCCCACACAAAGTGTGCCTTTGGAGACAATGAGTAGGGGTTGATCATTATATCAAAGGGGATTATGGATATAGTGTGCTTAGGCCAGTTGTGGTGGTCATATCTTGTGATACATAGGTGGGTCCCTCTAGGTTGTTTTACTTTTTCTCTTGTTTCTGGGTTTTTGTACATCTGAGTTTACTTTTCTATACTTGTACTATTTATAGGTCAATGAATATTTTTTGTTTACATATATCAGATTTTTATCTTCCATTTTTCCTCTGCACTTTTGCATTGAGTTGGCTGTGTGTTATTGTACAAATAATTATGAAAATGCCTCCCTAAGTTGTTATGCCTTCAATGATTGTTGACTGACCATGGCCTATAAGGGCGGGATTTGGGTAGTTGCATCTTGAGACCCATCATTGGATGGTTCATGAAAAAAGTGGTATTATAGGTGGTTTGACCCATGGGATATAGTTCAAAGATTTCCTAAAATGGCCTTGGTTGGTTTTAGGGAAACAATGTCAAAGTTTCATGAGAGTGGCTCTTAGGTTAGCGTGTCCAGTGATGGTGTGATAGTCGATAAACCCATTCACCAAGACAATGAATACCTTCCTGTCAATTTGACATGATGAGACATTTTTTGTAGGGAAATTTTGTACCTGGATAGGTAACAATAACTCCACCTATTGAGAAGCAATTAGTCTATGTAGAGAAGGCCAATGAAATGCGATGGTTGAGCATTCTTCATGAGTTATAGCTTCTAAGACCACTGAGGTTCCATGATTATCCATGTCCTCAGGTACTAGGGGTTTTGAAAGAGCCAGTGTATAATAACCTTGCTCTTCATTTCAGGTATGGATCATTTTGTTGGGTTTTTTTGGGGAAAAAGTGAAAAAGAAAAAAAATATGTACATGTCCTGGACTTTTGGGTACATACTGTGTACCGAGATTCCACATATAGCGATGTACTATATGTTTAACAGTCGAATACATGGTTTTGTATGTGACAAGGAAGATCACCTAATGTGAGGGCCGGTTGAGGCTAGTATACATCATGTACATTTTATGAACATTCTGAGTACTTTTCCTTTTATTTGATAAATAGGTCCGAGGTTACATCTTGTCTCTATAAAACACATGTTCTCCTTGTGTTTAGTATTGGAGAGTGACAGAATGAAAAAGAACATAGCGCTTATCCTATTTCCACATCCGAGCTCTGATTGAGACGCTGTCAGGTGCATTGGATTCACACCAGTGAGTTCGGTCTTTACCAAGAGGCTTTCTTCCGGATTCCTCCACATTTGTGAGTATTTCAAGAATTATTGATTTTGCCCTTTTTTTATACCTACATCATTATAGGCTGATTCTAGGGACGAATTTCACGAATTATAATTTTACAACATCAATGTTGGTGGTATGTACCATTATTTTATTGTATTTGAATTATATATGCTTAATGTGATAAATAACCATGCTTGGGGTGTTTTGGGTTATGGTAATTTAACCCTATTAATTAACTTATATGGTTAAATTGTTGAGAAGGTTTTGTTACATATGTTTATGGTTTTATGACATTTTTGCAGGACACCCCATGAGTTTATTTCCCTAATACGACTATTTATGGATGTTTGACCAAGGATTCCTATGAGTTGAACCATGTTTACATTCCATGAGTTTTTTAGGATCCATTTTGATTGGTTATATGATTTTAATGTGTTATTCATGTGATTGTAGTCCTTATAGTAGTTTTTGATTACATGTGATGCCTTATTTTAATATGTGTGTTGATCTTACTATAGACTGTGAGAACCTTAGACCAGAAATTTTTTGGTGGTGTACATGTGTATTTACAGAAGACCGTGAGATCACTGGTGTAGAATTGTCCTAGGGGTATTGATCATGAGAGCTACCCAAGGGGTGATTTATGATTATTTATGATATGTTGGTTCGTGGGGTATTGACTGTGAGAGATACCCAGGAGGTCATTTATGATTATTTAAATTATGTAGACCCATGGGGATTTAACTGTGAGATCTACATTGAGGTGGTTCATAAATATTGATGCCATGTTGAGATAGGGGTATTAACTGTGAGAGTATCTAAGGTAGTTGTTTGTAACATTGTAATTCTATGTTAAACCATAGGGGTTAGAACATTAAAGATTTCCCATATGGTTGTTTGAATGATTGAATGATTGTGACGAGTCTGCCATGCCAAAGCACATGATATGACTTAGTCTTATCTTTTTGTTTACATCGTCTTCTAATATGTCGGTTTTGGTACTTTTACGTGATGGGATATAGATCTTATGATAGATATTGAGTTCTACTTTTTAATAGTTTGGATAATAAATATAAATGAATGTAATTTAAACTGTTGGATTGTTTACATTTAAGTAACTAATGGTTTATTTATTAAGTTATGCATATTTACTGCTACATATATTCAATGATAGTTAGGATTAGATCATCTGTAGGTTTCCTTCTGGGATTCGCCTCGCACCCTGTTTGGGTCATGGTTTTGGTCCCAAACAGATTATATGGTTTTAGTTATAGACATGGGAAAGCACCCTTCTTCATCATGTACTTGATTGCTGTTGGAGTTGGAGAGCATGAGAACATCATGAGGAATGTGATGCTTTTGGAGTTCATTATTTTTTTATACGTTGGTATTAGTAAATTTTTCATGAATTTTTAATTGATTCATCACTTTCCTAGAAACATGTGTCACGAATCATTTATATATTCTCCAGTTGTTACATTTTCACCAATCTTCCACTATTTACTTTTGTTTTATTGTATTTGTGCATCCTCTATTGTTGAATGTTTGTTATTTTTTTGTTCATACTCTTACAATTAGTGAATAGTGTCTACATTATCAGACCATGTCCCTCGCTGCTAGTCAGATGCCTCTGGATTTTGGGGAAATGTTATTGGGGTTATGTGACCGACCGTGTTTGGGGCGCCATTGGGCAGAACCTGGAACAAGGACAATACAGAGTGGTACCAGAGGAGTTATTTTCTTCTTTTTCATACTATTTAGATCATATATATAGGTATAATAGAGAATATGTAGTTGGAAAGAAGTTTTTTTACGGGCTAGCTAACCTAGTTATAGGGAAAATCCAAGTTACATTGAATATTACAATTTTTATGGATTTTGAAATTATTACTGTTGATTTGATTTCACCAGGGGTGATTCACTTGTTTTTTTCTCTTTTTATTGATATTATTGAGGTTCAATTATGTTTCAACCATATAGGATGAGTTTATGAAATCTCATGCATCATATAGATACTCATTAGAGATAACATGTCATGCATTCATGTTATGCGATTTAGGGTGCATTACAGTTTGATTGTTGTTAGGATAGGAATTGTTCTAGAATAGCATGTTGTGATGATATATGTTATGATATAATACCTTCTATTTTTATAGGGATCTAGTATGTGTAATGTTATATTTGGTTGAACACATATTTTTGGCCCCTGAGGTGTTATGGGCCCTCTAGGGTAGGAATTTGGTGGATTATGTTTTAACATTAAATTAATTTCTGCATGTGATGATATGAATAAGGATTCCATTATTTGATTCATGGGAGTATGGGCTCTCATGAGTTGGAATTTTTCATGCATTGGACAAAATGTTATGTTTTTTGAAGGGTCCCAATGATGTTTCAAAGGCTTAATTTTTGGACATCCAGACAACATGACATATGTTATTATAAACACATGCCATGGGTTCTTCTATTATGGAATAAAATATTTTTCTTAAGTACACGTCGGGTGAATGATTTTGTGGGCAGAGACACGAGGTTGGAAATTTTTTGGAAGAGCACAATGTGTATATATTGTACACACTATGTTATGAAGAATCTTCTATCCAACCATGTGACCAATGACACGGGTGGATGAAACATTTGTTATACACTCCATGTCCTATTGAACACACAATGTAGAAATCAACCATGTAAACGGATGTGTGACTAATGAAAAGAGTGCTTATAAGTTATGTAGTGCATGTTCTGTCTATAGTGGACATTCCATGTAGTGTTACACTAGGAGGGAGATATGTGGTTTAGCAACATAAAATTACTTTGGAATGAGGGAAAATTCAAGCAAACTCTAGGTCATAGGAGGAACACACTGTGTGTTGTGGTGTTACATGGCCAAGCTTGGAAAAGGTACACACCCATGTATGTTTTAAAGGTAACATGCCGTGTGAATGATATACACATTGCGTAACCATTTTTCTGTAAAACATGAATGTTTCCCTTATCCAGTTCATCTCTTGAACATATATGTTTCTATCCATGATAATATTGACTTGAGGTGTGCAGTTGACCTTGTAGAGTAATGTCGCCAAGTTGCCATCTGGTTGTACACTAGATAAATGCCAATGATCCGACATCGAAAATAGTAGATCACGGACGATCATCAGATTTTCCAATTTTTTCCATGTTGTCATATAAAATTATACTAGATACAGGTCCTGATTCATAGTTCCGTTAATGATTTTTTATGATGTTGTAGACTTTTCAGGGAGCACTGCATTCTCCCTCATCTTTGGAAGAGCTGACGCTAGTGTTCTAGAAGTAGCATCCTCCACTTTTTCTAAGGATGGTGGACCACAAGATACTGAGTAATGGTTGGAGGATATGATTTCTATCAATGGGCATCTAGAGACCCCTTCTGAGATGAGGGTTAATCTCAAAACATACATTCTACGTGATTCCGCCAAGAGATGGTGGGATGTTATCTCATAGGTGGGACATCATTGGGATATGTTGTGGGAATATTTTCAGATAATATTATATGATTATTCTTTCCAAATACATTGAGGGATGATTTTCCCTTAGATTCCATGCATTAGGAGCAGTTAATTCTTTCAATAATGGATTATTGTTCTCATTTCACATAGCTTTAGCATTTCTCACATGTTTTGGGAGGTAATGAGTTTTCTTTAGAAAGGGGATTTGAGGATGGTCGTAGGTATGAAATATGATAATAAGTGAATGTTTTCAATAATATTTTGGTGGTTTATATGTTGAAAAAGGTGTTGAATACCAAGTACAATATGATGGATTTGAGAGCTGTGAGCCAGGGAAGTTCAGCATCCAGGGTCGGTACTCATTCATCTGATAGGTGTTAGTACCACAGGGAGCCCTTACTTGGTGGTTTTATTAACCTAGATCTATCTACAGTTGTCCAGGTAATGTGATACCATTACAGGAAGAGTGGTCACTTGAAAACATAGTGCTCTAGAGACCCATTTGTGTGCTGATCTCATGACAAGATTGGTCATCTTCAGTGTTTTTTCCAGTTTTTCTCAGCAGTGGCTAGTGAGAGGGGATTTTTCATGAATCTGTGTTTAGGAGTAGGGCCACCAGTTTCATCTCATTCTAGGAACCAGTAATTGTTTGGAAGTTTTGGATGAGGAGGTGGTCATGGCTGTGGTAGTCAGGCTACAGGTTTGAAGCGATAGTAAAGTGGATCTGCTCCGGGAAGACATGTTGGGTCATAGTGACATGGTATAGGTCAGGATTTTTTCATTGAGATAACATTGAAGGAGTATGATCCCTGACCCTCTACATTTAGAAGTATGATTCTAGTTTCCTATATTTTTACTTCTACTCTATTTGATACAGTGGCTTCCAATAGTTTTATATATATTACTATTTCAGAGATCCTTGGGCTTTGTATCATTAAGTCTGTTGAGTGATGACTCAATAAACATCATTGGGGATTGGGATGCCTAATTCACATATGTTAAAGGATTTACCTCTTGAGTTTGGTGGGTGTCACTTTATATGAGACCTCTACGTCTAAGAGATGACAGGCTTCAATGTCATTCTCTGAATGGACTAATTAGTCTTTTTTCCAGGCTTTTGTTGATATCTATCATCATAGGGTGTGTTTCACATCATCATAAGGTGGTTATTTTCTAAAAAAGGGAGAATGGGATTTCTAGGAGAGAAGAGATAGAGTTGAGCATCATGGGTTAAGAGGAATTATAGATTAGAATGCTATTTTATATCATTATTACCAAGGGACTTCACATATGAACATTCCTCCACTGGTGTATAATTTCATAGAATTCTCTACAAAGGAATATTCCTGGTTACCTATGGAGAGATAAGAAGATTTATCTACTTTTCTTTTGTAAGGAGTGGAAATGGGGTTTATTCTACTTTATAGGATGGCCACACCAGAGTTACATAAGCTCAAAAAGAAGGTGGAGGTGTTATAAACAAAATGTTTTATTCAACCCCGTATATATCTATTGGGATCAGTTTTACTTTTTAAAAAAAGGTGGATGATACCCTCAGACATTGTGTGGATTATTGGAACCTGATCTGGTTGTCGGTTAAGAACCGATTTCCTTTTTCAATGATTGATGATCTATTTTATTTTCATTTAAAAGATCGATTGTTGTGAATGTAAGACTTGAGATCTGTTTATCATCAATTGTGTTTTTGACCATCAGATATACATATTATAGCCTTTCAGGGTAGGTATAGTCTATATGAGTATCTGGTAATGTTTTACAGTATCTTGAACGTGCAAGATTTTTATGGAACTGATGAACTGTGTGTTTTATCCTTACTTGGATTCTTTTGTGGTAGTCTTTGTGAGCGATATCTTGGTGTACTCTCTCACTCCAAACTACCATGTCACCCATCCTGAGATCATATTGAGTACACTAAGAGGGAATTGGTTATATGATATGCTCTCAAAATGCCATTTTTTTTGATGGACTAGATTCACTTCTTGGATCATGTTATCTCAGAGATGAGAGTGTTAGTAGACCGAGAGAAATTGGGATAAGTAGTTTCTTGAGATAATTTGAAGAAAACATTTTAGGTACATGGTATTTTAGGGATGGATTGTTACTACATAAGCTTTATAGTGGAATTTTGATTCTTTCCAACTCAACTGACGACCCTGACTAAGAAGGATACAAAATACTTGTGGATGGATTCATGAAATTAAACATTTCAAGAGATGAAAGTGATATTGGAATCAGTGAAAATACATATTATTCTAGAGTCGGGAAAGAGTTACATCATTTACTATGATGCATCAGGTATCATGTGGGGAGAAATTCTTAGGTAGGAGAATGATTCATTGTGTACAAGTATCAATAGTTGAGGACACAAGAGATGAATTACCCAACACACGATCTCGAGTTAGCTGTAGTTTTGATATATATACACTTTTGGAGAAATTATATTTTTGGAGAGAAATTTTGGCTATATAGTAACTACAAAATTCTCAATTATATCTTTCCTTAGTGTGATATAAATTTGAGAGAGTGAAGGTTGTTAGATAACTTTTCGTCTTTCGACATTATGACTTCATATACACCCGGGAGGGGAGAAGTGGCTGATGTGTTGAGCAAGATAACTGAGATACATACAGTTCAAGAGGCCAGTAGTGAATGGAATATTATGGTTATGTTCTCTACTATTAATTTAGAGGTTCATGATAGACTGGGGAATATTTTTAATTCAGTTATTGTTGTTAATTCTACAGAAAGGATCAGGTGTGATTGGGAAGCTATCAGATTCCAAAAGACTTGTACTATGGGAGAGTGTGTCAGGAGAGGACCATACACATTTATGGACTATATTAAACGATGATATTTTTAATTTTCATGGACACATATGGGTGTTAGCAGACATACGCGAGGAGTTGATGTGAGATTTTAATTTCTCGATATGGGCAGTTCATCTTAGTGTCACTAAGATGTTCCGTGATCTACAACATTAGTATTGGTGGCCAGGTATGAAGAGGGATGTAGCAAGATTTGTTATGATATGTTCCACCTTCCAGTAGGTGAAGGTTGAACATCAGTGTCAGACAAGTCATTTTCAAAAGTTACCCATTCACGAGTAGAATTGGAGTCATATTGCAATAGATTTCATGACAGGTTAACCAAGGTCGCCTCAAGGGAATGATACAGTTTGGGTTATTTTTGATAGACTGAAGAAGTTTTCCAATTTCTTAATGATCAAGGATACCTTCAGTGTTGATGATCTTGGATGGATGTACATATGAGAGATTATATGATTTCATGGGGTTCGACACTCAACCATTTCAGACAGGGACACACCATTTACTTCTTTAGTTTGGTAGGGAATACAGAGGGATTTAGGTGCACATGTACTTATGAGTAAAACATTATATCCCTAGATAGATTTCCATTCAGAGAACATGATTCAGGGTATGGAGAACATTCTTCGAGCATGCATCATGGTTTCTAGGGGTTCATGGGAGTGACACGTAACCCATGTAGAGATTGCATACAATAAAAATATTCATGAACTGTTTTAGATGGAACCTTATAAGGATTTGTATAGTAGGCTATACTGATCACCAGTGTGTTGGTCAGAGGCTGGAGAGACAACTATGTTGGGACCTCATCTTGACCAAAAGACCACTGAGTAGGTGGAGTTGATTCCGAAGAGGATGGAAACTACATAGTCTCGACCGAAGTCTTCTGCTGATCGATGGAGGCAACATCTGGAGTTCACTGTTTGATACCCAGTTTTCTAATGTTTAACACTGAGGATGGGACACAAGAGGATTAAAAGACACAAGAATCTTTCACGAAGATACATCAGTCCATTTGAAGTTTTCGAGAAATTTGGGCTGGTTTCCTATCAATTTCATTTACCTCAGTGGTACCTGGCTATGAATAACGTCTTTCATGTTTCACAGATATGACATTACTTTTCGGACTCGTCTCACATTTTTCAACCCGGGGAGGTTAGTTCGGAGGTAGAATAATCCTTCTAGGAGCACCCCATTTAGATTATGGCTCACAACATGATGGTTCCTTAAGGTTGGTTTGTTTCTATGGTATGGATGATATGGAAGCACAAGTGAGTATAGGACAAGACATTGGAGAGGGAGCCCGACATACGATCCCAGTGGCCAAATATGTTTGAAGAATTTTCCACTCCACCCTTAGTAGGTAAATTCAGGGATGAATTTATTTAAGGGGGGTTTTTTTAGATCATAGATATTCATTTTCGGTAGTGATACTGATTTTGAGTGATTTTTAGGAAAATGAAGAAATGTAAAAATTTTAATTACATGTCGTGTACATTTGGGTACACGCCGTGTACCACGATGCATCAAATAGATGTCCACTAGCCATTTAGCAGCCGAGTACATGGCCTTGTTGGTGTCTTTGATGACAGCTTAAAGCAGGGGCCAATTGAGTCTAGTACTTCACATGTACGTTAAACGAACATGTCATTAATGTTTCTTTTTAAATGATTATTCACTGTGGCATTGTGGCTCATATCTATTAGATTGGTATTATCCCCATTTATCATATAGGAGGGATATGGAATGCTGAAGAACTTCGAGCTCCTCCCGGTTCTGCATATGATCTTCGATTGAGATGTCATCAGGTGAGTTGGATTCCCACTAGTGAGTTATCCCTTTCTGAAGTGAAATTAATTCAGATTCCTCCTCTCTCATGAGTATTTCAAGGATGATTGTTTTCCCCTTTTGTAGATCTATATAATTCGAGTCCAATTTATGGACCGACATTCAAGAGTGTTGATCGTACAACATTAAGATAGTTTGTTTGTTCCTTCCATTGAATTTATTTGAATTATATTTTCTTGATGTGTCGAATACCCATGTTTATGGTATTGTGGGTTTTGTAATTTAACCACGTTAAGTACCTAAAATGGTTTTATTGTTAATAAGGGGTTGTTTCATAAGTGTAAGGTTTGATGCCTTGTTTTTTGCACACCCCATGGGTGTGTTTCCTGAGTTCGATTGTTAATGTCCGTTTAGACAAAGCTTCATATGAGTCTTACATTATTTCCATGCCCTGAGTTTTTTAGGATGTAGTTTTATTGATTATATGAATTTGATTTTTTATTCTTGTGACTGTTATCTATGTAGTTGTTTTAGATTACTTTAGTTTCCATGTTGTAATATGTGTGTTGATCTTCCAATGGACCTCACGATCATTGGACCATGAAAACAATGTGTGTTTCTATGTTTATTTACACAGGACCGTGGAATCCAAGGTGTAGACATGACCCTAGGGTGATGACCATTAGAGAAACGTAGGAGTTCGGTTATGATTATTTATGATATGTTGACGCAAGGACTATTGACCTATGGAACTACCCATGAGGTTGTTTATAATTAATTATGATATATGGACCTAGAGGGTATTGAATGATAGAGCTACACAAAGGACATTAATAAATTATTGATTCCCTGTTGATCAAGTTATATTGACCGTGAGAGTATCTAAGGTGGTCATTTGATTCTTTGTAATTCTATGTTGAACTGAAGGGGTTAAACCATGAGAGATTTCCAATAGGGTATTTTTAATTATTGAATGATTTTGATTAGACTTCCAAGACAAATCTAAATTTCTGAATCTATCTTACATTTTTGTTTATATGGTATTATAAGATGTTTTTATGGTACTTTTACACGAGGGGATATAGATCTTAGGATAGATCCTTATTTTACCTTTTTTCAGGGTTGGATAATAAATTTAAATGAATGTAATGGAAACTATAGGGTTTTTTAGTTTTGAGTAATTCATAGTTTATTGCTTAATTTCTATAAATTTTTAGAGACATATATTCACTGAAATTTTGGAATATATCTTTTGGTGGTGGGATACTAGGATTCCTCACACACCCTATTTGGGTTATTATTTTGGATGCAAATGGATCATATGGTTTCAGTTATAGATAAGGGAATGAACCCTTCTTCATTAAGTGTGTGATTCTTATTAGATCTAGACAACATTAGACCATGCTGATACTTGAAATGATATTAAAGATTAATATTTTTTTGTACTTTGGTTTTAGTATTGTATTTCCATCATTGTGATTATTTTTCTTCTTTCATAGACAGATATGATTTTTGTCATTTATATATGCTCGTGTTTTTACATTTTATATGTCTTCCATTGTTTACTTTTTTTGTAGGTTATTACTACTTTCACAATTGTTTACTATATTTTATTATGTGGTGTATACTATACCAATGACGAATAGTTTCCTCATAATCATAACATGGACCCCACTACTAGTGGTCAGCCTCTTGAATTTGGGGAAATGAGATTGAGGAAATGTGACCAATGGGGTTCCGGGATCCTTTGGGCGGCCCCTCGAACCAGGTTGTTACATGGAAGTTCACCTCCTTAGGCTTGTTTGTACACTGATAGATCATATAGTGCCATTGGAAGCTAGTATTATGCACAAAGAACTTGTAAATTGGTAGAGTCTAGTCACTCAGATACATGACATTTCTGTACTCTCATGGGATGGGTTCCAGCAACTATTCTATAAGGAGCACTTCTCCTCCTCCTTACGCTTCATCAAGAATTAAGAGCACCTTCCATTTCAATACGGAGGATGATGGTGGCTGAGTATGTGACTAGGTTTATAGACCATGCATTCTAATCTATTGACATGATCCATGGTGGCTATATCTGAACAACGATGTTTGAGTAGGGACTCCATGGAGAGATTCCTAATATCATTGTACCCTTTCACATACCCACCTATGATGGGGTGCTAGAGTAGACACAAGTGAAATGGAGCGTTAAGTCAGAGGAGAACCATATAACTAGTGGTGGTAGTGGTTGAAACAAAGATGAGACTTCTCCTGCAACTAGAAGGTGTCCGCTGAAAATATCTCAACATAAGAGGCCTCCCCATAAATTGTCACAAACCCATAGTTGGATGGGTCAAATATAGCGTATAGAACGAGGAAAACCTGGGGAGGTTTGATGCTATTATTTTTATGGGTTAGGTTACATGGAATGAGATTTCAGGACTATACGTTCTAATATTTAAAATAAGATACTAAATTAACTACCACAATAGTGATGACATCATGATCAGGGATATCCTAGGAAGGGACAGGTGGTCCTTGGGGAGGCGTTGTATGAAGGGAAGCATGAGGAGTTGTGGTTGGTAAGAGACACTACGAGATCCTTTCCCCACCACCAGGCAGCCCTCATCAGGCATTGAGAGTTGGTGGTTGGGGTTGCACGCAACTACATGTTATCGATGTCTATAATCATGCAGCATTTGAGATTATAAGAGATTTACCCTATGTCTTTTCTAAATTTTTTTATTTAGATCTTTTTATGAACTAGTTCAGGTACTATTTCTCGCTAAATCATACTTAAGGTTTTATGAGGGTGGAATTGGGTATAACAACATTGGTATTGTTTGACTTTGAATTAAATTAATGATGAATAGGGTTCCTTCACCCATTGAGACACAATTATGTGATTTGAGAAAAACTTTGAGGGAGATCCAGTGACTCCTAAAAATGATAGGAATGTGGAATGGTGGATGTGTCCCTATGACATGTTCATTTGTGGAGGGGTTGTACTGTGGAGTGTTAGAGTATTTTCTAGCATTTTTAGTGGAGTTTTCCTTCATGACCTCCTTTTTTATTGAGATGCCACTATTAAGATTAGTAGTGTATCTACTTTGGGGATTACACTCCTTATAACGTATGAAAATAAATGAAGGGTATTCCACATGTTTCTGTTTCTAACATATTTTAGTTTGACGAGTTTACTCACCCGTCCTATTTTATGGCACCTTCCATGCTCAATGTCAACCATAATACTACAGTTATCAAGTTCATGGTGAGGTGATAGAGACCCCATGAACAGAACTTCCAGAATCACTACATTGTGTTGGATGCAGTAGTCCTCTACTGGAGAGTGGGGGACATGGACTTTGGGGAGTGTGTTTTGTGTCATGCAAAGAGCTCCAGAGTCTCAGGTGTGTCTTCTCTCTAAGAGACCTAAACCTGAGGCCACGATTTTGGTTTAAATTACTGATGGAATTTGAATTTGAGATAGTATATACTCCAGAAAAGGGGAAATGCTGAAGTATATTCCCAGAATACTAATTCTTATTATTACTTAATGAGGGATGTTTCAATGTAGTTAGCTTCCCTGTAGTTGAACCTGGTAGAGTAGGATCATACAATTTTCTTATTCTAGAATGTTAACAAATTCTCTTCTCGAGTGTGTAAGAGAGCCTTAGTTAAGAGATACTAGTTGTGAGATCTTTTAAAACTCATATATCCATTGTTGACAAACTAGATTGATATTATGAATAATGGAATCATGACAACTTGTTTTATGGAAAAATATTGGTTCTAGTTGCAATTTGGGATGAGGTTATGTGAGAGTTTCACACTTCTCCCTAAGCGGTACATCTTGGTGCGGAGAAGATATAATGGGTTCTACAACATCAGTTCTAGTGGATCTACGTGGGATGAAGCGTAACTGAGTTCGTCTCAAGATGCCTCACCTATCAGTAAGTGAAGTCGAGCATCATGATCTGATAGGTTGTTATAGCCTCTTGAAATCCTAGTGTGAAAAAGTTGTGACATATCCCTTGACATTGTCATGGGGATTCCCCACTCAATGAAGGGCCATAATGTCATCTAGATGATATTAAAACTACTCACATATCATGTATACTTGTTTTCTCCAGGAGTAGTGCTCATGAAAGGATTTGATACAGTTGTATGTACATGATATCATCTGTCTTCATGGGGTACCTTCAAATTTAGTCTCTAAACATGACCCATAGTTTACCTTAGGATTAGGGATAGGTCTATAGGTTGTGTTTGGGACCCAATTGCAGATGAATAAATGCATTCACCCCCAGACTGATGGGAATACTAAGTACACTATCACGGTGTAGGAGGATATGCTAAAGTCATGCATGTTGAGTTTTGTCCGAAGAGGAGAGTTACCCCTAGTGTCCTTTGAGTTATTCGAGATCATGTTGAGGGTTGGAGAGGTCGCTTATTGTCATGCACTGCCCACAGAGTTGGAAAAAATTCACGATGTTTTCTATGTGACACAACTGATAATAGGTGTGTATGTTTTCCTATGCACATAATTGGTAGGAGCGGACGTTAAAAGGATGGACCATCCCTTTGGTTCACCTATTATTGTAGCACAAAATGAGATTGGAGAGTTACTAAGAGCGGTAGATCAAGGTGTGAGATTAGTATCCCATGTTATCTCCCCTCGTTTTTCTTTTTGAGGATGAAAATATTGATATAGATAATGATTTAGAGACCCAGTTTTCACCTAATAAGACTTTAGAATATTCATAAAGTTATATTTAGAGCTAGGTACTGAGACATCATGCTATTCCGAGGCCTGGGGTGGCCAGAATAAATTTTAGGAAAAATTAATTATGTTTTTCCAACTTTGAAAACAATGAAAACATTATATATATTATGTAGTAAATTAGATCTGGAGTCATATGGTATTGTTTAATCTAAGTCATGACATTTACCCTTGGTGGGAAATAATTTTTTTGGCGTAGTCCTTCTGTTGAAAAACTATAGAGAATGTATCCATAAAAAATAAAATGGACTTTTATAAGTTTTTTAATAAAATAAATTTTGATCTGGGTCTCATATTAGAAATCTGTGAAAGAAATTGAGTTCAAAACATGGCATTTTACCGAACTGTCCCCTAACTTGATAAAGCACGAGATGTTCATATCCTGCATTTGTGGGTGTGTTTTTTTGTTTAATTCATTTAGGTGTCAAATTAATGGGGTAAAGAAGACATTACCCCATAATCTACCAGTCATCTCTCTTTCCTCTCTCCCCTACCTCTCTCTACCTTTTGATATCTATACATAATCAAATCAGGACAAAACGTCAGGTTTTGGTAGATCAGAGTACAACAAAAATGAAACTAGATCCAAAATCAAGGTAGAATTCCTCTTTTAGATTCTACATATCTCGATTGAATATATTGTTGTTGAAAATTATTTTCATCTATTTTTGATACTTTTTAATCCTTTAATGGTGGCCAAACTAATACTGAACATTGTCCAATTTTATTTTTGGATTCTCGTTCATCGTGTTCTTTGTGTTCTTTGTCCTATTTCTTTTTGATCCATCAAATAATTGATTAATAGTATAGAAAAACATATGTTTGTAAATCCATCGATCTTATGAGTCTAGATATGTTCATTGTTATCTGTTTTGGGTGTTGGAGGAGCCATGGCGGTGAGCAGAAATGAATAAAACAATTAGCAGCATCGAAATAGAATCTATTAATCATGCGGATGTTACTACTTTGTAGTTCGAGTCCTAAAAAAATGGTATGGACTCAGATTCATTTTTGGATTACCTGAGTGATCATGGAGGTCGACTATTGTTTTCCGGTGATTACCGGTGGTAGATGGAATACCAGAAAAATGATGTGTTGTCAGGGCGGAGGAGTAGTGGCATCAGATGAGTATCACGTGACAACACAAATTGAGCAAGGTGACGACGCGGGGAAGGCCAGACATTGGTGCTGGCGAGCATGGGAGACACATAGGTTGGTACAGTTAGGGAGACTTGAAATAAAATAGTATTATCAACCAACGGTGGAGGCCATGGTCATGCAGCAGCGCTATCATGTGCCGACGGTGGGACGATGGACTATTGGATGACATGAACGGGATGGTCCAGCTAGGGTGGACTGGCTGGATCTTTTCAGTCCAGCCTATATGGGTACATTGGGCCTAGGAAACTTCAAAGACTAGTTTCTCATAATCCAAAAGTCTGTTTCACTTGTCTTATATAGCAACATGACCCTTTCTTTGTGGTGGAAATTTTGAGATGGTTTTTGGAATTTTTTATTTTCCTAGTCTGAAGCATGGTGCCTAGAAACACCATTTTAAATAATTATAACTTATTTATTATTATTTGGGGTTTCTTATTTCATGTCGTATGTTTACATATGATGTTTGGTTAATGTTCCCTCAAATATTCTGGGACCTTGTAGTTGGTTCTAACATTCCAATAAATATTTTGGGCACTTAAAGACAATGCACGGTGTGGGCCCCATGAGGCCAGTTTTGGGTGTTGGTGGAGATTTAGAGCTTCTTCAACGGGTGAATATTAATGACAAGACAATATTTGATCTTGTATGATTTTCCAGTAGAATCACTATGCCATAATCAATTTGATGTGTTTCAAGATTGTGCCTTGGGTCCCAGGTAGCACCATTCGTGTGTGGTATGGTGAAATGAAACTTCTTCACTTGGTATCCATTTAGGATGAATAAACTATAATTTTTGTGTGTTTTTCTAAGAGGACCACAATTGTGCGATATGTTTGGCTTGTTCCAAGATTAAGGCTCAGGCCCCACAAAGCATTGTTCACGTGTGATGCTAGGAGATGTAGCTTTTCCACTAAATGAATGATTCATTTGAATGAATTTTCTATCTTGTGTTCTATTTTACAAGGGTTGGAAATAAACAATTAATATGGTTACTCAGGTCTGTTTTAGGAGGCCATTCATTTGAAATTACTTTTTTTCCATTAGAACAATAGTGAGTATCGAGCGCTCATCTTCCCTTTTTGGTCTAGAGATTCCATGTACTCTAGGTGTACATGTGGATGACTATGGGTACTTGTGTTGTATATTATTTCCCAATCATGGTAGTGTACATGCTCAGGATCTTAGGTAGGGTTAGAGGACATGTGGGCCTCATATGCACTGGGTACCACTCTAGGAATCTTTTATATTTCGCATCTCTATCATTTGGACTCGGAACGTGCCCTATGAGTAGCCAATATTCAGTATTTTTTCATGTGGAATTCATTCCATCCCATAGTAGTGGATTCTAAGATGTTATGTGATTTGTTATGAAAATTAAACCTATCCGAGGTGATGGTCAATGATGGTAGCAATCTAATAGAATCATCAGAGCAGTTTCAGGACAAACATTCAGTAGGAATGGAAAATGTGGATCTTCAATGATTTATGGGTAGAACCCCACATCTAGGTTGTGTGTGGGTTCTAAATGAATTAGAGTTGAACTCCTTTGTAAAACAAAGGCATAGGTCCTCAGCCATTTAGAGTGTAACCCACATTAGATTGGGCGTGGGTCCTCTACCTTTCATATAGAAACCCCTATCGGATTGGGCGTGGATACTCGATGACTAGGGTGGAACTCCCTAGTCATACCGGGGTGTGGGTCCCTGGGTCATTAAAGTAGAACCCCCCACTATCATGGGAACATGTCCTCTATGAATACTACTGGGGTGGAACTCCCAAGACGCACTTGGGCATGAGTCCTCAAATTTGAGATAAATCATCATGGATACATAGAGTAGTGGTGTGATATAATTTGACGTAACCTTATGGCTCAAATTAATGAGGGGATATTCTCCTAATAAGATACATCCTTGTGACGTGACAGAAAACCAAACTGAAGAGTCATTTACACCCAAAGAAGATAATATCAAGGTGCAGTGAATGAACCCCTTTGACTTTCAACTCTTGGGAAGACTTTTGGGATTCTTGGCATCATTTTTTGTTACTTCTAGAACTACTGGAAGCTCTTATCCTAGGCTAAGCTGCGATATTGAGATCCCCTTAATCTCTCTTGTTTTGGATTCTTTGACTGAGAATATATATATATATATACATATACATATATATATATATATATATCCTTTTTCAGTACCCACTTCTTAGTATTAGGTTACTCTCCTTACAGGAGAGCTGAAGACGCTTTGGGAATGCCACATACATTCCAACTATAACATCTCATGGTTGGAAGAGTCTACTCTGTTACTATAGGTAGTGAAGACTCGATGAGAAGTTCATCTTCTCTGTGTTTCTATATCCTTGTGTTTGGATGCGATTACTTCAATTTCATGGTTGGTTGAGCTATAAAATTTTATTGTACTTTGACTTATATACTACTCCCCACTCTAGTATATATGTTTCTACTCCCTTGTGGCATCGAGGAATCCTATTGAGATTTATTATACAAACCCTTACTTGGGGTTTCCCTCACTTGGTGATTCCCTCATAGGTGACATACATGTTGAATGAGACATTAGAGGATCTTAGGGATATAAGGTTCTTGGACCATGTGCAATGGTAATATATTTGGATCCAGGTGCGGGACTCTGTCAGCTATTTCAATATTCCACTTGTTGTGGGTGGTGGCAATTTTGTTGTTGGGCATGCTTTTTTTCTTTCCTCCTTCAGTTATCATTTTTGTACTTGTACTCTTTAGGGGTCGATGCATATTTTTGGTTTATATATATCAGTGTTGTATCTTTTACTTTTCCTCTTCACCTTTACATTGAGTTGGTTGGGTGTGTGTGTGTATAGATACTTATTGATTTTCCTCCCTCGAGTTGTCATGCTTTGGTGCTTGTCACCGGCCCCTAGCCTGTGGAGGCGGGCACGAGGTCGTTGTAGCTTCAGACCCTATATTTTTTGGGTCATGACACCTTATTTATATATAATAAAAAATTTAAAATAATCTAATACAAATAATAAATTCAAATAGATATATATTAAAAATGTTTAATATATTTAATGTTTTATTTTAAATTTAACGAGTTATTCATTGATCCACCTACCTCCAATGCATATCCCTCAGATGATCATAGGTTTATATATATTTCCTCTATTACTATGAGAACCATACTCAAACATTAAAAAACCTTTAATGAAAAAAACAAAACAAAAAAATCTCATAATGAAACAATCAATACAATGTTCAATGTTTTATGTAGAGGCATCAAACCATGAGTACGAGAATTGTGGTTAACTCCCAAAATAGTCAAAGTCTTATGAATTGAAAAATAAAAAACTAATACATGTAATACATTGAAAAATAAATCCAAAACTCATCAATACACTAGAAAACTACATGTAGAGAAATACCATAACATAAAAGTTGAGGAAATTCTTTAATATACCCTTTCAGGACTTCTTTTATAAGTAGAAACCACAATACAGGATAATAAAAATGATATCAACATGGTATTGTGTAATAATCCCTATAAAACCATAACTAGTGTTCCAATATTATATAAGGACCATGGAACAAAAATGAATATCTTAGGAATATTGAAATAATATAATTACCATGACATTTTATTAATAAAATAAGTGAAATCCCACCAAACAATCGATATAGTAATTAAAGGGAGGGTTGGTATTCACATGAGGGAGAATATGGTTGAGAAATTAGGAAGTAATGGAGTGTAAGGAGGGTAATTTTTTGGTGGTTAATGAGGTAATTTTACACTTTATCTATTGTTTCCATTGTGTGTCCCATATGGTCTATGATGTGGTTCCCCTTCATTGGTCTCATCTACTATGGAGGCCCATGGAAGTCCATAGCATTGTTCCCCCTCATTGTTTGACATAAATATCTCCCTCATGAACCACAATAGACTCCATGGTGTAAAGCGCTTTGTTTCCTCTTTAAAACACAAGGTAAATAACCTTGGGAGAAAAAAACAAGTCCCCCATTATTATTTTATAGAGGGAGACATCGTAATGATTCACAGCCTGAACCACAATTTGGAGCCCCCATGAAAAATAAAAAATGATCAACTTATATTTTGCAAATTGTGGGGGTGGTACTTTCTCCCTATAAGAACCTTGGACTCCCCTATAACACCACCATAATATAAAAACCATTCAATTGTGCACCTTTACCCCCAATAGTGGCCTAAAACAACCCAAATATGATTTAATTCACATCATATGAGACAGAAATCCTAAAATTCCATTTTCCCCAAAACATCACTATCCCTTAATGAAATGGTTTCTAATAACTTATCACCTATAAAAAATTTCTCTCCATAGAATTTAAAACAAGATTACATTGATGGTATCCACCCGAAACATAAGGGGCCATATGATAATCTCAAAACATCCACCAATGACATCATAAGTCTGATAATAAACAACACATACCTAGGTTGGGTTATTTAGACTATAAAAAGATACATTATCAGACATCCTGAACCAAAAAAACATCAAGTCAAAAAACAAACACATCAACATAAAACTCATCAAAATGTTAATGAAACTAATGACATTAATAAAAATGAAGTATCAAACCATAAGAGAATCAATTTGAACAACCAAATTCTCATAATCGTAGAACAATAAAGAAGTACCACACTATTGAAATCATAACACATTTTCCAAACATAAATGATTCCACATTACAAATGGAATAGAAATATGTAAAAATTTAAATCATATTACATAAATAAACCCCATAGGGTGTTAGCCGAGTGGTACTCGCTGGTAGTACCCCTCACTCCCCATTTGAACTGGCGCAAGATTCATTCCCACTAGGCTCGAACACTATTCATATTATGAACATGGCAATTCAAATCCACTTCTTAGATGGGGAATGTGGCACGCACTTGGGCTAGTGCCCCCCACTCTAGGAGTCAGTGTTAGAAACACATTATTTCCCATATGGTGTTATCCTAGTGGTACCTGCTGGTTGTGGCCCTCGCTCTCCATGGGAACTGGCGTAGGATTGAGTCCCACCAGGCTCGAAAACTATTCATATTAATGATAGGGAGATTCAAATCCATTTCATATCTAGGTAACATGGTGCACACTTGGGCTAGTGGGGTCCCCCCTCTTGGTGATAGCAAAACACGTTTTTCACATGAGGCTCATCCCGATTGGTGGGGAATCTTAAGTGCATCCAAGCGACCCAGGATCAAATCCAGGAAAAGGCACAATTTACAGGGTACTGTAGCAGTGCTGTAGTAGGTACTATAGTGGGAAATCTACTGTACTATACCATGTACTATAGCAAGAGCTATAGCAGTCACTTTTTGGCACTGTAGTAGTAAAGAATTTTCCATGGTTTGGGCCTTTAGGCAACCAATTTGGTCCCCAATTAATTTAAGGACATCAGCCCACCGATGAATTCAGGGAAGTAAGGCCTTTGGGATACCTCAAGGATTTCTAGACTCCTTATGTGTAGATGAAAACTAGAAAACCTACAAGGAACAAGCTCTATCATTGGATGATCAATGAGCTTTCACCACAATAGAAGTTACATGGATTCCAATAATGAAAGGGTTTGTAACCTGCCATCAGGACAAGCATGTGCATGCATGGGAAAGCCTGTCTGAACAGCCATGTGAAGGTGGAGAGAAGATTTCACGATGAAGATGGTGGGGAGGAGCAGTTCCATGTAGTTAGTTTGGGTTGTATGTAATGTTTGAATCCAACACGAAATGAATTACACTAAGGCCTACGGCCATGTAATACTTATGCCTATGAAATTTTAACGGTTCCATCTCACCCCTTGAAAGGTGGATTATCAAAAATCAATAAAAAATGAAGGCCCTCATTCCATTGGAAGGATATTACGTGAATAAAAGGTTAAATAAATTTAAAACAAGAAATAGAAAACCCAAAATAACACAACATCAATCCAACAATATAAAATATTTTCCACACATGACACAAAAGAAAAAATTTTTATTCATGACGTTATTTATCAAACTATATAAAAAATAAAACATATAGAATGTTTAAACATTGAAATTAACATACAGAAATATAATTTATCCCAAAAAAAGAAGATCAAATAAAGAGAAAAGAGAATAAAAAAATACACACAAATCTATTAATTTAGTTAAATTATTATTATATTATTTAAAAGTACGTAAAAGTTTCTCATAACCGATTTAGAAATTTTGTTACCACCAAAACAAATCATTTCTATGAAAGAAATCATTTAGTGACTACTAAATCTACTGAAGTCATGCTCCATTTATAACTTCCTACTGAAAACCCAACACTGATAATAATTATTTTCACGTAATAATTATTATAAATAAAAATCAATTGATCTAAGTCAAAACACATTCCAAATTTGTGAAAACCCATTACACAAATAATATAAATTATTTAATTTCTAAAAAACAAACATCACTCCAATATAAATTTCTAATTTTATCACATCATAAATTTTAAAAATTAAAATACTTCATTTAATATTTTTAATATATAATAAAAAAATTGAATTCAAGGGACAATGAAATAAGACCCATACATATCAAGAAAAAACACTCTTTATTCTATAAAAAAATCTTATATTTTAATATTTTGACTTTTTTAAATAATTATTTCCATTAAATGCAGCTTTAGATAATAAATACCAAAGAAATAAACATTAAAATAATACCCATATTAATTATAACTCAATGATACCATAATGAATTCACCTAAATTTATCTCAAATATTTATTTATCCAATTTAATTGTAATAAAAAAATATATGTTGTCAATATCAATCCAAATAAATCCATGATAACTGTAGGAAACATTAAAAAAAACTGAAAATGAAATTCACACAAAAAAGCATACGCATTCAAAATATATGGTCTTGGTGGATAATCTATAGTTTATGAACCCTAAAAATGAAACTTCTTGCATACTCCTTCAACTTTCATCATTTTTGGAATTGTAACAATAAATAAGGATATATCAAAATAAAAAATAGAGTGAAATATTTCTTAAACCCGTTTCTAACTCAATGATTTGTATGAAAGGTGGTTTTCAAGTATATACGAATGGTATACCACCAAAGTTTGAATATTTGTATCTTAAATGTACCTGGAACACTAAAATAAAAAAAATAATCATGCAGAATATTCATTTTTTAAATTACCAACCTAGAATACCTTTAATATTCATACCGGAGTCCGCTAGTGGAAAGGCTTGAATGGAATTCCTAATCCCCTAGAGCTAACCACTCATACATGATAATCATATATACAAAACATGTTATGACTTCACCATATATAAAAAGACAACATGTAACATCCAAAAGGATGATTGAAATCACTGTTCCATAAGTATGATGAATACAGAAAAGGAAAATAAGTTATCTTAATATCAGTGGAACTAAATGGGTCATAACATGAATATATATCATAACCCATAAAATAAAATCCAACATGGTCATCATGAAGAATTTGAGAAGACACAACCAGTATAGAAAAATACCTGAATTAAATAATATATAAATAATAATATAATAATAATCAAATATCTTATTGTGTCCCATAATGTATTCCGCTACATGGAACCCTCAACAAACCCACTTCATAACTCAATAATATTCTACTACACCCCAATTAATCCCCTACTAATCCTGAAATGTATATATATTCAAGATATAAATGGATATTATGCAACATTATAAGTTCCCATTGATATTTATTAATATAAATTTCTTTATTTATAATTATTAAATACATCTATAATTTATGATTTAAATTTTTATTTAATACTAGTGACATGAAACAACAATTTAGTATCTTTTTAACCTAAAAAATTACCTCCAATTAAAATAAAAAAACATAATTTTTTTTAAAGGAATTCTATTTTTGGTAAAATCATTTATTTATATTATGTGTCTTTTGACCCCCCTAATTATGGAAACAAAAGAAAAATGAACTATTTTATATTACCTTTTATTAATAATTATACTATATAATAAGAGTGAGAAACAAAATATTCTCAAAATTAGAGAAGTATCACAAAGGTGAATAATACTAACATGTAATCCATAAGATAACTACTAACCATTTTTCAAACATAAGGTTTTGAGTAAATATATGATGGTAAAATTACGTAATAATATCTTTTATAAAATTATGAAATGAAATAAATGTAAGAATAAATAATATAAAAAATATAATATAATATAACATAATGGAAAAACATTATTGGAGTAGAACTAAGGATGATACATTCTATGTATCCAATAACTATGTACTGTATCAGTGATTGAACCATTATAACCAACTCAGCACCCACTTCCAGAGTGAGTAATCTCAAGGCCTTGTGGTAAGGGGATACCCACAATATTTTCTCCCTAAAAAATCATCAACTTATTTGGTTAGTGTTGTAGGTTGTTGCAAATTATAGGTATAATTCTCCTTACCAAACAATTACATTATTATAATACAAATGTAGGTTCCCATGAATAACTAAAGGGAGTTGTGTACCATGAGTCATAAAATCCATCACATATATATCAATAACATACCAAAAATATCTTAAACCCCACTCTCTAAGACATCCGTTACTCGAACATCATACAAAATATTATTCACTCCTAAATACATATAAAAAACCTACATATAAACCTATTCATGATCCCAACTCTTAAATAAAATTTCAAATGGGACATCAAAATTGTTTTTTTGGAAAATATAAAAAATCCATTCAATAGAAAATAATCCTCGAAATAATACATCAAATATAAATTGAAAACACCATACCATTTTATAAAATTCCACCAAACCCCATTCAAATCCCAACATGAAAAAATATTTGTATGATGCATTAAACTATTTTTTAAAAATAATTACAAGAAGATAAAAATTAAAAATCATTCTTAGTTTATAGATAATTTTTCTAAAGTCATGATGTTATGATTTTTGAATTTTTTTAATATATAGATCCTCAATTTTTCATTCCTAAATGTAATTTTAAAAAACACCATAACAATAATTTTTTTTATAAATACGTTTTTAATATATTTGTATGAGGAACCCATCATTACATTGTATAGATACTAAAATGAAATCAAATTCACATAAGAAAATACACTAGCCAAATTTGATTAAATTTAATAAATTGAAACTATTATTTAAAATTATTCAAGAAACACGGTTTTTAAATTTATATATATATTTATTGTTCCACTGATATTAACTGATGTCTTACAAGATGACCCAAATCTTTAAGGATATCATTAAGGTCCAAGATAACTTAATAATCCACAATAACACATTAATAAATAAACTAATCATTTGAAAATAAAATCTCAGAATGGAATATTCAATTAAAAACGCATCATATAAACAAATGGATCCAAACCGCATAAATGGAAATTATTGTTAACTTCCAACACACCAATAGGTCGATGATAAGAAAAATCCCAATTTAATACAACGAATACAAATGGAAATTAAATCCAAAATGATTAAATCATTAAATAAACCCATATAGAGACATAATATAAGATAAATGAAGAATCAATTTATGAATATCACTTTTTATGACGTATTTTTTTAGGATTAAACAATAATTCCAATTAAGTGAAAGGATTCTACCATGTCCTTGTAGAATTAGTCATCCAAGATCCAAACTACTAAGCTAATATAAGAGAAAACCCAAGGAGGAATAATGATGATTCCATGGATAATGTTGTAAATCATATACCAAGAGATTTTCTGAAGACACAAATAGAAATACCTCATACAAGTCAAGATAACTAGATGTTTGTGGGTCGGTATTCACATCATAGAGTGAAGGGTTCAGTAATGGGGGAGGAAGAGATCCAATGGAGGATAAATCAATAAAGGATAGGGAGGTAATTTGACACTTAAAAAATAGATTATAATGGTTTCACTAAAATATTATCCATTTGGACCTAAAATAGTATACAAGGACTATGATTTAGTTCCTCTTCACCAATCCTAGACACTATAGGAACCAATAAAAGACCATAGTTATATTCTAATTTTTTTTACATAGGTGGTTTCCATCATTCATAATAGAAATCATCATGAACATGGGATATCTTTGGTTCTATGAAAACACATGTTGAATAACCCATATTCAACCATGGTGAAGTTCTCCTTCAAATTATTATACAAGAATTCTTCCCAAATATCAATGACCTAGAACAATATGTTGAGCTTCCCATGGTCAAACCAAAATTATCCCCCAAATTTAACCACTATGTGGAAGTTGTAATTATAGATGAAGGACCCCAGAACACCCTAAGTGGGGATAAGTGAATAAGGGTGTCAAATATTTCTTTTAAATAAATGGTTCTTGTTCCCTTGTTCATAGGATCATATTAAACCTATCTGAAGTGGATGTGCAAGAAACAAAAAATCACATGCAAAAAAACGACAATGTAATTTTACTTGGTTCACCATTATAGGATACATCAATGATAATATGCCGAATGTGTGTCAGTCATACTGAATAACCACAAATATTGACAAGGTTTTCATTAATATATTTATCACTATCACTTTATTCTAGGTGATCCTCCTTTACATGGTTTTAGGGAATTGAAAATGTGTCTCTCAGATCACTTTTGTTGACTCCCCCTTTCTCAATGCATAGGAAAAATATTCAATTAGTTTATCAATATAAAGGTATCATCAATGATTTATCAATAAATCATGCATACAAAAAAATAAATGGATGATCTGTTCCCCCACCATGATAGGTTATGATAATTAATTACACTAATTGATTTGGTTAATTTTCCGGTTTACTTAGGAGTTCTATATACCAATTTATCTCATATGTGAACTGAGTTGCGAGTATGGTTAGTGGATCACCTCTTTCTCCTAGCACTAATGTTTTTGTGTACTATTCAGCCTCACCACATACTTCCCTACTCTTCCACATACCACCCTACTCCACACACCGCCTTCATAAACAACCTTTAGTAAACATCCCCTACATTGGGAACTACCTCTTTTCTATATACAACCCTACTTGCTTCACATACTTACTTTCTTGATTTCATAATGTGAGATCTTAATTTGAAAACAATGATCTCTTTCGTGAACAATTTTACTTACATGTATCATTCTCTTTATGTATCGTCTTATCCTATGTGAACCACTTTGGAATTCACTGGGATTATCTCTAAAATTTTAATCTAAAATCCATCTCTAGATAGATTTGGATTACTACTCATTATATAGGTACTGATGGATCTAAAAAATCTACTAATCCATGATTTACCAAATCATTGATTTTTTGAATAGACTCCTCCGCATTCCACTCTTGTCATGCGAACTGCATCAATCCCACAAACCTCTAGTATTTAGTGTACCATAGACGTTCACCAGGAACTATCACTGCAAACATTTTTCAGTTCCCTAAACTGTTCCACGTACTAATCCCATTTCCAGGGATAGGACCAAAAACAAATCTAGGAACATGGTACAGAGTCCATGTTCTAAGGTATGTGGTTGCCTTGTATTCCAATTTTATTTTCCGCATTGCATACTTTTTCCTATGAAGTTAAAAACCTTCATTTCCCAACATCATGCTATAGATTATGAGGCCAAAAATTTTGGAAAACACTAGGTAACAACAACACCATCAATAATACTTTCAACTTCAATTGTATGAACACATTTCTTGAAACTGTCCATTCATCCACCTATATATTGAAAAAAAACACAAACCATTGTCTATATTATCTAGGAGCAGTCTCAGTTCCAACAATATACCCATTAGGGTTTGTTTGAAATATCTAGTTAAATTCACTGAAGCACTATCCATGGAAATAACCATAAACATCATGAAACATTTCTTACAAAAATATAAGTATACATGAGGAGTCCTTGATATAGAAAACAAGATTAACGATATAAATTAAGTTCCCATGTTGTTATTTTCTTTCCTATAGTTCCATTATAGACATTTTCTATTTTCTATCTTTCCTATACCCAGAGAAAAAAACAATTCACTCTTTTCATTTTCCCGGTGAATTTGTACATTCTCCCCTAATGGAAATAAACCCGAATAACTGAATCATGACTAGTAGTGCTCAAAAACATTATTCCCCTGGAATCTATATCCACCATTAACCTATAACATTTCCACATACATATTTAAAATAGTAAAAAATATTGGGGAGAGGGGGATTTTGTAACCTTCTTATGCACTGAGAGTTGGAAGAACACTGAGGTTCAATTGAGGTTTCTCAAACACAGACGCTGATGATGGAATGGTCATGAAATTAGCCACTTTCTCATCAGTTCCCACAAGATGTATTTTAATCAATCCATGTTCAAATTTTTCTGTGATGAAGTGATATCTGATTAAAATATGTCTTATTTGAGAATGATAAACAAGGTTTTTTTGATCAATTGTGTTATTGTTGTCATAATAAATCACCATTTATTGCTTCCCCTCATCACTAATGTTAGTCGGTTTCATCTTTATCTAATGTAACAGAGTGTATGCCTTTCTAGAAGATACATATTCAACTTTAGAAATACTAAGAAAAGTACTTTCCAACTTATCACTCAGCTAGCACATGCATTTCATTCCAATAAAGAATACTCCACCACTAGTGGACTTTCTATCTTCTACATCTATAGCCATGTAAGAATCATAAAAATAGAATTTTCACTATATCTTTCCGCAACAATATATATCTCATAATTATTTGATCCTTGAATTTATCTCATAATTCTTTTCACTTCCTCCATATGTTCATCCATTGGATTACTATGAATGTGTCATGCTATGCAAGTTGCAAAGACAATATCAACTAGTGTCACAATTAGGCACAATTGGATTCCAATGATTCTTATGTACATGGAGGGATCCACAGAAGTCCCTTCCTCATGCTTCCCGAGCTCTATTCCAACTATAATCGAAATCGAAATTGGTTTGGAATCGTGCATATTTAATTTGTTTAACCTCTTTGTTTGATACTTTTCCATAGAAATTAATGTTCAATCCTTCTTTTAAATCACCTAAAACCTTACAAAGTATTCCAATTCGCAAATCATGGACATTTCAAATTATGATTTCATGTGATTGGAAAATAATCCACTGATCCCTGATTGCTTACACTGAAAATAATATCATCTATGTATACCAATTCCCTGAATTGAACCTTTAGAAAACTCTAAAGATAGATATTGTGATACACACCTCCACTTTTAATCTCACACTTTCTTGGATAGGAGTCCAACCGAGAGTACCACACTCATGGTTCCAGTTTCAGTTGAAAGATATATTTCTTAAATTTAAAACCCTATGTTCCTCATTTCCATGCAATAACCCCATAGTTTATTCAATGTAGACTTATTCTTCAAATACCCCATTTAATAACATTTTCTTGACATCCATTTGATACACTCTATAACCTTCTGGATTTCAATGGAATGAAAAAACCTAATCGAATCTAGTCATGGTACTAGGGAAATTTCCTCCTCAATATCAATGCATTCGATTTGAGAATATCCATTACAAACCAAGAAAGCCTTATTTTTTATCACATTTCCATGCTCTTAAAATTTATTCTAGAAAATCCACATCCTACTAATCACATTGTATCCTTTAAGTCTTTTTACAAGATCACAAGTACGATTTTTTTTTCAATCTGATCTAACTCGTTATTCATTGGTTTCTCACATGAATCAACCTTTTCAACTTCATTAAATGATGATGTTTCCATAACTGATTGAAATGATGATTGTGCATTATTTCTCATTCTTCTTGTCTGTGTAGGTGCATTATGATCCACAATAGTTTTGTACTGATCAATATATGCTCTTCGATTTCTCTATTGGTGTTTGAATGAATTCTCAACATCTATGGTTTCATCTTCAAATTCAACATTCCGATGTGACTCTTGAGTGTTTTGTACATAATATTCTACCTCTGTATTAGCATTTGTTCCATGTTCATATTATTCCTCATCTTCTATCACATCAGTATAATAAATCTTGGACGCATTCTTGTTTTTATCTTCAAATATCGTAAACTCACACGATTCCATAATTTTTTCCAATAACATTTTTAAACACTTGTAGTATTTGATGTTCAATGAGTATCCAAGAAATATTCCTTTATTTTAATTTTCTCCATAAGTCACTTATGTTACTTATTTGTTTTGGATAAAACATTTGGTTCTGAAAACACAAAAATATATCAAGGAGGTCTTTGATCCATGCCACAATTTATAAAATGTATTTTTATCACCCATATATATCCTTGTTCTGTTTTGAATATAATCATCAACTTGAACTACCTCAATCCAATAATGACTTAGAATATGAATCTCGATCAGCATTGTTCTTGAAAAGTTGTATACCTATTAATTCCTATACTCTAAAAATCCATTTTCCATGGAGTTCACAGAACAGATAACTCATGTTGTATCCCATGTTTCTCTAGGTAATTTTTAAACTCAACGGATATGTATTCACCTATATTGTCATATGACATGAATTCTCCAATCCAATATCATTCTCGGCGATTCTATGATAGGTTTTCATGCAATCAAGCACTCATCTCTTCCCATGTAAAACAATAACACATAATATTATACTGTAATCATATCTGAAAAGAACAAAGAACCTTTATCAACGTGTTTCAGAAACATTTATTAGGCCATATACATCTATATGGATGATGTCGAGGAGATTACATGCACTTTTCTTCATTGGCCAGTTGGAACTGCCTACCAACTTCCCTCTCTTGAAAGCATCATAAGCCTTTTCTCATTCCTGCTTCAGATTAGGGATATCCATAACTATCATCATAATAGATATATTTTCCATATACTGATAATTGATGTGAAAAAATATCCAGTGCCATGAGTCTTTTACCACTTCAACTGTTAGTTTGGTTTTGTTATCCTTTCCTATCAACTTGATATTATTTTCCATCTATTTTGTTTCCCTCTATGAGAGAATTCCAAGTATTTTCTCTTATAGTACAACCGTTCTAATTGAATGTCAAAATAAGACCTAAGTCACATGGTTGAGTAATACTAGGAAAATTGTGACACAAACCAGCCATATAAAAGAATTTAGTTTCCTATAACTCTCCATTATCTAGCTTAGTACTTTCACTACCTCTTATCTTCAAAGCACCATCATTACCAAATGTCACTGTTCCATTGACATTTTTTTATATTTATTTGTAGGTCTGCATTACCCATCACGTGGGATGGACATCCTTATCAATAATCTTGGTACTGCTCTTTTTTAAAGCTTTGTTGCCTACTTCTACAAAATTAGATTTTTCCATTTTCATCTTTTCCTTCCATGATATATTGGGTTGAGTGTAAGACAATGATGGCCTTTCAATTCTCTCTTCCATGTATATGGGTTCTTCATATTTGAATTCTTCTTCCAGAGGAGGTAACCTATTTGAAATAGTAACACTATCTCGTTGACAAGTATTGACATGTCTCTGAGCATTGTAAGAATTTTTACTATCATTCCTCTACCTGCAACACATTGTTTTATGGAAATATTTATAATTGGTAAAACAATATCCAAATAAAATATTTCTTCTATAAGAAGTAGGATATCAATATTTTTTTTTATTTTGAACTCCAAACACTTCCCAATTCATATATTTCCTTGCCTATTCACAGTATGACATGGTATGACAAAGATAGCCACAAAACTGACACTTCATTTGAGGAAATGTCTTCTCACATCTATTTATCCTCTTGCCTTCTTCCTTGGGAAAACAGTTTGACTTCTTATCACTTCTGAAAACACAAGGGTAATATTGAGTTCTCCTTTTAGTTTTATTTAAGGGTGTCTTTTTCAGCACTTCTAGTAGCATTTCAACATGATAAAATTACAACATTCCATTATTCTGGTTTACATTATTTATATCATTTGATGTTTTGGCCTCACAACCAATTCCACGGTTTCCCATTAAATAGGTTCTTTGATCACTCATTATATTTTCAACTTAATCAAAACAACATTTTTATCTATTCAGTAGCACAACATATGAGAACCTTTCAAATTTAATTTTCTTATGTTCTTTTTTTTTTGAATTTGATTCACTTTTGAATTTACTCCCAAGAGTGAAACATTATTTATCTAGACCCTCAATATTCTTGGATTTATATTCTATTCTGGAGGTAATGTAATTGATAACCTTTCCTTATTCCTCGTATCTATATTTTAGATCCATGAATTCATCAATTATTTCATGGATTGATCACTACACATTCAAAAACTCATCCAGTCATACAATTTATGCCTTAATATTATCAAAATATTTTAATGGCTATTCCACAATTCATTTCCACTCATTTCATATATTAAATTGATTATTAATCTTACCAAAAGCATCCTTATGTTAAAACATGGGATTGAAATTAGTGGTCAACTAATTTTCAATGACATTATCTTTTGATGGTTTTGGTTTTTTAATTTTAGCCATCATGGAAGCATAGTTTTTAGATTTGAATTCAGATACCTCTACATCAAATAGATTAACGTCATCAGATTCTTCTTTAATGAAAAAAAATTATCATTGAGATTTCATTTTAGATTTGAAGTCTCTAATTTTAAAAAATATTTTTTGAGGCTCTTGAATGTCTCTGTATTCACTTCCTTCATTATTGTACATTGTTGGGCATCTAGAGGAAATGTTCCCAACTCTTCCGTAGAGAATACAATATAGAGGTAGATTTCCTTCAAATTACCAATTTCCATTTTTAATATTTTTTTAAATGAGAGAAAGTGTTTCTTTTTCTCATTATTTTGATCACAACTATCTCATTAAACATCTAGTTTTTTCTCTATCTTTAAATTCCCTTTCTTTACTTACATGTGTCGTAGCTTCTTCATTTTTTATTCTCATTTAATATGTTAATATATTTCTCATCAGATGATCTACTAAGAGTTTGTAGATATCAATATCCTATAGGGATATCACCTATCCATTGTAAAATGGTGGAAGTCTTCTCCCGAGTTTCTTTACTATGTCAATGTTTTTGACTTCTTTTCCAGACCTAGGAAGGCTTCAAAAACTTCTAAAATTTGATAGAAATATGATTATGCATTCTCATCAGGGTGCATCTTCATAACATCACCCCTATTGTGTAGGAATTTAATTTTTTCCTCCATCACATGCTTATCTCCATCATAAATATTCTCCAGTTTTCACCAAATTGACATGGTATATATGAAACTCATTACCATTAGATAAATCAGATCAGAAAGTGCAGCAATGAGAGAATTTAGTTCTTTTTCATCAACATCTTTAAATTTCCTTTATGTTTTAGTTACTGATTATCCTATTGGATTAGTGACTTGTATTTTGTATAAATTAGTAAATAATTCATTCATTTTAAGTGATATTAGGTGATATCTCACCCTGTAATTACATATATAAAATTTAATTACATCGAAGAGGGGAAATATTCTAACAGAGACTATATTCTCCCAAAACAAAAAGACTGATTCAACACCAGCAACCTTTACCCTCTGATATCACTTGAAGGACCCTAGAAACCCCTGAGAGGGGAGGGGTGAATCAAGGTGTCAATCTTTTCTTTTTTAACAAATGTATATGTGCGCACATTGATAGAAACATGTTAAACCTATCTGAAGAGGATGCGAAGAAAAAAAAAATCACATGAAATACATAGAGACGATAATTTTACTTAGTTACCCACTAAAGGATACGTCCAAGGCATATACACTTACAGTGTTTTTTCGTACCCAATAACCACAAATCATTACATGTTTTGGATTAAAATAGTTTGTCTCACTCACTCGGTGCAAGTTTCTCTACCATTACAAGGATTTTGGAAAAGCACAATGCGTCCCTCTGATCACTTCTGTTGACTCCCCCATTCTCACTTAATTGGATGAATCATCAAAAAATTTATCAAATTTTAGTTTTTTTCAATGTTTTAGAATTAAATTAGGCTTTTTAAACTATAAAGGGCGGCACTTTTGATGACCCATTATCGCCCGTAGATGTAATTCATTTTCCTTCACACTAATAAGTTTCAGAAAATAATTATGCAAACAAATATTTTAAAATTTTAGGCTACCTTGGGTGTTTCAATTTCCACTTTACCTCCTACACATACTGATTAGTGAGGATGGTAAACGGCTCAGTTCCTTCATGTACTAATGTTGTTTTCGCATACCATTTATTCTCACTACATAATTCTTTTCTCTTTAGCGTACAATCCATCACTGTAAATGTCCTCCGAAAAACTCTTTTTGCAAATAGCCCATGATTTGTGAACTGCCACTACTCAACATACAACTTTTATTGCTTCATATACTGCCTTTCTCTGCTGCGTACTGCAAGATCTTCCTCCACAAACCAAGATCTTTTTCATGAAATATATTTCTTACGCTAATAGTTATATATACGTATCGTATTCTCCTATTCTAACCACACAAGATTTCACTTGAATTATTCTTGAATTTTTAATTCCCAATCCATATATTTTAATAAGGGGATTACTTCTCCTTATATAGGAACTAATGGATTTTAAAAAACCACTCATCCACAATTAATCAAATCATGGATTTTTGGAATATATACCACCACATTCCACTCATGTCCTGCAAACTGCAATAATCCTGCGAACATATAGAATTCCATATACTGCCCACCTTCAATATGAAATGTCACCACAATCCATTTTTAGTTGCATAAACTTCTTCGGAAACGGTTCCTACTGCCTAGTATGCGGCGGTGATCCATTCCCAGATCATGGTATGTGGTCCATGTTTGAGGTATGTGGTTGCCTTATTTTGATTATTTTCAATACTGCCTCACATACCATTCTCTCCCAAGTGAAAAACCATATATTTACAAAATAAAACACTATATTTTGAAGCCAATAATTTGTAAAACACTTGGGATTCGTGCCTCCATTAATACTAATTTCATCCTCAATTGCAAGACCACATTTCTTGAAACATCATGTCCATCCACATGAAAATTGACAACAAAAACTATCCATACTCTATTGTTATCAATGAACTGCCTTGGTTATGTTGAGAAAAGTATTGTTTTCAACAATGCGTATTAATGTTATTTAAAGGGGGAGATTATTGAAAATAATACTCTGTCTCTTTATAAAAATTTTGATGCTCACAAATATACTTAGAAATTTTCTAATGATTTCACTTAGTATTTTGCCAGAGATTATTAATTTATTTTACTCTTGAAATGACGAGAATATATTACTTCGCGTGGAATCTGTTTTAGCTTGCTCTGGAAACACTATTCACATCTTACATAGATGAATATAGCGCAGAATCTGTTTTAGCATGTTCTGAATCACTATTCATACCCTACATGGATAAACATAGCATAAAGATGAAATGCGTGTATACTTTTTGATGTACGAGAAAAGTATGGTTAAACAACCTTATGTTTGGTTATCAGCAAAGTATGGAAGGAGAACCTTATGTTTGGAAGAAACCTTATATTTTTTTATCAGCAAATTATGGAAGGAGAACCTTACGTTTGGAAGGAACCTTATGTTTTGTTATCAGCAAAATATGGAAGGTGAACTGTACGTAAATTCTAAGTGAAACGTTTGTTTCCCAAAAGTATGGTTTATTAAACTTACTTTTATAAACAACGATACGTACTTGGAAAAGTATGGATCAAGTAAAAGTATGGATCTTTTACCATACATTTGAATATAAAGAAAAAGTATGAATGATCAACCCTATGTTTCTTATAAACCCTATGTTTTTTATCAACCCTACGTTTGAAGACTATGTTATTAACCCTACGTTTGGAATCCATGTCATCAACCTTACGTTTGGCATTGGAATTTTTGGCAGACGGTTTTTATGTTCAACGATCAATAAGCTGATTTCCAGGCAGATTTCAAGCCGGATTTAAAGTCGTTTTTCAATTACGAAATTGACTGATTCAAAGACGTTTTATTAATGTTTTTTTGATCTAATTAAAAGGAGATTTTTATGCCAAGTCTTAAGGGAAGTTACGACTTCTCTGTAAATTCAAAATTTTTATTATTACAAATCAGAAGGCGACTTTTATGGATCTAAACGTGCAGGAGATATGCTTTATTATTTATTCTCTCTCTGAAACACAAAAAAATGGATGATGAGGTGATCTATATATTATTAAAAAGGTGGAAACAAGAGATTGCAACAATTCATGATTGATCTACTCATTCAATAGGAGGGTAAATGCTCTGTTTGTTCAAGAAGAAGGAACTCGATGGAAGATTCACCTGTTCTACATCGAATATCTACTATGGATATAATACTGCTGAGGTTGTGAACTATATATCTATATCTACTACAACTAGATCAACTCAGAAATGCTTCATCTTGAAGACCAATATTTCTAGAGACTTTGATCCATCTGCTGTCAATTGCATTCTGTTGCAATTGTGGAGATCAACTCGAAATTTCTTTCTGAAATTTTTTTATTCTTCAATAACCACCTTCTCGTTCTAAGCTGTGTAGGTTCGTGTTTGAACCAGAAGGCTTTGTTTTTCCTTGAATTGTGAAGTTGTCAACTGCCTGTACTCATTTGTGAATCGGTCTGTGGAAAAGAGGAGCAGATAGTGAAAATCACCAAGCTCGTGGAGTAGAGCATTGGTGGAGCGGACTAGGGGATTTCTATTCCCCGAACCACTATACATCTTCGTGTTCTTGTTTTTACTTTTTCTGCTACATGATCAAATCCAATAAAGTATAAAGGACATAACTCGTTCAAGAAAATACCTATCAAAAAAATTTAAAAGACACAATTCACCCACCTCTTTTTTATAATATGTAGATTCAGATCCAACAATTGGTATCAGAGGAGGAGCTTCTGACAGAGCCTTAGAATGCTAGAAGCATTTAAGGATTATTCAACAGAGCATTATGACTGATACAAGAGAAGGGATGTTGATTGTTAGAGCACCATATTTTAATGGAGACAACTATGGTTGCTAGAAATCGCGTATGATAATATATCTGAAAAACCTTGGATATAGAGTCTATTCAAATATTCTTACTCCTTATGAAATTCTTGAAAATCTTGAGGCATGGAGTGCTGCTATAGAGGTAGAGCACGATATAAACTCAAAGGCTATGAATGCAATTATCTGCGGTCTAGGATCAGATGAATTTAACAGAGTATCTCAGTTCCCGAAAACATATGAGATGTGGGAAACAATAGTTGTGGCATATGAAGGAAAAGATAATGTAAGGAAAATGATATAGGCAACTGAAAAAATGATATTTGATACATTCAGAATGATTGAAGGTGAGAGCATTACACAAATGAATGGGAGATTGAAAAAAATTCTCAATAACATAACTGCTCTAGGAGAACCTATTAAGTAGGTTGATCATGCATTAAAAGAATTGAGTGTACTTCCTACTAGATGGAGTGGTATCTCTGCTAGAATCATACAATCAACACCGGTCAAAGATCTAACTTTGAGAGAGCTGATTGGTATACTGATGATGTATGAAGCTGAAATGCAAGGTGAAGCTAGTGAACATAAAGTGCTTATCAAAAGAAATGATACTGACTTGTGGGTAACTTCACTACAAAAGAATAGAATGATGAAGAGCAAAGAAGTCAAAGCCAAATCAGAAAGCTTTGACCATTCAACTCAGATGAATAACTAGCTCAACTTGAAAAAAAAATTAGAATATTCTACAGCAAGAAAATATGCATTAAAAAATCCTTTAAGAGAGATAATAAGGATGTGAGATGTTATGAATGCAAAAATATGGGACATATCAGACCAGATTTCCCACAACTGAAGGATGCAAAGAAAAAAAGTTCTTCAAAAGAAATGACTTTGAGCAGAAAGACAAGAAAGCTATGAAAGCCACTTGGAGTGCATCTGAAGACTCTAGTAGCTCTTATGAATCAAGTTTAGAGAAATAATAAGTCAATCTAAAGGCAAACATGTGTTTCATGGCAAAAACTGATGAGGTACACTCATATTACTCCACTAAATCATATTCTAAATCAAGCTACACAAATAAAAAACTAGCAGCCTACTGCAATATGATTGAAGAAAGATATGACTCACTATTTTAAAAACATAAGTCACTAAAAAATATACATAAAGAATTTTCAGATAAAAGAGATACAATGCTAAAAAAACATAATGAATTAACTAATAAATACAATTCGATTAACACTAACTACATTAATTTTGAATCAAGAATAAAAACCCTACAGGATGAAGTAGAATCTTACAAACATGCTGCATTGGTTTTTACAAAAGAAGAGAATTCATAAAATTAAATTCTTGGAAAAACTGTCACTAAAAAGGAGAGATTTAGAATTGGCAGTAAAGGAGAAAAACCAAAGCTATATAAATATTATTTTGTTCTATGAACTAAAAAACCTAATTTTAATTTTTGTGGGGCAAAGGGATAGGTAGCTAAAAACGTTTTCTTAAGAAAACCTCAAATTTGTGGTTTTAAGAAAGCCGCTATTTCAAAAGACTTATATTATTCAGATAATTTTAAAAGAAAAAAGAAAATATGGATACCCAGTTCATTGCTAGCTAACACTCCTGGACCCAACAAAATATGGGTACCAAAGCAATTTGTTTGAATGTCTTTTCAAGTAGAGGTCACCAGAGAAGAAAAGATATATGGTACATGGACAGTGGCTGCTCAAGAAATATGAGTGGAAAATCATTGAATTTTTCTTCACTCACTCAAAAGGAAGGAGGAATTGTCACATTTGGTGATAATGAAAAAGGAAAAAATCATTGGCATTGGAACAGTTGGAGATCCAAAAACAGTATCAATCAACAAAGTAATTTCTGTACAAGGACTAAAACACAATTTGATAAGCATCTATGAACTTTTTGATGATGGATACACTGTTGATTTTACTAAAAATTGATGTAATATTTTTAAAGATAAACTATTTAAATTTAAAGCACCATGAACTGAAAATGTCTATACTTTGGATTTAAATTCCTTTTCTAAACAACAAGTAAACTGCTTAACCCCTAAAGTAATTGAATCCAGGATCTGGCATAGAATACTGGGTCATTGCAATGTATATGTTTTTCATAAGTTATATAAGAAACATTTAGTTTCTGATTTACCTTATCTCAAATTTGAGAGTGACATATTTTGTGATGCATGTCAACTTGGCAAGCAACACAAATCATCCTTCAAATCTGTTAAAAATGTTGCTACATATAAACCTCTAGAACTTATTCATATGGATTTGTTTGGACCTTCAAGAGTAGCAAGCTTAGCTGTTAAATCATATGTATATGTTGTAGTTGATGACTATTCAAGATTTACAGGGATTTTCTTTTTGAAATTTAAAAATGAATCTTTTACATTATTTGAAAGTTTCTGCAAATCTGTTAAAAATGAAAAAGGATTCAATATAATCTAATTAAGAATAGATCGTGGTGGAGAATTTGAGAATCTGGAATTTAATTCCTTTTGCTCAAATATGGGTATTAAACACAGCTTTTCTGCACCCAGAACACCTCAACAAAATGGGATTGTAGAAAGATGAAATAGAATAATCCAAGAAATGGCTAAAACTATGTTAAATGAATATATCCTTCCTATAGATTTCTGGGAAGAAGATGTGAATAAAACATGTTATATAACTAATATAGTTTTAATTAGACCTATTTTGAAAAAGACACCCTATGAACTATGGAATAACAGAAAACCTAAAGTAAATTTCTTTAATGTTTTGGGATTCAAGGTTTATATCTTAAACACCAAGGATAATCTTGGTAAGTACGATCCAAAATCTGATTATGGTATTTTATTAGGATATTCTGCTACCTCCAATGCTTATAGAGTTTATAATAAGAATTCAAGGATTTTTTAAGAATCAGTTCATGTGAAATTTGATGAATCTGATCCTTTTGAGAAAAGGACAGAACAAATGGATGAACATGACTCTAATGATAACATGAGACTTGAGAATTTAATGAATGATTTTGAAAATGATATAAAAGAAATTCAGTCCAGTTCAGAGGAACATGATACTGAAGATCCTTTAAATATTTGACCTAGACAGTCTATAACCCTAAAGAATCGTCCTTTAGAAACTGTAATAGGTCACTTAGAAACTAGTGTTCAAACTAGAAGAAACTTATGGAATCTAGTGAATTATCTACCTTCCAATCTCAAAAAGAACCCACGACTATAGAAGAAGCTTTAGATGACGAAATCTAGGTAATAGAAATTCAAGATGAATTAAACCAGTTTAAAAGAAATGAAGTGTGGGTTTTTGTGGAAAGACCTAAGAATTATCCTGTAATAGGAACCAAATGGGTTTTTAGAAATAAACAGGATGACCAAGGCACAATAACTAGAAATAAAGACAAATTAGTACCTAAAGGATATGATCAAGAAGAGGGAATAGATTATGATGAGACTTTTTCACCTATATCTAGGTTAGAATCCATTAGAATCCTTTTATCATATGCTTATTATATGAATTTTATATTATTTCATATGGATGTCAAATCTGCCTTTTTAAATCTATATTTAATGGAGGAAGTTTATGTTAAGAAACCTCATGGTTTTGAAAACTCTCAAAAACCTGATTCTGTTTTTAAACTTACTAAAGCACTTTATGGCCTTAAACAAGCACCTATAACTTGGTATGAAATATTAAGGTCTTTTCTTTTGAAAAATAATTTTACTGTTGGTATGGCAGATCCAGCACTATTTAAGAAAATTTTTATAAATAATGTTTTATTGGTTCAAATTTATGTTGATGATGTAATCATTGGATCAACTAATAAAACTCATTATCATGAATTTTCAAAATTAATACAAGAAGAATTTGAAATGATTATTATGGGTGAATTAAATATATTTTTGGGTCTTCAAATATTTCAAAAAGATTTTGGAAATGTTTTAAATCAATGCAAATACATTATTGATTTACTTAAGAAATTTGGACTTGAGAACAGCAAGAAATTTACAACTCCTATGTGTACTAATATAAAACATGATTTGGATGAAACTAGAAAATCAGTTGACAAAAAGTTATATAAAGGTATGATTGGTAGCTTGTTATATCTTACTACTAACTGACCAGATATAATGTATTCAGTATGTCTTTGTGTTAGATTTCAATCAAATCCTAAAGAATCCCATCTAACTGCTCTTAAAAGAATTTTTAGATATTTAAAAGGAACTGTTTTTCAATCTCTTATTTATCCTAAAACTTCTGATTTTAATTTTATTTCTTATTCAGATGCTGACTTTGGAAGTTATAGATTAGATATAAAATGTACATCAGTTACATGCCACTTTTTAGGAAAATCCATAGTATCTTGGTCTAGTAAGAAACAACATTCTGTTTCCCTTTCAACAGCTGAGGTAGAATATATTTCTACTGGCAGTTTCTATTCACAAGTGGTGTTAATGAAAATCACTCTTATGGACTTTGGATTGAATTTTAATTATACACCTATTTTATGTGATAATACGAGTGCAATAAATATTTCAAAAAATCCTATTAGTCATTCTAGAACTAATCGCATTGATATTATGCATCACTTTTTAAGAGATCATGTTATTAAAAAGGATATATTTTTAGTATTTATAAATACTGAAATTCAATTAGCAGATATTTTTAATGAACCTCTTCCCACTACAAGGTTTTATTTTATTAAGGGGGCGCAAGGTTTATTTAATTTTAAATAATTTTCTTTTTTATTTTTTTTTTGTAAATTTTATTTTGTATATTGAATAATGTTTAAGTATTTATTTCTTTCGTAGTATGAAAAGTTTATTTATTTTTAAATATATGTAATGATGAGTGATTACATGGGAATCAAGGCTATCAGTGACTTTTCGACTTCTAAACCCTTTCACTTCTATAGAAACCCTTTCGAAATCCAAAAAGTGCACTTCCTCTTCTGAAACCCTAACCTTCGAATTTCTAAAACCCTATCCTTCAATGCTTCAGAGACTCTCGCTGCAATGGTAAGGACTAAAAGAGCCAATGACGTCGAGCCGAGCAATTCCAAGAGACAACGCACTGAGGGAAGAAAAATCTTACAAGGAAATGTAATCGATCTCTATTGGTTGTTTCAGAAAAATATTTTTTTGAAGCAATTGTTGTCGTTCCATATTCTTGAACATATGTTCAACAGTGAAAATACTGAATTTCTATATGAAGTTGAACTTATATACTTCTGCAAATCTGTACAGTTTAGTCTGGGAGATACCAAAGACTGTAGGATGGCTAAAATAGAGGATAGGGATTTCTCAAATTTTTCAGTAAGGATTAGTCAGATTCTCAACTGTCCTCATGAGGGAGTTTTTCATTTTGACTTAAAGAATATAGGAGATTCTGTTCATAAATCTGAAGACATTATGTCTTTTATTTGTGGTACCAAGACAATAAAGAAAATGTTTGTTAATGATTTATATCCTGATCATAGGATTTTGGTAAAATTTATTTAGACCGGAATAGCTCCACGGATAGTAGAAATGGAGAAGATTTTGTACCCTAATATGTATATAATGTTTCTCTTGCTATGTGATATTAGGTTAAACATTCCAAGAAACATGATAAGGTATCTCAGTTATTATTGTCAAAGCGAGGCCAAGATGAATTTTTATCCCTTTGGTAGATTTATTTCCAAACTACTGTTTCAGAAATACATGGTGAGATTAGTGGAAGCTAGAGTGAACTTTAATCATAGTAATACCTTTAATGCTAGAACATTGAGGAAAGTTGGATATTTAGGGAGCACAATTAAAGGAAATATGTTTCCAATAAGAGCTGAGGAAGACTTAGAGAGTGCTCATGCTCAACCTGATAAGTCCAAGGAGGGACAAGCTGAATCCCGAGTCAACAATGTAGCAAGAAGGATTCGCTTTGACGTGACAGATGTTGTGGAAGACAGAAGCCAAAAGGGACTTCATTCAAGAAGAAAAAGTATAGTAAATGAGGAAGTTACTTACAGTGTTTTGGAAACTCCAACAGAACCTTTAATTTCTTATTCTTTTGTGAGAGAAGCTATTGCTAATAAATCCATGAAAGATGTTACAGAGATAACGTCTCAGGTAGAGAAACCAGGAGCTCAAAAAGAAGCTCAAAGGAACAATCAGGAACAGATTGTTGCTGATGATGAAGTTTCACTTCAACAGGAACAAGAGATGGAGGTAGTGCCTGGTGAAGAACTGGCCAGACCTCAGGAAACTTCTGAAAATATTATTCTTGAAAACCCAATAGAAGGTATAGATGCTGATGTTTGTGATGAGCATGTTTCTGAAGCTCAAATAGTGGTAATTAAAGAAGATTTTTCTATGGAGGAGTTTGAAAACTCTAAGGAAAAATATGTGGACCAACCCTCTCAGGACAAAGTAAAGGAGAAATATTATGCTGAATCATTGCCTTTGGTATTGCAACATCAACCTGAGAATGTGAATCAAGCACAAGGTGCATTTGATTCAAGGAAAGAATAAGTTGAAGAACTGTACAGAAAAGTATCTCAGTTGGTATTCGAGAATACTTCTCTTCGAAATGCATCAGACTTAGAACATTTAATGTTTCAAAATCTGAAGGAGTGTATAGTTTCAAGGAAATAATTAGAAATGTTTAAAGAGGATATGCTGAATGTTGTTACTCAATTAAAATCTGAAATGGTTATTAAGTCAGATTTATCAGATTTGAAGTAGTTTATAGAGAATCAATTTGCATCAGTTGCAAATAATGCAGTTAGTGGTTTAGGTACTTCACTGGACTTAATCAGAAGGTTTCAGGATATCATAGCTATAATGAGAAACATGAATGATAGGATTCAATATCTTCATTGTAACAGTGCTCCTGCCTTAGTTTTACTAGACAATCAAAAATTCTTAGTGGAAAAACTGACATCTAGTGATCCATTAATAAGAATTCTGTTAAATCAATTCTCAAAGAATCTGTCAGTATTTGTTGAAAAAGAGGAAAGGATCCATGGGTTTTTCAGAGTCAATTTTATTGAAGATATTCGTATGACTCGTGAGAATAGAGAGCTCATTGTCAAGCTTGGATATGGGATGATGAAGAGACTTCAGGAGCAGTTTATAGAAATCAAGTCTGAAATTCAGAGGATATAGACCTTATTGCCTATCTTACCCAAAACATGATTCATGTGTATATAATTGTCATGTATATACTACTGTTCTTGATTGATTTTTTTTCATTGTTTCTTTTTCTCTTTCCTTATTTGTTTTACTAAATTTATTTTTAATATGCCAGTACTCCAGATTTAATTATTGATAAACAGTTCATAAAATCATTTACAAACAGTTCAATGTAATATTAAACGTGTTAAAATCCATGATTTTTTATTCTTTTTGATATCACAAAAGGGGGGGAATTTGGATAAACACAACACCAATATTCTGGGGGAGTTTATTTTATTGAGGGAGAAAATTAGATGGGACATTTAGATTTATAATTATCTTTTTGGTGGAATGATTTTATTTAATACTATATAATTAATTTTGAAAGGTAATTTTGTTTTGTTTAAATAATTTTAATTTCTTTATGGGTTTTGTTTTATGGGTTTTTTGATGTTAAAAAAAGGAGATATTGTTGAGAAAAGTATTGTTTTCAACAATGCGTATTAATGTTATTCAAAGGGGGAGATTATTGAAAATAATACTCTGTCTCTTTATGATAATTTTGATGCTCACAAATACCCTTAGTTATTTTTTAATGATTTCACTTAGTATTTTGTAGGAGATTATTAATTTATTTTACTCTTGAAATGACGAGAATTTATTACTTAGCGCGGAATCTGTTTTAGCGTGTTCTGGAAACACTGTTCACATCTTACGTAGATAAATATAGTGTATAATCAGTTTTAGCGCGTTCTGGAATCACTGTTCATACCCTACGTGGATAAACGTTGCTTAAGGATGAAAAGCGTGTATACTTTTTGAAGTACGATAAAATAATGGTTAAACAACCTTAAGTTTTGTTATCAGCAAAGTATGGAAGGAGAACCTTACGTTTGGAAGGAACCTTACATTTTGAAATCAGAAATGTATGGAAGGAGAACCTTACGTTTGGAAGGAACCTTACGTTTTGTTATCAGCAAAGTATGGAAGGTGAACCGTACGTAAATTCTAAGTGATACGTTTGTTTCTCAAAAGTATGGTTCATTAACCGTACTTTTGTAAACAACTATATGTTCTTGGAAAAGTATGGATTAAGTAAAGTATGGATATTTTACCATATGTTTGAATGATGAAGAAATAGAATGAATGATCAAACCTATGTTTGTTATCAACCCTACATTTTTTATCAACCCTACTTTTGAAGACTATGTTATTAACCCTATTTTTGGAAGCCACTTCATCAACCTTACATTTGGCGTCCAAATTTTCGGCAGACAGTTTTTATGTACAATGATCAGTAAGCTGATTTCTATGCAGATTTCAAGCCGGATTTAAAGTCATTTTTTAATTACGCCTTTTACTGATTCAAAGACGTTTTATTAATGGATTTAAGATCGAATTAAAAGGAGCTTTTTATGCCGAGTATTAAGGGAAGATACAACTTCTCTATAAATTTAAATTTTTCAATATTGAAAATTAGAAGGTGATTTTATGGATCTAAACATGCAGGAGATGTGATTTATTATTTATGCTCTCTCTGAAACACAAAAAAATGGATGATGAGGTGATCGATATATTATTAAAAAGGTGTAAAACATATATTTCAACTTTTCAGGATTGATCTACTGATTCAACAGGAGCGTAAAATCTCTGTTTGTTCAAGAAAAAGGAACTCGATAGAAGATTCACCTATTCTACATCGTATATCTACTGTGGATCTACTACTGTTGAGGTTGTGAACTATATCTCTATATCTACTACAACTGGATCAACCCTGGACTGCTTCATCTTGAAGATCAATATTTATAGAGTATTTGATCCATCTGCTGTCAATTGCATTCTGTTGCAATTGTGAAGATCAACTGGAAATTTCTTTCTGAAATTTTTTTTTTCTTGAATAACCAACTACATGTTCTAAGTTGTGTAGGTTCATGTTTGAACCAAAAGGCTTGGTTTTTCCTTGAATTGTATAGGTTTCAACTTCCTGTACTCAGTTGTGAATTGGTCTGTGGAAAAGAAGACCAGATAGTGAAAATCACCAAGCTCGTGGAGTAGAGCGTTGCTAGAGTGGACTAGGGGCTTTCTGTTCCCCGAACCACTATACATCTTCATGTTCTTGTTTTTACATTTTCCGATATATGATCAAATCCAATAAAGTATTAAGGACAAAACTAGGTCAAGAAAAGAGCTATCGAAAAAATTTCAACAGACACAATTCACCCCTTCTTGTGTATAATCTGTAGATTCAGATCCAACAATTGGTAATAGAGGAGGATCTTCTGACAAAGCCTTAGAAACCTAGAATAATTTATGGATTATTCAATAGAGCATTATGAATAATACCACAGAAGGGATGTCAATGGTTAGAGCACCATATTTTAATGTAGACAAATATGGTTGCTAGAAATCACGTATGATCACATATCTGAAAAACCTTGGACATATGGTCTATTCAATGATTATGACTCCTTATTAAATTCCTGAAAATCCTGAGGCATGGAGTGCTGCTATAGAGGTAGAGTACGATATGAACTCTAAGGCTATGCATGCAATTATCTATAGTCTAGGACCAGATGAATTTAACAGAGTATCTCAGTGCCCGACAACATATGAGGTGTGGAAAACAATAGTTATGGAATATGATGGAACAGATAATGTAAGGAAAATGAGATATGCATCTGCAAAACTGAAATTTGATACTTTCAGAATGATTGAAGGTAGGAGAATTACCCAAATGAATGGGAGATTGACAGAAATTGTCAATAACATAACTGCTCTAGGAGAACCTATTAAGAAGGCTGATCAAGCATTAAAAGTACTGAGAGTACTTCCTACTAGATAGAGTGGTATCTCTGCTGCAATCAGACAATCAACACCTGTCAAAGATCTAACTATGAGTGAGTTGATTGGTACACTGATGATGTATGATGCTGAAATGCAAGATGAATCTAAGGAACATAAAGTGCATATCCAAAGAGAAGATATTGCATTGAGGGTAACTTCACTACAAAAGAATAGAAAGATGAAGAGCAATGAAGTCAAATCCAAATCAGAAAGCTCTGACTCATCCAACTCAGATGAAGAATTGGCTCAACTAGCCAGAAAATTTAGAAAATTCTATAACAAGAAAAGATGCTTCAAAAAATCCATTAAGGGAGATAATTAGGATGTGAGATGTTATGAATGAAAAAATATGGGACATATCAGACCAGATTGCCCACAACTGAAGGATACAAAGAATAATAAATTCTTCAAAAGAAATGACTTTGAGAAGAAAGACAAGAAAGCTATGAAGGCCACTTGGAGTGTATCTGAAGACTCTAGTAGCTCTTCTGAATCAAGCTCAGATAAAGAATATGTCAATCTAAAGTCAAACATGTGTTTCATGGTAGAAACTGATGAGGTACACTCATACTACTTCTCTAAATCACATTCTGAATCAAGCTACACAAATAAATAACTAGCAACCTACTAAAATATGCTTGAAGAAAGATATGACTCACTATTTAAAAAACATAAGTCACTAAAAAATATACATAAAGCTGTTTCAGATGAAAGAGATGCAATGCTGAAACAACATACAAAATTAACTGATAAATACAATTCGATTAACAGTAACTACATTAATTTTGAAGCAAGAATAAAAACACTGCTGGATGAAGTAGAATCTTAGAAATAGGCTGCATTGGTTTTTACAAAAGGAGAGAATTCATATAATGAAATTCATGGAAAACTGTAACGCCCCGACCCCAGCTACCCAGAGTCGGTGCATTACTACATAACATTGGCATGATCACAAGAAAGATCAAATCTCGAAAGACCGATTGGTTTAGTAGCCTCGGAAACACAAGATATATTCATAGGTTTTACATTACATCATAAAATGAAAAACTACTACAACAACATAATGTCTCCATAATCCAAACTCATATCCCCACATAATATCCCTGCAGGTCATTCATAATTTACTTCTTCACTTCCTGGGAAAAATAAAACATATAAAAGGGGTGAGCTCAAATGCCCAGTAAGGATAACAAAATAGCGGGAACTTTCATAAATAAGAATAAACTTTGAAGGCAATGTATAACTAAAACAAAAGCCTTTCAAACATGAACTTTCAACATGGTATGGCATAAATAAAATGAAATAATGCCATTTACTTATTCACATGGATATTCTACTAATCGAATAATCACATGCAAAAATCAATAACCACTTTCATAATGTTGGAATGCATAATTCCAGACTATCATAACCACATAGTCAAGGCCTCGTGCCAAGACTACAAATAATATTTTGTCAAGGCCTTGTGCCAAGACACTAGTTTGTCTCATGAGACCTACCGATGCATCGAGGAGCTATAGCGGGCTCCACCCGTCACTTATTAAGTCCAATGCATTCCTCATATGAATTGGTTTAAGCATAAAATAAACATTCGTATTAAAACTAGCATACGAAATGTCAATACTTTAACCACAAACCATGAATGGTATAAAAATAGAACATCCACAGTCAAATATAACTCATTTGATACAATATGGAAGATTGTATTGTATCACATTAACCTCAATCACGAATAATGAAGGATGTTGACATAGATGAAAATAATCATCAAAACTTTTTGAGAGAAATATCCCCCTTTTCATGAAAACATTTAAAAGTCACACTATTTGTCAAGAAGCCATTTAAAAATAGATTTTTGAATCAAAGTGTCCCATACCACTTTGAAACTTTTAAAAGGAATTTTAATTTTAAAACTTTAATGTCCATATAAATAAATCCTTAAAACCATTTTTAAAACATGGACATTAATGAGCAAGATATAGAAGAATAAGTCTTTAAAACATTTTAAAATGGTATTTTGGTTAGAGGTTCTAACCAAAAGAGAGACACTTGAATACAAATAATTGAGGTAATAAAAACTTTGTAATATCATGAGAATAAAGGGATTCATGATATACTATTTCAAGTACATTATATACACCGCATAAAAGTGATTTGGTGTATATCAACAAAGAAGTCTCAGTTCAATGTAAATTGAGATGAAATCTCTCATAAAGGCCGTATCCTTAGGTTAAGGGTAAATCAACAACATAATTATGTGTGAAAAATATAAATACACTAAATTTGATTGAATATTCAGTGTAAAACAATCAAAGGATATTCACACATATTCTTGTAGAAACAACACCAACGAATTGGATATTTAACTCAACAAATGGAGATTGAGTTAAAATTACCCTTATCAAGTTTATACCGATCACTTGAGAATATATCAATGGAGTGATTATGTGTATCAAAAGTATATCCACAGAAAGGGGAGTGGAAATTAAGGCATAATCAAATGAATAGAGATTCCACACATAATCTTGGAGTAATATAATCAATGAAATATGTGTAAAGCCAAATGAGTGGAAATTGAAATCTCAAATTCCCTTATCGATTAGGTAACTTACGAAACAAACACCCATGAAAGAAATATCATACCATGATGATGTAAATACCCATAAAATAAAGTATATTACACAATGAATACAATCATGGGTAGTACACATACACCACATGCAATAATTAAGTGGTGATCAATGGAATTCTCACGGAATTAAAAGTGAGACAAGAAACCCCTTACCACGTTAATCAACTGAGTCGCATGGCCAAAAGTTAATAACCACCAAATGATTTACAGAATAACATGAATATAAAGTGAATCATGAAAGTACACAATACACCACTTTCAATAATTTAGTAGCGAACAATGGAAATCTCACGGAATTGAAAGTGAGATAAGAGAATCCCTTACATTGTAATTTTTCCTTGGTCGATGGTAGGTTTACCTCCTGTATAATGGTGAAATAATTGTTATTGAATAATACAAGAATCATTTACTTTAATATGATATCATATATGATCTTTTAACATTGATTTGTTAATAATATCTTAGAATTATCGTCATTTCGGGTGTTAACAGGTTCATTTTACTTTATATTCTTTGTTATGTGAGCCATATTCGTTATTAATGGGATGTATATTATTCATATCCAGAATGATATAAAGTCCTTAGATACTATTTTTAAATCATCAAATTATAATTATACTTGAATGGATATGATGGACAATGAATCTCATCGCGTTCGTGGAGACGGTAGTCCGCACGTACGCACGAACGCTACTTCCATTTAATTTTTCATTTTAAAAGAATTGAATCCAAATGATAAATAGGTATATTATTATTCCAGTATAATATAATATTTTATATATGTTACTTATGTTCATTAACACCATCCTTTATACGTTCCATGTGTGGTATGAACGAGTCATATCATTTTAAGGGGGCGGTAGTCCGCACTTCCTCAAATGAAATTATCGTATGTATATACAACATGAAACGAATAAGGATATGAAATAAAATGAAATTACAGAAGCTTATATATACAATATATATCATTAATATCATATTTAATTACAGTGCCACCATAATGGCCACCATGAGAGGCGGTAAGATGTATTTGAACAATCATCGTTTCGTGAGGCGTTAGTTTGCCATCCACAGAAACATTATGTTCATCATCCATTAGATGGAGTTGAGTGTATGTGTAGTTTGAATACTTCTTATAACAACATCCTAGTATATTGTATATACTGGTGTTGTTACAAAAGAAAGGAAATAAAAAGAGTTTGGGGGTTGGAGAAGCAAAATAAATGAAAATAATTTAAGAGAAATCGTTGCCTTTAATTTAGGTAACTCACTTTGGTTGGAACCAAAGGACTTCTTGAAATGCTTTCTGCCTAAGGGGAAGCTTCAAGGAGGAGGAGAGGGATGTGGGGAGCTTATTTGGGCAGGGTTTGGACGAGCCAAGTGTCTTGAGAGGTGTGAGGAATGAGTAGAAGTGGTCTTCTTTTATAAGGGAGAAGAGGGGCTCTTTAGGAAAGAGTGAAAGTATTACTTTATAATATAGTTATATTCGGTTTATAATGGTCCAAAAATCATTGAGGTCGAAGATAAGATGACTCATATTATAAATAACATCAACCAATAAGAATTGGACAGGTTTTAGATAATATTTTAATCATTATAATCTTATTTATTTAAATTATTTATTAATGAGGTAAACATTGCATCATTATTGTGTCATTAATAATTTAAATTATATGATGTCTAAAAATTATAAATAGAATATCATTATGTAGGAAATCCTTTTATCTTTCTAATGAATATTTATAATCGAAAATCCAACATGTATAACTCTATGTAAAAATTGTTCTTCTAAAAGATGTAAGCTTATGCCATTTTTATTTTTATTTTAACTTTATTAATATAAAGTGTCCCTACCACATACAAGTGGATCCAAGGGGTCCCCAAATTGACCCAAGGATGATCATGGTCGGGTATGTGTCCACCAATAAGGTTAGGACACGTTTTAGGGCAATTTTGTATTATTATAATATTATTTTTTAACCCTTATTTACCGGATTTATCCTTAACCATGGTAAATAAAATATTTACCACAGTAATTATTCAAAATGTCTAAAAATAAAAGTTACCTATTTACACAATTTGGACATCCTGATTCCAAATATGGAATCCATTTTTCTAAATTCAAAACACAGAAGTGGCAGAAATTAATTTAAAATTAATTCCCGCTGTCAAAACAAAAAGCGTGTTTTTAAGAGGTAATAACTATCAAAAGATTCACACTTGTTTATGTTCTGTTTAATTGTAAAATTATGTCCAATGACCAAAATTATATTAAATGGTAAAACTATATTCTAAATATACTTTAAAACCACTCAAATTCACAATTTATCACTATTAATTATTTTGATTAAAAAAGTTGTTTTTAATTAAAATTTAGTAATTTTCACTATTCATCAAAAAATAAAAGTTATCCGAAAAGTACCAAAATTTCAGCCTAGGCAAATTTCAATATTCCAAATCCAAAAATGAAGTCCATTTTGAAATATAAAATATATATTATTTCAAAAAGTAGGTATTACTATCCACAACGGCTAGTTTAATTAGTTGTGGTGTGTGTTAGAACTCGAGGTTGCGTACAACACACGCTATCGCATTATTCGAAGGGAAACATACCGTGGAAGCTTGGGGTGTTACATTCTCCCCTCCTTCAATAAATTGCGTCCTCGCAATTTTTAAAATTTTGCTTGGGAATATAATGGAATGTCCCACATCGGAAAAAGAGTCAATAAAACTATCACTTTAAAAGAAAAAAAGAGAGGTATAAGGGTCATCCAAGATAACCCATACTAGGATTCCATGTAAGAAAACATGGATATGGATGATAAACTAAGTGTCAAGTTCTGATGGAGAGGGATAGAAATCATGATCAGGAGAAAGTTAACAATGAGAAAACTACAGACTTGTGTTGGGACAAACGACCATTAGTCTCCTAGTAAGAAAGTAAATGGACAACATTTTTTTTAAAGTTACATTACATAAGGAAGAGGAATTCATTTATGATATTGACTAAGAACATTATGAGATATACTTACATTTTAAGTAGATTTTCATTCTTTAATAAATTTCCACCACTAAATCAATTTTTTTTAAACGATGAGTATTCAAGAAGACTTGGTCACACTGGAAGAGCTAGAATAAACTTCTATAGAATCACATGATCCATGTAGGATAAACCATATATTTACATTGTCTTTGAAGATTAATCAAAACCAAAATGGTTAGTGAATGATCTAATGATCCCCCAAAAGGATATTCATTGAGATAAATATGCACTAATCTTAATTTCTAAAATTAAACCAACAATACCCCAAAGTTAAATAGATACCATTCAATAAGCAATTGTCCTTAAAATCCTTTAATATAATCCAAACTAATATTGAAACCCAAAACATAGAATAATTTGATTATGTAGTCTCCCATGTTACATTGTATCTCCAAATGACATCAAATACTCTTAAAGTCACATACTTAAAAGTAATTAACATTATCACATATTCTCTGTTATAGGTTAATCATTTCCATAAATAACCCAAATCACTATAAATCAACAATAAAAACGTAGATAAAAATCCACCATTACTCTACAAATGAAACCCCATTGTATTCTATTTTCCTTGGGCATATAGTGTTCCCAACAAAGCGAACATCTTCCAAAATAACATTTATCACTTAATCACCAAATCATTTTCCTATACCAAGGGTATTTATTTTATAAGACATAAGAACCCAAATCATCTTATTATTGATCAATAAAATCATTTAACAAAAAAAAATAGTCACACTAACCAGGGACTTCACGTAGTCCAGTGGTAGGCGATAAATCCCAATCGCACTTTGGTTGTGGGTTCGATTCTCACAACTTTGTCCGACGCGATGGGTTGTCACACGGTCTACGTGTTGTCCTTTTTCAAAAACTATATTTTATAATATTACCAAAATGAGAGAAATTCCTCAAAATAACATAATTTAACCATAAATGTTATATCATCCTTTTCATTTTCATCCCAAATTATAATAACTTATCATTTTCTCAAACCCCAATGATCATATAAAACCAATTGGTTATTTATACCTATATCCACAAGAGAAGAGACAATTCTTCCTCAAATATCATTCTCACATGGAAAACTGCGGGGTTACAAATACAAGAGAAAATTATTCCAAAGTAAACCCATCAACAAGTAGTGCTAATTTTTCTCCAACCATTTATTTCCACATAGCTTCTTCTTTGACCAAGAAAATATCCTATAGAATAGGACATTCACTCGGGTAATGGCCAGGTCCCCTACATTTACGGCAAATGACTGTAAATGGACTCTTGGGACCATTTTTATCTTCTTCCATAATACTCTTCATTTTTCTTCGGCAATTCTCCACTTTATGTCCTTCCTTCCCGCACGTAAAACATTTCATTGTCCCATTGAGACACTTTCCTGGGTGTCTCTTTCCACATTTCTTGCATGATGAAAATTGAGGGTTCTTTTCTCCATGGTCTCCATTGCTGGAGCTCTTATCATTTATCACCTTTCTCTTCCTTGTTGAGTCTGGGAGTTGGTTAATATATATGTTGTTGATCATATTTTTGGAAAACTGATTTGGCATAAAGACAATATCTTTTACGCCTATCAACATTCCATTTTGTTGCTCATTACCACCACCATTCCCACCTTGTACATCATTCTCAAAGTCACTATGACTTCCTTGGAATCCAGACATTGACTAAAACCAGAAAGCATTGTGTGAGTAATAGTAGTCGTAAAATCATTTAGAGATTAAAATGTCACCATATTCTCAATTTGAAACATATTAGGATTAACCAAGGTCATTTACTCTCATCTTATGTATATATTATTTAAATTGGTTTGTAAAGAAAATGTAAATTATCCTAAGCATATCCCCCGGGAGTGTCGTAACCAAGAGTGCAGCAAGGCCCGTTGTCGTGCACCAGTTCCCGTTCGAGTCTAGCTCAAAGCGGTGTTTTCGGGTTTTACCCCTAGGTACATCTGTGCCAGAGCCGCCTCTACCTGCTCGTATCCAGACAAGGATGTATTGCTCAGAAAACTCACAAAATCTCTACAATACCAAAATTCTAGGAAGTTCTTTTATATTAATCCTCAAAGTTCATCTTAGGTCTACGTGCTCTAATCAGAGTTTATCTAAATCTAGCTTCCAAGGTTTGTACTAAACTTCCTCTGATACCAACTGTAACGCCCCGACCCCAGCTACCCATAGTCGGTGCATTACTACATAACACTGGCATGATCACAAGAAAGATCAAATCTCGAAAGACCGATTGGTTTAGTAGCCTTGGAAACACTAGATATATTCATAGGTTTTACATTACATCATAAAATGAAAAACTACTACAACAACATAATGTCTCCATAATCCACACTCATATCCCCACATAATATCCCTGTAGGTCATTCATAATTTACTTCTTCACTTCCTGGGAAAAATAAAACATATAAAAGGGGTGAGCTCAAATTCCCAGTAAGGATAACAAAAATAGCGGGAACTTTCATAAATAAGAATAAACTTTTAAGGCAATGTATAACTAAAACAAAAGCCTTTCAAACATGAACTTTCAACATGGTATGGCATAAATAAAATGAAATAATGCCATTTACTTATTCACATGGATATTCTACTAATTGAATAATCACATGCAAAAATCAATAACCACTTTCATAATGTTGGAATGCATAATGCCAGACTATCATAACCACATAGTCAAGGCCTCGTGCCAAGACTACAAATAATATTTTGTCAAGGCCTTGTGCCAAGACACTAGTTTCTCTCATGAGACCTACCGATGCATCGAGGAGCTATAGCGGGCTCCACCCGTCACTTATTAAGTCCAATGCATTCCTCATATGAATAGGTTTAAGCATAAAATAAACATTCGTATTAAAACTAGCATACGAAATGTCAATACTTTAACCACAAACCATGAATGGTATAAAAATAGAACATCCACAGTCAAATATAACTCATTTGATACAATATGGAAGATTGTATTGTATCACATTAACCTCAATCATGAATAATGAAGGATGTTGACATAGATGAAAATAATCATCAAAACTTTTTGAGAGAAATATACCCCTTTTCTTGAAAACATTTAAAAGTCACACTATTTGTCAAGAAGCCATTTAAAAATAGATTTTTGAATCAAAGTGTCCCATACCACTTTGAAACATTTAAAAGGAATTTTAATTTTAAAACTTTAATGTCCATATAAATAAATCCTTAAAACCATTTTTAAAACATGGACATTAATGAGCAAGATATAGAAGAATAAGTCTTTAAAACATTTTAAAATGGTATTTTGGTTAGAGGTTCTAACCAAAAGAGAGACACTTGAATACAAATAATTGAGGTAATAAAAACTTTGTAATATCATGAGAATAAAGGGATTCATGATATACTATGTCAAGTACATTATATACACCGCATAAAAGTGATTTGGTGTATATCAACAAAGAAGTCTCAGTTCAATGTAAATTGAGATGAAATCTCTCATAAAGGCCGTATCCTTAGGTTAAGGGTAAATCAACAACATAATTATGTGTGAAAAATATAAATACACTAAATATGATTGAATATTCAGTGTAAAACAATCAAAGTATATTCACACATATTCTTGTAGAAACAACACCAACGAATTGGATATTTAATTCAACAAATGGAGATTGAGTTAAAATTACTCTTATCAAGTTCATACCGATCACTTTAGAATTTATCAATGGAGTGATTATGTGTATCAAAAGTATATCCACAGAAAGGGGAGTGGAAATTAAGGCATAATCAAATGAATAGCGATTCCACACATAATCTTGGAGTAATATAATCAATGAAATATGTGTAAAGCCAAATGAGTGGAAATTGAAATCTCAAATTCCCTTATCGATTAGGTAACTTACGAAACAAACACCCATGAAAGAAAGATCATACCATGATGATGTAAATACCCATAAAATAATGTATATTACACAATGAATACAATCATGGGTAGTACACATACACCACATGCAATAATTAAGTGGTGATCAATGGAATTCTCACGGAATTAAAAGTGAGACAAGAAACCCCTTACCACGTTAATCAACTGAGTCGCATGGCCAAAAGTTAATAACCACCAAATGATTTACAGAATAACATGAATATAAAGTGAATCATGAAAGAACACAATACACCACTTTCAATAATTTAGTAGCGAACAATGGAAATCTCACGGAATTGAAAGTGAGATAAGAGAATCCCTTACTTTGTAATTTTTCCTTGGTCGATGGTAGGTTTACCTCCTGTATAATGGTGAAATAATTGTTATTGAATAATACAAGAATCATTTACTTTAATATGATATCATATATGATCTTTTAACATTGATTTGTTAATAATATCTTAGAATTATCGTCATTTCGGGTGTTAACGGGTTCATTTTACTTTATATTCTTTGTTATGTGAGCCGTATTCGTTATTAATGGGATGTATATTATTCATATCCAGAATGATATAAAGTCCTTAGATACTATTTTTAAATCATCAAATTATAATTATACTTGAATGGATATGATGGACAATGAATCTCATCGCGTTCGTGGAGACGGTAGTCCGCACGTACGCACGAACGCTACTTCCATTTAATTTTTCATTTTAAAAGAATTGAATCCAAATGATAAATAGGTATATTATTATTCCAGTATAATATAATATTTTATATATGTTACTTATGTTCATTAACACCATCTTTTATACGTTCCATGTGTGGTATGAACGAGTCATATCATTTTAAGGGGGCGGTAGTCCGCACTTCCTCAAATGAAATTATCGTATGTATATACAACATGAAACGAATAAGGATATAAAATAAAATGGAATTACAGAAGCTTATATATACAATATATATCATTAATATCATATTTAATTACAGTTCCATCATAATGGCCACCATGAGAGGCGGTAAGATGTATTTGAACAATCATCGTTTCGTGAGGCGTTAGTTTGCCATCCACAGAAACATTATGTTCATCATCCATTAGATGGAGTTGTGTGTATGTGTAGTTTGAATACTTCTTATAACAACATCCTAGTATATTGTGGATACTGGTGTTGTTACAAAAGAAAGGAAATAAAAAGAGTTTGGGGGTTGGAGAAGGAAAATAAATGAAAATAATTTAAGAGAAATCGTTACCTTTAATTTAGGTAACTCACTTTGGTTGGAACCAAAGGACTTCTTGAAATGCTTTCTGCCTAAGGGGAAGCTTCAAGGAGGAGGAGAGGGATGTGGGGAGCTTATTTGGGCAGGGTTTGGACGAGCCAAGTGGCTTGAGAGGTGTGAGGAATGAGTAGAAGTTGTCTCCTTTTATAATGGAGAAGAGGGGCTCTTTAGGAAAGAGTGAAAGTATTACTTTATAATATAGTTATATTCGGTTTATAATGGTCCAAAAATCATTGAGGTCGAAGATAAGATGACTCATATTATAAATAACATCAACCAATAAGAATTGGACAGGTTTTAGATAATATTTTAATCATTATAATCTTATTTATTTAAATTATTTATTAATGAGGTAAACATTGCATCATTATTGTGTCATTAATAATTTAAATTATTTGATGTCTCAAAATTATAAATAAAATATCATTATGTAGGAAATCTTTTTATATTTCTAATGAATATTTATAATCGAAAATCCAACATGTATAACTCTATGTAAAAATTGTTCTTCTAAAAGATGTAAGCTTATGGCATTTTTATTTTTATTTTAACTTTATTAATATAAAGTGTCCCTACCACATACAAGTGGCTCCAAGGGGTCCCCAAATTGACCCAAGGATGATCATGGTCGGGTATGTGTCCACCAATAAGGTTAGGACACGTTTTAGGGTAATTTTGTATTATTATAATATTATTTTTTAACCCTTATTTACCGGATTTACCCTTAACCATGGTAAATAAAATATTTACCACAGTAATTATTCAAAATGTCTAAAAATAAAAGTTACCTATTTACACAATTTGGACATACTGATTCCAAATATGGAATCCATTTTTCTAAATTCAAAACACAGAAGTGGCAGAAATTAATTTAAAATTAATTCCCGCTGTCAAAACAAAAAGCGTGTTTTTAAGAGGTAATAACTATCAAAAGATTCACACTTGTTTATGTTCGGTTTAATTGTAAAATTATGTCCAATGACCAAAATTATATTAAATGGTAAAACTATATTCTAAATATACTTTAAAACCACTCAAATTTACAATTTATCACTATTAATTATTTTGATTAAAAACGTTGTTTTTAATTAAAATTTAGTAATTTTCACTATTAATCAAAAAATAAAAGTTATCCGAAAAGTACCAAAATTTCAGCCTAGGCTAATTTCAATATTCTGAATCCAAAAATGAAGTCCATTTTGAAATATAAAATATATATTATTTCAAAAAGTAGGTATTACTATCCAAAACGGCTAGTTTAATTAGTTGTGGTGTGTGTTAGAACTCGAGGTTGCGTACAACACACGCTATCGCATTATTCGAAGGGAAACGTACCGTGGAAGCTTGGGGTGTTACAAAAACTATCATTAAAAAGGAGAGATTTGGAATTTCCAGTAAAGGAGAAAAATGAAAGCTATATAAATTTTTTTTGTTCCTAACTCTAAAAAGCTTAATTGTAATATTTGTAGGGAAAATGGACATGTAGCTAAAAACTGTTTCTTAAGAAAACCTCAAATTTGTGGTATTAAGAAAGCCTATATTTCAAAAGACTTATATTATTTAGCTAATTTTAAAAGTACAAAGAAAATCTGGATACCCAGATCATTGCTAGCTAACACTCCTAGACACAACAAAAAAAGGTTATCAAAGAAATTTGTCTGAATGTCTTTGCTAGTAGCAGGTCACTAGAGAAGAAAAGATATATGGTACATGGACAGTGGCTGCTCAAGACATATGAGTGGGCACTCATTGAATTTTTCTTCACTCACTCAAAAGGAAGGAGGAATTGTCACATTTGGTGATAATGCCAAAGGAAAAATCATTGGCATTGGAATAGTTAGAGATCCAAAAACAGTATCAATAAACAAAGTACTTTATGTACAAGGACTAAAACACAATCTGATAAGTATCTCTCAAATTTGTGATGACGGATATACTGTTGATTTTACTGAAAATTGATGTACTGTTTTGAAAGATAAACTGTTTAAATTTAATGCACCACGAACTGAAAATTTCTATACTTTGGATTTGAATTTCTTGTGTAAACAACAAGTAAACTGCTTAACTGCTAAATTAAGTGAATCCTGGATCTGGCATAGAAGACTTGGTCATTTCAATGTATATGTTTTACATAAGTTATTTATGAAACATTTAGTTTTTGATTTACCTTATCTCAAATTGGAGAGTGACAGATTTTGTGATGCATGTTAACTTGGCAAGCAACACAAATCATCCTTCAAATCTGTTAATAAGGTTTCTAAATCTAAACATCTAGAACATATTCATATGGATTTTTTTTGACCTTCAAGGGTATCATGATTAGCTGGTAAATCATATGTATATGTTTTAGTTGATGTCTATTCATGATTTACATAGATTTTCTTTTTGAAATTTAAAAATGAAGCTTTTAATTTATTTGAATGTTTCTGTAAATCTATTCAAAATGAAAAAGGTTTCAATATAATCTCATTAAGAAGTGATCATGTTGGAGAATTTGAGAATCTGGAATTTAATTCCTTTTGCTCAAATATGGGTATTAAACACACCTTTTCTGCACCCAGAACACCTCAAAAAAATGAGATTGTAGAAAGAAGATATAGAACAATTCAAGAAATGGCAAGAACTATGTTAAATGAATATAGCCTACCAATATATTTTTGGGAAAATGTAGTGAATACAGCTTGTTATATAATTAATAGAGTTTTAATTAGACCTATTTTGAAAAACACACCCTATAAACTATGGAATAACAAAAAACCTAAAGTAAATTACTTTAAAGTTTTTGGATACAAGGTTTATATCTTAAACACCAAGGATAATATTGGTATGTTCGATCCAATATCTGATTAAGGTATATTTTTAGGATATTATTCAACCTCCAAATCATATATAGTTTATAATAAGAAGTCATGGATTATTGAAGAATCAATTCATTTGAAATTTGACGAATCTGATCCTTTTGAGAAAAGGACAGAATAAATGGATGAACTTGACTCTAATGATAACATGAGACTTGTGAATTTAAAGAATTATTTTGAAAATGATATAAATGAAATTAAGTCCAGTTCAGAGGAACATGATACTGAAGAACCTTTAAATATTTTACCTAGACAGTCTAGAACCCGAAAGAATCATCCTTTAGAAACTATAATAGGCAACTTAGAAACTGGTGTTCAAACTAGAAGAAACTTAAGAAACATAGTGGAATTCTCTGCCTTCCTATCTCAACAAAACCCAAGAATATAAAAGAAGCTTTAGATGATGAAAGATGGGTAATAGCAATGCAAGATGAATTAAACCAGTTTAAAAGAAATGAAGTTTGTGTTTTAGTGGAAAGACCAAAGAATTATCCTATAATAGGAACAAATTGGGTTTTTAGAAATAAACAGGATGATCAAGGCACAATAACTAGAATTAATGAAAGATTAGTATCTAAAGGATATAATCATGAAGAGGGGATATATTATGATGAGACTTTTTCACCTGTAGCTAGGTTAGAAGAAATTGGAATCTTTTTAGCCTATGCATCTTATATGAATTTTAAATTATTTTTGATGGATGTAAAATCTTCCTTTTTAAATGGATATTTAATGGAGGAAGTTTATGTTGAGCAACCTCCTAGTTTTGAAAATTATCAAAAACCTTATTCTGTTTTTAAACATACTAAATATCTTTATAGCCTTAAACAAGAACCTATATCTTGGTATGAATGATTAAGTTATTTTATTTTGATATTTTTTTTACTGTTGGTATGGTAGATCCAACACTATTTAAGAAAATTGTGATAAATAATGTTTTATGGGTTCAAATTTATGTTGATGATGTAATCTTTGGATCAACTAATAAAACTCTTTGTTGTGAATTTTTAAAATTATTGGAAGAAGAATTTGAAATGAGTATGATGGGAGAATTAAATTTCTTTTTGGGTCTTCAAATATTTCAAAAATATTTTGGAAATGTTTTAAATCAATGAAAATACATTACTGATTTACTTAAGAAATTTGGACATGAGAACAACAAGACATTTACAACTCCTATGTGTACTAATATAAAACATGATTTGGATGAAACTGGGAAATCAGTTGACAACAAGTTATATACAGGTATGATTGGTAGCTTGTTATATCTTTCTGTTAGCAGACCAGATATAATGTATTCAGTATGTCTTTGTGCTAGATTTCAATCAAATCCTAAAGAATCCCATATAACTGCTGTTAAAAGAATTTTTAGATATTTAAAAGGAAATATTTTTCAATCTCTTCTTTATCCTAAAACTTCTGATTTTAATTTAATTTCATATTCAGATGTTGACTTTGGAAGTTGTAGATCAGATAGAAAAAGTACATCAGGTACATGCCACTTTTTAGGAAAATCTTTAGTATCAAAGTCTAGTAAGAAACAACATTCAGTTGCCCTGTCAACAGCTGAGGCAAAATATGTTTCTTCTAGCAGTTGCTGTGCACAAGAGTTGTGGATGAAAAACAATCTTATGGAATTTGGGTTGAATTTTAATAATACACCTATTTTATGTGATAATACGAGTGCAATTAATATTTCGAAAAATCCTATTAGTCATTGTAGAACTAAGAACATTGATATAAGGAATCACTTTTTAAGTGATCATGTCTTTAAAAAGGATATATTTGTAGAATTTATATATACTGAAATTAAATTATGAGATATTTTTACTAAACATCTTCCCACTCTAAGGCTTGATTTTATTAAGGGGGAACTAGGTTTATTTAATTTTAAATAATTTTCTTTTTTATATTTCTTTTTGTAAATTTTATATTGTTTATTGATTACTATTTAATTATTTCTTTCTTTTGTAGTTTGAAAAATTTATTAATATTTTAATATATGAAATGATGAGTGATTACCCAGGAATCAAGGTTGTCAGAGTTTTTTCGACTTCTAAACCCTTTCACTTCTATTGAAACACTTTCGAAATCCAAAAATCACACTTCTTCTTCTGAAACCCTAACCTTCGAACTTCTAAAACCCTAACCTTCAAACCTTTAGAGACTCTCGCAGCAATGGTAAAGAATAAAAGAGCGAGTGAGGCATATCCAAGCAATGCCAAGTGACAACACACTAAGGGAAGAAGAATCTTAAAAGGAAAGGTAATCAATCTCAATTGGTTGTTTCAGACAAATCTTTTGTTGAAGAAAGCGTTGTCATTCCAGAATCTTGAATAGATGTTCAATAGTGAAAATACATAATTTCTATTTGAAGTTGAACATAGATACTTATACAAATCTGTACTGTTTAGTAAGGGAGATATCAAAGATAGTATGATGGATAAAATAGAGTATATGGATTTCTCAATTTCTTCAGTAGAGATTAGTCAGATTCTTAACTGTCCTCATGAGGGAGTTTTTCATTTTGAATTGAAGAATATAGGAGATTCTGTTCATAAATCCAAAGACATTATGTCTTTTCTTTTTGGTACCAAGACAATAAAGAAATTTTTTTAAGGAATTGGAGCCTGATCAGAATATTTTGATAAAATTTATTCATACCGGAATAGCTCCACAGATGACAGAAATGGAGAAGATTTTGTACCCGAATATGTATATAATTTTTATTTTCCTAAGTGATATTTGGTTAAACATTCCATGATACATTATAAGGTATCTCATTTATTACTGTCAAAGCGAGGCCAGAATGAATTTCTATCCCTTTGGTAGATTTATTTACAAACTGCTGTTTATGAAAGACATGGTGAGATTAGTGGAAGCTAGAGATAACTGTCATCTCAGTAATACATTTAATGATGGAACATTGAGGAAATTTGGATATTTCTAGAGCACAATTAAAGGAAATCTTTTTCCAGTAGGAGCTGAGGAAGACTCAGAGAGTGCTCAGGCTCAACCTGCTAAGTCCAAGGAGGGACAAGCTGAATCCAGAGTCAGCAATGTAGAAAGAAGGATTCATTTTTATGTGACAGATGTTGAGGAAGACAGAAGCCAAGAGGGACTTCATTCAAGAAGAAAAAGACCAGCAAATTAGGAAGTTTCTTCCACTGTTTTGGAGACTCCGCCAGAACCATTAATTTCTTATTCTTTTGTCAGAGAAGATGTTGCTGATAAAACCATGAAATATGTTACTGAGAGAACGGCTCTGGTAGAGAAATATGGAGCTCAAGAATATGCTCAAAGGAACAATCAAGAACAGATTGTTGCTAATGTTGAAGTTTCACTTCAATAGGAACAAGAGATGGAGGCAGTGCTTGGTGAAGAAGTGGCCAAAACTCTGGAAACTTCTGCAAATATTATTCTTTAAAACCCAATAGAAGGAATATATGCTGATGTTTGTGATGATATTTGTGATGAGCATGTTTCTAAATCTCAAAAAAAGGTACTTCAAGAGGATTTTTCTGTGGAGGAGTTTGAAAAATCTAATGAAAAATATGTGGACCAACCTTCTCATGACAAAGAAAAGGAGAAATCTGATGCTGAATCACTACCTTTGGTATTGCTGCATCAACCTGAGAATGTGAATCAAGCACAGGGTGCATCTAATTCAAGGAAAGAAGATGTTGAATAACTGTACATAAAAGTATCTCAGTTGGAATATAAGAATGCTTCTCTTAGAAATGATTTAGACTTAAAACATTTTATGTTTCAAAATCTGAAGGAGTGTACAGTTTCAAGGAAAGAAGTCGAAATGTTTAAGGAGGATATTCTGACTGCTGTTACTCAATTAAAATATTAAATGTTAATGAAGTCAAATTTATCATATCTATAGCTATTTATGGAGAATCAATTTGCATCAGTTGCAAATAACGCAGTTAGTGGTTCAGGTACTTCACCGAACTTAATAAGAAGGTTTCAGGCTATCACATCTGCAATGAGTAACATGAATGTCAGGATTCAAGATCTTTAATGTAACAGTGCTCCTATGTCAGTGTTTCTAGACAATCAAGAATTATTAGTGGAGCAACTGAAATCTAGTGAGCCATCAATATGAATTTTGTTAAATCAATTCTAAGAGAAGATTTCAGTATTTATTGAAAAAGAGGAAAGGATGCATGAGTTTTTCAGAGTCAATTTAATTGAGGATATTCATATGACTCAAGATAATAGAGTGCTCATTGTCAAGAATGGAGATGGGATGATGAAGAGACTTCGGGTGCAGTTTCCAGAAATCAAGTCTGCAATTCATAGGAGATAAACCATGTTGCCTATCTTGCCCAAACCTTGATTCCTGTGTATATCATTGTCATGTATATACTAAAGTTTTTGAATGAAAATTTTTCTTCATTGTTTATTTTTCTCTTTCTTTCTTTGTTTTACTAATTTTATATGTAATATGCAAGTACTCTAGATTTAATTATTGATAAAATATACGTAAAATCATTTACTCACAGTTCAGTGAAATATTAAACGTGTTAAAACCCATGATTTTTCATTCTTTTTGATATCACAAAAGGGGGAGAATTTGGATAAACACAACATCAATTTTTAACGGGATTTCATTTTATTGAGGGAGACAATTAGATGGGACATTTGGATTTATAATTATATTTTTGGTGGAAATATTTTATTTAAAACATTATAACGAATTTTGAAAGTTAATTTTGTTTTGATTAAATAATTTTAACTACTTTATGGGTTTTTTGATAATCAAGAAGGGTGAGATTGTTGAGAAAAGTATTGTTTTCAATAATGTGTATTAATGTTACTCAAAGGGGGAGATTATTTAAAATAATACTTTGTCTCTTTAGGATAATTTTGATGCTCACAAATACCCTTAGTTATTTTCTAATTATTTCACTTAGTATTTTGAAAATGATTATTAATTTCTTTTACTCTTGAAATGAAGATAATTTATTACTTAGCGCGTAATCTATTTTAGCGTGTTCTGGAAACACTGTTCACATCTTACATAGATGAATATAGCGCAGAATCTATTTTAGTGCGTTCTGGAATCAATGTTCATACCCTATGTGGATAAACATAGCGTAAGGATGAAAAGCATGTATACTTTTTGAAGTACGAGAAATGTATGGTTAAACAACCTTACGTTTTGTCATCAGCAAAGTATGGAAGGAGAACTTTACGTTTGGAAAGAACCTTATGTTTTGTTATCAGCAAAGTATGGATGGATAACCTTACGTTTGGAAGAAACCTTATGTTTTATTATCAGCAAAGTATGGAAGGTGAACCGTACGTAAATTCTACGTGATATGTTTGTTTCTCAAAAGTATGGTTCATTAACCTTACTTTTGTAAACAACCATACATTCTTGGAAAAGTATGGATCAAGTAAAAGTATGGATATTTTACCATACGTTTGAATGATGAAGAAAAATTATGAATGATCAACCCTACATTTATTATCAACCCTACGTTTGAAGACTATGTTATTAACCCTATGTTTAGAAGCAACGTCATTAACCTTATGTTTGGCGTCAGAATTTTTGGCAGACGGTTTTTATTTACAACGATCAGTAAGCTGATTTCTGGGTGGATTTCAAGTCAGATTTAATGTTGTTTTTAAATTACAACATTGACTGATTCAAAGTCGTTTTATTAATGGATTTAAGATCGAATTAAAAGGAGATTTTTATGCTGAGTCTTAAGGGAAGTTACGAATTCTCGATAAATTCAAATTTATTAATATTGCGAAACAGAAGGTGACTTTTATGGATCTAAACGTGTAGGATATATGATTTATTATTTATGAACTCTCTGAAACACAAAAAATGGATGATGAGGTGATCGATCTGTTATTAAAAAGGTGGAAAATAGAAATTGCAACTATTCACGATTGATCTACTGATTCAACAGAAGCATAAAACCTCTGTTTGTTCAAGAAGAATGAACTCGATAGAAGATTCACCTGTTCTCCATCGAATATCTATTGTGGATCTACTACTGTTAAGGTTGTGAAATATATCTCTATATCTACTACAACTGGATCAACTCAGAACTGCTTCATCCTAATGATCAATATTTCTAGAGTATTTGATCCATCTGCTGTCAATTTCATTCTGTTGCAATTTTGAAGATCAACTGGAAATTTCTTTCTGATATTTTTTTATTCTTGAATAAACAGCTTCTCATTCTCAGCTGTATAGGTTCGTGTTTGAACTAGAAGGCTTTTCTTTTCCTTGAATTGTAAAGGTGTCAACTGCCTGTACTCATTTGTGAATCGATCTGTGGAAAAGAGGACCAGATAGTGAAAATAACCAAGCTCATGGAGTAGAGCATTGGAGGAGTGGACTAGTGGATTTCTGTTCCCTGAAAAACTATACATCTTCGTGTTCTTGTTTTTACTTTTTCCATTGCATGATCAAATCTAAGAAAGTATAAAGGACATAACTCGTTCAAGAAAAGAGCTATCGAAAAAATTTCAAAACACACAATTCACCCCCCTCTTGTGTATAATCTGTAGATTCAGATCCAAAAGGTTATAACAATAATGACCTAGTATTTTCATATATATATATATATATCATAATAGATGAATATTCAACACATTTCAAAAACACATTCTCATGGACCATTAAGGTTTCATTAATTTGGATACTAGTTACACTATATTATTATTTCATGAGTGATCTCCAAAATCAACCATAAAAATAATCTCATTTATATTATTTATATATATAAACCCTACATAAAGAATTATTCATATCATGGGGAAGGGAAACATAATAACGGGTGAGATTAGAGGCTCATTATGGGAAAACATGGAAGATATCAATCGATGACCATATGAAATTGTAATATATGTGTTAGAGTATAATATTATAAATATAAATTACTATTTTCACACTCAATATATCATGGATCATAAAAATGAACAATTAAATAACTAATTATCAGTAAAAAAGGAAGTAACCATAAGCGTGAAAATTCATTATATATAAATCATAAAAAATAAGTCAATTTCATATTAGTGTGACTCTATTTTAAATATAGAAACCATTTCATATGTCATGGCTAGAAACAAAGACCATCAATACTAACAAAACACACATGAACACCAATTTACCTTTTGATAACATATCCAAAATCAAAAACCTATTTTATTAAGTAAAAAAAAACTTCGGCATATTTTCTATAATTGATCATGAATATCTGGTTGTCTCTCATAATCATTTCATGAGTTATAAAACATTACACAATGAATTGTAGGGGAAATATTGATCATATCCATAACATAATCCTAAAATAATTTTACTAAAAAATAATAAAACATTAATATTATCATAGCCTATGTGATAAACTGTTTTTTATAAAAATTTATCATATCATAACACTTGTAAAAAATGAGTTTCAAAAACATTTTACCTATTCATCATATCATAAACCCTTGGAAAGAAATGGGTGTTATAAAAATATTTTCATAACAATAATAAACATTTCCATCAAAATAATGAATACGAATGGTAATACTAGATCATAACCACTATAAAAAATAATAAACACCAAAGGATATTTTCATTGATGAATATAAATTTCCTAATAACATCATTAAAATATTCATGAGGGAAATATCATTTTATTTTGAAATCACTCATTTGAAATGAAAGAATTTCCCAAATAAAAAGAAAAATATTTCTTTTAAAACATCTATAAATAAATTTAAATTAAGCTTCAAATAGTTTTGTTGTCATGGTGGAATAAAATTTCATTCATGTCATACACATTAAACCGATGATTCCAATCACATTTCTAGTAAAATATAATATGATCCTTATTTGATAAAATTCATGAAGATTCCTTTTAAAAAATTTGGAACAAAGTAATAAATGGTTAAATATTTATTTATAAAATAGTTAGAGAATATTTAAACATTGTTTAAATCTTATATAGAAATCACGAACTTGGAAAAAAGGGATTTTCACTAAAGTGAAAAATAAATTCGGGTTATCTTCAAAAAACATCTTCTCGAATCATGAGTACATAAAGAGAGTAAATTTAATTGGAAAATTTTATTCTATAAAAATAACCATAAGATAATAAATTACAGGATTTTATTTAGAGGTATATCATACAATTCATCGTTAAAAGCTTAATTGTAAATAATATTAATAAATAATAAGATTATATCATAAAACTTTTACTAGTATGGTAAATTTTTAATTATAATACCCATGAAATAAATACCGTTAGATGAATATTTATATACTATAATTTAATTGTAATAATAATAAAATACATTCATTTTATGTACATACACTTCACAAAAAATGTTTTTTATAAGACATGTGCCCCATAGAAATAAATGTGAGACAATAACACCTTACCTTCTTCAGTAACATTTGAATAATAAGAACCTATAAATAATAACATTAAATGAAACATTAAATATCATGATTATAATTAAATTTAGTATATAACATGTGAAATGGGATGTATATACACTTCAAAAAAGGAGATAGGTTTATAACAGAAAAAATACCTCAAAGAATACAATTTGAGAAAAAAATTATTACTATATGTATTGACTTACTTTATACTCATTCGAACCAACATTATAATAAATATAAGATCATTATTAATATATTACAGAACATAAGTAATATATATTAAAATATATTATTTATTAATTCCCTTCTGGTACCAGTTTATTAAATATTCCTTATTAAAATCACGTTTCAGGTAATAACTGCTTTATTTTTCAGGTATGATTTGGTTTCTTATTTTTATTAATTTTAAATTGATCAATATTAAATAATATTAAAATTATATAAATAAAATACATATTTCTTGTATATGTATTTATAGTAATCCATTATGGTTAGATATTTAAAATGAATTACTTAATTCATGGAGAGAGTAGATCATACATACACAGAATCAATGTTTCCAATTTATCAAAGAACTCAATGAAATAATGATGTATGATAACATAAAATTAAAAAATTAATATTCATATTATATATATAACATTTTTTATTAATACTCTACTTATTTCTCTCCATTCAAATAATATGTGAATATTGAATTACATCACTTCACTATGATATAGTCTGTCATACAGAAAAGTGACATTATTGCGTTCCCACATAATGGAATGTGAGAGGGTGTTTGTGATATTATAATTAAATTGGTCTAATTATGTCATTAAAATCATAAAAATTGTAAATCCATCATTATATCTATCCATTATAGGTATTGATGGAAATAATTAGATTAGTTCATGAGGGGGTTTCCTGCCATGCACATGATCGACGATTTCAATTCCCATTTGATGGTAAAAGAGGTTAGTATTGGTTATTCAATTAAATAATAAAATATTTGTATATGATATATAATTGTTTTAAAATATAATCATAATTTAAAAATAATATAATGATTTAGAATAGGATATGAAATAGATATACGTTCTCTACAATGATAAATATTTTTCGGATAACCATTGTAGTTTTAAACCAAAATCTATCCTAGAATATAATATTGATAGAAATGGAATGTAGTATTTGATGAGGGAATTAAGGAAATTATTTTTATAGGTATTTGAACGAAATATTTTTTTATAATTGTTAATAGTATAAGAGATATGGTTTCATTTCATAAGTGGGGGAGAGTACCCACATTACATTTTTAAAATGAAAATGTTGTCACCACATTTAATCATTCCATATGGATCCAAAATGGCTCATTATAAAACCACAGATTTTATAAGTTCAAAAATATGGCAACAAAATATGATTTATAAAAGTTTTTATGTCCCTTTACACCTAATATTTTTTTAATCCCTCATAAACATGTTTCAACAATAGCAATGGAAATTAATTTTTAATGTTTTTCTATTCATTTTGTCCAAAGAAATTATTTTTCCATAGTATATAATTTTAATTATTCTTATTATAAAATTGAAATCCATTTCTCCACTTTAAATTAATATAATGGGAAAATTTTAATTTAAAACTAAACCTGTCAACTCGATGAAAATTCTATTTTTCTAATATAATTTCTTCATATATATTGAACATTTTTATATCAAATTTAAACATGAACATAGATATTATGAAATAAATTTATTTAATAATAATGTATTTAATCTGTGGTTACATTTAAATCATTCATAAAAAAAATAATGTGTGAATGATTTTAAAAAAATTATGTCTTTTAAATGATATAAGTACTTTTTTCCATTAAATTAAAAATTATCATTTCCTCAGGTTCCCACAAATCATATTCATATTGGTGGGTTCACCACAAAAATATGATTTGGTGAGTGGTATTGTTTTGTAGGAATTTATCAATAGGATTAAAAGAATACAATTATTTTTCCTAAGAATAAATATCACACTCTCAAAGTAAAACCTCTTATTTTAGTAAAAGATATTGATTAGGAATTTATTTTAATAGGAGAGATACTAGAAACATATAATGATCTTGAGTGAAGTTAGATAAAAGTACCAAGAAATAAGCTATGATCCCAAAATTATTATGAATTTCAAAGGGGTTAATATAAATTGGGTATATTTTCCCATATTTATAAATCTAATAACATTCATCAATGGATAAGTTTTTAGAAAAAACCTTTTCACCAACATCAAATTCCAGAACACATCGGTGATTATCAATATAACTTTTCTACCAAAATTGTGATGACCATATGTGTGTCATAATTTCTCCATCCTTATTTATCATTTGTATATATATCTTAGTTCCTAATATAATTTCTTCTCCGACATCATCCTAATACATTATTCTTATACACTTCTTTTCATTGAGGGATTCATAATGGTCCATTTGAATGATCGATTGAAAGATAATATTTTCCAGAAACTCAACTAGAGGAAGGTTTTAGTCCTAATGATATTTTAAATACATAGAATAATAAATAAACATATCCTATAAGGTTTTAATTGTTCTCTCATTATGGAAATATTTTTTAGGATGATACATTTTTCTGAAACTCGACCTTATATTTAGAGCCCACTGGAGACCTCCCTAGAACATTGAGGTAAACCTCAGATCCCTATTAGAAATAATAGAATGTGGTACTCCATGAATCCCCCACCATATACATTATTTTTATCATGGGAATATGATCCAAAAATAAATCCTTTCTAATTGAAATGAAGGGTATGTCGTTTTTCAGCAATCAACTACAACCCATACATCTCTATTCCCTTTAAATATTTATAAGAGTCTAATGAAAAAAACCATTTATAAGTTTTCCCATTTACATTCTCGTATGATTAATGGCTGTAACATACCCTTTTAGTTTTTTCTCCTAACTATAACATGATAATACATAGAGCATGAAAATAAAAACTCTGTGATATCTCCCTTTATATCACCCATTGAAATAATATTTCAAATCCATATAAATATTTTTTACTTCAAGGATAAATAGAGAATATAGAGAAATGATCCTTTTCTAATATGTACTTATTTAAATATATTATGTATAGAACACATATATGGTTTCTAAAACATATTATTACAAGACAATCAATGATAGAATCAAGAACATCCATGACCTTCTTCTTCAACACTAAATATTTATTTTTCACCTCTTTAATCATCACTTGTATAAATGTTTGAACAATAATTTTATAAAGATAACATTTTCCCATTTTTGGAATATTTCTATGTCCATTATTTGACAATACAGAAATAGTTTTTCTTTTGCGACCATCATCATTAATCAGATAGTGTGAGTTTTTCAAATAAAATCATCATTTACCATTCCTAATTCCTAAAGAGGTAATATATTAAGACATAATATTATTTAATAAGCTCTAACAATATTAACTAGGGTATGTTAAACTACTTATATATGAATATATACATTAATATTTCATGATAAGTATATATATCACACTTCTCTCCACATAGAAAATTCCTCTATATCATTGATGAAAAAATTTCCATAGCTTACTCCAAATCAAGAGTTTATTATGTTTTCTCATTAACCCAAAATTTTCTTGATTCATATGATATAATCATTAAATTATTCATGAGAACACATTCCAGGCCCTTATTGTTTTTATCCCAATATATTACAATCCCATATCCACTATAAGGTAATGTATGAAGAGAAACACTAACTATTCATCTATTTAGTTTCTTTAAATTTATTTCACATTCGTTGGTCTAAAATAAATTTTATCCTGTCACTTATAACATTGATAGTGGACTATAAGGTTCCCATAAATTTTATAAAAACGTTAAAAAATCGAAACCAATAAAACATTGTTTCACTATTACAATGGTTATTCTATTCCAATATTCATTAGTCTCCATCTTTGATGGATCAACCAATATATACTCACTTTCAATTATACGAACAAAAAAAGAAAACATTTTCATCCTAAATTCACAAATTTAAATTTTTAATAGATTTTATACCTATATAGGGTCATCAAAAAAGTTGTCACATTATCTTCATTCCCTTCATTTTCATTCATATAGATAATAATATCACCTTTAAGACTATCAAAAACTGATTAAGGTAATCTATAATGTCATAATTCACTAAATACATTAATATAACATAGAAATTAGTAAGAAAAAATAAAATCAATAAATTCTAATAGTTTACATGTCTTTGATGTAATTTCATATTTGTCATATCCTCCTTCATGACCATCAATTTATGATATATATAACAAGGGTAAATCATAGAAATGTATTGAGCCCCACATCACTGATCAAATATTTTATAATTATGGGTTAGATGATAGTTATTATTGACCATAATGTTTTTCAAATATTGATTATCAATGTAGAGTAACATTGATCAGTATTTTTTCTTATCATATAGAACAAGTGCTCCCAAAGGTGGCACAGATTGCAGAATAAATCCCATTTCAAGGATCTCATGGAGTTTCTAATTCAATTCCAATAACTCAATCTAGTACAATATATATAAAGTCTTTAAAATAGATGATGTACTAGTTATGATTTCTGTTGATAACTTTACATCACATTTAAGTGGAATACAAGGAAAATATTCCGGGAAAACATCAAAAACCTCCCATAAAATATTTATATCATTAATGTTGAATTTCTCTCCAAGCCCCTGAGAGAAATTCCCCTTTTGAATGGTAATGAAGAATTATAATATGAATATGATCTCTATCATATGTTCATATCTATCTTATCACTAATAAACTATAAATTGTTAGATTTGTATATATAATGAGTATTAACTTCCTTCTAAATTGATGTTTAATTTTTGAAGATAAATCTAATCCATGCATTTGATAATATAAACTTGAACTAGAGAGAGAATAAAAAGTTTCATAAGAATGACATTCCATCAAAAATCAAGAACGGGAGAATCATATACATAAGAAGAATCATCATTCCATTTTGGGTATTTAGTACTAATTCCACATAAAATCATTGGTGTGAAATTTTTATATACATTAAAAATTCTGCAGATATATTATTGTGGGTACATCGGGAGTCAAATTAGATACTATCTGGTATATAGTTGATATCATGAGTCACTTTGACCACATCATTATAGAACATCCCTAAAAATAGATATCTCTTGAAAATTTCCCTTTATATCACATCATAAATGATTTTTAATGAAGATTATCATCATTATCCTTTATATTGTAGCACTAGGTTATATTATTTCTCTAGACCATTCATTTGAATCACTAAAATAGTCGTCGTTTGTTAGTGGATGTCTTCTTCTCTTCTATTTCATTAATATGTCTATTCATTTCAATTTCACATCCATGAACTTATCAACAACCCTTCTACATTTAAATCCCATTAAATTACATTAAAGTAGTTCCCATTATGTTTCTTGCCACATTTTTTGCATGTATATGGATATAATGTTTTTTCAAAGGGTGGTTTATTGAAGTTTTCATGTGAATCAATCTTATTATCCTATTAAAAACATGGGAATTTTAGAAATATATAGTTTATATTTCCACCATTAGTTCCATTCAAATGATTTATTCAATGATTCTAAATTATATTATACCTAAAACCTTTTATAAACATTGATTTAGGCCACCAAAGAATTGATAAAACTGACTTTTAGGAGGATGATAATACTATAAGCATACCTATTATTACTTTTTCAATTTTACTCATAAGTACAATCATCCTTGTTCATTATCTTAAATAATTACTTCTACATCTTATTTTGAAGAAAATAAATTTTTTTTAAAAAAATAACATGTTAAAGTAAATCAAACTTTATAGAGTCAATTGAAATATGTTCCCTTGTGTTCTTGATATGATTCCATCATTTATAGACTTCACATTCCAAATGTTAAATATCCAAAATAAAATTCACATGATTTAAAAATTAAATAATGTAAAATAAATTTTCAGTAGCCCTAGTACATTAATAAAATACTAGTTGATCAATGAAACCATTAAATAAAAGATGGTGTTGTCTCATGATGGACACAACAGTACATTGGTTCCTCTTTTTATCATTTGGAACATCAACACAATTCATATCCTGATAAAACTGGGTAAGCATAAAAACAAGAGTTTTAATTATTTCTCAAATAAAATTTTATTTCACATGAGGATAATCATTAAATTATTATTTTTATTTATCATTAAAATGGCTCCTCTAGGTTATAGACATTAACTAAAAAAACATTGTTTTAGAAACAACAATCATTGTTGGAATCCACATAATCAAGAATGAAAAAAAATCATTTATAACATGTCATAAATCATGAATCCTTATTTTCAATAAAATAAAACATAATTTTGAACTTATTAATTCATTTTCATCTATTGAAATCATTTGTGATGTTTAATAAATAATTTAGGAACTCCCAAAGTACAACCCTAGGATCGTGAAACCAAGTGTGTTGCATGACTTGTTGTTATGAACCTTGAAGACCAAGACTATATCAATTAACAATTTCAATATTTATTACACTCTGGTAAAACTAGTCCATATCCACATCCACATTTACGATTCATATAGGGATATAATTTATTAGAAACCAATCACTCTTTCCTTTACCCAAATTCCAATACATTTCCCTATACTTTGACTGAACAAAATCCTTCTTAGTTGAATTACACATAGAAATATACATAGGTATTTAAATATAGTTTCATAATCATAGTTTCCAAATGTTAACTAAAACATTAATTTAATACAAATGATATAAACCATGTATTTTCAAATATATTTATATATTACTTCATAATTGTTTAATATTAAAGGGATTTAACAAATACAAGCCTAATTACAATAAAGATTCAGGATATTTAGAGACTAGTTATGAATTATTCTTATTTAATGAATGATCTTTATGATTTTCCATAAAGATAATCCCATTTAGTATTCATCATTGAATTACCCTACCTAAACCTCTCTTCATAAACTAGTGAAAGGAAACATAGTAAATGGTGAGATCATATGTACATTAAGTTTAAACATTGATGATATCAATCAATAATCATATGAATGAATAAAATAATAATAACAGACCTAGATTATAAATATAAATTAAAAAGTTCATTCCAAATCTTTAATGGATCATAAGAATGACCCATTATATAAAACATTATCCATTCGGAATACATGAACCATTAGAGAGAAAACATCATATATAAACCATGTAATAGATGTTGATGTCATATAATTATGGAAAATTCTCAAGAATAGAGGTCATTTAATATGTCAATGTAAAAAATTGAGACCATGAAATTATAATAGATCAAACATCAACACCTATTTCCCATTTCATACAAAATCTGCAGTCGACACCTATTATCCATTATGGATACATCACTTCAACATATTGACCATAGTGGATGAAAATAATTGTATTCTTTCCCATTATTATCTTATATTATATAAAAAATTCTCAATAAGTTATAGAGAGATATTGGACAACCAATAAAATAATCATTAAATGTTTGATCTAAAAATTATAAAACATTAATGATACCATAAAACATGAAATGAAATGGGTTTTATATAAATTTCATTATAGAATAAGCTATAGAAATAAGTGAGTATCCTAATCATTTCATCAATTCATCATATCATAACTCATGGAAAATGAAAGAGTTTAATAAAAATATTTCCATAATAATAAGAAAGATAAACTATCCAATGAAATAATAATTATGGTACCATATTAAATATCCCTAATAAAACATAAGTAATAAAAAATATTATTGTAAATGTTGAATATAAATTTCATGATAATATTATTAATAAAGTTTTTATAAAAATATCATTTCTATTATAAATTACTCCTTTAAAACATAAAAAATTAAAATATATTTGTTATATGATTTTAAATTAAATGATCCTTGAAAAAATGTAAATGAATATACAAATAATTGATTTTTCCTTGTTTTAGAAAATAATATCAATGCATACACATTAAGACATTGATCCCCTTCACATTATTGTAAAAAGAAAACATGGATTTGTTTAGAAAAAATGGATATTACATATCATTAAAATAATAAGTGGTTTGAAATTTTTTTAAACAATCATTGCATAATTTTTTAAAATTTATTTTAATCATTTTTAGAAAACATCGACTTGTAAGAAAATATATTTTCTACTGAAGTGTAAAATAAATTATCTATTTCCATAACTTTGTTTATAAACATGAGCACGTAAAGGGAATAGAATTAAATTAAAATACATATTCTCTTCTAATTACATGGTTATAATAAATTACATGAGTATATATATAGTTATATCATAATACTTCTTCATTGGAATCTTAATCATAAATAATCCCAATAAACAATGATATTATAATATACAACTTTTTCCACTTTGGTAGCTTTTGATTAATAATACCCAGGAAATAAATAATATAATAAGGATATTTATATACAATAGTATAATTATAATTATAATAAAATTCATCCATAATCATTATATAACCAACATAATTGAATGAAGTGGGGTAAAATTCATGTGTCCTTGAAAAATTAATGTGAGATGAAAATCCATTATTTGCTTTGGTAACAATGGAATCACATACCCATAAAAGAATAAAATTAAATGAATTTTTAAATATAAATATAATAATAATATTTATAATACAAAATTTCAAATGTTTATTATATAAATGTTGTAAAATATTATAGCTTCATACCATAATATATGTCCCAAAGAATTATATTAGAGGCAAAAACTCATTAACATAATTCTCGACATCCATCGTACTCATTAAAACCAAATTTTTAATAAATATATTTATATTATAAATATATAACAAAAAATAATAATATACATAATATCATATATTATTTACTTATGAAAATTTATTAACCATTTGTTAATAATTTCTTGTTAAAATCATGTGTCACATAATAACATAATTGTTTTTCTTGTATATTTTTTATTACTTTTGTTTCACTCCCATTGATTATGGATAAATAATATAAAAATTTTAATATAAGATATTAATATCATATTTATTAACTATATATTTATGATGTTAAGTCATAATCGTTATATATTGAAAATGAATTACCTTGTTTATGGAATTTGTAGACTGTATATATGCAAGAATCTAGTTTCCATTTTTTGATGGATAAATTGAAATAAATTTATGTAATATAATACCTTTATATAATCATTTTTATTTCATTTATATCACATATTTTAATTAAACCAATCTTTATTACCGTTATTTCAAATCATATGAGATGAACAAATAACATCGCTTAATGATACAATAGTCCTCTGTAAACACGAGTGAAATTATAGTATTCCTATAGAATAGAAAGTAAGAAGTTATATATGAAATTATAATTAAAGGGGAACAATTATGTCCTAAATATAATATAAATATGTCAAATCCTTCATTATATCAAGCTATAAGAGTAGGTGATGGAAAATGAATTACATCGCTTCACGAGGTTGTAGTATTCCATGCATAAAACAGATGATTTGATTTCTCATTTGACAGAATATGAGGAGAGTATATATTATTTCATTTAAATAATAACATTTCAATATTTTGTATATATTGGTTTTATTATATAGTCATTATTTAATAATATATAAATAAGTTGGAAGAATGAATAAAATAGAAATGATCAGTTGAGAATTATGGGTCTTCTTCGGATAACCTCTAGAGGTTTACAAAAAATGCCTTAATAGGATGTATTGATTAAAAAAATGCAGTATATGATGTGAATAAAAAATTAACTAAACTAGTTTTACATGTATTTTTAGAAAATATCTTTTTTCATAATGTGATGAGGAGTGGATAGTGGGTTTTTTATATGCGCAGGAGAGAACACACTGGAATTTTTGAAATGAAAAAGGTGATCCCACCATTAAAACATTTAAAAATGATAGAAATGGAAAAATAAAAAAACATATAATATATATGTTCTAAATATGTCTATTAAATGGTATTTGGAAAAAAAATTAGGTCCCTTTACCCCATATCATTTTAGTTTGACCGCTTATAAACCTATTTTAACAATAGTAATTAAATTATACTATTTCATCAATTAATTTTGTCTAAAATTTATTTTGAGACTATTTTATAATATTAATTATTATGATTAAAAATATTGAATTGATTTTTTCAAATTACATTTTTATAATTGAGCTATTTTTATTTAAAATTTAACTTGTAGACATGATTGAAAAATCGTTTTCAAATTAAAAAATCTTCATAAGTATAGAATGTTTTAATATCCAAAGAAAAAAATTAATTTCGTTCTAATTAAATAAATTGTATTTATAATAAAATAATAAAAAAATTAATTTAAATATTTTTTAATCCATATGGATCTTTGTAATTTAATTTACATAAATATTCATTTTAATAGAAATTTTTATTATATATTATTCACTGAAAATGTATTTTCTCAGAAAATTCCAAAAAATCAACTTGATATTATTGGGACAAGTAAATTAAATAAATGAACTTAATTTTTTCAATTATATTTAATAAAAGTGTAAAAAAAGTAATTTCTGATTGTAAAGAAAATAATAAAAATGATTGTTGGGAATTTTTTTTTCAAAGCATATAATGAATTTACATAAAATTTATTATTTATTTATAAATATGTTTTCATTATATAAAACATTTTTAATTAATTTTTTAATTTTATTTATTATATTATTAATGTCAAATTTAATGGGTAGGTAATAATGGTCAATATTTTTAAAAATAATATCATGGTTTGTTAAAACTCAGAGTTGTTTACAATAGGCGATTTAGAAGAATTGAAATTTTTTTAACGAAAGGAATTTCAGAAATTATTAGTGTATTATGGAAAATTTGGAAAAATGTTTCCTAGGAATACCCTATAACACTTACATAAAAAAAACAATAAATATACTAAAAAATATATCTCTCGCACCCAAATAATTTTTTTTATTTTCCCTATAAATTCACCAACCCAAAATGACATGGTTCATTAAAATTCATTTTTTATAAAGATTAATATTGACTCTTATTATTTATTAGTTGATAAATTATTTTTCATTTTAAATTTTAGTTTTGTATAACACATTTTCTTGTAAAATTAATAGTGACAACACACACTCCTAAACATAGTTGTTGTTTTTAGATTTCCATCCCTATTATACTCATATTATATTCATTCATTAATAATATAAGAGATTAGGCTCTCTGATAATACTTTTTAAAATAATAAAATTAATAATAATTATTATAATTATTGTTCATTAGTTTGGAGATAAAAATTCACACACCCAAAACAAGATATTAAATGAAACAATTGAAAAATATAGGAGATTAAAATAGGTGATGAGTGTTTTCACTAACATAATATTTTGATTATATGTTACATTTTTTTATAAAAGAATAAAATAGTATAGAAACAAACTGTATGGAATATTATAAAAATTTTCATAAACACATATATCATTAGAAATAATATATATATAAGGCCAAACAAAATAATATAATGTAACCCAAACATTGGAATCAGGCCCTTATCACATATGGTAGAGGTATTTCATTATAAAAATAACTATAATAGATGATAATAAATAAAAAAAATATCCTACAAAATTCACATTAAACATTAAAAAGTTAAATACCTCATAAAATTTCAAATGTTCCAAAAATTTAAATATATATGATATATAGACCACATAAAAGGTAGGTTGAATATAAACATTGGATGTAATAATAACGTTATCACTACAAGTAATAACACATAATGTATTAATGAAAATAAATATTTTCATATTCAATTAAATTGAATCCCAATATATAATTATCATTTCTAGTATCCTATAACTTTGTAATATTAAAATAATAATGAAAATATAGATCATATTATTATTTTTCTTCAAAATCAAAAAAATATTCATATATTGTATTCACATAATCATAAAATATCATTGAACATGATTTATTATTTATAGTAATAGTATATATATATATATTCATTTTATAACTGATCATTATGATAATAAAAAAGGTCTATATAGACATACGAAGAATTATTATTATGTTATCTATTTCCTTAATGAAAATCAGATCTATTTTAAGATCCTCATTGCAGTCATATTTCACACACTTAGAAATAAATAATGTACTAATGTAAGGACTAACATCCACCACTCCCTTAGAAATATATTATTCGTCAATTTTACTCACAACAACATCAAATATAGAATCTCATCGTCAAAAAAACACCATTTGATGTTGTGAATACTATTATCTAAAAAGAAAAAAATTCATTATGAAACTTATCCTTTTAAATTTACAATAAAACCATTTTCCTTATTTTATTATTCAAAAAAGTTAATGAAATTCTCATTATTATCATAATGGGTTGGATATAGAATCTAAAAAATTTTCACCTCATTAACTAACTACTCCACCATTATTTTCTCTTTTACCATATAATGTAATATGATGCGATATGTTACAGTAATGATATACATATATTTTACATCATTTCATATTATTTTATTAAATAACTTACATAATATACATAGTCTTATATTCCAATGTAACTCGTCCATTAGTGGTTAGGTACATATAGAACTTATTTCATCATATAGTGCACATTTATATAAGAACCATTCCTTAGAAATGATTCTCTTATAAGAATATCATTCTAAATATTATAATTTTTGGCATATAAAAAAGTAATCATAGAAAAAATGATAGATATAAAATTACATAAAGGAAAAACATATCAATGTTTTAAGTTGAATAAACCAATATATTATACACTTGAGGTAAAAATAAACATTGAATATGTTCCATTATTATTATAACAAGATAATGGAATAATAAGATGTGAACATGAGGCATGAAAACAGAGGCATAAATCACATCATAAAAACATGGAATTTTAAAATGATCCTAATTAACTCATCACATATAGCCTGGAAAAGGAATTAGAAAACATAAAAAATCATGAGTCATAGACACATAATATAACAATGTTTCAAAAACATTGATATATTAAAACATAACATATATCAAGATGAAAAAATAATACATATTTAGATAATTGAAGAATTCTGACCAATTATATCTCATACCATTATAGAATATTATAAAAACTTATTACCCATAATAATAGACTGGGCCAACTACAGATGTCCCATTAAAATATCATGTGATATAATGAAATACCAAATATATTATAGGGATATTTATCTTTATGAACCCTAATAACATAATGATTATTCATTCATAAATATTCCATATGAAATCAATCATACATTTTAGTTTTGTTAATCCATGTAAAATAAATTGACTATATAATATATGGTATCTCATAAGAAGTAATATATAATTAATTTGTATGATACCTAAAATTGTTTTACATAAAATAAAATTACCATTAGTAAATTTCTATTCAGATACAAGTGGAATATGAAATATTCATTTAAATTTGAGTCTTCAAGAGAATTTATGAATGTAGAAGATAGATAATAAAATTGGATTTCATTAAATTTTGAAAATATAAAAAAAACAACTACATTCAAAATAATTTTTTAATTGTGTTGAAATAATAATGATGATATTAATTTAAAAATAAACCCAAAAATAACACATCCTTTAGTATAAATCAATGTAAAGTTGATGAAATGCGTATTCAAAATTTAAAATTTTATATAAGTTGAATGAAGTATGTTTTAATATTTTTTAACTACATTCATATATCCCACATTGATAAAAGGTATATAATATTATATATTTAATATTTTTTAACACAAATATGAAGGATAAATAAAATATCATGAATTTAACTTTCAAATTAATAGCATACATATTTTTGATACTAAATTATATATACATGGAAAATAAACATCCAAAATTGGGAGTAAAAACTATAATTTACCATGTCATATGTTTATGAAGGATCACTCAAATAAAATATTTTGATATGAAAATAAAATTTCCCTAGAAAAATGGGAATAAAAAATATTGGATAGAAAATTGGAATAATATATCAATTTAATAAGATAATCATCAAAGAATAAATAATATACCTCAATAAAACAAGATTCAGTTTTGAAAAAACCTTACATTGGATTGTTTTTATAATAAATAATCCAAATTAATGTATAATAAATTTGGGATTATAAATCACATATATAAGAACTTTATTTTAATTTAGTTTAATGAATATCTCTTATATAAAAATTTTTATTAATAATTTATTAATCATTCATATATTAAATTTATCATTGTTGGTTAATTGTTCCTTTTATTCCCTACTTTTTTTAGTATGGAATTTTTTATTGTTTATCCCCAGTCATATTTTCACCACCTCCATAATATTGTTAGAGATCATATAGTTGTTTATAGTTTTTTATGTCCCATTATTGTTACATGGATGTTAAAGTACAAAAGTAATAACTAGAATTCATGTTTCGTTGATATTGAATAAAATATAATTTTTTAACGAAGATTCTTTTATATGTTACCATTCAAGAATTATAAGAATTAATTAAGTTTATTTTTATTACCACAGAATTCTTTTTTTAATTTTTATGAATTATTAATTATGAAAAAGTAAAATCATCATTCATAAAGTTTTTAAAACTGTCATAAATAAGTACTTATTATAACAAATTAATGTCTAAGAATATGTCGATGTATAAGTGCAACATTAAATTTACATAAGAATATTGATTTCTATTTAATAATATTTAATGATAAATTATATTTAAGAATATGTGAATAAATAATATAAATAATTTTTTATGGAAAATATGTTTCATACATTAAATAGTGAAATATGACTTTAAGGATATTTCATAAAATTATTTATTTGGGGCCCCAACATTTGATGAAAAATCGCAAAAATGATAGTGGATTAGTATGACTGTTTTTTGGATATGGTGTTGATTACTATATGATGATTGATCATTTATGTGAGAAGATGATGGGATCCTATTAGATAGTTCTTTGAAGGGAATATTCACAAATACATATTTTTAGTGTATTAGAATTCAAATTTTAATATAAATGGAAATCAAATGTTGAAAAAGATGATGATGGGATTTTAGTGACCTCACCCACATAATTAATAAATAAAAGAGATTGGTATTTTATCAATTAACACCTTAGTTTAATAATTAATATCATTTGGTTATCTTCTACATTCATAAATCAGTATTTACTTTGATAATTTATTTAATAATAACAAATTAAATTGACACTATAAACTAATTTTTAAATAAAAATTAGAAATTTCAATTACAATTTCTTAAATTTATTTTGATAATTTTACAAAAGTATATTTAAAAAAAAACAGAATACTTGAAAAAAATCCATTATTATAATAGTTCAATTTTATCGTTAATTTATTTAAATAGTATTTATTGTCAATAAATAATCATTTTAAGAATTATAAATATGTTTATATACATATATAAATAATAAATAAAATTAAATTATATATTCCAAATATGAGGAATTTAAAATTTAAATAAAGTTATATAATATATAAAAAATGATTTTAAATAAAACATATTTATTTTACCAAGAATACATTTATTTTTTTCTTATATAAATATTTAATTATATATTATATTTTCTTTATTTATCTACTAACCATTCATTGAATTTAATTCATATTTTTTTATAACCAATCATTAAAATTACAGACATTTGTAAAACAATTTGATTAAAATAAATAATATTATCCAAATAAAATATGTGTATTTTTATTTTATAAAAATATACAGTTTATTTTTATATATAAATTACATTCCAAAAATAATATTTATTCAAATTTTATATAATAAATATTTTAATTATAAAATTTTCAATATACTTATTACTTACATGTATACTCAATGAACACATATCAAATGAATGTGTAACCAAAACCTATATAATTAATGGAAATATAAATGTCTTATATAAAACATAACATACTTTTTTTTAAAATTATTCATCATATTACATTATTTTTCCCTTTATACATTTATTTTATTAGTAATTCTTTTGTCTTTGTATAGTTATCATCCACAATATAATCTATATAAGAGCTCATGATGATTCTTATTTCAATTCTTAGAGTATTATTATTATTTTTTTCTTTTCATTTAAAAGTTTCATAATTATTATTCATTTTGAAATTTTAAAATGTATTACCTTTATAAATTAGTATAATATTATACATTAATGAAATAATTCATTATTAATTTTAGTTTGGCATTTCATGTATGATATATATTCCAATAAAAAGGGGAATTTATCACTTAAAGATATAGTGTGTCTTATTCACCCCCATAAAAAATTACCATTCAAAGTGTATTACATTAATAAAAAATGATTATGATTTTATACCACTACATTTTTATGTTTTATTTTTACTTAATCTAACTTATTATTTCAACAAACAACATTGATCAGGTGATTGATATTGTTTCAAAGTATATTATTTATGATCGCAGTACTCTATTGGTTATTTCTTAGAAAAGAGATCTATTTTCAGTTTTATAAACTCTATTTTTATTATATATGATGTATCTAGTATATAGTTCCTTAAAATTTATACTATGAATAATAGAAGAACATTAAATAGTGTTGATGTAAATTCCAGTTGATAAGATATAGTCCCCAAATGATCTTGAATGTCAATGGTTTTTATGTTTCAAAGGCCCACATTTCTCTTATTCCCAAATCTCATAACTTATTCCTATCTTCATAAATTATATCTAATTATATATTATTCAAATATATTTTCATTCGAATTTATTATGCTTTGTTATGTTACAAAATATTTAGATCATTTTCTTTTTTCTACTAGGTTTGATCTGGTACCAAATATATTCCCTCTTAAAATTTATGAAAACATGTAATTGTTCATTATCATTTCTCATATAGTGACATATATGATTGCATTTAAATTCTTGTTTAGAAATTATATTTATATAAGAACATGAAAAAATTATGATTTGGTTCATGATCATTTGAAATCAATTAAGAAATATATCATCATATCTACAGAATACTAAATGATCCTTTTATATTGACAATCACTTTTTTTATGATAAGAAGTGATTATGTTCATTTATATATCCAATAGTCATTAAATAACTCACTTTGACAATAATCTGGAACTTTAATATCAATTGGTATATAAATAACTGATATTATCATAAGTATTATTACTTATTTAATGATTATAATATCCATTTAATTTAGTAATAAAAAGTATTGAATAGAAATGTAGTGTTCAAAATTTCTATGTTCATGGTTAAAACCAGAATGAAATTATTTCCTTTAGAAATATTTTGAAGAACTATAAAAAAATTAATGTCTACATTTTCTTTTTTTTACATGGGTTTTGATAATGGTAACATTGCCCTTTTATATTTTTACAATTCAGCCTTGAATTTTTGGTAGACCAAGAATTGAGTTTTATACTTCGCAATATCCCTCTTTATGTTATCTGACATTAAATTATGCTTCAGAGCTAAATAAATCATTAATATTCTACGATGTATATAGAATTATGACCTATATACATCAAAATTAAAATATTATTTAGTAATGAAATTTAATGAAAAAATATTCATGCTTTAAAATATTGTCACCCATTCTATGAATGTTGAACTCCAAAATATTTACCACCTTTTTTGATTGCACCATATTATCCATCATTACCACCTTGAACATAAGAGAGACAAATTTTTGGGTAGAAATTTTTAAGATAGTATTTAATAACATAACTTATGATTTCAATATATTCCATTTAAATATTAATTAATATTTGGTCATTTTTAATCCTTGTTATAGATAAGGTGGTATTTGGTTTTTTTTCTCATATATAAACAACGTAATTCTATCCAAGGATGGTAATGTATTCAGTTATCATAAATATTGACCAACTGTAACCATCAATATTTCTGTATTTTTTATAATGTTTACATGTACATATATTATTTAATAACCACTATTTAGTATATATTTGGCACTTTTATATATGAAGATAATTCTTCTAAATATATATTGTAAATATTAGAACTGGTAAATATAGATCACGTGTCATGTAAATTGACTCAGTAACCATTAACATATGATATCCATAATTTATAAAACCCATTTTTTATAGAATATTTTATTAATAAATAATTATATAACACTCCATATTTATATTTATTTACTATTTATTGTCATTTTTCTTTTTGTGGCTGAATTTTGAAATTCTTGGAATATTCAATTTTATTGATTTTATCTTCACTATAGTATTTTTATAATAACATTACTGTGCATTATACATTATCCTAAACTATTTTAGAACTAATATAAACAAATTGGGATGTATTTTTAATTTATTCAAATCTATATAAATCATTTTTTGGAAGGGATAAAGTATCTATGAAGTCAAAATTGGGATTGATTCCAACAAGTGGTCATTACCTCACCATTTAGTTTATAACATTTTCAAACATATATTAATGTCTATAAAATTATGAATAATGTTAGATAATTTATATTTACACATATCATTCAACTAGAGTGTTATCCAGTTACCCATGTAACTCTTCCAAAAACATTTCTCAAAGAGAAGTAAATAATGAATGAAAAATACCATATATACCCCTTTCAACATTTAATACGTTAACCCCCCCTGAACTATTATTAATTGATATTTTACACATATTTGTATTGTTGGTTATGAATTTATAACAGTTAAAAAATAATAGTTCTATCACACCTCTCTAAATCTTTTGATGGAAGAACGATGTATTAAAGTATATCTTCTAAGAATGTGCTCCACTTCATTAAATTTTTCAGGTTTCATTGATATTTATATTTTAATATATGTTTATCATAAATAAAACCACTTCCCTATTCTATTATTATATTTTTATTTTTATTCATAATTTTTTCATAAAATTGTGGATATGCGATTGGGTTTTATATTTTCAATCCTTTTCTTATATAAATCATCTCCATGATGAAAACTCCAAATATTGAAGTATAATTTTTTTAATCAATGAAATTATTAGTCCATTTACTTTTTTAATTTTTAAAACATAAAGACTATGTTATTTAAAAAATTTGGACAATTAATTGAGATAGGGTTATGAATAAACTCGATAAATTTTTAGATTGTCCATGAGTCGAGCATATGTGAATTGTGATAGAAAAAAATTAATTGAAAATACAATTTACATTAGATTGATTTATACAGTTTGATTATAATAATAAATCACAATTAATTATTATTTCTTTGGTGTAGTTTCTTCATTAATATTTTTTAATATATTTTGTCTTTTGGACCACAATTAATGTTTAGTTTCATGATCTAGTGTCTAAAAATTAACCTAGGGTTCATATCCTCCAAAAAATGTGGCCATGTTAATTTATAAACAATTAAGGTTTAGATAAGATAATGGAATCAAAATTAAATATATTCCAACATAATGTATAATTATTAGATAATAATTATGTATTAGATTATGTTATTTATATCTTATCATATTGGTGTTTTTAGTGAAATTGATTCATTGTTTGATTCCTTGTATTACGAAATATCCCAAAAAATCCCATAGCCTAGTTTTTAGTTTTCATATATTTTAATTTTTAAACAAATTAAATTAGGTGATGTTTATTTTGGTTCTACCTTAATTTAATGATATAGGATATCCCTTGTATTATACTATGTTAAAATTACAAATATTTATAGAGTGTTCTAAAAATATCTAATAAAATTAGACTTATTTATATAGATCAATGTGTTTCTTGAACCCAATTTTAGGTTTCATTAATTCTTAAATAGTTAATTTTCTTATTTATCAACTTATTTTTTATTTTACTTCCTTAACTATTATTTTAGGGACCACATATTAAAGCCTTATTCGATGACCTTTTGGTCCAGTTATTTTATATTCTTTTTTATATCTAATTGATTGCAGGATTAATACTAAAAGATCATTTCGAACACATAGATGTTGTTGAAAAAATAATTTGTGATCAAATCAGATAATATATAAGTTTAAGAAGTCTAAATATAACACCTTTTCATTTTTCCATCATTATTATAGTAGTGATCCTGGTAACCTAACTCTAATAAATTAATATTCTCAAAAAATGGAATATGACAATAGTGAACCGAACGAAAACATTTCATAATTGGATTAACAAATGGTTAATTATCATCCAACATTAATTGCATTTCCGTATTTCAAAATTCTAATTTGAACTAAAATATTGGTTAATTAACCATGTCCCAAAATAATATGGAATCTATAGTGAGTATCGTAACTAACATATAGAAGAATTAATTGTGTTTTACTTAACAATGAAACTATGGAATTTATTTGAATAAAAAGTAAAATAGAGGTAATTCTAATTTTCTCATCATGGACACCATGAATTATTTGTTGTATTACCTAAATAATGAAGTTATTACTTGTTCTAAAAATATAAAAGAAAATTTCATACATAAAATTTGTCAATAATTAAGGATTTACACAATTTGAAATGGGATCTGAGGAATTAATCAATGATAAATAATGATGTTGTACGAACGTTATGAGTTGTTCAGTATGTTATGTATAGATTTGCAACATAACTAAACCATTGAGAATATCATCACAAAATTATAACTTTATGTTATGACACTCATGAATAGAATAATTTTGGATGCTATAGATGGAGGAGAATTAGAAAACAACCCAAATGGACACTCAATAATTTATTTCAAATATGAAAATGAACTCAAAAAATTTTAGTGGTCACTCTAAAATATCTAAAAGGTGATTAAAATAGATTATTCATTCTTCGGTTGATAATAATTTAATTTATTCAATGTCAGATAAATTTCCCACAATAGTGATACATATATACTTTTCTCGAAAACCCTCACCACCAAGCATATTAAATAATTGTGTCATTTTCACTACACCATACCATCCAATATATTGTTTTATATAATTAAAATACATAGAGGATTGTGAAGTCATATTCCCTAGGACACCATTTCTATAGTAACCACAAGAACACCCAAAAAATATTTAGGATTCCATTACTATGAAATATAACATAAGATGAATAGATCACCTATACATTCAGAATTTCTTAATATAATAAAAAGGGTTCCTTAAAAAAACATTCATTAACCCCTTCTTTAATAATAAGGCTTTAACAACCCTAAAAGTGATTTTAATCTCATAAATCAATAAGTCAATAAAAAGAAGTAAATTCCTAACTAAATGTATATTCCTACATGGGATTTTTTAAATCATTCATACCTAATTGAATGATTTGAATAATCAATTTATATATTAAGTGGTGCTAATTATGTAAATAAGAATAATTTCTACTACCATCTATAAACTCTAAATAATGAAATATAAAAATATTATTTTTATAGATACTAAATATATTATTTGGAATTTTAGTTTCATTACACTGACTAGTGAGAATAATAAAATATAACATATACTTGTATTTTTTTCATCATAATTGGAATCATCCTGAATAATCTTCATTCAAAATCAATAGATGAGTATCAAATGGAGAATGAAAATTTTAAGATGAATATTGATGTTGTTCATCCGAAACCCATTCTGTTCACAAACTGAGTTAGCAAGAATAATCAAATGGATAAAAAATATGAAACATAATGCGGTTTCTCAAATTTGTAAGTTCATTGATATCATAATCCATTTAAATGAAGAAATATATTAAATTCTAAGTGATATAAATTTCATAAAATAAATATGACTGAATAGATGCACTATAAAGATATATGAGTGGATCAAACTTTTAAGGAATATATTTTACCTCATCACACCCATTATCGAGATACCTAAAAATTTAAAGGATCCTAATATTTTTATAATTCCATGACCATAAGGGGCATTCATTTGTTTGAAATATTATGTGATTTAGGTTCCTCTATTAATTTACCAACTAACACTATTTTATCTTCATTATAGGATGCTGAGATGAAGCTGAAAAAAGTGGCTATCTTATTTGAAAGTAAGGCTATTGGAAATCTAGTGTGATTCCTTAAGGATTTATTTTTCTGGCTAAGATTCATGATATTTCCAAAAAAATTACAATTTCATAACATGGTGGAAGATTAGGTAACCTATCATTCTGCAATTATCATTGGTAAGACCGTCCATAAACTTCCAAATCAATCATAAATGTCCATGACGATACACATCCCATGGACATCAGTGATGATGTTGTTAGAATTAATTTTACAGACTCCACAATGTACCCCTCATAAGATCATTCTAATTTTTCCCTCTCATATTATTAATGAGGTTATGAAAACCCCTTTGATTTTTATTTATCTATTAAAATAAATATTATGATCATTGGGTTATGTTTTTTATATAATAGTATTACCTTAACTATTTTTCATGAGCACACCTCTCTGGGTTTTATGTTTGGTATTTATTAATAATATAATTCTAACCATGTTATTTCATATAATGTAAATGTTGTTTAATATACTAGTAAAGTTTATGTATTTTTTAGTGATTTTTTTCTGATATTTATGTTTACTTTTCAAATATTTTAGATTCGTTGAGGATTCCAATTATAGATCACCCACTAGCGTCGAAAATTAAATATTAACCACAAAATATAAAATAATCATGCTCATTGATTATGAGAGATTACCAATTAACATCATTAAAAATATCTCTTTCAAACATAAATAAATTTATTTAAATATTTCAAAGGGATAAAGTTAGTGTAATCGGGTTGAACATGGATAACTTATCGAGCATTAACCCTATATTTTCAAACATACATTTCTTTTACGGCATGTGAATACACCATTAACGAAATAGTAAAGTTGATTTAAACCCACTCTTTTGGAGGATGAATAAAATGACGTTCAAAAATTTCTTGAGGAATGTTTTATTTAGCACATTTTTCTATTTATAATTCCCAATGGGTTATTATTTTTCAAATAATTCTTAAGATGATTTATGTCACTATTTCTAAAGATGAGAGGGAAAATAAATTTCGACTAAAGGTGAAAATTAATTGGCAATTGTATATTTATTATAATAAACTGATTAACTATACCTGAAGGAACCATTTTTCAATATTATCCAATGGTTATATTCTTTATTGAATTTATATTAGTACATAATCATATTTATTTTATAGAATCTATAGCAAATTTCTATTATTATTACTCTAAAATATATAGATAATCTATTATTCAGTTTCCCATTTAGTTCACATCATTACTAATAGATTCCACTTGGAATTTTTACACCTCAGATATCATCGAGAGATTCATAGTGAGTACTATTCTAGATTTTATTATGACTTTCATGGTGGTAATAATATATTATTTTATATTATATGGTTGTTTATTTTATTAGTGTCTCTAACGTTTTGGAAATTACTTTTATCATTTCATTATGATAAATATAATTTTAATCATTGAAAAATGAAATTTATTGGTATAGAAATGAATTTTCTTTGGTCATGTAGTGTCAGAACATAGAATAGATTTAGTTCAATATAAGGTTTGTATTATTTCTTCATTTTTGTATCCAACATTTTTTGTGTGATGTTAGATATTTAGTAGTATATAGAGGTGGTTTTGATGCTTCAATAAATAGTTTAGTACAAATGATTTGTTCTTGTCATGATTACATAAAAAATATTATAATTATATGTTTAATGACTTATGTAGTGTTTCTTTTAATGACCTAATGAAAAGTATCACTACACCCCTGATCATATAGCCATCATAGTAGGGGATCCCCTTTGATCTTATGTATAATTATTTAAACCTCACTAATATAATGATCTTATTTTAGTAGGTGGATGTTATTTCCAATGTGATTGCCTATTATTTATATAAATTAGACTCAAACCAACCAATCTATAATATACTAGAAAAGTTGTTTCTGGGTATCATATTTTCGTTGGAAGAAAATTAATTCTTATTTTTGCTGGTTTTAAGAAGATTTCTCTTTCATCAAAATTCTTTGAGTTTCCATTTGAACTATATATATGTGAAGCATTTAATAATTAATTAGATGACACATCTTTAAGAGTTCAATGTTTAAATAAAGGCTAATAATGGTTCAAAGAACACGATGGGAAAACACATGAGAAGGATCAATCATATATTAGAGAATTATACCTCATACCATATACAACTTCATGACACATTTCCTAATGAAAATATCGAAAACATCTCAGGTACACTTTCTTTGAATGTCAATTTTATTAAATAACATTATTTAAAATGAAATTATTATAATCATAATGAAACAAAATGTAGGTAAAATAAAGAAATACTTGAGGTTTTAGGTGAATCATAACAGTGACCTTCAGTTCTTTTTTAGATACAGAGTCTCCTTAACAAAGCCAGGATGCCATACAAACTCATACTCAGCCCAATTAATGGAATAGACCAAAGGTAATTACTAATTCATACATGATGGTATCTAGTTCCTAGGTATCTATAATATCCTTTAAGAGTTATTACCCCCATTTACATAAGCATGAACAACCAAAAAAAATAAACATAACAATAATTGGTAAACATAACTAAACAAGGTATAAAATTTCACATCTTCAATGCTTCAAAATTTCTCCAAAAACCAATGGTACTATAATATAATGGGCTGAAAATCTATACCAAAAACATCCTTGTAAAAATAGAGTCATCAACTTGAAACCACCACCACCAACACTAGGAATAGGTTGAACTGTAGAAACCCAATCCACCATCTCTACTATGAGACATCATTTCTTTACGGGGGTCACACATAATAAATTCTACAAACACTAAAAGTTGTATATTAGGTATGATCTAAATCCCATTAGGATTCACATAAAATATTCCATTATATTACATTAGATGACAACTTAAAATGAAAATTTCAAAATGAATATTTGAAAGATTTTTGTAATAAAAATTTATGGGAAATGTTTCAATTATCACCTTTAAATGATTTTTTTCCAAAAACAGATTTTATGAAATAAAAATATACACTCAGTTATACCTTATTTTGATTTCTAGAACCACATCACATAAGAATTATGCCAAAATAAATCACCATTGTAAAATATATATAGGTAACTAGAAAAATCGGGACTCTATGAACATCATACTTTGATGATAAAAATTCTCTAATAAACTACAAACAATGTTCTAATATATACATCATTAGAGGGGAACAGATCCCATGGTTTAATGGACTTCGTATCATAAACTAATACCAATAGTTTTTCCATGCATGATCCACTAGAGGGGAACACATTAAATGGTCTTGTTCTCTCCCATCATATCACATGTTTAGTAAGTTTTGCAATCATAAATCTAACAATATCAATTAAGGAATCATCGACATATGAATAAACTATCATATTAGATATATTTATCCCACCTAGGTACCCGGAATTCCGTTTGTGTTCTAGTTATATTCCATATATCACATTAATTAACCCTTTAACACACACATTCCAAACATCATAAGAACATAAGGAAATAAATTCTTTTATATTTCACATAAACACTAAACCCATTTGGAAATAACTTATTCAACACATTCACAATTTATAAAAACCATTTGGAATCATAACATGAAGAACACATATATATTCCAACCATGTTCAATGGGAAAATCCCATATAAAAATCATATTAATCTCAAAAAAAAATTATAACATGAATCAAGATTTCATGACACATTGAAGTTGCCCATAAAATAATACAATAAATAAACTCATTTCATTTTGAAAAATAAACCTTCAAAACTTTTTCACCATTTAATGAAATTAAAGACACATATCACAGCTTTCACATAGGGCATATAACATATTTATGAAGCACCAAACCAATGCATACAAGGAATAAAATCATATTCCCATGAAAAACCCATTTTCATAACATGTCTATATCAAACACATACAAAAAATGAATTTCACCACAAAAAAATCCTTATAACACATTTAAATACCCAATATTGAAAATAAAACAATATAATAATGTAAAAGAATTGAATCACTTACCTATCACATTGAAACTTCTGGAAATATGCGTGAACCCACAACCCCACAACTAAACGACCCAGACAAAGAATGATTGAACAAGAACCATCAAGATATAACTCATCTATAAAATATAAAACCCTTATTATGTTAAAAACATTCTATAAAATGAGAAATCAAGAAGGCGGGAGGAAAAACCCTACAAGAGGAAAAATCATTAAAAAAGGATTACATGATGTTTCCTTGATGAATTTGGATAAAAACCACCCATTTTTTGTGGTTAAAAGGCATAATAAAATATATGTGGAGGTTCCAGTGGTTTCAAATCAAAAATATGTTTGAATGGAGTGGATAAATGTTCAGAATTAAAGATTATAGAAAGGTAAATTCACACTTTTAATAACCTGGCAATGTTCCATGGTATTCCCACACATTTTTAAAATTTTGTAGAAACCATGCACCCCTCACTATCCAGGAGGGATAATTAGAATTGTTATCCCATATGGTTTTAGAAACCATGTGCCAACTATGTGTTCACCCATCTCTAAAATAGAAAATGTCATCACATTTTCTTGAAGAAGGGTTCACAACTCCGTCTAATTGTTTTCCAATCTTGTCCAAACTACTTTCAAACCGAAAATATAAATTTTAATAATAAAAATAATGGTAAACCTAAAGGATAAAAAAATTACAAAAAGTAAAAAAATAATACCTCAAAATGAAATCATTACTGTGAAAATTCTCCCCACTATAAGAACATTCCCTCCCTGGAATATCAGTCGAAATTATGGTCAGGGAATAAATGAAAATAATATTCTTCTATCCAAGACCTCCAATCTAATATATCATTCAAACCATTTCCATGATGTCAAAGAACTCGGATCAAAGCAATAGAATTCACGCAAATAATTTTTTTAGAATCTAGAACCTACACTGGCCACCGAAGCAGAAATAAATCATGATCCAACCCCAAGTCATAAAAATTCAATACATTAGACAAATCTGGGTTATACTTTTTTAGTTGAGAGACATGGAACTCTTCATGGATTAACATTAACTATGAGGGAAAATATACAATGTATTCCACTATACCAACTCTCCCATTAATTTTAAAAGTTCTGATGTATCATGGCATTAGCATCCCTTGCTTACCCAAACGATGATGAACTAATTAAGGTGAATCCTTTAGAAACACCCAATCAACCACAGAAAACACTCAAATTTGATACAATTAGATGAAAAATTACTTATATAAACACTACCTCTCAACAACCACTACATGATCATCTTGATGTTCATAGACATATCATTCATAAGGATTGGTCCATGTAATAAGGTATCATCCATCCCAACCCAAAAAAATGTTACTGAAATGGAGGATTATAAATTTCAAAAATGGATCCATTTGAATGAGACTTAGTAAATATTTTTATATTCCAAATCAACCAATTCAACATTTCAATCCCACAAACAACCAAAATCCAAGACACATGCTCAGATAATGTCTTCACAAATATGATTTAACCACTCTATATGACCATCCCTTTGGGGATGGTTTGTCATGATCAACTTGAGCATACTCTAGATATAGATTTTGAGCTTCACCACTGCTTATCATCCTCAGACAGACGGTCATTCTGAGAGGACGATTAAAACACTAGAAGATATGTTGAGAGATTGTTCTAAGGATTTCAATGGTGGTTGGGATCAACACCTACCTTTGGTGGAATTTTCTTATAATAATTGATTTCACTCCAGTATTCAGATGTCTCCTTATGAAGCTCTCTATGGAAAGAAATGCATGACTCCAACTTGCTGGGATGATGTTGCGGGAAAAAAGCAATTAGGACCTGATCTTGTGGATGAGATGATAGAAATGGTCAGATATATTCAACAACACTTAAGAGCAGCTCAGTGTTGACAAAAAAGTTATGCCGAAAACAAAATAAAAGACCTAGAGTTTGAAGTGGGTGATAAAGTTTTCTTACAAATATCTCTTTGGAAGAGAGTAATGGGATTTGGAAAGAAGGGAAAGTTGAGCCCCAGGTATATCGGTCCTTTAAAAATACTGGATCACGTTGGGAAGGTAGCTTACTGATTGGCGCATCCACCGAATCTCTCCCAAGTTCACAATGTGTTCCATGTATCTCTCATGAGAAAGTACATACCTGATCCTTCACATGTACTCAGCTTAGAAGTGGTACCGCTGGAGCAAGATATTTCTTAAGAAGAATAGCCGATGGAGATTCTCGATCATAGTGAAAAAGTCCTACAGAACAAGACCACTCACTTCGTGAAAGTTTTATGGAGGAACCACTAATTAGAAGAAGCTACATGGGATCTTGAGGATATGATTAGGGAGAGTTATCCACATCTCTTTGTTACAAAGTGACAAATTTCGAGGGCGAAATTCATTTTAAGGGGGTAGAATGTGACACCCGAGACTTTTATGAGAAATATTTTGTTTTTATATAAATCATAAAAGGAATATTTCACTACACACAATAGTATATTGTCTTTCTTTAAACACAATCGTGACCTTCATCGATAGCTTGCATCGTACGCAATACCGAGTTTCATTAAACAACAATATGTTATTAAAATATTATTAAAAATAGCTGTTATGAATAGTAATAACCACTTTTTGAAATTTTTTAAATTTTATTTTTCAAAATGGACTTCATTTTTGGATTCGGGATATCAAATTTAGCCTAGGGTGAATTTTTTGTAATTTTCTGAAAACATACAATTTTTTATGAATAGTGAAAAAACTAGTTTACTGTTTAAAACTGACTATTTATTTAAATAATTATTTATTTTATTTAAATTTATTTTAGGTAAAAATTGATACATAATACCTATATACGTTCAATTAAATTAATTTGAGTCATTTTATAATAATTTTAGATATATAAAAATTTTATTGATCTTTTCACCATCTTTTACCCACCACCTAGGAGAATTTCCATATTCACATAAAACATAATTTTACCGCTTTTGTGAGTGGAATTTCAAAAATCAGAGAAACACGGTTAATATCAGGGACTAAAATGTGGTTCGATGAGATGAAAATATTTTTTGGTGAATAGAAACTTTTTACTTTTTCTATCACGTTGAAAAGTAAATAGGGTAATTATGAGTAACAATGATATTATTATTACTCTAACCCATATCCTAATTCTATTGGATAAGTTTAATTTGACCAAAAACAACATTATGAATAAAATATGACCATTTAAGCCCCCTTGGATTAGATTAGGACATTTATTATTAATTTTTTTAAATAAGTGTTAAAATAGTTAAAATCAATGTTTAATAATGAAATCATTTTTAATGTAGGGTTATACATAATATAAATTCGACTATAAATATTAATTATAAATATAAAAATATTTCCTAAATAATGATATTTTATTTTTAATTTTTATACATTAAATAATTTAATTTATTAATGACACAATGATGATGTAGTAATTATCTTATTAATGAAATATTGACATAATTGATGTTATAAATATCCAAATAAATGTAATTATATACTTTTGATGAATTAAAAAAAATTTCTATGTTAATATGACATGTTAGTATTGTTTTAATTTACATTTTTTTATCTAATTTTTCTTTTATGATTTTCACAAAAATCAATTACCAAATAGTATCAAAATTGACATAAATAGTTTTTAAAACAAATATTATATTATTAATTGTTATTTTTCACCTAAAAATATAAGGATCAGAAAAATGACTTATATATGGTTATATATATTAATAATAAAGAAATTGGGGTTCTTTTTTCTTGTTATAGTATGTTTATTAACCTTATAGTGTAAGAAAACAAAAAGACGCGGTAAAAGTAAAAGTATTTAACTTAAAGTTAAATATAACTGATAAGTTTAAAATAGAACCCTAAACTTGTATAAATTATATTGGATGAGATGATTGCAACCCATCCCCACCGTATCTTCGAAATAAATCAATTTGGAGCTATTAAAAACCGAATATGACTTTATAATAAAAAAATATTTTTAGTTATTCAAAAGGTGCCCTTCTCATCCCTTATAAAAGGTAACGTCCTCCCTCTCTTCCTCACACCACATTGAGCCTTCAAGCTCGGCCAACACCTGAGAAGTTATCTTCTCCAATTCCCTAGAAACATCCTAGTGGTCGTGGTCTTCTTCAAAGACTAATTTTAGTTCCCTAAGAGGAGGTCTCAAAGAGGCGCTTCAAAGAAGAGGTAATGTCGGTTATCGATTATTTCAACTTTACTTCTTCTTCCACTTATTCTTATTTAGTTGTTTAATTATTAAGTAATAACATAATTATCACTCCAATACTGGTATGTTATTATATGTATGAAACAGCCCAATATCACCATCTATCCATCCTACTGAAAACATAATCACCGTGCTTGCGTACGTACGGAATGTCGTCTCCACGCCGTGTTGTAATCTATTTTCCACCACCACCTTAATTGGATGGGTATAATGGTGTAAATAATAACTATATATGATTATTTTAAAGTGATATAGATTCTTAATTAGTATACATACACTCCAATACAATTCCACGATCATTCGAATGATATCATCGCTCGTGCATACGTACGGAATACCGTCTCCACGATGTGATGCGACTCGTTATACATGATCCTCAATGCATAATGATTATATAAATGAATTGAATTAATGAATATTATATATATTACACTAATACCATTATGGAAATGAGGTATCTATAACCTAATGAAAAGAATAAAAATTTATTCGACCAAACATGCATAAGAACAAAAAGTAATAAACACCCGACTAACAAGTAGTAATGAAATATTATTATTAAGAAGCTAAGAATATGACCATATATGATATAATAAAAATAATTAAGATTATATAATAAGTCAATGACATTATTTAAATCATTATACAGGAGGTTCGGACACTTACGAAGCAAATCAGACCTAAGGTAAGGGAAAATCTCACAATATCATTTTTATCCGAGATTCTTTATAGTTCAGAATTTACTGGGGAATATTTATCATCAACATAAATGTTTCCTCAATATGTAATATTTATATCCTTCTAAAATTTTTTATATCCAATTTTACCCTTTGGTGAGTTTTTAGTAAAATATATGAATGGAATCTTCTGTCGTTTTTCGTATGAGGTACTTTTTGACTTTTCCGACAAAAGTATGAGAACAATGTATTTTTTTAACATATATGGAATGAATGGATTTTTAGAACATTATTTCCATGAAGCTTATTTTACAAGTTTTCAATTTTCTTTTTAATCAACTACATTTAGTTTAAAATTATATGAAATGTTAAGAAAGGAAAATGTTTGTGAAGTAGAAAGGATATTTTCCTCAAGAATCGAAATCATGTTTTTTATCAAAATTATTTTCCATCTAATATAATATATGGTTCTGTATCTATCCCTATTATTACATTGATTTGATTATGTTTTGACGGAATTATTTTTATGAATTATTTATCTTGTATTAATTGTTTTATGATGTCATGATGTTTAAGAATCCCATTTTTATTACATGGGTTATGCAATGATGTATGATATATGATTTTGTGGCTCACATAAGAATGGTATCATTATGAGATGGGTGGGACATATATCTCCCTCCAATGAGTTGGGTAAGGATTTATATCTCATTAGATAGACATGGCTGGAATGGAAGGTTAAATTGGTTTAGAGAAACAGGACTGAAACGAGGAGTGAACTCGGTTCAGAAATTGACTTTGTCCGCTAATATTGTCTTGGATATGAGTCTTAACTACTAAAAAATGATTTTCTATAATTATGTGTGTATGCCAAAAAGTTTCTTGTTTTATGTTATGATTGTTGGGATTACATTTCACTACTATTATTTATCACATGTTATGAAATTATGATCTCTTTTGCAGGTTAAGATTTCCAAAATGCTATGTTCTTATGAATATGATGTGATTGATATTTCTTTTGTTTACCCTTACTGAGAATTTGAGCTCACCGTTGTGTATGTTTTCTTTTCCCCGATCAGGAAGATTTTTATTAAGTAGGATATTCCAAAAGGGACTCTAGAAATGATGAAATAAATGGGAGACAATTTGATGCTTTATGAACCAGTTGTTTATGTTTCCCAGTTTCTAATGACACTATACCTTTACGGTCCTTTCCTGGTTTTGTTATATGTTTTAATAAGAGTGATTTAATTTTGAAGTATTAACAATGTATGTAAATTATGGGTCGTTATAAAAATGGATTTATTAATATATTATCAGCCCAAAAAAATATTCTTAATAATTATTAAAAGCATATGATGAAGAAATAAATGGACAATGAAAACTAATTTTGTTGAAACCAAGTTGAAATCAAGAAAAGGAGAACGAAATCAGAATATTAATTGGGTGTATTTCCCTCATATTATTGGATTTTTACAATTTTTGATGAATGTTAATGACTTTAAAGATGTAAAAGAGACATTTGGAAATTATTAATCCTTTTAAATTGATGTTTTTTGATCAACCATCATTGGGAAAGAAAATATGAATTTCAAGACATCTGTATAAGTTAATGGGATGAAAAAAATTATTAATGTGTTTTTCAAATTTTTATGTGGGTTATAGTGTTATCTTAAGAAAATATATATTTTTTAAGATGTGGAGTATATGGAATTTTTTTTACAAGAGGCCAATATAATATAGGAAACGTATTTTATGTTAGAAAAATACAAAACAAATTTTACATTAGTATGGTGGATGAAAATCAATTATGGTGTAATATATGCGGAAACATGTGTTAATGAAACAATATAATGTTATCAAAGAGAGATATTGTCTGAGACAATTCTTATTTTTAAATAATAAGGGATTGCTGTTACACTATATTTCAGAAATGAAATATTACAAATTGTGTGTATAAGAAAATTAAGATTTATTAAAAACAACCAATTTTTTTGATTGATTATGATATTTATGGGACTATGATAAATAATCAACCAATTTAAATATGTACATAATCACTTTCATTGATGATTTTACTCCCATTTCATGATATATATATGAAACATAAATAAGATTCTATGAAATGTTTAAATCTTTTAAATTGAAGGTTGGGAAAGTATGTGAGTATTCACTAAAGAATATGAGGAGATACAATGGTGGTGAATACAGAAGTGAAAAATTACAATTTTTTATTTATATGCGTGGAATTTTATAAGTGTATAGTTCCCTATAGAGGCCTCATCAAAATGTTGTTTCAGAAAAAAAATAGATGTTTGGTGGAAATGGGAAGAACTACGTTACTTGAACATGGTCATCCTCTTTAATTTTTCAGGAATTACATGAGTAATACTATTTATATTAAAAACTAATGGTTCTATAGAACAATATAATGTAAGACTCTATATAATTTTTTTTATAAAAAAATTTCAATATTTGAAACACTAAATAGTATCGGGATTCCTTGTGTCATAAATATGAAAGGTGGAAACATTGGATGGTTTGAGATGAAAAGGGAAGATGTAATATTCCATGGCAATGATATATAGGGAAGAAGATATATATGATTCAATCAAGAGACAAGAATAATTATTGATTCTATTTATGTGAATGTAACTGAATGAGGAAATAATGAAAAACATATCTGGTAGAAAAAGATATTGATAAATATAGAGAAAAATAATATATTTATGACACATAAAATTCAATATCTACCCTACAAGATGAATATGACCCTTCATTTTCCATTGATGAGGAAGATAATTGATAATATCATATATGGTAGAGAATGAAAATAGAAGCTCAGAACATTATTGGTCATCTACACTAGAAGGGTCGATCCAGAAGAAAAACCAATTCCCTTACATGTTCTTATTTGTATTAAAAAGTGGATCCAAATGATGTAAAAGAATATTCTGAGTATCAATAATGGGTTTAGGCCATCAATGAAATGTTGGATCATATTTAAAGGAATGATAACTTGGAAATCAAACCAAATCCAGAAAACAAAACCTAACTTGCACAATGTGGGTTTCTAGAATTAGATGAATGAAGAAGGAAAAGTGATATGAAACAAAGTAAGATTGGTTTGAAAAGGGTATTCACACATTTTAGGTATTGATTTTAATGAAACCTTTTCTCTATTTTCATGTATGGAAAAAATTAGAATCATTCCTGCTATTACTGCATAATGAGGCAATAAGATTTTTCAAATAGATGTTAAATCCCCATTATTGAATGGTGATATTAAATAAAAAGTTTATATTGAAAAAAATATATCTTTATTGTTTGATAAGATGAATTTTATGTTTTAAGATGGGGAAAAATATTTTTATGGATCTAAACAAGATCTAATGGAATGGTATTCCAAATTAGATACCTGCTTATTGATGATGATATTTAACAATGTAATAGTGGATAACAATATATACATCAAATAAATTCAATACTATTTCATCATTGTAATTTTTTATGTTCATGAAATTATCTTTGTTAGGAATAATTGAAGAAATTATAAACTGTTTGATGATGAAAACAAAAATTTATTTAAAATATCTATGCTTGGGGAAATAAAATACATTATTGTGTTAAAATACAACAATAGAAGGAACACATTTTTTCTCAAGAAACGTTTTCTAAATTAATTCATAAGAAGTTAAACATGGAAAAATAAAAACCTTTCCAATATTGACATCAGTGAGAAAAATGTTTCACAGAGATGGTGAAGGAAAATAAGCTGATCATAAGGAATGAAAAAATTTACTAGAAGTGTGTTGTATTTGAATGTTGCAAGGCCCAACATTCTTTATGGTGTTTACTTATGTGAATCATTTTTGGGTGATCTAAAAGAATCATATTTAATTATAGGAAATAGATTTATCAAATACTTAAAAGGAATAACAAGATTCCGAATCAGGTATTAAAGGTCATATAGTATAGATTTTTTTGGGTATTTAGATACAGATTGGGAAGGAAATATTGATGACAGAATATCTGCATATAGTGGAGTATTATTTCTATAAATTAACTATGTTGGTTAGCATTAAAAGAAGAAGAATTCAGTAACTCTCAGTATAGATAATTTTGAATCTGATTTTTTTATTCAATAAACTAACCAAAATATATGGATGAAAAATCAATTAGAATGTTTACATGTTGATGTGAAGTTACCCATTCCCATGGGTTTTGATAATAAAAGAACAATCAATCACACCAGGAATCATGTTCATCATTATCTTCCAAATCACATTCATATCAAATATCATTTCATCAATGAGCATGTGGAGAAGAATGAATTGATGATGGAGTATTTTCTAACATTCGAAAAAGTTGCAGATATATTCAAAAAACCCTTACTAAAGGAATAATTTTATAAATTGAGGTTGAGCATGTGTTCCAATTCACTTTCTCTTCAAAGTAGATGTATTTTTTCCCCTATCTCATATTACCTTTGGAAAGTTTTGTCAAGTGTGATAATAAATTGATTAATAAATCTATCACAATGTATGTAAAAAGATGGAGTTATGTGAATGCTATGAATTCAAAATAAAATTTTCAGTGAACAATTAAAATTATTTTTCGGTGTATTTATAAGAAAAGAATTTTATATTTATTCTAAGGAGGATGAAAAAATGATGAGGCTTAAGAAGAGATAAATATTTAAAAAGAAAAATTTTATCATAATCACTACTTTTTGACGTCATGGTTTTTTGTTCATTGATTATTGTTTCCGACAATGAGTTCTCTCACATATGCCTAGAATTATTGATATGTAATCCATTTTATAATGGGGAAAAGATCAGTGATTTATGAATCTTAGTTGAAAACCAAATCCAATGGGGAATATTTCTATTACCAACTTTTAGAGGATGGTATTTGTATTCAAATGTTTTCTTTTGTTGTAATTTAATGATTTTCAAAAAATAAAATAAAATCACTTAAAATTTGGGAAAAATAATACTGATGATTTTCCAAAAAAGATGTTTATAAGAAATGGTTCTGATCAGAATCACCTTAGGACTAGATTCAAAGGTAATGTTTCTTGTTGAAAGTGAATGGTCATAGGATTCACTTAGATTTCAGTGTGAAAGATGTTGTTGTTTTATTGAGAATCAGATCCCTCTGACTACAATAAAATAAATCTTATGAGGTTGTACTGATTTTTATTTTTCATAAATAATATGTTATATGGAGAAATGATGATGCAATATTGATGGAAGAAAAGGAATAAAGGGATCCCAGTCATACCTAGATTTATTATATATGGGTGTAAGTGTAGAAAGTGATGATGTTGGTAAAAAAGGAATTGTACTCAGTATAATCATATTTGGGAGTAAGAGAAGAAAAATAAAGCTTAAAATCATTCCAAGAATGATTGTAACGCCCCGACCCTAATTACCTAGAGTCGGTGCATTATTACATAACATTGGCATGATCATGAGAAAGATCAAGTCTCGAAAGACCGATTAGTTTAGTAGCCTTGGAATAACTAGATACATCCATAAATTTTTTTACATTACATCATAAAAAAACATCTTGTCTTCATATCCCATCATACTATCCCTGCAGGTCATTCATAAATTACTTCTTCATAATCCTGTGAAAAATAAAACATTGAAAGGGGTGAGCTCGGATGCTCAGTAAGGATAACATTATAGTAGAAGCTTTCATAAATAAGCATAAACACTTAAGGCAATTTATAACTAAAACAAAAGCCTTTTAAACTTGCACTTCAGCATAAAATGGCGAAGGTAAAATGAAATAATGCCATTTACTTACTCACATGGATATTCTACTAGTCGAATGATCACATGCAATATCAATAACCACATTCATAATGATGGAATGCATAATGCCAGACTATCATAACCACATAGCCAAGGCCTCGTGCCAAGACTACAAATAAGATTTTGCCAAGGCCTTGTGCCAAGACACTAGATTGTCTCATGAGACCTACCGATGCATCGAGGAGCTATAGCGGGCTCCACCCGTCACTTATTAAGTCCAATGCATTCCTCATATGAACATGTTTAAACATAACATAAACATTCATATTAAAACTAGCATACGAAATGTCAATACTTTTACCACAAACCATGAATGGTATAAAAACAGCACATCCACAGTCAAACATAACTCATTCGATACAATATGGAATATTGTATTGTATCACATTAACCTCAATCAAGAATAATGAAGGATGTTGACATAGATGAAAATAATCATCAAGACTATTTGGGAGAAATATCCCCCTTTTCTTGAAAACATTTAAAAGTCACACTATTTGTCAAGAAGCCATTTAAAAGTAGATTTTTGAATCAAAGTGTCCCATACCACTTTGAAACTTTTTAAAAGGAGTTTTAATTTCTAAAACATTAATTTCCATATAAATAAATCCTCAAAACCATTTTTAAAACATGGACATTAATGATCAAGATTTAGAAGAATAAGTCTTTAAAACATTTAAAAATGGTATTTTAGTTAGAGATTCTAACCAAAAGAGACACTTGAATACAAATAATTGAGGTAATCAAAACTTTGTAATATCTTGAGAATAAAGGGATTCATGATATACTATGTCAAAGTACATTATATACACCACATAAAAGTGATTTGGTGTATATCAACAAAGAAGTCTCAATGGAATGTAAATTGAGATGAAATCTCTCATAAAGGCTGTATCCTTAGGTTAAGGATAAATCAACGACATAATTATGTGTGACAAATACGAATACACTAAATATGATTGGATATTCAGTGTAAAACAATCAAAGGATATTCACACATATTCTTGTAAAAACAACACCAACGAATTGGATGTTTAACTCAACAAATCGTGAATGAGTTAAAATTACTCTTATCAAATTCATATCAATGACTTGAGAATTACCAATGAGTGATTATGTGTATCAAACTTATATCCACAGGAAGGGGAGTGGAAATTATGACATAATCAAATGAATAGTGATTCCACACATAATCATGGAGTAATATAATCAATGAAATATGCGTAAAGCCAAATGAGTGGAAATCGAAATCTCAAATTCCCTTATCGATTAGGTAACTTTCAAAACATACACCCATGAAAGAAGTATCATAACATGATGATGTAAATACCCATAAATTAAAGTATATTACATAATGAATACAATCATGGGCAGTACACATACACCACATGCAATAATTAAGTGGTGAACAATGGAATTCTCACGAAATTAAAAGTGAGATTAGAAAATCCCTTACCACGTTAATCGACTGAGTCGTATGACCAAAAGTTAATAACCACCAAATGATTTACAGAATAACATGAATATAAAGAGAATCATTATAATATATATCAAATGGCCATACACAATACACCACTTTCAATAATTTAGTGGCGAATAATGGAAATCTCACGAAATTGAAAGTGAGATAAGAGAATCCCTTACTTTGTACTTTTTCCTTGGTCGATGGTAGGTTTACCTCCTGTATAATGGTGAAATATTTGTTATTGAATAATACTAGAATCATTTACTTTAATATGATATCATATATGATCTTTTAACATTGATTTGTTAATAATATCTTAGTATTAACGCCGTTTTGGGTGTTAACTTACTCATTTTCTTTTATATGTTTTGTTACATAAGTCATGTTTGTTGTATCTTATTCATATCCAGAATGATATCAAGTCCTTAAACATCATTTTTAAATCATTAAATGATAATTATACTTTAATGGATACGATGGATAATGAATCTCATCGCGTTCGTGGAGACGGTAGTCCGTACGTACGCACGGACGCTACTTCCATTTAATTTTTTTATTTTAAAAGAATCGAATCCAAATGATACATAGGTATATTACTATTGCAGTATAATATAATATTTTATATATGTTACTTAAGTTCATTAACACCATCCTTTATACGTTCCATGTGTGGTATGAACGAGTCATATCATTTTAAGGGGGCGGTAGTCCGCACTTCCTCAAATGAAATTATCGTATGTATATACAACATGAAACGAATAATGGTATGAAATAAAATGGAATTACAGAAGCTTATATATAAAATATATATCATTAATATCATATTTAATTACAGTGCCATCATAATGGCCACCATGAGAGGCGGTAAGATGTTTTTGAACAATCATCGTTTCGTGAGGCGTTAGTTTGCCATCCACAGAAACATTATGTTCATCATCCATTAGATGGAGTTGTGTGTATGTGTAGTTTGAATACATCTTATAACAACATCCTAGTATATTGAGGATACTGATTTTGTTACAAAAGAAGGGAAATAAAAAGAGTTTGGGGGTTGAAGAAGCAAAATAAATGAAAATAGTTTAAGAGAAACCGTTACCTTTAATTTAGGTAACTCACTTTGGTTGGGACCAAAGGACTTGTTGAAATGCTTTCTGCCTAAGGGGAAGCTTCAAGGAGGAGGAGAGGGATGTGGGGAGATTAGTTGGGCAGAGTTTGGACGAGCCAAGTGGCTTGAGAGGTGTGAGGAAAAGAGAAGGAGGAGTGCCCTTTTATAAGAGGGGTGAGGGGCACCTTTGGAAAAGCTAGAAATATTAATTTATAATAAATTCAAATTCGGTTTCCAAAGCCTCCAAAGTTGACTATTAAAAGTATGAGGTGGGGATAGGTCGAAAACAACACATCCAATAGAATTTAGATAGTTTTGGGTACTTATATTAACCTTATCTTTAAGTATTAACTCTAAGTTAATTAGTTTCACTTTTACAATGTCTCTTTGTATTTTTATATAATATGGTTAATAAACTTACTATATACATCCAATCGACCTCCAAGTGGTCCATTAATGCTTAACCTATCATTATATAAGTCTCTTGGCCGAACCTTAGATTTTTAGGAATTTAATATCAATTAATAATATAATATTTGTTTTAAGAATTCTTTTATGTCAATTTTGACACTATTCATTAGTTGATTTTTGTGAAACTCATAACAGATTTATTATTTCGAAAAAAGTCAAATAAATCAATCCTAATATATCATAATATCCTAGAAAATTAGTTTAATTCATTAAAAGTGTCATATTATATTTATTTGGGTATTTATAAAATCATTTATTTTAATTTTTCACTATTATAGTAATTACTGCATCATCATTGTGTCATTAATATTTTACATTATTTGATGTCTAAAAAGTATAAATAAAATATCATTATGTAGGAAATCTTTTTATCATTCTAATTAATATTTATAATCTAAAATCCAACATATATAACCCTATGTAACAATTGTTTTGCTAAAAGATATATGCTTGTGTCATTTTTGTATTCATTTTAACTTAATTAATATAAAGTGTCATTATCACTTACAAGTGGATTCATGGGGTCCCAAAATTTACCCAAAGATGCCCATGGTCGACCATGTATCAACAAATAGGATTAAGACACGTTTTAGGGTAATTTAGTATTATTATAATATTATTTTTTTTAACCCTTATTTACCGGATTTACCCTTAACCATGGTAAATAAAATATTTACCGCAGTAATTATTCAAAATGTCTAAAAATAAAAGTTACCTATTTACACAATTTGAACATCCTGATTCCAAATATGGAATCCATTTTTCTAAATTCAAAACACAGAAGTGGCAGAAATTAATTTAAAATTAATTCCCGCTGTCAAAACAAAAAGCGTGTTTTTAAGAGATAATAACTATCAAAAGATTGACACTTGTTTATGTTCGGTTTAATTGTAAAATTATGTCCAATGACCAACATTATATTAAATGGTAAAAATATATTCTAAATATACTTTAAAACCACTCAAATTCACAATTTATCACTATTAATTATTTTGATTAAAAAAGTTGTTTTTAATTAAAATTTAGTAATTTTCACTATTCATCAAAATACAAAAGTTATCCGAAAAGTACCAAAATTTCACCCTAGGCTAATTTCGATATTCCGAATCCAAAAATGAAGTCCATTTTGAAATATAATATATATATAATTTCAAAAAGGAGGTATTACTATTCATAACGGCTGGTTTGATTGGTTGTGGTGTGTTAAAATCTCGAAGTTGCGTACAATGCAAGTCATTGCATTATTTGAAAGGAAACATACCGAGGAAGATTGGGGTGTTACATTCTCCCCTCCTTCAATAAATTGCGTCCCCGCAATTTTTAAAATTTTTCTTGGGAATATAATGGAAAGTCCCACATCGGAAAAAGAGTCAATAAAACTATCACTTTAAAAGAAAGAAAGAGAGGTATAAGGGTCATCAAAGATAACCCATACGAGGATTCCATATAAGAAAACATGGATATGGATGATAAACTAAGTGTCAAGTTCTGATGGAGAGGGATAGAAATCATGATCAGGAGAAAGTTAACAATGAGAAAACCACAAACTTGTGTTGGGACAAACGACCATTAGTCTCCTAGTAGGAAAGTAAACAGACAACATTTTTTTTAAGTTACATTACATAAGGAAGAGGAATTAATTTATGATATTGACTAAGAACATTATGAGATATACTTACATTTTAAGTAGATTTTCATTCTTTAATAAATTTCCACCACTAACTCATTTTTTTTAAACGATGAGTATTCAAGAAGACTTGGTCACACTGGAAGAGATAGAATAAACTTCTATAGAATCACATGATCCATGAAGGATAAACCATATATTTACATTGTCTTTGAAGATTAATCAAAACCAAAATGGTCAGTGAATGATCTAATGATTCCCCAAAAGGATATTCATTGAGATAAATATGCACTAATCTTAATTTCTAAAATTAAACCAACAATACCCCAAAGTTAAATAGATACCATTCAATAACCAATTGTCCTTAAAATCCTTTAATATAATCCAAACTAATATTGAAACCCAAAACATAGAAGAATTTGATTATGTAGTCTCCCATGTTAAATTGTATCTCCAAATGACATCAGATACTCTTAAAGTCACATACTCAAAATTAATTAACCTAATCACATATTCTCTATTATAGGTTAATCATTTCCATAAATAACCCAAATCACTATAAATCCACAATAAAAACGTAGATAAAAATCTATCATTACTCCACAAATGAAACCCCATAGTATTCTATTTTCCTTGGGCATATAGTGTTCCCAACAAAGAGAACATCTTCCAAAATAACATTTATCACTTAATCACCAAATCATTTTCCCAAATCAACTTATTATTGATCAATAAAATCATTTAACTAAAAAAAAGTCACACTAACCAGGGACTTCACGTAGTCCAGTGGTAGGCGATAAATCCCAATCGCACTTTGGTTGTGGGTTCGATTCCCATAGCTTTGTCCGACGCGACGGGTTGTCACACGGTCTACGTGTTGTCCTTTTTCAAAAACTATATTTTATAATATTGCCAAAATGAGATAAATTCCTCAAAATACTATATCATAAATTTAACCACAAATGTTATATCATACCTTGAATCTTCATCCCAAATTATAATAACTTATAATTCTCTCAAACCCCAATGATCATATAAATCCAAATGGTTATTTATACCTATATCCACAAGAGAAGAGACAATTCTTCCTCAAATATCATTCTCACATGGAAAACTGCGGGGTTACAAATACAAGAGAAAATTATTCCATAGTAAACCCATCAACAAGGAGTGCTAATACTTTTTAAACATTTATCCAACCATTTATTCCCACATAGCTTCTATTTGACCAAGAAAATATCCTATAGAATAGGACATTCACTCGGGTAATGGCCAGGTCCCCTACATTTACGGCAAATGACTGTAAATGGACTCTTGGGACCATTTTTATCTTCTTCCATAGTACTCTTCATTTTTCTTCGGCAATTCTTTACTTTATGTCCTTCCTTCCCGCACGTAAAACATTTCGTTGTCCCATTGAGACACTTTCCTGGGTGTCTCTTTCTACATTTCCTGCATGATGAAAATTGAGGGTTCTTTTCTCCATGGTCTCCATTGCTGGAGCTCTTATCATTTATCACCTTTCTCTTCCTTGTTGAGTCTGGGAGTTGGTTAATATATATGTTGTTGATCATATTTTTGGAAAACTGATTTGGCATAAAGACGATATCTTTTACGCCTATCAACATTCCATTTTGTTGCTCATTGCCACCACCGTTCCCATCTTGTACATCATTCTCAAAGTCACTATGACTTCCTTGGAATCCAGCCATTGACTAAAACCATAAAGCATTGTGTCAGTAATAGTAGTCGTAAAATCATTTAGAGATTAAAATGTCACCATATTCTCAATTTGAAACATATTAGGATTAACCAAGGCCATTTACTCTCATCTTATATATATATTACTTAAATTGGTTTGTAAAGAAAATGTAAATTATCCTAAGCATATCCCCCGGGAGTGTCGTAACCAAGAGTGCAGCAAGGCCCGTTGTCGTGCACCAGTTCCCGTTCGAGTCTAGCTCAAAGCGGTGTTTTCGGGTTTTACCCCTAGGTACATCTGTGCCAGAGCCGCCTCTACCTGCTCGTATCCAGACAGGGATGTATTTCTCGGAAAACTAACAAAATCTCTACAATACCAAAATTCTAGGAAGTTCTTTTATATTAATCCTCAAAGTTCATCTTAGGTCTACGTGCTCTAATCAGAGTTTATCTAAATCTAGCTTCCAAGGTTTGTACTAAACTTCCTCTGATACCAACTGTAACGCCCCGACCCTAATTACCTAGAGTCGGTGCATTATTACATAACATTGGCATGATCATGAGAAAGATCAAGTCTCGAAAGACCGATTAGTTTAGTAGCCTTGGAATAACTAGATACATCCATAAATTTTTTTACATTACATCATAAAAAAAACATCTTGTCTTCATATCCCATCATACTATCCCTGCAGGTCATTCATAAATTACTTCTTCATAATCCTGGGAAAAATAAAACATTGAAAGGGGTGAGCTCGGATGCTCAGTAAGGATAACATTATAGCAGAAGCTTTCATAAATAATCATAAACACTTAAGGCAATTTTTAACTAAAACAAAAGCATTTTAAACTTGCACTTCAGCATAAAATGGCGAAGGTAAAATGAAATAATGCCATTTACTTACTCACATGGATATTCTACTAGTCGAATGATCACATGCAATATCAATAACCACTTTCATAATGATGGAATGCATAATGCCAGACTATCATAACCACATAGCCAAGGCCTCGTGCCAAGACTACAAATAAGATTTTGCCAAGGCCTTGTGCCAAGACACTAGATTGTCTCATGAGACCTACCGATGCATCGAGGAGCTATAGTGGGCTCCACCCGTCACTTATTAAGTCCAATGCATTCCTCATATGAACATGTTTAAACATAACATAAACATTCGTATTAAAACTAGCATACGAAATGTCAATACTTTTACCACAAACCATGAATGGTATAAAAACAGCACATCCACAGTCAAACATAACTCATTCGATACAATATGGAAGATTGTATTGTATCACATTAACCTCAATCAAGAATAATGAAGGATGTTGACATAGATGAAAATAATCATCAAGACTATTTGAGAGAAATATCCCCCTTTTCTTGAAAACATTTAAAAGTCACACTATTTGTCAAGAAGCCATTTAAAAGTAGATTTTTGAATCAAAGTGTCCCATACCACTTTGAAACTTTTTAAAAGGAGTTTTAATTTCTAAAACTTTAATGTCCATATAAATAAATCCTTAAAACCATTTTTAAAACATGGACATTAATGAGCAAGATTTAGAAGAATAAGTCTTTAAAACATTTAAAAATGGTATTTTAGTTAGAGATTCTAACCAAAAGAGACACTTGAATACAAATAATTGAGGTAATCAAAACTTTGTAATATCTTGAGAATAAAGGGATTCATGATATACTATGTCAAAGTACATTATATACACCACATAAAAGTGATTTGGTGTATATCAACAAAGAAGTCTCAATGGAATGTAAATTGAGATGAAATCTCTCATAAAGGCCGTATCCTTAGGTTAAGGATAAATCAACGACATAATTATGTGTGACGAATATGAATACACTAAATATGATTGGATATTCAGTGTAAAACAATCAAAGGATATTCACACATATTCTTGTAAAAACAACACCAACGAATTGGATGTTTAACTCAACAAATCGTGAATGAGTTAAAATTACTCTTATCAAATTCATATCAATGAATTGAAAATTACCAATGAGTGATTATGTGTATCAAACTTATATCCACAGGAAGGGGAGTGGAAATTATGACATAATCAAATGAATAGTGATTCCACACATAATCATGGAGTAATATAATCAATGAAATATGCGTAAAGCCAAATGAGTGGAAATCGAAATCTCAAATTCCCTTATCGATTAGGTAACTTTCGAAACATACACCCATGAAAGAAGTATCATAACATGATGATGTAAATACCCATAAATTAAAGTATATTACACAATGAATACAATCATGGGCAGTACACATACACCACATGCAATAATTAAGTGGTGAACAATGGAATTCTCACGAAATTAAAAGTGAGATTAGAAAATCCCTTACCACGTTAATCGACTGAGTCGTATGGCCAAAAGTTAATAACCACCAAATGATTTACAGAATAACATGAATATAAAGAGAATCATTATAATATATATCAAATGGACATACACAATACACCACTTTCAATAATTTAGTGGCGAATAATGGAAATCTCACGAAATTGAAAGTGAGATAAGAGAATCCCTTACTTTGTACTTTTTCCTTGGTCGATGGTAGGTTTACCTCCTGTATAATGGTGAAATAATTGTTATTGAATAATACAAGAATCATTTACTTTAATATGATATCATATATGATCTTTTAACATTGATTTGTTAACAATATCTTAGTATTAACGTCGTTTCGGGTGTTAACTTACTCATTTTCTTTTATATGTTTTGTTACATAAGTCATGTTTGTTGTATCTTATTCATATCCAGAATGATATCAAGTCCTTAAACATCATTTTTAAATCATTAAATGATAATTATACTTGAATGGATACGATGGATAATGAATCTCATCGCGTTCGTGGAGACGGTAGTCCGTACGTACGCACGAACGCTACTTCCATTTAATTTTTTTATTTTAAAAGAATCGAATCCAAATGATACATAGGTATATTACTATTCCAGTATAATATAATATTTTATATATGTTACTTAAGTTCATTAACACCATCCTTTATACGTTCCATGTGTGGTATGAACGAGTCATATCATTTTAAGGGGGCGGTAGTCCGCACTTCCTCAAATGAAATTATCGTGTGTATATACAACATGAAACGAATAATGGTATGAAATAAAATGGAATTACAGAAGCTTATATATAAAATATATATCATTAATATCATATTTAATTACAGTGCCATCATAATGGCCACCATTAGAGGCGGTATGAAGTTTTTGAACAATCATCGTTTCGTGAGGCGTTAGTTTGCCATCCACAGAAACATTATGTTCATCATCCATTAGATGGAGTTGTGTGTATGTGTAGTTTGAATACGTCTTATAACAACATCCTAGTATATTTAGGATACTGATGATGTTACAAAAGAAGGGAAATAAAAAGAGTTTGGGGGTTGAAGAAGCAAAATAAATGAAAATAATTTAAGAGAAATCGTTACCTTTAATTTAGGTAACTCACTTTGGTTGGGACCAAAGGACTTGTTGAAATGCTTTCTGCCTAAGGGGAAGCTTCAAGGAGGAGGAGAGGGATGTGGGGAGCTTAGTTGGGCAGAGTTTGGACGAGCCAAGTGGCTTGAGAGGTGTGAGGAAAAGAGAAGGAGGAGTGCCCTTTTATAAGAGGGGTGAGGGGCACCTTTGGAAAAGCTAGAAATATTAATTTATAATAAATTCAAATTCGGTTTCCAAAGCCTCCAAAGTTGACTATTCAAAGTATGAGTTGGGGATAGGTCGAAAACAACTCATCCAATACAATTTAGACAGTTTTGGGTACTTATATTAACCTTATCTTTAAGTATTAACTCTAAGTTAATTAGTTTCACTTTTACAATGTCTCTTTGTATTTTTATATAATATGGTTAATAAACTTACTATATACATCCAAGAGACCTCCAAGTGGTCCATTAATGCTTAACCTATCATGATATAAGTCTCTTGGCCGAACCTTAGATTTTTAAGAATTTAATATCAATTAATAATATAATATTTGTTTTAAGAATTCTTTTATGTCAATTTTGACACTATTCATTAGTTGATTTTTGTGAAACTCATAACAAATTTATTATTTCGAAAAAAGTCAATTGAATCAATCCTAATATATCATAATATCCTAGAAAATTAGTTTAATTCATTAAAAGTGTCATATTATATTTATTTGGGTATTTATAAAATCATTTATTTTAATTTTTCACTATTATAGTAATTACTGCATCATCATTGTGTCATTAATATTTTACATTATTTGATGTCTAAAAAGTATAAATAAAATATCATTATGTAGGAAATCTTTTTATCGTTCTAATTAATATTTATAATCTAAAATCCAACATATATAACCCTATGTAACAATTGTTTTACTAAAAGATATATGCTTGTGTCATTTTTGTATTCATTTTAACTTAATTAATATAAAGTGTCATTATCACTTACAAGTGGATTCATGGGGTCCCAAAATTTACCCAAAGATGCCCATGGTCGACCATGTATCAAAAAATAGGATTAAGACACGTTTTAGGGTAATTTAGTATTATTATAATATTATTTTTTTTAACCCTTATTTACCGGATTTACCCTTAACCATGGTAAATAAAATATTTACCGCAGTAATTATTCAAAATGTCTAAAAATAAAAGTTACCTATTTACACAATTTGAACATCCTTATTCCAAATATGGAATCCATTTTTCTAAATTCAAAACACAGAAGTGGCATAAATTAATTTAAAATTAATTCCCGCTGTCAAAACAAAAAGCGTGTTTTTAAGAGATAATAACTATCAAAAGATTGACACTTGTTTATGTTCGGTTTAATTGTAAAATTATGTCCAATGACCAAAATTATATTAAATGGTAAAAATATATTCTAAATATACTTTAAAACCACTCAAATTAACAATTTATCACTATTAATTATTTTGATTAAAAAAGTTGTTTTTAATTAAAATTTAGTAATTTTCACTATTCATCAAAATACAAAAGTTATCCGAAAAGTACCAAAATTTCACCCTAGGCTAATTTCGATATTCCGAATCCAAAAATGAAGTCCATTTTGAAATATAATATATATATAATTTCAAAAAGTAGGTATTACTATTCATAACGGCTAGTTTGATTGGTTGTGGTGTGTTAAAATCTCGAAGTTGCGTACAATGCACGTCATTGCATTATTCGAAAGGAAACATACCGAGGAAGCTTGGGGTGTTACAATGATTGTATACAAAATCATCAAGATGATCATATCTAGAAAAATCATACAAAAAATGAGCATAGCCATGACAATCGGATTTGGAATGATATGGAAATAAATATATTGTTGTAGTATTTGAATGATTCAATACATTCAACATTATGTCGGGAACTATAGAAGTTGATACTTAATGTATTTAAAGGTATAATAATGATTTTTACTGGAAAATGGAAAGAAGTTTTGAGCGGAGTTGTATTTATAATATAAAAAAGAAGATGATAAGACTCGAAATTCCTTGTAATGAGAGGAATAATTTCTTTAGATAGATGAATGACAATAAAAGAAAAGAATATGATAAAAAATATAGCCATCAATTTAAAAGTGATTTATTTTCCCTTTTTAATCAATCAATATGTTCAAGGGAAGAATTTTGAGATAATAACGGAAGAAGTTTGATGAATATTATATAATGGGGGATCTTCACATTCAAAATAATAATTTTATTTAATTTAATTAGCTCATTTGATTCAAAATAATTAAAGTGGTATCCATTTCATCATATATTTACATTCAATTTACACATAGATTTGTTTTGAGTAAATAAGATTCCGAAAACTAGACTCATGAATTGAAACTGGACTAGAAATTTGAATGAACTTATTAATAATAATTTAATATTTTAAAAGAATCCATGAGCTAAAATATTAGTTGAAGAAGTAAAATTTTACCTATTTTTTTATGGAATTAGAGATTTTGAAAAATTTATGTAAGAATGATATTTTTTGGATTATAGATACATTGCTCATGGGTTAGCTATAAAAGGTGAAAAGAACACTTTACTTTTCTGATAACCAATATACTATTTATTATAGAATAGAGATAAGCTCCGAGTTTTACAGAGAAGAAGATGTTTCTGTAATAACATTTTTTGAAGAAGTTTTGATAGATTAATGTGAAGGAGAAGTGAAAAGCCCACAAAATTTTACTTAGTTGTTCATTATACCTAGTGATTTTCATAATTATTTGTTACAATATCCATCTTGTCTATCACATTTAGATGATCACCATATCAAGATAGATTTATAGGACTTAGGATTTCTATATTTGGAATTACAAACTATACAAGAGGAGGTTTTGGATTGACCCAAAAATACCAAGTTAGTGTTATCTATTTTCATATTGATCAATCCTACTGGGATGAATCAGATTCCAAAGAATAATTATGATATAATTATACTGAGGATAATTGTACCATGGAGAATTGTTCCTAGAAAAATCATATTAGAAGATAATCAGACTAGGAGGAATTGGACAAGGAAAAACGTACTAGAAAAATCAGACTGGTTTTTCCATAACAAATTCTAGGAAGTTAATAAAATATTCTAGGATAGAAATTTAATAAGTGTTTTCAATTGAATAAATTTGTGGAAATGAATATAATCATATGTAACATTATTTGTTACAGAATCATTTTTTACCCTATTTACACTATGAGGGTGCATAAGCACTATTGGAATTTATTTCATAGTGTTACAGGAGTGTTAGGGTATATCATACTCATTGTAATCTAGGTATTTATATATTTCTAATTATGTTGTATTTGATCTTTTAAAAACAATGCCTAATACATAGTTATTATTACCAAATAGTGAAATATATACATAATTTTCATCCTTTGGATGTGTGGTTGAATTTTTAAACATTAAATAAAAAGTATCACAGATTCACCCCTCCACCTATCAGTGATACAATCATTCAAATTGGGGACTTTAAAAATGTTGTTGGAATTTTGTAGATAAAAATAATACATCCAAAATATAACACACAATTCAACTAGATGAGTAAATACAAGATTTGTGGGAATAGTATTCCCACACACTTCAATCATAGAGAATTAATATACTTGATATGTAATAATCATACCGCTAGGTGTTTTCAATAATAATTTTACATAAAAACATGTGGGCGGAATGATTATACACTTATAAAATTATTAAAATAAAGAATAATATATATATCCATAGTCAAATAATGAATTATAAATCTTAGAGTGGATAGTAAGTGAACCTTTCACCATGATGTTATCACACCCCTCATAAGATGTAGTGATCACATGATATTTCCCATTATCCATTAGATTAAGAGTATACTGACATAGATAATTTTAATTAAGCTGTTATTTGGCGATTGGTTATCATATTCGCTGTATTAATTTCTTTTTAAACAAATGATTTTGGGTGATGCATTCTGTAGAACATTATATTAATTCACATCATTATTTAACTTCATCCCATCACTTCAGAATTTTATTTTATAATAACCATTCCTTATAAACTTACCCATCCCATTAATATAGTTTCCCTCATTTTTATTACCACACTTCAATCATGATGTAATTTGCATATTATTCTATATAGGGTACTTAGTTTTTTCATCGAACACTATACTTCATTTCTTATCAAATCCATGTGGTTTATGGGTATCTATAATATATTTTCACCTTGAGAGAACATAGAATGATTTATTTATATCAACATAAGTTCATTATATATAATGACCTTTGTGGACTTTGTTTTAATCCACTAACGAATAAATCAAACAAAAATTCACGTTGGATGATAATTCCAAAACTGTACCGTACAAGACTTGTAAAATTATTTTCATATGTACCAACAAATTCATCATCATTCTACTTGATCTCAGGGAATTACTTCTCTATTATCATAATAAGAATTTTACGAAAGTACTTATTGGAAAATAACATCTTAAACTCATCCCACTCAATGGATTCAATTACATCTTATTTCCTTGAAATCATGACGATATTCCACCATCAATCTTCAATTCCTTCTAAATGATAGACTTCCAAAATGAATTTTATTTTTTGGGTAGAAAACCCTTACCTTATCATGGAATGTGTTCTGTAATTGAACATGACCTCCTGGATAATCAAATTAAATCGATAAATTAATTAAATAATTCAGAACAATATCTTTATGTAATTTATGTATCATAGTTATATTAATTTAATTTATGGAATTTTTTATGAGTTATATGGTAAAAATTTATCACTCGGTAGCAATCATTTCCATGGTTTTCATGATCAGTACACTTTTATATGAGTATGGATGTTGATGTGGAATAGATATAATTTTCCAGAATTGAATTTATATGTTACTAATGAAACTAGATATGATTAAATTTTTATATAATTCATTTCTTTATAATGTATGAGGATGAGTTATTAGATAAAACATTAGTGATAACCAGTCCCATTATTGGAACAATATTTTAATCAACATGAACTAGTTATGTCGTATTAATTAGTATTATGTATATAAAATGGATCCATAGTAATTAAATAAGATATAATACATATTTTATAATTTTTCTCAACCATAAAATGGTTTAATGACCAGACATGATGACTAAATTAACGAATAATGGTTTGTCGTCCATGAAGGTTGTAAAACAGTACCTCCCGAATGGTGATTTTATTTTCAAAATAAAATAGTGAGATATTAGTTTGAGGAAGGTTATTACATTAACATTACACCATTCTACAATATATATTATATTTTATATATCATTATCATTTAGAAATAGGAGGTGAGGATAATATAGTAAATGAAAATAAATTGAAAATGAAATTAAACAAAAAATGATGAGGGTTTACCTCTTGAAATATACTCTGTGAGAACCAACATAAGGGAAGGGTTACAATCTTTTATAAAGTCCTAGAGGTCTTGAACGTGGGGATAGAATAGGGAAATAAATTTTAGTAGAACATCGATAGGATTCAAGATATATATGATTGAGGAGAATAGGGAGTGAGGGTGGTTTTTATAGTGGGTGAGAGGGGTTAATATTTTATAATCATTTTCATTATTTTAATATTTTTCCTATGACAATAAATAGTGTGGAATCTTGTGACCAACAATAGTAATAAATTCATGTTATTTATAGGCAAGTGTTATTTCATGATACATACAACACCTTTGTCTTAAAGAATCATGTTTTTAACATCTATCATTAATTATCATATTTTACTATTCGCAAAAAAATCACGGACATTAGAAAAATCAAAAAAATCATAGATAACAATTTTCAACATATATAATTCAAAAATATAATCCATTTTATCAAAATAATTTCATATATATGTAATATTAAATTTTAATATAAATTCATTAGTTACTTAAAAAATACAGATTTCAAATTTAAAACTGATTTTATAATACATTCATTAATTAATTGAGATATCAAAAACTAATCCTAAAGTAATAATAGAAATAATAATTATTTAGGGATACATTTTATGAAAATTAATTTTATTATAAATAAATTTATAAATTTAAAATTTAAATTAAATATAATTTCTCACAGAAATATGTACACTTAATTATAAATTTTTATAATATTCGCTCTCATTTATAAGGTACGTAAAATCTATAAATAATTACATGGGTGTGTTTAATATTCATAGTTGTAGTATTACTATTCATATAGGAACATTACTATTTATAAGGGTCATGTTACTATTCATAAATTGGTAAGTTTATCCTCTCAGAATCTAAATATATTACTGATCACAACCATGTATGTCAATTTTTCAAAATTCAAAACACAAAAGTTTCAAAATTATATCTAATGAATAGGTTATTACCATATCCAATAAACAAAAAGGTATTTGTTTTCTGGAGACTCAGTGTTTCATTTATTCAATATTAAAGTTAATTTTAAATCATTAGGGAGTTACATATTTCGTTTGGAAACATATAAACATAAACTTTTGGTTCATAAGTGTTTTATGTAATCTCCCACTTAGTTCATTATAATCACTACCCATATTAGAGACATCACTCAAAACAACTATCATCATTAAATGGGTTAAATAAACATAAGGAAGGTTTTTATTATATTCTTATTAAGGTTAAAAAGGGGAAATATGTAAACATAATGTTATTATAAGAGTATGAGAACATGATAATAATCTATTAAAACCATACAATTAATATCAAATATAATGATATAGAGTTATTACATTAATATTAGTAGTTCATAAGACATGAATCATATGGATATCATAGAAATTTAGAAATTATGAAGTAACAATCATGTAATAAATGGAATTCTGGATAAAAAGGCATATAAAATCATTTACATGGTTTTCAAAGAACCCTTCCAAGGCTGTCATAGTGGAATCAGTTCACTCCCAAAACCATAATAGTAGTCATGGTTTACTACCAAGACAAACATAGTAGATTAATCACATAATAAACTTAGGTTCACTACCCATTTGATACATATCTATCTCATTGTATTTCAATATTTTTCCAATAAATCTGTGAATGATATAGTTCCGACCCACCACATAATGAAAACCATACATATGTGTGCCACAATATAATAAAAAAAATAATCATATCAACCCCTATGAAATGAAATTGGATTCCTAAACATTCAGTTGTAAAATAACCCATGGAAAAGAAAATGGTTTCATAAATGTAAACCATACCAATAATAAATAAATATGGTATCATAAGAACTTATCCCTTGTATATATTACATATCGATAAAGGATGTTATCTTAGATGTAAAATTATTTTGAATGAAAAATCACTAGGGGCATTTCTTGTGGTAAATAAATATCCGTCGCTTGATAAAATTTTTAAACTATAAATAAAAATAATAATTTATAAATACATTTTTTAAAATAAAAATTAAATCTTATAATGGAATATATACAACATTGAGTGTTCATGATGTCCAGAAATTCTGTTCATGTTATAAACATTAAAACAAATATCACTTTTAAAATTATAGTAAATGCCAAACATCCCTTCTTTGAAAAATTACATTATGATTACTTTTTTGAAAATCTTTAAGAAACATCAAATATGGATAAAAATTTCACCAATATGTCGATTTTATAATTTTTTCTAGAAAATATTATTAAAACACATGAATATGGAAGAGAAAGGGTTTTTTATCTGAAGAGAGAAATAAATTTTAACTAATTTAAAAACATAATTTTTTATTCATGATCATATAACAAGTGTAATATGAAGAAAATAATGTAATTATAAATTAATAACTATATTATATTTAAATTAATTATTCTATTGAGAATTATAACATAATATTTCGTCATAAAAAACATTATCATAAATATTTCATATAAACAATGATATTGTAACATCTAACCCTTTTCTTTTTGGTGGATATTGAATTATAAGACCATTAAAATAAAAACATCAGATGAAAAATTAAATATCATTAAAATAAGGATATTAATTATATAAAATTTCAAATTTTCATTATATGCACATCTTAAAATAAGAAAGGTGAATAACATAACATATATTCTGAAGAGTGCAAATTAAGAAAACAATTCCTTACCATAGATCTCAACATAAATCATGCACATTTGAAACTTAGGTATAATAAATATATTTTTATTATAAATAAATTATGGAACAATAACCATATTTATAAAACCATATATGTTTTACATATGACTTTTAATTTCCTATTTAGTAGGTATTCATTGTTAAAATCACATTTCATATAATAACTACTTCATTTTTCTTGTATGCTTTGATTTGGTAATTTTTATACTTTTAAATTGATCATGTATAAATATATTCATAATTTTCACCATGATATAAATTTCATACCTATTCCATATATATTTATTTATAGTGATCCATTAATGTAACTTTTAGAAAATGAGTTACACCGTTCATGGAGATGGAAAGCCGTATATAATCATTAATGTAATTTTTATATTCGTGTTTTATATAAATAAATGAACATAAATATTATATCACACATAAAACTTAATTATTATTTCATATATATAACATATATTGATTAAATTTATCAATTACTACCTTCCATGTAAGGCATTATTAAAACACGAACCTCATCCCTTTGTGAGGTGGCATTCTTCTATATAAACGAATGACGTTATCATTTATTCAATAGATCATGAGGAATGAAATTATATCATATATTTATATTAAATTATATTAATATATAAATTATATTATATATATAATCCTTATTATCTTCTATGTATGGAGTATGTGAAGAATGAACCATATCAGTTTATAATGCGACAGTCTTCCGTAAAAAAGATCGACGATGACGTATTCCCTATAGAATAGAAAGTAATAATGTAAATGAGATAATGTAATTAAATAAGTATAATTAAATCTTAAATATCATATATAATAATTTTATAAAACATTATATCCATCCATTATATTTTTTAATGGAAAACCGATTATATCAGTTTGTGGTGTAGTAGTTTTCTGTACATACAATCAATGTGGTCATCGACCATTTTAGGGTGGAGGAAATGGATTTAAGATAATATATTAAAATACAATAAATATAAATATAAATAATATATTTAGGATAATATATCATTATGATTTTGTAATATTTTAAGGAGGTTAAAAGTTAAATAAAATATAATGATAGGTTTAATACATTATCTCTTCATCGGAAAACTTCTTTAGGTATGCACCGAAATCCATTCTTGGATGAAATTTGATAAAAACAGAATTTAGTATGATAATAGGAATTAATAATTTGATTTTTCATATTCATGTCATAACCAATGATTTATGGATGTGGGAAGAAGAGAGGAGATGGAGGTGGCCATCTATATTTGAGTGAAAGGAGACACATGAAATATTTGAAAATAATAAAGTGCAACCACCGTTTTTAGATTTTAAATATATCAAAAATGTTTCATTATAGAAACAATGAGATGATAACATATAAATATGTCCGGCAAATTAGTTATTGAAAAGATTCTAGGTCATTTCAATGCTTATATTTTTTATTTTAGCTCCAAGTAAACTCATTTTAGCATATACTGCATTGATTAATATTTAGTATTTTAAATATTCCTTATGGTAAAATATTAATATGGAATTATTATATAATATTAATTATAATTATTAATAATATGTAATAAATTATTATAAAATAATTTCACATAGTTTTAAAAATTAATTTAAAATTAATCCAACAAACATGATGAAAATGCAGTTTTCCAAAGAGAAAAGATTCAAAAGATTAAAAAGTTTTTATATAAAAATTAAAAATTAAACTGATTAAAATTATCATTATTGGTCGAATTATAATATAACTGAAATAATTTTAAAATTAAAATAAAATTTTAACATATATAACCTTATGATATTTTTAAATGAAAATGTTGTCTTTAATAAAAACTAGTATTTATTACAATTCATAAACAAATTAAACTTTTTATGAACAAAAAATATCTACATCATATAATTTTAGCATGTTAATTAAGAAATTAAGTTAATTTTTTAAAATTATGTTTCATTATTTTTTAATAATTAGTTTATTATTTGTTCACAATAATTTTTAATTTTTTTATTTTCAAAAAGTATAAATTTTAAACCATTTAAAGACATTACCAAAGATTATGAACTTTTTATAAATAATACTTCACCATATAAAATGATTATAAATAATATTTAAAACGTTATTTTTTCTATAAATAATAATAAGTTTAATAAAAAGATAATAATATCCATGTTAAATAATAATATAAATAGTACATTTTGGTTCATTAGAACTTGGCAATGTGTGTTGTGCATGCTATCAATGAAATTATTACTATTCAATAAAATAAATTTGTAAAATATTAGGGTGTTTCAAAGGCATAGTGAGAAAATAAACATGATAATTAGGTATACCATATGATTCGAATGACCGAAAATGATATCATAAAATAGAAGGCTCGTCAATAATCACATGGTAGCATAACAGAAAAAATTGTATCATAATATTATTGCAACATTATAATTTTTTAGAAATATAAAACATGTAATAAACATAGGTCAAGGATAATGGCTATGACAACATCACATGGAAGATAGTGTTGTGTAATGGATTATGTTTAGTACATAATCCCTAAAATTAAACAAAAATATTACCCAATACATTGGAGGGCTATTTCGGAACACACATCACAACATGTACATACTTTTGTTTTAAAGAGAAGGAAATCAATCATGAAGAAGAATAATAAGAATTACCAATTTATTGAAATGGGTTTCATAATCAAGTATTATAGAATAAAAAAATAAAATATAATAACGGTTTCCACGAAATAATGAATTAAATTTTTCTTATATATACTATTTCAAAAAAATATAAAAACAACATGACAATGAATACCATGTAAATTAGTGACGTAAAAAATTGAAGAGAACTAATTTTAAAAATATTCCTTTTAAGCAATGAATTCTGAAAAAATATTAATTTGTTTTTAAATAATCTACGATCATAATAATTTATATTAATCTAGATGTGATCAAATATAGTCTTCAATATAATAAATATTTTATTTGGGATGTCATGGAAGTATGAGAACATTTAATCATTAGGTATATTAAAGGAGGAAATTAAAACAAGGTTGTTCACCTTAATCAACTTTTTTAATGAAATTGATAAGGGACAGATAAAAATATTTATATACCATTTATGTAAAGATGAATTATAGTAAAAAATAATTTTGGTATATTTTAAAATAATATAAAGTAGGTGTATATAAATAATATGGAAATTAACATAGTTAAATAGAGAGAAACTATAACCTAAAATAAAAATGGGTGGTTCAGAGAGAACCCTTAAATTATGTTCCATAATCATCATTATCTCATACATATTGACCTGAATAATCAAATATTATTAATTAATTTTGTAATTTAGAACCTCACAAGCCATGATGTATTATTACCAGTTATTTTAGAAATTCTGTAGTAAGTACTGTAGTGGTATTGTTGTAGCTGAAACTGTTCATCCGATTTGGGATTTGGGGAAATTAGATTAGGCTTGGTTCCATATACCATTTATAAAACCATATTAATTTGAGTAATAGGACCTTGATGGAACTACATGCCATTGGAAAATAAGTTTTTTAGCTGTCAGGCCTATGATACCAGAATCAGTCATGTCATGCCACACATTAGTTGGCCCGAGAAGAGGAATCAATACTAGTAGCTGCTAGAAATGAATATCTAATCATATTGGGAATGATGGTGGGGGTGGAAATATCCATAAATACTCTGAATCATGAATATATTCTTAAATATATTCGATCAAATAATCCATGTGAGTTGGGGTTCTAGGAATCATCAATGAAGCTCATGTTATGAAGGGGTAATTCCAAGTGTAGATGTGCCTTTGGTATAACCAACCTGCTCATTATTTCGCATTAATAATTGAATATTTACATAATTGTACACATAATATATCCTAGAATCATTATAAGTATATTTTATTTGGAAATTGGTTACATATCATAACATAATGAACATGGGATATAACAAAATTATTTAAAACTTCTGTAACATTCTTCTTAAAATTCCATAGCTTTTAAGATTGCATGGTATAACATGGGGACATATATAAGAAATGTGTGATATATATAGCCTAGTATGGGAATAAACATCGAATAAGGTGATTCATGATAGAAAATATGCATAAAAATGGGGAATACAATGTTTGAGAATTATAAATAAGAATAATAAAGTATAATATAACTTGATAATCAGAACATGGGAAATATAGAAACTAGTTAAAACACTCCATCATAAAATTTGTTCAATGATAAAACTCAATAAATTATGATGAATAAATTTTCATAAATTAATCAGGTTAACTACCTATTATAACATGAAATTTCATGAGACTAAGCATTACCCAATGCATTAGAGTACTATATAATTTTGGGTGCACCTATCACAATCATTTCATTCCCATGCTTATGTGTGGCACATAGATCATGCCACATGGATTCATTTATAATCATATTATATTCCAAGATCTAAGTGTGTATACTAAATACATTTAATACCCTTGTAAAATAATTAAATTTTTATAAATTTTAAAACCATTGATAAGAAATGGGTACGGTATTCAGTACACAATGTTTTTGGCATGGAAAAATCACAGTGATATTTTTGTACCATAACAATTTCAGATATATATTCCTAAAATGAGTTTATGAAATGAAAATGGGTATATAATAATCATTTCATGATATGGTCAATAATAAAGATATGTAAATACATATAATAATAATAGGAATTTGAAATAATATGCATAAAATAATAAAGAAACATGAATAAAGGAGAGAATGTGAGGATCCCTTACTTTAGTGTGTGACTCCAAATGCTGGGGAGGAGATTCTTGGGACATTTAGAGAAACTTTGGAGGAATCTAAAGTTGTAATGAAATATTAAATACATAAAACAATTATTTTTGGTGATGATATTTTGGATCATGGGTAGGTTTGTATAAGAAATGAGTAGTGATGTCATTATTTTTTCCAAAACATAGGTTTGGAAATATATATAATTAAATAACCAAACAAAAAAGACATTACCATGGTTTTCCCAGGGTTAGTGTAGAGACCCCAAACCTGGAATACATAAACATTACATTACTTTTGTTGAATACTTAATACATAAAAAAACACACAAGGACCGTAATAGTTTAGTGTCTTTGGAAACTCGGAAAAATAATCATCTAATCTTGGTGAAAGATCTTCAACATTTTCCATAAAGATCATCCCTTTTGTTTTACCTAAAACCTTTCATTATATCCCGGGGAAATGAAATCATATAAACGATGTGCTCAAATGATCAGTAAGGGTAAGCATAGATAATATAAAACAATCCATAAAAATTTGAATACAAAATGTTGAACATAAAATCTAAACATCAAAATCTTGAGCAGACATAAATCATGGAAGTACGTATGGGATATCATAAAGGAACATAAATCGTGATAAAATTGCATGTAGATAAAACATGTTATTGTGGAAACCATTAAGCACATGATATGATTTCCATAGTAGCGAAGGTATTTCTGCCAAGACCATCTTAGTGGACAAAGTCCCTTTCTGAATCGAGTTCACTCCTCGTTTGAGTCCTATATCACTGAACCTGAATAACTTACCATTCCAGCCATTTCTATCTCATGAGATATAAATCTTTACCCAATGAATTTTAGGTAGATATAGATCCCACCAATCTTATAATGAAATCATTCATACATGTGCCACAACATAAACATAAATCATTCATCATAACCCAAAGAATAAAATGGGTTCCATAAACATAATCTCATCATAACATAATCCATATAAAACAAATGGATATCATTTAATCATAAGAAAAGTGAAACCATATAAATCATAGAGACAATATACTTTGAACATACACATATGAAATAATTTCATCTTATATGGAAAATGGTTTTGATAAAACACATGAAATGAATTCTTGAAGGAAATACCCTTTCTTTTCCAAATAATTTAATTTTCTCAAAATTCCATGGAATTTTTAAAAGAAAATTATTTTGTTCAAAATAATGAGGAAATATTTTTGGGGAAGCTTCATGAAAATGTGGTGTTATAAAATTGGAACAATTCATTCATGCAGTATAAGTTAAAAAAACATTGTCCACATACTTTTAACGGAAAAGTCAAAAAGTACCTTGCATGGTATTCAAAAGAATGATTCCTTACATACCATGTAGTAAAATTAAAAAATGGGTAAAAATAACATTAAACATACATGAAAACACTTTTAGAAAACATGTACATGGATAATAAATATAAACCTAGTAAATACTTACGAATAAACAATCTCGGATAAAAACGAAATTGGAAGTGTTATCCTGTACCTTATGCCCGATATGCTTCGTATGTATCTGATCCTACTATATAATGATTTAAATAATGTCATTTAATTATTAAAAAATCATATTTATTGTTATGACATCATATATGGTTCACTTATGACTTTATATTACCTATTCTTTTGTAAATTCATGTTAAAGTATCATTTTGAGTAAAATCCTTTCATTTATCGGCCGTGTTTTGACTTGTAATTATTCATATGATTACATAGATCATGATTTCATAGATCCAAAATGGAAAACCATATTTATATATAATATATATTTTAATATAAATATATATAATAGATTAATAAATGGAAAAAAATACACCGTTCATGGATACGGTAGGCCGTACGTACGTATGAATGTTGTTTTCGTTTCCTTATTAAATTGAATTTTATTAAGTAAATTAAACATATATGTATATAACTTAAGTATCATTATTATGTAATATATTTCATTATTATTTATTATATATACATTATAATCATACTTGAATGGTTAATCATGGAAAAAGAATCTCATCACGTTCGTGGAGACGGTATTCCGAACGTACGCACAAGTATTGATATTGTTCCCATAATTATTTAGTAGAATAGGAGTGGATGATATAATATATAAGAATTGGTATTATCTTATAATAACCATATAAAGTAATCATTTACACCATTATACCATACAAGTAAGGTGGTGGTGGAAAAACATATTACACCATGGCGTGGAGACAATATTCTATATGTACGCACGCGGGGTGATTTTGTTTTCCGTAGGATGGATAGAAGGTAAAATGGGGTTTTTCCATATTTATAATAAAATATCAGTATATTATTGATATTTATGTTATTAATTTATAATGAAACAACTAAAGAAGAAGAAGTTCAAGAAGAAATAAACGTGAAAGAATCGATAAAAGAGATTACCTCTTCTTCGACACACCTCTTTTAAGATTCCTCTTCAGGAACCAGAGCAGGTATTTTGAAGAGACCATAACATATATAATGTTTCTAGGTACGTTTAAAATAGAAATGGTCAGGGGTTCTCCGAGCTTGAAATCTCAAAATTGTGTGAATAGAAGGGGAGGAGGTGCCCTTTTATAAGGGTGGAGAGGGGAAGCATAGAAAAAACATAAAATATTATTTTATAATAAAGTCATATTTGTTTTATAATAGCTCAAAATTGATTTATTTAGAAGATAGAGTGGTTATGGATCACAATAATCTCAACCAATAGGTTTTAGACATGTTTAGGGTACTATTTTAACCTTATCATTAAGATTTAATTATAAGTTAAATAATTTAACATTCATTGTTTCTTCATGTTTTCTTACACTATATGGTTAATAAACATACTATATCAAGCCAAAATAATCCCAATTGGATCATTATTAATATATATATCATTATCTATGTTATTTGGCTTAACCCTATATTTTTAAGAATAAAATAACAATTAATAATATAATATTCTTTTAAAAACTAATTTATGTCAATTTTGACACTATTTGGTAAATAATTTTTTTGAAACTCATAACAGCATGATCAGCTCGAAAACAATTAATTAAATCAATAATAACATATCATATTAACCTATAAAATTATTGTAATATATAAAAAGTCTCAAATTACATTTATTTGGGTATTTATAATATCCATTATGTTAATATTTCATTAATAAGGTAATTCATGCATCATCATTGTGTCATAAATAAATTAAATTATTTAAGGTATAAAATTTTTAAATAAAATACCATTATGTATGAAATAATATTATCTTTATAAAGAATATTTATAGTCGATTTTATCTTATTTATAACCCTGTATTAAAAAAAATTAGTTAATAGACATTTATTTTAACTCTTTTAACTCTTCTTTAAATTAAATAATAATAAGCGTCCTAATATAATCCATGTGGCCCTAAAGGGTTATATTTCATTCCTAAGGGTGTTTTTGGTCAAATTACACTTATCCAATAGAATTAAGACATGTTTTTGGGTAATAATAATATCATTTTAACCCTTAATTACCCTATTTACTTGTAACTGTGGTAAATAAAAGTAAAAGGTTTCTATTAACCAAATATTATTATTATCTTATTGAACAAAATTTTACTCCTTTTTATTAACCATGTCTCTCATATTTTAAAAATTCCACTCATAGATGCGGTAAATTTAATTTTATGTAAATTTTAAAATTCACCTAGGAGGTGGGTAAAAACCAGTGAAAAGTTCAATAAAATTTTTATATATCTAAAATTATTATAAAATGACTCCAATGAATTAAATTGAACTTTTCGAGGTATTATATATCAATGTTGACAAATAATAAATTTAAATAAAATGACGGTTTTTAAATAGTAACCTAGTGTTTTCACTATTCATCAAAAATTGTAAGTTTTCATAAAAATACCAAAAATTCACCCAAGGTTAATTTCGATATTATGAATCCAAAAATGAAGTCCATTTTGAAGGATAAAATATATAAAATTTCAAAAAGTTGTTATTACTATTAATAATGGCTAGTCCATAATAATATTATAGAAATATATCGTTGTTTAGTGAAACCCGGTATTGCGTACTACACACACTATCGAAGAATGTCTTGATTGGGTGTAATGCCACCCAATTTAGGGTTGCATGTAGTGAAATCTCCTTTTGGTGTTTCATATAACATAATAAAAACTAAATTAATTTGTACGTTAAACAAAATCTATACTTAATGTTGCATAGAATGATTTACAAATTACAAACTTGAAATTGTGTATAACACGAGCCAAGAATAGTGTTGCATATACTGCAAGCTAATACGGTGTTGTGTATAGTACAAGCTAATATTGGTGTAGTGTACAATATAATACATCAAATAAATTAAATATAATATATCTCATAAAATCTTGGGGTGTTACGGTTGGGATTTTTTTCATCATTTTATAAGCACAACGTCCAACCTTTATAAAATATTTACCTTTATTTTGTGGAATTGAGTCATACATCTAATGAAATGATTTTAAACAATTAAAAGTTATTAATGGTTTTTGAGGATTAATAATGGATTAATAAAATTAATCAAATAATAAAATATATAATTATTTTAGAATGGAATAATATATATGGTTTTGGAAACAATTTATCGTATTTATTACATCACTACAAAGTCATTATGATTTCATATACACAGTGTATATTTATTCGATATTTAATTTTTACCCAAAAATTTGACCACATCATGAAATTATGAGAAATTAACCATTGCATAATATTGAAAATATGAGTCAAAAAATAATATTCATTTAATCTAAATAAATCCTAAATATGTGTATTTTCATTTTTAAAACAATAATCAACATTTATTTAGAAGTGTTGGGTCTGTGGACAATAACAGTTTTCAAACCCTTATCAAAATTACATTGGACTTCATAAAAATTATATGATCATTTATATTTAACAAATAAAATTTAATAATAAAATTTTATTAAAATATTTTTTATTTAGAAACCCATTAATACATTAAAATAAATTCCTTAATTGAATTTGAATATTATCAAAAAATATAATTTTTGTTTTCTTCTATCAACATAAAAATCATTCAAAAATTATCAATAGTTGGATGGAAATATATTCAATATTTTATAAAAAATAATGTTTATACTCAAATGTATAGGTTCTAGATATATATCTCTTTAATATACCACAAAAACACCTAAGAGTAATGTTTGAGATAGTGAGACATTGATGGGGTTGTTTGACATACATGATCTATGCCACTATCTCAATGAGATTGAGCATTTATAGAAAATGGTTCCAATCATGATAAAGTTGTTGGATCTCAGCATGGGCTTCATCCAGAAAAAACACAGAGATTTTATCTCTCATAGAATCTCTAATAAATGGGCTTCATAGGGTACTATCCTATTGGTTGAGGTCATCACTTATTTTATCTCTGTCAATTGGATTTGTTAAAACCTAATTTTTTTACTAATCATGAGTTTTCTATTCAATGGACATATTATCAATGTTAAAGATTCATAATGGTCATTTAAATCCGATAGATTAAAATAAAACTAAATAATTTCATGTGTTTTCAATATCCATATTACATAATAATACTTTTAATTAAATCATAAGCGACATTTTACATATAAAATTTTAGGTTGTTACAATTATCCACCTCATGAAATTTGAACTTTGAAATTTTATTTTCCTATACTAACATAGATGAGGGTAACTTGGTTTTATCATGTCCTATGTTTCCCACATTTCTTCTTCAAAATTGTGGGTTCCCCCCAATAATTAGACAAGGTGAATTTTCATATTTAGTATACCTTTTTCTCTGTATTCTAAGATATTCACCGAAAGTTATTCATAGGAATGATCAATCTCCAATGGTACCACCTATGTATGGAATATATGTGAGGGTTCAGTTATGTACTTACCCAATAGATATACATGGAATACATCTTGTACATGATATAGGTTTGGTGGGAGTTCTAGTAAATAGGCCGCCACTCCAATCCGATCAAGGATCTAAAAGGGGATATTGTGTCTTGGACAAAGATTTCCTTTATTCCCAAATAAAATTAGTTTATTCTGTGCATATAGTTGAAGTTATATCATTTATAAAATATCAAACACTTGTTATTGTCGATGATTACCAATATAGCTATTATATCATCTCTGACTTGCCCTGATCTGCTGTGGAACGGTCATAATTTTTTACACCATTTATTCATCATTTTAGAACCTAGATGTTTTTGTTCCCCAACATCATCGTAACATACTTGTATTCTACACTTGTTCTCATAAAGTGATGTATAAGGAGCCATTTGGATTCAAGAGTGGAAACTATAATTTTATGATAACTCATCCAGTGTAATATGTTGATCCCATCCTTATATGAATTCCATTGAACATGGTCTCAACAAGTATTATTGTGTGTAAATAGTTTGATTAGATTACACTTAGTTTTGAGGATTATAGTCTATATTGAAGATCATATCAGTGTTTAAAGAATTTTAGAATATTTTCCAAAACATGGAGCTGGATCTATGATCTTGATTGGATACAATAGATAAATATACTCCATGTAGCCTCACCACGCCTCTAATGTATATTCATGAAATATGATCTGTTGGTATGTTCTCTCGAAGCGAAATGAAGTGTTCAGTATACGTAAGATGATCCAGCACAACTCATATACAATTATTTCCACATAATGTCTTTGGATGACCCATGAACATGACCATAGTTCTTTTACCATTTCCATATAGGTATGGGTAATGGTTTCATAATCCCATAGGATTTATTCCATTTTTCGTTCACTTCCAGACATAAAATACATCATATGTATTTTTTTTATCTCCTTCTTCATATTTTCCACCCAATAAAGATCTCAGATATTTGGATACAACATTGTGCTTAAATGATAGATAGAAAAGGTATAACTAAATGAATTATCCAAAAAAACTCCTTATTTAACTAAGGATTTGACAGTACACATTTCTATAATCCAAATTTTACAAATACTTCTTCATTAACATAGATATTCATGGAATGTATTTTCTTACAGTGTCCATTGTTTTTCAAATTTCCACAGCATATCTTCCATCATACATTATCCATTCCAAAAGAGAAGGACGATCAATTAATCGTGAATGGATTGATGATGTTCCTTCTATTTTGATTCCCATTTACACCCTATTCAATTCTAATATGATCAGATCGATATTTATTCACATCAATGAAATAATTTTCACATCCTTTATTCTTAAAGAGTCAAACACTTTATTATATTTTCCATAATGTTGTAGTATAGATCAGCCAGAGACATTGATAACCTCTAACCATCTCTGTGTATTCATATTCATCTCTTTCTCTCTGAATACATACTTGAGGTTTTTTTGATCAATATATATTTCCCACTTATCCCAAAATAGATAATTACTCTAAATTTTCAATGTGAAGATAAATGCAACCAACTCAATATCATGCATTTGGTATTTCTATTCATGAAATTTCAACATCCTTGAATCATAGGCTATTATGTTGTCATTGTTCATTAACACACATACCAATACCTTATTCAAAGCATCACTAAATACCGTGGAATGTTCTCCACTTATTGGATGTGTGGGAATATAAGCAGTGATAATCATATTTTACACTTTTTTATGATATATTCACATTAACCATTATAATAAAACTTGAATCAATTATGAGTTATCTTTTTCATAGGGTTTTGAAGTAGTGGTAAATTTCTAAAAATTCGATGATATTACCTAGCTAATCGACAGAAAAAATGAATATTTTTCATAGATGATGGCCTCGACCATCCGTCAATTGATTTAGTCTTTGAAGGGACTACATATATGTCATTTCTTGTGAGGATATATCATAATAATTATTCTTACTTGAATAAAAACTATCATATTAAATAATTAGAATAAAAATTGTCCTTTAATAGGGTCTTTATCATAGTAGTCAGATACTCCTCATGCTCCTCATTAGGTTTTAATAATATTAAAATATCATATATAGAGACTAACAATATTTTTATGAGGTTTCCCATAAAGACTTTATTTATTAATTATATGAAGATATCTTGAGAATTAGTGATCACTAAAGGCATCAAAATGAACTCATTATACATGTACCTTGTACGAAAAGTACTATCGGGATTATCCACATTCTTCACCAAAACATGGTAATTTTTTGACCATAGATCCACCTTGGAAAATTATTATTCTCCACATAGATGATCAAAAATTTAAATTATCAAAGGTTGAGGGTACTTGTTCTTTATTTTGGTCATATTGGGATCACGAAAATCAATTTAATGGTGCACTGACAGAAACATCTTCTTGGGGAAGAGGACCTATTCACCCCATCATTAAACACGTGGGCCAATGAACCCTTTATCCAAATTATACTATATTTGTTTAATATTATCATCAGGTTCAACAAAAAAATGTAAATATTCAGTCTTGGATAATGGAAATTCAATAAGTATAAACACTATTAAAAATTTATCCTCTAAGAAAAGGGGATAACCAAAACATTCATCAAGAAACACATCAGTGTATTCCCTCATAATAGGCATGTACTCAATGATAATTCATTACCTTGTACCAATAATTTGAGAAAGATATTCTTTACCATAGTGAAAAAATATACATTCTGGAGATGTTGGATTGTAAGATGATTCAGCCTCTTTCATTCACTTGTAAATAATCAGGGGTGAAAATCATGATATGAAGAGTGATTTCATTATCATGCCATTTTATGATTTCTCTATGTAGGGAAACATAATCCATATCCATAATTGTAATAAATTTCACCAAAGAGAGTTTTAAAAGATTCATGAGAATGTTTAGTACAAAAATTATGATAGGGGAGGAGTTATTTACCCTCAATGTAATAATTTCACAAATTTTCACCAATTGCTTAAATGTCAGGTTTTGTGGTGGTGTTTGAATAGTTTTACTAAAATTTTGTGAAATTTATGAATTTTTAGAACCATAATCAAACTGTATATTCCCCATTATTTAATTAAAAACTAGAATACCTATCACCAAGTCATTTTTATGATACACACGAACCATTGTGATGAAAAAATATCACCCTTTCTATCTTGGAGGATGTTGGTTGTCTACAAAACATTTTCCTTAGTGCATTGGTTTGCAATGTTTCACGGTTTCATGTAGTTGAAGGAATGAACTATGAATTGAGGGTTTAATTAAAAATACACATCCACCAATACATTTGTGAGTTTCTGATATTGTATATCACTATCTAGGCTTCCATCATTCCAAAAACTAATTCATTTCCTTGTCTACCACAACCAATTTCTATGGTGTTTCTATCTACACCTTTGGCAAGTGGGATGTTGAAATTTTATGGCACAATTGGTTTTCACCATCATACTTTAATAAATAAACTCCAATTTTTGATTCTTATTCCCATCATAACCTTGAGATTCTCTAATCCCCATTTTAGCTTTTATGTAACATTATTCAATTAACTCATAATAATCAATGTCATGGATCCCCATCACATTCTGTAGACTACGTTTTATCCCACTAAAGAAAAAGGTAACCTTGCATTAATGGGTAACATTATTTTCAGAGTCATATCGTGAAATTACTATGAAGTATTATTAATACACCTTGATATATTCATTGTATTATTTCTTAAGGGAATGAAAATCCCTTTCCATTTTATGTTGGAGATTGTGAAGAAAAAAATATCAAAATACATTTTTTAGAAATCCTACCACCCATTTGCTTTGATCTCCTCAACATGATTCATATTCTTGATCAATTTCCACCATTGATCAACTTATCCCTCTATATTATAAATAACCAATAAAACCTTCTTTAGTTCATAGCATTTAAATTAGGAGAATATATTCCCAATAGAGTTGATCCATTGTTCCATGATTAGGGGACCAAATGATCCGTTGAAATTAAGAGGCCATTGTTGCATAAAGGACTCAATTGCAGCTTTTTCTTTCTTTGGGGGATTTGTTTGATCCTCTTGATCAAGGTTAATATTATAAAACTGATTCTAATGATATAGAATCATTATAATGTATGTGATTCTGGCTCCTATTAGGGTGGGAATCTTATTGGGGTAGTCTTCACATTGCCCATAACATTGATTTTTACCCAAATTCTCCCATTTCTAACCGTTGGATATAATAAAAAAAATAGGGATGATTATTTTAAAACTATTAAACATATATAGGACAATATGAGGACATTAAAGGTACAAATGAAAAATTAAAATAATTTTCATAGCTAAGAATTTATAGGTTTAAAACTATGTTATATATTATATAGTTCAAAAAATATATTATTATGTGTATTTTTTCTTCCAATAAAAATGGTTTGAAATGATTATATTAATTTAATAAACAATATTCCCTAGGAATGTCAGTCATGGGGCATAGTGAGGACCATTTTTTTGTACTAGGTTATGATGAGTCTGGCCCAATTCATCAAGTCGGAGTTTTTTCCTAGGGTAAAACTGTTCCAGAACGACATGCACTTATATCATCCAGACATGGATGTGTTTTATTGATAACCACTTACTCTATACTTAATACATTTTAGGAATGTTTTCTTATAAAAAATCTTATTAGAAGAAATTTCTCTAGACTTTTATAATTCTACTCCAAAAACAACTAAAAATTTCTTCTAATACCAACAATAAAAACCATTCAATTAATGTCACAATATTAATTTATTAATATATAAAATTATAGATAATACAAACCAAATGATCGATATATATAGTTCATTTGGGAAATAGGTACATTAAATAACATCTTAATAATGGTATATAACTATATTATTAAAAATATCTTTAACATGCTTCCAAAATTCCATGGCTTTTAAAACTATGATGGGTTTTCGAGGAACATACATAAGAATTGGGTGATCTATAAAGACATGTAAGGGAATGAACATGGAATAATTTGATATATGTTAGTAAATCAAAATATAAATGGGGAATTAAATGTGTGATAATCAGAAATAGGAATAATAAGGAACAATATAACATTATAATCATAACATGGGAAATATGGAAACATCTTAAAACAATGAATCACAAACATAGATCAAGGATAACGGCCAAGAAATTGTGGTGGAAAATTTCCCATAAAATAATTATGTTCACTCCCTATCAGAAAATTAATTCTCATGAGACTAAAAATTACCCAATTAATTGGATCACTATATGATTTTTGTTGTACTTCTCAATATCATTTAATTCGCTGGCTTAAGTGTGCCACATATCTCATACAACATGTATTCAGTAATCATAATATTTCATTAAAAAAATAAACTAGTGAGGAATAAATTATTTTAATTCCAAATAATATATATATATAAGTGTATAATGTTTATCAATCTGGAAAGAAAACGAGAATGGTATTCACTACATATTTTTTTCACATGGAAAAATCACAGAGAAAGTTCAATAGAAAAATAGTGTCGTATAAAAATTCATAAAATTGGTTGATGGGAGATAAAGGGTAATCTCATCATTTGGAAATGATATGGGAAGTAATAGGTACATAAATACATATCACAATAGTTGTAATTCGATATCTGAGGCATATGATAACAAAGAGACTTGAATAACGAAGGGATAGCAAGGATCCCTTACTTGATTGTGTGGATCCAAATGATTTGGAGGAGATTTTGAAGAGCGTGTGGTATCTTTGGGAGGACTCTATAAAAGGGTGGGTATAGAAAGGAAGTTCTATTAGATCATTGAGTGAATATCAATGAGATATATTGTGGGATTATATAGGAAATGACTGGTAATTTCATTATTCTTCCTCAATAAATGGTTTCAGAGCCTATATAATAAAATAACCAGAACCACAATAATTCCCATGATTTTTCCCATAGTTTCTAAAAAAGGTATGGGTTATAATTATTATATCGGTCCAAGTGTATAAATTAATAAAACAATAATCATTATTATGTGGAAGTGATTCATACACTTAAAAAATGAGTTTAAAACCTTCATATATATTAATTGTTTTGGATGATTTTCAACGAATTTAAAAAATTATTTAAATAAACATAAAATAAATTTATTTTAAATGGAAAATGTATATTTCATCATGAATTCCATTTATAGTATTTTTATATATGTTTTCGGACATTATGATGTAATAATACAAACTATATATCTATACAGTATTAAATCTTTTCCTCATAATTAGTGTGAATTGGAAAATAATGAAAAATTAACCATTAGATTAATTAAATGTTCTGATTTAAAATAATAATATTCATTTAATCCAAATAATTTTCAAAATATTATTATTTTCACTTTTAAAATATTAATCGGCATTTATTGACAAATGTTGGGTCTTCTACAATAATTGTTTTGAAACCCTTATGAAAATTATATTTACTTAATAAAAATTATATGATCATTTATATTTTAAAAAAAATATTTAATAAAATTAACTTATTAGAATATTATTTATTTTTAAAAATACGTTACTTGCACAAAATAAATTACTTAATTAAGTTTGAATATTAACCAAAAGTACAACATTTTCTTATATCTACATAAAAATCATTTATAATGTAAAATCAGTAAGATGAAAATATATTCCTTATTATATACAAAATAATATGTATAATCATACTGTTAGGATCCTAATACATATCCCTTTAAAACAGTTACAAAATCTATAAGATTAATGTGCAGGATAGTGATTATTTGATTGTTGGTTTTTCATCTTTGGTTTGGGACATGTTTTCAATTAGATTTAAATTCTCCTATAAATGGGTTTTCATATGATTTAGCTATTTGGTTTTAGTATGGTCATGGTCAATAGAAAATACCAGAGATTCTATCTCCTAGAGAAGCTCTGAGAAATTGGCTTTATAGGGAATAATCCAACTTGTTGAGGTCATCACTTCATTTTTCTGTGTCAACTGGATTTCTTGAAACCCTATATTTATACAAATCATGTTATCACTAACAAACAACTATTTTATCAAGGTTAAATAGTCTTAAAAATAATTTAAATCTAATAGGATATAATAAAAACAAATAAGTGCATGTGTTTTCTGTGACTGTATTACATAATTCTACATTTAATTATATTTTAATGTATGTTTTTTATAATAGTTTGAGTCATTGAATTGGGGCCCTTGGGTTATTTACTAATAATTCTTCCTCTCAACCTATGATTCATGTATGATTTAACTCTCAATGTAGATTAAAAGGAAATTATCTAAAAATATATAAGTAATATAAGAACGGGGTAGTTCATTTCATGGTTCAAAGGTCAGATCATATGTAAATAATTATTTAAGTTCATTTCAAATGGGAATACAACACTAGATGTGAAATCAAATGGTTTTCATGATCACCCCTTAACTGAAACGGTCCCATGTATTTTTTCTGTTTCTACAAATGTATAAATAATTAATAAAAACATGAACATTATGTGGATAGTTCATTCAGGAAATATTTTTCAACCGTCATAAACTATATTTATCTAACATAATATTATTCTCATATATTTATTCCAAAATGAAAAATATATTATAATATACATATTATCATCATATTTAACAATAATAATATTTTATTACCATCCTAGATGGGAGAGAAGAGATGAAATTACAATGTTCATGGAGGTAGAAAACCAACCGTATTGTAAAGAACATTTTAGTTTTATACATAATAAAATAATAGAGGGTACACTATCGAAAAACACATATTTGTGATGGGAAATTTGTGATGGGCCCAAAACATGTCGCAAATAGTTATAATGGTGGTACTATTTGTGAAGGGATAGAATCATGTTAGACATAGTTCTAAATAAACATTTATTTTTAGTAGGAATATTTTCATGCCGAAAATATCTTTTCCGCATGGGGAGCCAAACAACAAGATCCATTATTTCTTTCGATTATTTAAACCCATCACAAATAATATTCATAATTATAGTTATTTAAGATAAAAATTTATATTTTCTCACAAATACTATGTTTGCGAAAGATTATTTTTGATGGTACCCATCACAAATAACTTTTTAATTTCGGACAATTATATTTATAGAGGATACTATTTTGAACGAGCTCCATCCTCGAAAGCCCGATCTCTGTTAATCTAACCTATATATATTACCCTAACCAAAACATTTCATCCCCTTCCTCTTTTGAGATCTCTTTCAGGCTCTTATCCTCTATATTCCATTCCTGTAATAAAATTGATTCCTTTAAATGTATTAAATTATACAAGGAAGTTCAGTTTTATATTTTCAACCTATAAAAGCATTGATATTAGTTATTTATTAATTTTTTTAAACACATTCTTAATTTATTTTAATTTATATTATAAATTATTTTTATTAATTTGCAGTAATTACTTTTAATTAAAATTAATTTGTTTCAATTAGTTATAACTAGTTTTATGTATGAGTAATTATTATAAATTTGAATTATTTAGTTTTAATTATCATTAATTATTTTTACAAATATGTAAGTAACTTTATGTGTATTAAGTTGTTTTAATTATTAGTATGTTGTTATGATTAATATTTAATACATAATATTTGAAGGAAAATTATTCTAATTAACTGAATTTATTAATAATTCATAGATCCTAGTAATAAGTAATAAAAATTTGGAGTAATTTGTAATAATTATCAGTAATTATTAATTAGTTATAATTAAAAATATTATTTAGAAATTATTGGTAAATATTAATAATTCAAAAACAATTTTGTAAAAATTTTTGTTGATTAATAAAAATTAGTGGTAAAAAGTAATATTAGCGGTAACTATTAGATATTAAGGGTAATTAATAAAAATTAATGATAATTAGTAGAAAATAGGATTAATTTGTAAATTTTTTGTAATTATTAGATGTTAGTAGTTAATATTATAAAATTGTTGTAATTAGTAAAAGTAACAATAATTATATGAAAATGGTGGTAATTATTAGAAATTACAAAAAAATTATAAATATTAACGACAATTGGTAGAAAAGAGGTAATTTATAAAAATGAGCTGTAATGAGTGAGAATTATATAACATTAGCAGAAATTATTAAATATTAGTGGAAATGAGCTGTTATTACTAAAAATTATCAGTAATGAGCGGTAATTAGTAGATGTTGTAGGTAATGAGAGGTACTTAGTAAAAATTACTAGTAATGAGTGATATTTATTGTTAAATACCAAAAATGGGTGATATTTAGTAAAAAATACGCATATTGAGCAGTATTTAAGAAAAACAATACCTGTAATGAGCCATATTTTGTAAAGGTGTATGTAATGATTGGTTTTCTGTTAAATTACTTATAATGAGAGGTATTTTGTAAAAATAATCCTTAATGAAAATTAAGTTTGTAAAAAATATAGGTAATGGGAAGTAAATAGTAATAAAATTCAGATAATGAGCATTATTTTGTAAATAATACTTGTAATGAGTGTTATTTAGTAAAACATATAGGAAATGGTTGTTAATTATTTAAAATTATATGTAATTAGTGGTATTTACTATAAAATACATGTTAATAGGATTTATTTGTATATAATAACGTTAATGAGTGGTAATTAGTAAAAAATACCAATAATGAACTATAATTAATAAAAAAATAATGATATTGAGAGGTAATTAATAAAATGTACAATAAATGATAAGAAATGTGAAAAAATACATATAATGATAGGTAATTATTAATAAAAATGTAATAATTTCTAATTAGTAATAATTACAGGTCAGTGGTGGTAATTAGTAAAAAATATCGATAATGAGCTGTATATAGTTATAAATACTAGTAAGGAGCAATGTTTAGTTAAAAATACCAATAATGAGCCATAATTAGTAAAAAATATCTTTACAAAATGGTAATTAGAAAAAATACATGTAATGAGCCATAATTATTAAAAAATACTCATATTTATTGGTAATTAGTAAAAAATACCAGTAATGAGCATTAAGTAGTAAAAAAATACCGATAATGAGTGGTAACTAGTAAACAATTACTAGTAGTGAGTGGTATTTAGTAAAAAAATCTGGTAATGAGCTGTAATAGTAAAATATATAGTTAATAAGCAATAATTAGTAAAAAAATACTGGTAATGAAATTTATTTAATAAAAATTACCTATAATGAGGTGTACTTATAAATATTTACTAGTTATGAGATGTAATTAGAAAAAATTACCGGTAATGAGTGGAAATTATTATAAAATACAAGTAATGACTGATAATTATTAAAATTTATCGGTAATGACTAGTAATTAGTAAAAAATATATTAATGAATTGTATTTTTTTAAATAATAATGGGAATGAGAATTATTTTGTACCAAATATTGGTAATGAGTAGAAATTGGTAAAAAAAATATTAGCAACGAGTGGTAATTATTAAAAAATATGTAAAAATGAGCTGTAATTATTAAAAAATACTGGAAATTAGAAAAAAAAATTGCAACGATCATACTTTATTTAAATATACTGGTAATGAGTAGTCATTAGTAGAAAATAATAGTAATTAGTATTATTTATTAATGTCTACAAGTAATGATTGGTATTTAATAAAAATAATAGTAATTAGTTGTAATTTGTAAAATAATATATGATACAGATTGGTAATTTGAACAAATTACTATTAATTAACATCAATTAGTAAAAAAATTAGTAATTAGAATTATTTTGTAAAAATTATTAGTAATGGGTGATAATTGTGAAAAATTTCTATTAAAGATATTTAATTATTGAAAAAGTCACCAATAAAGAGAAGTATTTAGTTAAAAATACTGGTATTGATCGGTAATTTGTAAAATAATATGTCAGTAAATAGCGGTAAACAATAAAAAATAATGATAGTGAGTGGAAATTATTTATAAATACCTGTAATAAGTAGTAATTAGTAAAAAAAATATAGCTAATGAGCTATAATTAGTAAACAATAATGGCAACTTACCAGAATTTACAAAAATTAACCAAAATTAACCAAAATTAACATGAATTATCCACATTTAAACAAAATTAACCCAAAATAACCATATTTAACCACAATTAATCTCAATTAACCAATATTAATCACAATTAGTAATAAAAATTCATCCATGTTATGTGTGGGAAGCATGAAGAAGAGGGGATGAAGGGGACGATAGAATACATTATTATGGTGCTAAAATTATTTCTTTTTACAGTAACCTCCATCACTTTTACACCGTAATTAACACAATGTAAGAATAGTGGGAGTGGATGATGGTGATTATGTAGATAAATAATATAAATGAACCTCTGATCAGACTATTAATAAGAGAGTCAGTCCTCTGTAAACTCATATGTTTACCCATGACTTCCTCTCCATCAAACGGTTCAAACTCAGAAGCATTAGATTTTTCTCACTAAGTCGTTGCATTCATCCTGTCCTATAAATGAATCCCTTTCACCCCTAGTGTATCCTAATATTTCCCTTAATAATAATTAATGGTAATTTTAAAAAAACTGGTAGAAATTAGAAAAACAATTAACAGTAAGTTGTTGAATTACAAACACTTAACAGTAACTAGATAGAAATAATATTATTTACAAGAAATTTTTAGTTGTTTTATTTTATTATTATTTTGGATAGTTTCTTCCTTATATCATATTAATCATATGTAATTTTTTTATTTTCTTTTTTCTAGAAAATTATTGAACAATGAAGTAGAAAATAGTCTTTGTTAAAACATTGCAGCTGGATATATCATTAAAGGAATCCAAATGGTTCTATTATAAATCCTCTATATACTGAGGTTATTATAGTTTTTTATCATTTCAATCCACAAAACATCAGTTTTTTTCTAATGGTTAAATTAGATATTCTCTTAGAAATTTGATCTATATAAATTTGAAACATTTGACATATTTTAGGGTTATCTATAGCATTTTGATTTTTAAAATTATTTTGTTTTTTTGGATCAACACAGTGAACACAGTTATTGAGATGATAGTAATTATTGGTTCTAGAACCATCACAGTTTCAAACATTAGTACATGAGGTTTTTGGTCCATCATTTCAACAAATAGAAACTCAAAATGATATTTCTATAAATATTGAGTTTAAACCATCACTACTTGAAACAATACCAATAATATTAGGGTTATACACATGATTTCCCAAAACCATTGTAAAAGGATTTATAAATTATAATAACCCAACTTTTTTATAGAAAATATTTGTATAGTTTTTTTACATAGAATATACTCAAATTTTTTTGAAAAACCATTGGTATATAATCCTGAAAAATAACATTTTTCAATGGGTTTACAGTAACCATTGTTATAGGTGAACACTATACAAACATTTTTTTTAAAACTATTTATATAGAATGATATATTGATAGAAATTCCAATGGTTCCATTAAACCATTTTTATATAGTTCTCATTATTTCTATACCAACTATTTTTAACAAAATTTCAGGATTGAAATCCCTCTAAATTACAGCTGATATCTACACCTCCTTACATCAAATTCCTGCAATAGTGAGCCCTACAAGTGCCTTCCATATTATTCCCCACCCATGAAGACTCATCATAAGTATATCATTTAATCTAGATTTTTAGAAAAAAATGAAAATGTAATGTTCTATATCCACCATTGAGTATTCCCCTTATGTAGTTTGAGGATATTTAATATGTTATTTCCATAAAAAATATCTCTCTATGAGTTTTTTGGTGATGAAAAAACAACTTTAAATTATTTCTTATGAAAGGTTATTACTACTACTTCCATATCTAGGATTTATATTAATAGATTATAATATATATTACGTTATTGAGATAATATTAATTTATTTTGGAACCTGTGAGTAATAAATAAGTGACATAAATTTTTTTTGAATGTTGTGTCCTCTTTGACTTCCAATTTGTTGATTTGACTAAGTGATTTCCATTGTCTCATTATTTGATATTTTGGTCCTTTGTAATGGCTAATTTTATTCATTGATATAGTAAAATTTATATTTATATTATTTATCCCACATTGATGACCATTTTTGATATTCTTGTTATGATAGTGAATTCCAATAATATATTGGGAATTGATTTAAGTGTGTAGTAAGATGATGGATGTGATATGTTATATTCTGATGAATTTTAGATATTTTATTTTTTCTAAAATAAGGAAATTTCATAGGATTATTGAAAATTCTATATAATTATTTTATATAAATTGGGGAGGAGTTTCATATCCATAAGATAATATCATATATTATTTTGAAAAAATTTGGTACTTGGTTTTCATGGTTGATATATCACATTAGATATATTATTTTTGAGAAATTTTTGATAAGTATAGATCTTACCTTTTGAATGTAGATTGTTCTTTTTCATTGGTAGTTTAGTAAAATTATTTTGAAGAATAATTTATCTGAACATATGTTTTGAGAGTATATCAGATAATGGAATCACCTTGTGAATTAAACAAAGGTGACATTATATATGATTTAACATGAGATAATTTAAATATGTTATTGATTGTATTTTCATCTCAACTTTATGAATGTGATCATTGTTAATTGAATAACAAATATATATTCTAGTAATTCTTAGACCACGATATATATTTGTATCATTTTTTAATGATAAAATAACCCTATGGTATATGTGATAAATATGTAACACTTTTTCTCCAAGGTTATCTCTTTTAAACCATGATGAATTTAATAAAAATAATAAAACTTATATAGAAACACTCAAAAACACTTCTACTATAGTCATCTACCCTATTTTAACTAATATTTTATACTAATAATATTCAATACATACTAATAACTATATATGAATTAAATTCTCTAAAAAATGAATATTATTCCATGACACCCCTTTAAATGAATCTAATTGTTATTTTTATATCTAAAACATAGAATATTGCATTAATTATTTTAGATGAATATGATGTTCATAATTTAATCCAAATCCCATCCTGATCCAATTATTGAGAGTAGTTTCTAAACATGATTAATAAGGTTCATTTCATACTAAACACATACATTAATTTATTCATAAAATATAAAGAATGATGTAACATAACAATTAATAATAATATATACAACTACCTAACATTATTTTAATTATATACTGATTAAATTACATTTCACTCAAACTGTAATGTAAATCCACATTGACCAACCCCGACCAAAAATATATTAAAATAAACAAAAATAAAACAAATGGGAACCCAACCTACATGAATGGAAAATCCTCAGACCAACCTATTCAACACTAAACTGAGTTGACAATACCCAAGCCAACCAAAAATGAAAGGGTCGAAGTAGATAAAAATTAACTCTTAAACAAAAAATAAAATTTATATTAATTGACCTAACATTAAAAAATGTAATTGAACTAAACCATAAAAATTGAAATATTCTGTATATATTTATATAATAACCAATTATTGTAAATTGGAATGAATTGATTAGAGTTGATGAATGTATAATTTTACTAAACTGATCTACCTATGCTTGAAAATAAATGAATTGAACCACTCAAACATTTACACACTGAAACCTAACAAAACATTATTTCCATATCATAACCAAACCAACGTGACTAAACCGACTATATTTTATTTAAATGAAATTATCTGACCCTTTTAGACATGAGTAGACCTAAAATACACTAAACTATATCAAAACGAAGAAAATATATACAACTACAACCAAATAAATCTAAACCAAATCAATATAAAAATTACATAACCTAACCCAAAAAAATGAATTTAAATTATCATAATTAAATTAATTTAACCAAAACAAAACTTAATATAATAAAATGAACATAAATGAGAAAACAATTAAGGGTATAGTCACTAAGTCACCTATTTGAAGGCCCTTTATTCCTCATAAATTTATTCACACAATGCAATATCGTGTAAATAAAAACCCTAGGTATTTATACTCTGTATGACACTTCATCATTATAAAATCATTAATCATTGATGGATTTAAAACATTATTAATCCTTGATACAATTTTGTTCTATATCATGAATTAAATATGTTGTATTTTATAATATATATAGTATTTTTTCTATTATATTACAATTCAAATATAGAAAATTGTGTCAGTTATAATTTCATATAAAGTGAACAATTATCATTTCCTCAAATATGTTTTCAATTTAACTATAATAAAATTTCATTACTTTTATGACATGACATATAAAATTCTGTATAAAACTGATTGAAGCTGTATGTATGAAACTAATCAGATCTCAATCTATTTTCAAAACTTGTTGGAGAATTTTTTAGATTTTGAATTTAATAATCCTTCAGAGAGTGGTAACATAAACTACCCATGATATAATTGTGTAAGAAGAACATTCTTGATTCATGAAGAATTTATCTTACATAACCAAATATTATTTTTAAACATACAACTATGTGTAGTATCATAATAGGGAGAAAATGAAATCTCAAAATTTTCAGGATCGAAATGAGGCGAATGGATTTGATAATTTATTATATGACTAATTTCTATTTATTCCAAATCATGAGAAAGAATGGATTATGACATAAGAATAATTCTATATGTGGACAAATAATTAATTTAATTAAAATGATGATGTTGATATTGAGAAAAAATTTAATGATGTTGTCATGAGTCTTGTATATCTACAATGTTGTAAAATGAATATGATAAATTTTTTAATCCGACTGTTTCATGGGGAAACCATGTAAGGGATTTATAATACTTCAATCAATTGAATTCTTTCCATTTTAAATGATATACACATATATGAATCAGATATTTCCTCAAACCATTATTTTAAAATAATTTTAGTTTAGGAACATGGATGTTCAAAAAACAAAATTAATGATTTTACAATATATTGCAGCTTATTCTGGTTGGATACTACAAAAATAAATGGTCATATAAACTTTTTAACATACAAGTGGAATCCAAATTCTGTTAGAACAACATATCACATTCCATTGACAGTATTTTGAAACATTCCATTGATCCCTAGAATCAAAAATATTTTCATTTTTTAAGAAATATCAATAAAAATGCAATGAAATGATCATAAGAGAAAGAAGGTTAATGTAGAGTTATTTTATCCTGCATGATGTATTTTCATGGAATAGATTGGATGCTCCATATCCTGATCTAATAGCTTATGTGTGTCATTTGATTTTTGTCCATTCATGTGAAAATTTCAATTTTTTATGAAGATGCTAACTTTGTACAACACGTGGAATATTTTCATACATGTTTATAACCTTATTACATGGAAGTGTATGAAAACACCATTCACATTCATGATTATGCTCATATTTGGACCTTATAATTCTATAACATATATAGATGTATGCATTAAACCTTTAATAAGAAGTTAAAACATATTTGGAATGTAGGTGTGTGCACATAGGTTTCCTTTTTGAAAGGAGTATTTCATATGTTTGTTTTTATTATATGGATAATAAATGATTTCCCACTTATGAAATGATGTATGGATGGATAAAAAATGATAAATTATAATGTATTATTTTTATAAATGATAAATGATAAATGAGGCTTAAATATTTTTCTAGTTTCAGTTCTATGTGACATATCTGATTCTTTCCAATATATCATCCATATAGAAATAATTTTTTAAGTATTGAAAATATTATGGTGGCCAATAATCCACTTCAATGCATATATGAAATTGACATTCTTAATGAATTGAAGTATTTAAATTTTCCATTCATTAATGGTTTAATTAAATCTAGAAACAAGAATAACATTTCCACTAAAACCATTTAAAATTTAATGAAGACATGTATATTCATGGAGTTACCTTATTAGTCAACCAATTTTTTACTTCATTACTTAGACATAATGAACAATGAATAAAAAATATGTGCACTATTTTTCTTAATTTCTATAAATGTAATGGGAATGAAAAAAATTTGATTTATGATATCGATGAGACTTGGTATATTGGGGTTCCATAAAATAATTGAATCATGTCTGTATCAGTAAAAATAAATGGAATGTTTCATGTGCATCTTTTGTGATGTCACTTGCAGAAAAAATATTTTTATTCATGTATGATATACTAATATAGTATCTGATGACAATTCATGAGACATATCAAAAAAGATTAATTGAAGATATTTGAAGCTAAAATATATGATGACTCATTATTATCAAATTCTTCTGCCAGAGTTGATTCCAATAGGAATATATCATTTATTATCCAATAATGTCATCATGTAATCTATTTGGTTGTTCCATTTATATTTAGATCATTTTTATATTAAAATATCCTAGTAATTCATGATAAAAATTCCGGAAAATAAGCATTAGTTTTTAAAGAGTTAGATAAAATATTTCCCCCAACACTTTTCACATGTATGATGCGTATAAGAGTTGATATTCCATGTAAAATACTTCTTGGAGGACCAGTTTCTTTTCATTGGTTGTATCCAAATGAATGAAATATTTTCAAATTCATGTCTTATGTCTAGACCATGAATCATACCAATGTTTATATTAAAAAAGTATACTTTTTTAAAAAATTTATAGATTTCTAATCAATGTATCTATCTGATGTGACTATTAGATGACACAGATAAAAGAGAAATGAAGAAGAAAAACATTCAAAAAATTGAACACTGAACACCATCGCTTCCCCAAATAAGGGGAATTCATGGATCATATACATTTTCCACATTATGCTCTTATGAGTAAGAGATGACACATAACACATTTTTTAGCTATTGTTTGTTTGATAACTACATCAAGAAAATTTAACATGTATATATTATCTCATCTCATTTAATTTTACATATATGTTAAAATATTTCTATTTGTTGGTCGGGAACAAAGAAAATGATAAATTGAAAATATTATTTTTATCACTGAGAAGGCTAGAGATTTTTTTTGAGAATAATCTTTTTCATGGGTCAAATTAAAGGTTTAAGTATTTATTTAATAAATTAATTAAATTAATATGTAATTAATTTTATTATTTAGTTATATTTTTGGTATTGAGATTATTTTTTGACTCTATCTCTGAGGAAATAAGATCTTTTTCCTTTTTTCCTAAATCTATTTTTGCTGAATGAAAATAAATTTTGATCAATTGGTTAATATTTTATATCACTATATAAAAAATAAACATGGGAACACAACATTATGGGGGTTATGGTAACTTCCAAAAAATACTATTCTGCCAATGCTTCATATAGTAGAGAAATATTTGAAAATTCAAATTATTATGGATTTATTTAGAAAATACTAATATTTGATTAATTATTTTTTGGTTGAGTCAGTATGATGAAATTCATGTTTTTTGATTTGATGACAAGTCATGAAACATTTATTGATGATTATAGATTTGGAGGAATTGACATGACTCGCACTATTTCAGGTGATGAGCAATAAATATTGGCATCAACGATGAAATATATTTTTTAGTGAAAGATCATCTACGACCTAATTGTGGGGTAAATATTTTAGTAATCTCAACACATATTATTGATGGTGGGGATGATGGAATCAACACCATTCTTAATCTCATTGTCCCCAATCAATTTATTACTTACGATAACTCTAATAGTTCAATTAACAGTGTTTATTGTGAACATGATGTTGTGGCGAAAAATATATAGAATCATCTATATGTATTTTTAGTACCTTTTGTTTATCTTTACATTAGTTTTTAAGGTTGTTAATATTAAAATATATTTAATATTTACTAAAAATATTTTATATCCAACATGATATTCATAGGAAATTTTTTATAAACTAGTTTTTGTTTTCTTTTAGATGCATTTTGTAATATTGAATTGTACTATATCAGAACCAATCAGACCAAGTAAAACTGAAACAATTATATTATAATATGAAACAATATGAATTTAATTGAAACATATTAAACTATTTACAATGAAAATCAAAATAAATGAAAATTATGACCAAACCAAAAATGATAAAAATAAAAAAATATAAACCAAATGATATATGAATAATAAATGATGAAAAATGACATAATCAATTGACCAAAATAAACCAAATTACCTAACCAAAATTGAAGCAGACTGAATTGAAAATTGTATAAAATAACATCCTACTAATGATAAACATGCTAATTTGATCATATTGATTTTTTATGAAATTTATTTTATATTTTCAAATTATTCACACTAAATAAAAAATGAAATATTTTATCATTATGAATCATTTATTTTGTTTGATAATTGGTATTACATTATTAAAAAATTTCTCATATTCAATATTATTAGGTTTACACATTGGTTATGGATTTATAAAAAATTACATATTTTTTTTAAATATAGGAAATGAAAATCATTGAAGAGATATAAAGGAAGATGATGACATACAACAATCATCGAATGATAGATATTTTTTATCCCAACATTGTTTCATATTGTTAATATTTTATCAAAAATATATATAATAACCTATAATTTTAGGTGATTAGTTTATTTATCTTTTAATTATGATTCACAATATAACTGATAGTTATTCCTCTACCAACCTAGTGGTACCACTGCTCATCTAGATGATATGAAGGGGTGGTTATAGAGATAAATTTTTATGAATCATTCATCAGGGAAGACATCTTCTTTGAGGATATGATTATTTCTTCCTTGTATTCCCACTATCAAATTGTGGTTGGAATTCATAATTTCATCAGGTATGTTTTCTTCTTGATCAAAAAATGGTATGGGATGTCAGTCTATCCTTCATTGGATTCTTCCTTGGAATTATTTTCATTGTTCAGGCCTCTCATAAATTTAATGGCATTGTTCATGAAACTCTTCTTGGTGACCTAACATTGTAAACACCAACTAATTACCCTGATTCTGTACGGACATTCCCTTAGGAGTCATGTAAGGGTATAAACATTTGTTCAGAAGAGTAGTCAAGTTAAGGCATCGCTAGCTTGTCTAGACACTGAATCACTAGTACACATAGATTTTATCTTATAAGATTTCTTATTGTGGGGGAGGAATCATACGGTACCCCAAGTCAAATGCTTTGAATTATATATTGGAGGCATGTATCCTATGTTTTCCTCAAATTCTCGTGTTTAACACGGGGTATGCCATGGGTTTAATGTCTATTGGAGACTGATCAGACTTATCGGAAAACTGTGGCTAGTGGATCAGATGGTCCCATCCCAATGGGGAGGACCTAAAATGTTTACCGGATTGATGGGCCAAAACACCATATAAGGAAGGACCCATGATATCTTTTCCCACTAAGGGGAAGGTTTCACATCGTGAAGACTAATTTGTAAATCAAAAAAAGATGATCAAAGATGTGGATGGATCCACACAAAGGGGACACCAAGGATTACAATTGTTTGGTGTTGAACCTTGAATAGGATTCCTATGTACCCTATTTAGATGGTAGGGATCAAAACCAACTTAGTTTAGATTGGTGAGGCATGAAATTGAGGTGTAAACGAAAGATAACAAAACTGAAGATTTTTCAGGGCATACACATGGTTAGCTAGTCGTATTGATGGCCTAATTTGATCAGAATGTGGCAGCTCATGTAAGAATATGATGAATATGGATGGATTTGCCTAGGGTTTAATACATGGGGATGGAACCAAGAACCTGTGTGAAAGGGACAATATTTGGCTTGAACATCAAATAGTTTTCCTATGTTTCCCAGTGGAAGGGAATGAAAGTCCACAGAGTTCTATAATTGGGGTGATTAGTTACCCGAGGAGGAATCTCATGGAAATGGATGCATGATTTGGGGGTGAAGGAAATGGAACCAACATGTTAATGAATGATATTCTCTAGACACAAACGCTCATGGGAAGAACTATGATGGGTTATGGGATATGGGATTGAGCATTATGGTGGCTTCCAAATTTCCTTTCTCAAAAAGGGAAAATATCAATGTCTGCGTAGTTCAGTTATGGAGATATTATCAAGGTTTACCCAAATAAAAACAACCTAATGACATTATGGGTCATACACATGGTTATAAACTCATCACAAGATGGAAACTCTTGGAAGGATGAGTATGGATTGGGTGTGGGAGTTACGTATGGTTAGATTCTTGAGAACTGATTTGATACCACTAAGGGGCAGACCAAGGATGTGGATCAAAACCAAGGGGAAGCTAATATTTACTGATGTTGGGGGGTCAATCCACATGGATTATTTCTACGTATCCAATCTAGGATATAGGGATCAAAACCCATTTAGTATGAAAATGTAAAATTTAAAATCAAACAGGACAAAAAGGGCATACATTTTAATGTCATGTAAGATGAGTCTGAACCATCCAAAAGTGGTCAAGACCAATGGGTATTGATCTTGAACATCATAGAGGCTTCTTATATACCTTGATTAATAGGGGAATGGATCAATGTCCACATAGTTCTATAAAGAGGGTAATTTTTATTACTTATGGTTAATTTCTAAAATTGGATATCATGTTCAGTGCATACTCTAAGACTAAACAACTCAGGCTATGTACGAGAAACAATAGGCCAAAAATGACATGATGATTGTGTCAAAAAAGGTGCATTTTTTTATTGTAGTAGGTCTTATGCATGTATAGTGGTCCAAAGTGGAAACATGGAAAAACATGTGGTTGGAGACCCATGAGAAGAATATTGAGACTTAATCTTTGATGGCGGCCCAAGGAGGATGTCCAGATGTATGTGGATGATATATTCATCATACAAGGATATCCCAATCATGTTGGTTCTTGTCTTAAATAGATATTTCCCGAGGTCCTCATGGTGAAAAAGCGCTGAGTGGGAGGGGGAGTGAGAGGGTACTGGTGCCCATTACCTTCTTGGTTCTCTGGGTTCTGTCACTCATATGGTGGTCACAGTATTACATTGTGTGTTGAGGATGTGGGTTCTTTGTAGTTTAACATCCTGTATCTCAGAAGTTTAGGATTCAACCATCACCACTTAGGTGTACATAATTAGTGTTTTTATCCTGTGGAGAAGGGAAGTCACCAGAAATGTTGTCGTTGAACAAGGATTTAGAGTGATCTGGGGGGTCCACATTAGAGTGGCTATGTGTAGAAGTAATAGACATTACTGTGCCTATTATAAGAAGATTGAGGCATGTACACACAATATAAACCACCACTCGAGGGACCATGAAATCACTGCATACTTTCTAGAAGGGTCGTACAGAAGAGGATTTCATGAAGAAGAAGGCCGCGCATATAGGTACTTCATGATGATCTGGTACTTCATAAAGTGAAGGATATTTGTGATAGAGGATAATTTACTAAGCATAGTGACCCAATGTAGGCATGGTTTCTACATGTTCCTGGAGGGTGGTTTGTGAAGAATGAGTGCTTCAAGATGTTCAGAGAACCCAAACGGTTCTCCATCCTTTACGAAGCCTAAATAGATTCACGAAGGGAAACCCAAATTTCAGTAGAGGTAAAATGATACAAAGGGAATGTGGTTATTCATTTGTCATATAAATTGGATGGTTCATTTTCATAATTGTTCACAAAGAAAAGGGGTGCTTCAGAAATCTAGAGCACATAATGAGAATGGTCAAGGTGTAGATATTTTATAGTGAGGGTGGGCCAAGTATTTATAGGTACTAGGAATCGTAATGATATGTGGATGTGTTGTGAAGAAAACCATGCTTCACAGTCACATGTAGATCAATCAAGATTCTCGAAGTCATGAAAGATTATGTCAATCCATTTACGGCATTCATAGAGGATCTGGTTAAGTTTCTAATATTCATGTAGTCTTCCATATCCACCTCTGTGGCATTCATGAAGGCTCAGGTCATGTTCCTTAGAGGCATTAAGGATTCCATCAACTCCTTTGCGGCGGTCATGGGGAAATCCTTTGCAGCCGTCATGGAATATACTTCTAGATTACTTAACGATGTTCACGATGCAAGAGGTCTTTATGATGGTGTTTCAGGATTCAGTCCCTTTTACATTTCAGGCCCTTTCCTGATTTAATCAAAGTTATTTAATTTTGGAACCAAAAAAATCTCCCCCACCCCTTTTAATGGGATCTATGGAGAGAATGTGGGTTAGATTTTGGGGGTATGTCAATAGAATTTAGGTAGATCGCGAAGCTAAATTGAAGTGGGAGTATGCGGAACGTGCATCTTGAACGCTGTGAATATTTATACATCCACGTGTGCCCCAAAGCCTTATAGTTCATCACATATAAATAGGATGCAAGAAACCTTCTTTTTTCCTCATATATCCCTTGGATACTATGATTGAGATCTTGAATCATAAAGATTTGTACTTCATGAACATATTTTACGAACAGGGATTTACGGATCGATGCTCCAAAAACCCTTCTTATAAAACTGGGGCTCCCTGATCCCTTGTTTCTCTACATTGCACAGAGATAGCATAGGCTCTATGACTTCTTTCTACACTTTCTCCACACACTCCACAAACTCACTTTATGATCGAGCCCTACGAGTTTAATCTCTAATTGAGATCTGTGATCGTGCTCTATGAATAGAAATGAAAAATTGACAAAGTACCAAAACCAAATGGCCAACCATGAAGATGCCAAAGAATTTCTTTTTGATGACACTCGAAGGGATTATATGGTGGAAAATCTATAGATTATAGAATATGTGATAAGACACATGGAACGCGGAGTCCCTGGTGTGGCTAATAATAGAAAGGAAAAAATAACTCTCCATAATGAAAAATATTATTGTTGTATAGTTTTGTACTGAGGGACAATGTATTCATCCTAGGAGAAATTACGGATGAATTAGATTACTAATTTAGGAGCACACCATATCAGTTCATGTGGTACAGATCTACCATTGGCCATAAATTGGAAGAAAAAATGCATGTCATTGCCAACAGTCTACATTATCATATCAATAATTTCGATGAAAAACCACTATAACCATATATATCTCATCCTCAATAACATACCATTTTGATGGAGGGATTAGAGAACTCGAATAAGGGGTGGATCGAAAATTCTGACTTACTCTAGTATGGAAACATAAGGAATGATTGGGCTTGGTCATTCAAGGTTTGTGCATCCTGTGATGAATTCTAGGTAGCACTAATGAGGGTAGGCCTACATCAATTTATGTGTGCTTCTCAATTCCATATCTACTAGACAAAACTGATATTTTTTGGGATTCTTAGTAGTGACTTGTAAAGAACCAACACATTTCATATCCATCATGGATAGGTTGGTATCAGCCTCTGGGACCTCCATTGGACATCTAGAATCCTTATTTTGTTGCTGATTGACAATGAGTTCCTTCCTACATAGAACACTTAGGAGGATTCAAAGTAGATTTTTTAGTTGGAAAAGGAGCTAATGAACTTGGTTCGGGGTGATGTCAAACATTCCACGAGGGATTCCCATTTCATGTTGTGGTTTAGATGATTCATAATTATTCCACAAGAGCATTCCACTAAAGGGGAGGAGGAGATTAAAAATATACTAGTATGGTTTCCAACTTGTCCTAAGAGAGCCCATCACAACAAAAAACATTCATAATATAGAATCTTGGAGGACAACCAATTGAAGCTATATGGTTAAAATTTAAACATTGAGGAGAAACTAGGGGTTAGGTTGGCTGGGTTAATATATAAACTTATCTACGGCTGGATGTTTTTTCAGTGATATTAATATTGGAAAGAAACCTAAACTGATCATTATGGTTTCCATATTGGGGATTAGGGAGCGTGACAGCCATAAGATCACAGTGCTGGTAAAATTGTACAAGGTTTTGTGTCACATTAGCGAGTGGAATAAACAACATGGGGTATAAGGACCAATTTACTTTATAAATTATTGGATATAAGAACATATGAATGTTTATGAATATTGGAACCATATTTCTCCACATGATTCAGAATTCTGACTATCCATCATAAACGAAGAGTGGATATTTCGGGCGAAGGTGACATCACCTCATGCACTGAACAGGGTTTAGAAGGTAGATAAATTCAAATTCTATCCCTTTATTCTACCAATAAGGGTATTCTTCAATGATTCCCTTGTAAATGAGGAGAATCATTACAATCACCTAGCTTTCCGGGGTCGAGTTTCAGTGGCACGGTTCGACTGTGAGCCCAACTGTGATCCATATACCCCACACCGCTTTGCAAGACAATTCCAGTGCATGCAGATATTGACCACGAAATTATACCTAGGGGTACACCACGAGGATCATCCATGTTTGATTACTCATATGTGTATTAAATTTATGCAGTAGGATGGGAAAATATAGAATACACTACCTCTACTTGTCGTTATTTATGGGATAGTTATGGAGTATACAAAGAGCTGGGAAAAAGCCTTCAAAGGGGAGATGCTGATGTAAAAAATTGTATGTGTTTAGGATGGGGTGGATTCTCAACCATGAGGCCGAGGTTAGAAAATGGAATGAACACGTCGTTCTGGTAGGGCTACGATAGTGAAAAGGAAAATAATTCTATGGCCTATACCGGGTGGGAAACAAGCAACTATGGTGGTCCCAATGATCCCAAATGAGTAGAGATGGTACGAACGGAAGCCACCAAGGGGGTTTTGAAGGATATCCACCCATGCTCTTGGGAAGAAGCTATGCAACAATGACATTACTAAGGATGATATTTGTATAATGGATTGTGACACCGCAAACGTAAACAATAATTTTCTCATTCATTCACAAATGTTGGACCACCACAACCTTTTAGGAAGGATTTATTAGAGATTGTCCATGAGAGGACCATATTTCTATTATCTCAAGAGGAAGGATATAAATATATCACCATGCTGTAGGAATTCATGTAATCAGAGGGTAATTTTCATGAATTAAAAAACTAAGTTAACGTACTTCTCGAACAAACAGTCCCACCCTACTATCTAACACTGTGATGAGATAGAATTTCCCATTTCTTGAAGAATCTACGGGGTCCTCCATTAAAGAAGAGGCTAGTATGGGATGCCTTTCTAGGAAATTGACATCTCAACCTCAAATCTATATGAGTTTTCCATGACTCTTGAGGTAAATTACAAACCATTAAACTGTGGACCTTTCTTAGGTTATCCAGTCTTTCTCAAATCAAATTTTTCATCTTCAGGATAACCTTTTATGAAAAACATGTTCCTACATCATAATGGGTGTTGCATCAGGATAGTTTCTTTGGATGACGGTGAGAACATAATATAGTTGTGCATTGTTAACCAGGGTGACACTTCTAAAATATTTGGTGATTACAAAAATATATGAGGGTTCATGTCCTGGGGTTAAAATAGAATCAACATGAGGGAGAGACAAATTATATCATATTTTTAAGCCATCTAACTAATAGAATCCATACTATTGTCCATCAAGATAGTCCATCTAACAGTTCTGTATTTTTTTCTAAATAGTTTTTAAAGTTGAATGGGTAATACTGGGGAATATTGATGGGGCTCCTAACGCACCTCTACCAAGGGGAACAAAAATTGTCGTTGAATTGGATTCCCAAGCTAAAAAAATGACAACATATGCGGTCGCCGGTAGGGTGACTAGTGGGACAGAAATAGAGATTACCGCGGTGGAATCCATTGATGAAGACCAAACACATGATATAAAACATAGTCTATATGAAATGACATAATTGGTAGACCCTAATAATGATAATTTTGAGTCTTTATAAGAATATGAACCAATTGTCCCATAAGAGTTGGGCGAGTCCACTTCCAATGAGGAGGATAGCAAGGATGTCCATCATCGGTCATGGAAACTAATCACCATCTTCATTAAGGATACCCCAGAAGTAGAGTGGGTAAACTAGATGAGGAGAATTCATTCCTAGCTATGCGAACTATTCCCTGGATGAGTAGATACCCTATGTCCTAATATATTCATTCGAGATTACATGGCATAGAAAATGTGGGATTACGACCATGAACTTGGTGTTGGCTGGAAATGGGGGAAGTCTATCAACACCACGAAACATGAATAAGATGAACATTGATCCAAAACATGAGTGAACATGTTGATATACTCTCTACTTTGATCCACACAAAATCAGAACTCATATCTGGATTTATGGAACCATTGGTAGATGCAAAGGAGTAGATGCGAAGAGTATCTCAAGATATGGCTTACATCTGATCTAATGTAAATCATACACGGATCAAGGACAGTGATTTACACAACATATCTAGGGAATAAGAGAGATATATTATAATGTGAAAAAAATCATGGAGACCACATTCCAGAGAATTTTGGATATGATATTTTCCATTAAAGATTTCAACCCATATATCGGAGGGTTCAATCGATGGGGGGTATTTTTTGCAAAAACTCACATACAATCATTCATGCTTTCTTGCATATTTTGGTTGTGAGAATAGGTCTCCTCATTTTCATTAATTAATGCATCTCAATTGTATGTATGAAATAACTAGTGATTAATACCTAAGCTCACATGGGTCATTCTTGGTTTGAGAAATAAGAGATAACCACATAATTATTCACCTTGAAAAAGAGATCACAAACCAATCACCAGACATTCGGGGTCTGAATGACCAATCTATGTTTTCAGGAGGAATTAAGGGAGGGGTTGTGGTTAGAAAATATATTTCTCGAATAATCCAAAATAACCATTCCCAAAATTCTCTAGAACACAAGAAGAATAATTCCATAGGAATTAGAATAAATATGAACAAAGGGGAATAGATAGGGTGAATCACGAAACCCAAAATTAAGTGTATATAATGGGTCCATGATGATGGATGATAACTATTAACCAAATTTGAAACAAAAAATTTGAATAACATTGTCTTGAAATGGTAAGAATACACTATGGGAAAATATTAGACCATATTCAAAAACGTGGGGCCAAACATGTTGTTTCATCTAATATCATCCGGTATGTTGTCCCAGGATGGTAGGTGATCCTTAAGGCTAAGCATCCTAACCATTAGAGGGATACTTCAAATGTGAAAGGGAATTAGGATCTGAAATACAGGGTATTTAATGCATTGTGTTGGAATGATGTTTTGTCTGATTAAATTACAACACTCTTGATGTTACTCCACCATAATGAATTTACATTTTTTGAGCATATCAATCTAAAAAAAATCATATCTATAATAAATAGGACCTCTCTAGTGAGAGAAAAGAATTCTGTGTAGACTAACATCATGAAAATGTAGAATATATAAGAGTACTTCAGCATCGTATGTTGAGGATGGTATACATAATAGATTAATTAATATGACCAGAACATTGTATATTTTTTAAGGTCATACATCTAGGACCCTAGTAAACAATTTATTCTTGTGTTATTGTGGACTAGGGATTCCAAATATTGGTTCATATAATTTGGATGATAATCTAGGGTGAAGAGCTAGAAGGGTTAACGAACTTATGGCTAGGCTCAAGGTGAGGTTCCTACGAATCAATATGTATACTGTTATGGTAGGAATCAAGATGAATTTACTTCTTGAATCACAATTTGGTTAGAAAAAAACTCTAGTGGGGGTAACCCTATCTAGCGAGGAAACTAAATTATATCATAATTGTTTTACGGAATCCAAAAAATATTTAGGGTGGGGACGCAATTTCAGTTCATGTGTTGACGGACATGGGAACCCCAAGGGATTTACACAAGTTGTTCTGAAATTCCATTTAGTTTAACAACATGTAGTAACGATGCATGAAATTCTAGTTTCTAGTCATAGAGCTTTGACCGTTGGGAAGTGTGGTTCTTCCATGAAGGCACACACCACACCCAATTTTTAATGTGCATATGATCCACGATTGGTGTGGGAAACTATGGAAGATGAAAAAATTACCATTCATGGGAGAACATGGTAAATAAATAAGGTGCAGATTCAAAGATAACCCCACAATGTCTAATCATCCTCTCAATGTGCAATGGTGCGTGGACAGATAACACCATATGTAACGATGATTCATCTACACATGATGAAATTGATTGGGATGTGAATCCAAAAACCAATATTTATGGAATATTGGGGTTAGAGTAACAATAGAGGAAAATTGGTGACCATATTTGAAGAATATTATCCATATCATATGACCTTTGATGGGAACATACAAGGGAGGGTCGACCGCTGACAATATTCATGATGCAGGACCTTTCACAAATGTAGTTCGAAATATTTCATGAAATTGGTCGAAACTGGTAGGCAAGTCATAAAGATGATAATCCATACAACTCAGGGGTCCTTTCAGATGTGGGAGATGATGGAAAACTATAGAAAGGTATGTGTGAAGCATGGAAATGGAATGAGAGCATATCCACACTGGATTCAACACTCTAGGACCTAAACCACATCGCCACTAATAATGCTAATGAGGTAGGATGGTGGTTGAAGGGATCATATAGGAATAGACGACTCGGGGATACAAGTAGTTAAATTGGGTAAAAATGGATTATTGAAACCATGGATGCACCTAAGGTGAAATTCATGGGAGTTCCCATAGATCCTCTAAGATATGAAATCAATCCATACATAGTTCTTTAAATGTTGTTCCACTTAATGTCATTATGTATGGAAGAATAGTGAAGGGGAAATTACATAGGTGGGAGTACATCATGCAACTATTATAGACTTGACATGAATAAGAAGATCGTCAAACGCCTCTCCCTTTAATCGCATAAGAATCATTGAAGAGGGGCTGGTGGAAAGAGATAACATGTGATCCATGGGCTGGACCTAGAGAAAAGGGCATGGGAATTCCTATGTATTCAACGAGTGTATAAATAAGGCCACAGATAGTTTATGAATTTTTCTTGGAAGCAGGCCAATTCTAAATGGGAAACAACTTCTTGGACGAAGCCATCATACAACTGGGTAGTTTATCAGTACACAACATGTATGTAAGTTGTGTAGATTAATGTCATACGATAAGGATATAGAGGGATGGAATATATTTATAAGGGAGTTATATAGTGTAACTATTTTAAACCAGAAATGGATGGGGTTAAAAGTCCACACCACACCACATGATATCAAGAGGAATATCAGGTTGTGAGGCTGAAAATAGGGAACTTGGGACTGTAACATTAGACAATAATTATAGGTGTTCTTATGTATCCCAAAAGGATGGGATTCTAGTCATAAATAGTCATTGAATTCTGTGAAAATTAACATCATATGACAAGGATGTATGTGGAAGAACAACATTATATAGATAATTCACATGGTGTGATAAATCATTCATACTGAGAATGATGATAGAAGAATTCAGAACCACACTGTGTGCAATCCAAAGAGGGAACCACAAGATATGGGGCCTAAGAAGGACAAGGGAATTGGTGTGGATCCAATGAAAAAATGTCCAGTAATTCTTACATATCCCATAAGAAAGAGAAGCAAGCCACACATCTTTGTTGAGATTCCATACGGTTTTATTTCACGTGGTATTAGAAAATAAGAGGGGAAATGCATTAAAGGGGTTACATGACACTGTAGTTTTAGGCCCGAAATGAATAGGGAAAATGTACACATCGTTCTTGGTTCTATAGGATACTCATGATGTGATTCCAAAAGGATATCTAAATTTGTAGTAACTAGGGTTGGACATGAAAATTAATTGTATTGGTGTTCTTATTATCCCATAATAATGGAAATAAAGCCACACATAGTTCATTGTATGTCATGTAGATTAATTTCATACGGTAAGGATGGGGAATATATTAGTTTAAAGTCTTAGATATTGGACCGTATATTCCTAGTTTAATTACATATGTGTGAGATAAGAGAGTAGAAAAAAGTGAATCACTACGACTGATATTTGGGAGACCGTGGTGACAACAATAAAGGTGGATGATAACTAATAACAATGTTCATAACTCTATATCCATATTGTGGTTCCTGTAATGGGAAAAACAATTGAGGATTAACCGATGAACATATTTGAAATGCGGGACTTGTATTAAATTATCATTAATGATCCTCCAGGATTTTGGACCAGAATGGTAGGTCAGCCAAGGTGGCATGAGACCAAGGTGCAAGGGGGTCCTTTCAGATGTGGTAGATGATGATAGACTGAACAAAGCGGTGCATGAAACAAAGTGTTACCCATATAGTTTAATGAATTTTGGTAATGATAATAGAGATATTTGAGTAAATTAATATAGCTTTAACCATTATGTATGATTGTCAATTGTAGTTTTTCATCATGTGGGACAAAATGCATCTTAGTTTAATGTCATAGAGTTAGAACCATTTGCAGTTTATTGTCATGTAGGATGAGAGGGACTACTCATGTTGAATACTACTATAGGAATTATTCATTGGTGAGAGGAGAGGTAAACTCACCTTCCTTGGTGTCCATTGAGTATACACCATTAGGGAAAACCTTCTGAATAATTTAGGGTCACTCCCATTCAGGTTTCAAAATTGGTGGTTTCCTTCCAGATATCATTGAAATCCTCTTATCCAATAACATTTCACCTAGTAGGATGGATAGAGGTGCGATTTATTTTTTAACATTCTGGTTATCTTGTTCTGATGCCTCTCCAAATTGTGCAAGGCATGATGCATGTTATCATTAATGGATTCCAATTTATCCAGATGGACTTATCACATCATGTCAGATGTTTTATTATCATAAACAACTATGCAGGGTGATGGAAACTAAATCTCAATGGCCAGGACTACCTTTATTCTGTACAACTAGGAATATGGTGTCACCTGGGTGGAATAATGAGTTGTCATCCAGTTATCCCAGAGAGCAGTGTAGAGTTTATTTTTTCAAATCTTCTTGTTCTGACCAACTATATTTTTCAAGCTGATAGAGAGGGTTTTGGAGAATTTCTCAAACTACCTATTTTTTAGTCTTGCACAGAGAGAGGTATGATTTAAATGGATATTGTACTTGGTGTACACTTTTTTCTGCTCGGCTGCCCGAATGTTGGTTTCATTTTTGGTGAGGATGGCATGGGGGACATTGAATCATTTGATGTTATTGGAACTCATGGAATTAAGGATACAATGGGACTTCAATTCATTTAATGGAATGTAATCTTACCACTTTGAAAATAAATCCTTAGTGGTTATAATGAACATGTACTAGTGAGTTGTTGTTGGTGGATATAGTCCAATGACGTCGAGCCGCTAAATAGTAAAAATCATTAGAGTACATGGTGGAATGAGAATCATTTGGCAGCTGATTCACAAAATTATCATGGATCTATCATGCGTGGAACCTATTGATCAACACAATATTATCATGTTCTATGATAGGTCCAAAATATCACAATCTTCATATCATGTGAGAGAGTCTCAGCCCTTCTTGATGGTCTCCATTGAAATAGGTACAAAATTCCGTCCTAATAAGGGGAATATCAACTCCTTGAATGCAACATAAGAGATTCTCATCAAACATGTATCTCTAATGGATATTCCCAATACAAATACATCTATAGAGGGTGAACAGTACTATATATTGTTACATTCATTCATGTTCATCTCTATCTATAATGAGATTTTTGTGTTAGAGGTACTCGATGAAAGGTGAAGCCCAATTAGGTGCCTCTCCTAGTAATGTGTCAGGGAGAGCCAGGGGTCATGATGTTGATGCACCAGTGGTGAGATGACTTACCTACTAGCTATCATCATCATCTTGGGTGATGGGAGAAATGACTCTCAATACACTACATAGAAAATCAAATCATTTTGGTCGGGCTCTTCAAGAGATACAGTTAGGCAAGCCAAGGCATCAGCTTGACTGTTTTGTGACCAAGGGACATGAGTAACTTTTGGTCTAGATGGAAATTGTGCCATCTAGTCGAGAGTTCCCTCTAACAGGGGTTCAAGCTCTGTCTTCCTAATAACATAGTCACCATTGATATCCTTGATGCCCTTATCAGAGTCCCACTTCATATATAGTTGTGGAACATCAATCTCATGATCCATATTAGTACCGACATTAAGGGATTGATAGTCAGACACATTGTTGTTGTGACATTCTAGCAATAATAATGAATGTCGCTAGATATCTTGTGGAGGTGTGTTAAAGATGACACCTAGGCCCACTCTATTGAGTATGGGTTCATTGAGTCTCCAGTTATTAAGTGAACATGAAGCACTGTAGACGTGCACTTGCCAACATGGTGTGACGTAATCCATTGAGAGGATCTCTGTATCCAAGAAATCAGTGTCTATAGATTGCTATTATAGGGATATATGAGAAGAAAGAAAACATTCCAGTTCTCAATAGAGGATAGATTTCTCTATAATAAACCGAATGTTATACTACTAAAGGATAACTATCCACTGAGCAAGATTGCTTGTCAACATGGGGGTGATTTATTATATACTTTAATGTTTCCACACTGGATACTAGCTATATATCATAGCACTTCAAGTAATGTGGAATCTTCTTCAATGAGTATACCTCCACAAGGAATCTTATCTAGACATAGGAATATCCAGTCTTGGTACCTAGAATCATTTCACTGAAATACTATAAATTGTTACATATTACCTCATTATTCTTCTGAGTGAGTTGGACACCACGAGACTATTTTCGAGCGGTCATTTAAAAGACTAGTGAATTTCCAGAGATGGGTGGAATCAGAACCAGAGACTATAGCAAGTAATCCTTGATATTTTGAAAAGCATCATCACACTCTTTATCAAACTAGTATTTGAAACCTATCTTCATGATCTAGGAAATGATATTACACTATCAAGACATGTTTTCAATGAATTGACGTATATAGGAAAAGTGGCCAAGAAATCTTCGGAGCATAAAATGTTGCTTGAAGGAGGAATATGAATGATAGACACGATCTTATCTAGATCGATCTCTATGACTCTATATCTGATGACAAAGCCTAGAAACATACCTTAGGTAACCCTGAAGGCACAAATTAAGGGATTCATCATCAAGTTATAGGAGTGATCAAATCCAAAAACAATAACAAGATCTCTGAGATGGTCCTAAAACTAGTGGGATTTGACCCCCAAATCATCCTTGCATAATTTAACCAATGTCCAAAGGACCGAATTTAATATATGGTGCATCACACACTAATTGGTGGAACTTGCATTATTCAGACTGAAAGGCATTACATGGAAATAGAAAGTTCCTTGTGGTTCTCTGAATCTAATATAATATTAATTGTTGAGTTCTATTCAAGTTTGATTATACCTTAAATAACCATTCATAAAGGAGGGCACCTAGAATCTATAATGTTCATCAATTGGTAGTTCTATTATAAGAAGGTTAATATCATCTTATGGCTAGTGACTATAGAGATCATAGAGGATAATAAAGACTCTGATATTACCATTATTATTTAATATGGGAATAACATTAGCTAGCCATTTTGGGTACTGTATTTCCATAGTGAGTTTGGTTTTATTGAGATTATCAACTTTGAGCTTGACCATTGCACCATGAGAAAGGATCATATTTTGCGGAGATTTTTTGTACCATCAATGGTTCTACAAGCGGTCATGGTATTTGATGATGACATGTGGATCAATCCCTAGCATCTCGTCATAGATCAATGAAAATACATCTCAATGCCGCATCATGAAACCCATATACTAATGTTTCTCCTCTATAGACAAGAAAATGCCGACCAATGTTGGATTCACATCTATCTCGGTGTCGTGGTTTACATGTACCAACTCATTAATGGTGGTGGATAGACCTTCCTCAAATTAAGGAGGGAAATATTCCAAATCCTCTCCATCTTCAAAAATGAGTGGGTAATCTGTAGGGAGAAATTCATCTGAGTAGGATGACCCTGATAAAGAGCTTGTTCTATCGTAAGTGGTAGTGGTCTCTTTACCCGAGGGCTCCCACAATACAAAAACCCTCACAAAAAAATCTATCAATCTGATTCCATCAAGCCTTCAACCAAATAGGCCATTCTTGATAATATCAATGGAGTAGTGGCATGGAAGCTTGAGATATATCATCATGGCCCGAAAAAACAAGAAATTATTACATATTTCCATTTCCATAGGGTAGACATTGCTATAACATATATGGGTAAGGGGTTATGGGATAATTCCAGACTGATTTGAGTAAGATTATGAAGTGATATTCAAGAATTCCTTGGGTCAGGGATTTCTATTTCCCCTTTTTATAGCGATGAAAAAACAGTGCCCCATTTACGAGTTTGTGGCCTCCAACCAGTGAATTGAGAAAATGTAGTCATCTTCCTGGTCACCCAATGGGTATGCCACAATGATAGTACACTCAACCTCATCGGTCTGAACCTAATTTTAATATATCATATAGTGTTTAGAAACCATGTAGAGGGATTCAATAAAGGAAAAGGGAGACACATCACCATAGAGCACACCCACTCAACCACTAATGGAATACATGTGGCATTGGTGATATGAGTATGGGATCATCGTGTGCAGATGGAGCCAAGGTCTACCCATCACCACATTGTAGGTTGTGCCCTTTGAGAAAACCATGAACTGTGTGCTAGAAACAAATCCACCAAATTGGGTCTTGATGTAGATTTATACAACATGCATCTTATATGTCTTTCATGACCTTGGATCTCCAAGTCAATGGGATCCATATCTATTTTATACATTCCCATATAGTGCAACATCAGGGTTGGGATGAGATTGATCCCATAACCCATGTCAACAATAAAGTGAAACGAATTACATTCCATTGAATTGGATACTGATATACAACGGGTGAATGTTCCCATACATGAGGGACCATTTATCTTCTATAGAGGAATAAATAATAGCTTGACATTCTGCATGCTTGACTTCTTCAACAGGGAAGTCTTCTATGGCCGCTAACTCTGAAAAATGGTGGGGATTCTTAAATCCTCATTGAGGGATTTAGACATGTATGTATAGAGGGGGAGAGACTCAAGGATTTAGATCCTTATTGGAATGGGGGAAAGGTTATTATGTACATCATAATTCAATGCGAGTCACACACTTCTAACAATTGGAGTTTTCATTGCACATGGAGTTATAATGGATGTTGCAGGTTGACCATGTAGACTTTGGATTGTGCTAGGGATATCCCACTTCTCATCTATTGGATCATCTAGAGTGTCCAAATGATGACATCCAGAGGAGTGATGTCTATCCATAACTAAATGTGTATGATCATAGCAAGTTCATGGATGATCTACCAGATAAAGTAATATGAATGATGATGTGGGTGAATCTGATGAAATTGGATGAGAAGGTTGTGCGTGCTGAGCTCTGAGATGGGCCTGTTATCTAGTCTCGGTGACGTGAATAGCTTGGATGAGAGTACTAGAGTAAACATTTTGGTGATTCATATACCCATAGCTTCATTGACTTAGTCGTCAACTATGAACATTAGGAGGGTCTTCCTAGTAGTCCACATCTTTGGGAACCATGTAAGGATCCACCCATTTGCCCGTAATTACCAAGGTGTCCTCCTGATAATCACTCTAGGAGTCCTCTAGTATTGGGTGAATTATGCTGGATACACCAATATATCGGGGCATGAAATCACTGAGAGCATGAGATGGATTAAGAATATTCTAAGGGCCTTGATCTCAATTGTTTCGTCAGCACCTGCTCGCCCGATATGGTGAAAGATGAGGTGTCAATTCAGGGGTAGTAACTGTTGGTAGAGCATTAAACTCAGTTGGATGGGGTTGGTTCAAATGGTCATAGATAATAACATGGGTCTAAGAAACAACCTTCTGTGATATCCATTTGACATAATTTAGATACCCATAGCGAGATAACTTCATCCATTCACCCTCATTGTCAGTTTCATGCTATGATGACACACATGCCACCTGTGATGGGTCCAGATGCAATCTAACTTCATTAATATCGATTTTTTATTAGAGAAATAAATTGAACACATATCAATATATGAAAGTGTGTCCAAAAAACCAGTGATAGGAGAAATAATTTAGGAAATCAATCAGATATTCCCCTTTGGGCCTCATACATTCTAGAAATTGTAGGATTCCCTGATCCATGTAACTCCAAGAATAACCGGGGACCTGAGCGTCATTGAATGTGTATGTCATGTTTGTTCAATCCGAGAAAGGGGATTTAGGAACCTTGTCCTAACAAGGGGATTGAGCTTGGTGATGAGGTGTAACCTGGTTTTCACTCCTAAGTGATGATGGTTTGTTACGCAGTGGAACCGGCTGATTCTAATAAATGTGATTCGGAGCTATAAATTATTGCTAAGGTGGTGGACATTATCGAGTCTATGGAACTAGCTATATTTTTAACAATTTAAACAGTTTAGGGGCTATTATCTATGGATTAATAGTAGTGTTAGACTTTGTGACTCTTCTTCAGGCAGGTACAAAGGGCACAAGATGTGGATTCTTGGCTTGTTGCAATGCTTCCTATAAACATCAAGGCATGTTAGATAAATCTCAGAATCCACCTATGATGTTCTAAGTGAAGAGAGTATGAACCATTTTGGTCCTCAAATTTCCTACCGACATTATTATCGACTATTCATGATTTTATGTAATATCAATTGAATTTTTGGTGCCCTTCCATCTAGCGATAAAGTAAGTGACTCTCTCATCTATCCATTACATTCACTTGAAAAGGTTAACAATACTAGATTTAAAGGTGATGTAACTGAACTAATATAGAAACTACCTATGGATATCCTTCCTATAACACTTCAAGAATCCACGATACACTTCTCTTTGAATAATACAATAGCTTGTGGTGTATGCGTGTTCATGATCGTGCACACGAGGAACAATCAGACTAGCCATTCAAAAATCTATTACGAATAGTAATACCAAAATTTTAAAATTATATAAATTTTATTTTTCAAAATTTAGTTCATTTTTTGATTGAAAATATCAATGTTATCCAAGGGTGAGGTTTTAGTATTTTTTTAAAAAACTGTGAATTTTATATGAATAGTGAAAAAAACTGCTTTATTTTTTAAAACCGAATTTTTTTTAAATATTCATTTTTAATTTCTATTTATATTATCCAAAAAATAGATATGTAATACCTATATTAGTCCAATATAATTAATTGGAGTCACTTCATAATAATATTAAATATATAAATTTTTATTGAACTTTCTTACGTCTTTTACCCACCATCTATGCACATTTATAATTTTGCATAAAACATATTTTTAATTCTTATGATAATTAAATTTAAAAAATCTGATAGACACATTTCCCATTATTTTGTAAAATGTGGTTTAGCTGGATGTAATTAAGTTTTAGTGAAAAATATCTTTTTAATTTTATGTACCACAGTTAAAACTAAATCGGGTAATTAAAGGAAAGAATTATATTATAATTACTCTAACACATGTTCTAATTCTATTGGATAAGTGTATTTTGACCTAAATCTTCCTTAGGAAAAAAATAAGGTCCATTTTATCCACTTATATAAGTATCTGATATTTATTATATTTTATTGGATAAATTGTTAAAAGTGTTAAAATCATGTTTTATTAACTAAACCATTTTTAATGAACAGTTTCAGATAACATAATATCAACTAAAAAAATTACATAGAAAAATAAAAATATTTCATAAATCAGGGTATTATATTTATAATATTTATACATTATAAAATTAAATGTTTTTTGGACACAATTATGATGCAATAATTACTCTATTAAGGAATGGTTAAAGTAATTGATGTTATAAATATTATAATAAATGTAAATTGAATCTTTTGATGACATGTAAAAATTTTCCAGGTTAATATTACATGTTAGGGTTGATTGAATGTATTTTTATCAAATTAATTATGTTGATGTGACTTTCACATAAACCAAATACTAAATAGTGTCAAAATTGACATAAATGAATTTTTACAACAGATATTATTTTATTAAATGATAAATATTCCTAAAAATCAATGATTTGGAAAAAAACATAGATAATGTTATATATTTCACTAATTAACCAATTTAGGATTTATTGTCATTTTATATAAATTTTTTTAACCAGGTAGTATAAAAATAAATAAGACATGGTAAAAGTTAAACTATTTAACTGCGTGCTAAATCTAAAAGATAAGGTTAATATGGTGACCTAAACTTGTATAAAACCTATTGGTTGAGTGGATTTCGACCCATACCCACCTTATCCTAAAAATAAATCCATTTGGAGATATTATTAACTGAAAATAATTTTATAATAAATTAATATTTGGATATTTTCATAAAGTTCCTCTCACCTCTCTTATTAAATGGTTCTTTCCCTTATTATAAATTAAAAACTCCAAATACTTTTGTATCAGCCAACACCTACCCAAATATCCTCAAAAACTATTCTCACTTTAACCAAGAGGCATTAAATTGATCATAAGAACACCATAAGAGGACCTCTTTCTTAAATCAAATGCAAGCACCCAAAGAATAGTTAGTTATTTCATCATCTCTTTCAAAGTTCTTTTCTTATTCTACTTATACTTTCTTTGTTATTTCCATACCGATAAAAATATATTACCTTCTATATAATATGATTTTATTATAAAAATGTTACAACCATATTCATTATTTTATCCACACTATGAATGACAGAGTCACCAAACGTGCATAGGTATGACTTACTTTCTCCACGTTGTGGTGTAGTTTTTTATTCAAAACATCATTATTTGGATGAGTAATAATTATAATTGATTTAAATAATAAATATAATATGTTAATAATTTGGTATGTATTATATACCATCCAATTACCTACAATTTCCCCATCAGTAGATTGATATTGTCCTTCGGGAATACGTTTGCCATACCGCCTCCATGATGTGATGAGATTTCATTCCCAGTCGTAACCATTCAAGGATAATTTTCATTTTATTAATAAGGAAAAGTGTTAATGAACTTAATATAATTCTGGATATGAATCATATACATCCTATCCATAACAATCATGAATTATTTAACAAACCAAATTTAGGAAAACTAATCAGTAAACACCTGAAACAATTATAGTACTGGAATATTAATAACATGGCAATATTAATGGATCACATATGATAAAATACTTTTTTATGTGGTTATTTTATAATTTAATAACAATGATTTATATAATATATAAGAGACTAACATACCATCGACTAAAGAAAAGATTAAGGTATGGTTTAATTTTATAATATATTTATTATCTGATATTGTTTATAAGTAAGTATCTACTGGGACTTCTTTATCATCTACATAAATGTTTCATAAAAATTTATTTAATTTTTTTTATTTCCTAGAATATGTGTTAATCTCATTAATATATTTGATTTACATTTTATAAAATGGATCTAAAGGAATCTTTCTATCATTTTCCTAACAAGGTACATTATGGCCTTTTCGAAAAATTACGGAAAGAATGTATTTTAATTATACGGAGGGTGTTGCTATTTTCATCCATTTTAACACCTTAGATGATTCCTTTACAATAATATATGAATATTTTCAAAATATAACTTTTCTTTTTATAAATATATTACTTTTAAATGATTTCAAATTATAAAGAGATATTTTACTCAAATTGTTATTGTAATTATTCCATTTATGTCAACATCTATTGTTGGATTTTTTGTTTAATTAAAGTTGATTTATTATGATACATTATTCCATATTGTATTTATATTTTTATTATATGTTTAACTATTTATGTGATATTTTTATATAATTCATGGTTTATGGTTATGTTATTAAAATTTATTATCTTATTTTAATACTAATGTATATTGTATGTTTCACCTTTATCATATGAGGAAGGAATTTGATGTATTAAGTTTTGGGAGGGCCCTTCTATATCCTCGTGATGCATCATTAGGTCTCGTGAGAAAAATAAGTGTCCTGGCTCAAGGCCTTGACAATATTTTATTTGAAGTCTTCACACGAGGCCTTGACTATGTGGTTATGATGTGTGACATTTTGCATTACAAAATAATGATATTAGTTTATGATATTACATGTGATTATTTTTCGAGTAGAATATTGATGTGAATAAGTAAATAGAATTATTGTATTTATCTTTTCTATATTATTCTTAATTTATGTTTAACGGATTGAGTTTTAGTCTTATACATTGAGCTAAATGTTTATGGTTACTTATTTTTGATTGTTCTATATTGTTATCCATACAGAGCATATGAACACCTCCTTTATTTTGATTCATTTTTTTTACAGGATACAAAAAAAAATATTCTGAACGAATTGAAGGGATAGGAAAAATTATTTGAGTGTATTCAATGGACACCTAATGTTGTTTTTACCATTCATAATGTAATTTACAATATATTTATGTATCTAGTACATTAATGGATACAAAACCTATCGGTCTTTGAGAAAATTATCTCTTGTGATATTTCCAATATTATGTAATAATGCACTGACTCTGGGTAACTGGGGTCGGAGAATTATAGTTATTATTAGAGGAAGTGTAGTAAAAACCATGGAAATTAGATTTAGAAAAAACACTGATTAGAGAACATTACCCTAAGATAGACTTTTAAGATTAGTATATAATAAGATATAAAAATTTTGGTAATGTAGTTATTATGTGGGTTTTCTAGGAAATAAATATTTTTCTGGATTCTTCATGTAGACATGGTTCTGATATAGATGTACCTAAGAGGGAAAAATCCGACAAGGAGTTTCATGCTTGATCCTGGTTATCCAAGAACATGACAATGGGCCTTACTGCACAACCTGTTCAAAAAACCGAGGGGATATGCTTAGGATAATTAACATTTACATTACAATCCTTTATAAAGGATATATGAGTAAATAATTCCCCAAGGAAAACATTTATTATTATTATGCATTATATGCATAAATTGTTCAATTTATGTTATGTATTTTACATGTTTGGAATTATACATTACGATTCATAAAGTAATCTAATGTATTGAATTTTATTGAAATGGATCCTAGTTAAAGGAATGGAAATTGTATCAACACATGTAATCAATATATGGATTTACTTCGTATTAAATATAATTATATTGGAGATGGTGATGCAACTGGTTCTGATCAGATTATAACCACACTGGCACCACTCACTTAGGTTATGAATAATAACCTTACCCGAATGGAGAAATCTGATCCACAATGTGGAGAATCAATGTTAGACCACCTCATGAGGCAGAAACCACCAACATTCAATGGGATAGAAAAATCCAATTTTAGCTGAGTAATGGAAAAGTCCACTATAGAAATTTTTTCATTCATTGGGGAGTAAGGGAGTGAAATAACTATGGATGAGGAAAGGAATGGTCAAATTTAAGATTATCTTATTGTGCAAGAATATTTTGATATGTTTCCTGTGTATTTACCTAATTGACCTCCAGAATGGGAAATTGAGTTTTACGTTAACTAAATTCTTTATTCAAGTCCCATATCGAAGAAACTGTATTAAATGGCCACTGTGTAATTAGTGTAACTAAAGAAAAAACTAGAGGCATTGAGTAATAAAGGAATTATTCTCCCTAGTTTTTCTCCATGGGGAGTCCATGTTCTTTCTATTGTTAATAAAGATTAATCAATTTGGTTTCCCATTTACTATTAGGAGATCAATACTATAACAATAAAGAACAAGTATACCCTACCATACATTGATGATTTATTTGATCAAATTCTTAGAGCTCAATATTTTTCAGTGATTGGCCTTCGATATGGATATCATAGGTTGTAAATAAATAAGGAATACATTCCAATGAAAGAGTTTCGAACAAGGTATGGACATTATGATTTTTCAGTAATGCCTTTTGGACCATCTATTACACTCTCTATTTTCATTGATCTAATGAATGGATATTTAAATGAATATATTAGTGGAAATGTTTTGGAATGTATTGATGATATATTGTTATAATATAAAAGTTATTAAGATCATAAAAATCACTTGCACACTACTCTAAAAACTCTTAGACGAAATGAATTATATGGAAAGATTAGAAAATGTGAATTCTGACATTAGGAGTTTTCTTTTCCAATCCATATTGTCTATAAGGATAGAATATTTGTTGATATTTCAATGATAGAAATAATCCACTAATGTATATCAAAGCTGAATATAATGTAGGTACACCGTTTAATTGGTGTATAAAGTTACTATCATCATTTTGTCAAGAATTTTTCCATTTTGGATAACCCATTATCCAAGCTCACATGTAAATGGGTTAAATTTGTTTTGAAAAAATATTTTCAATAATATATTGAATAATTGATTAGAATATTTTTCAATGCTCTAATCTTGAGTCTACCATCAGGGAATGATTGGTTTGTTATCTATAGTGATTCTTCAAAGAAAGGGCTAGGTTAAGTCCTTATGCATAAATATAGAGTTATTTCCTATGAATCGCAACAGCTAAATATTCATAAAAAACGATCATACTAATGATATTGAGATAGAAGATATAATCATTTCACTAATGATATAAAGAAACTATCTCTATGGTTGAAATTATTTTATATATAGAGATCAAAAGATCATGAAGTATATTTTTTCATAGAAATAACTCAACTGGAGGAAAATATAATGGATTGAACTATACAAGGATTATGATTTGACAATACTCTACCACCCAGGGAAGGTAAATAAGGTGGAATACTCTTTGAGTAGAAAGGATCATGAGGTTCTGAGAAAGACGAGAATTGAAAATGATCATAAGTTTGTGGATCTAGTAATGATCGATATGGGAATAATCATGGAAGGTGAAACATAAATACGTTTTAAAATGGTTCGCAAACCATATTTACTAGAATGGATAAAAATTTCTCAGTATTATGATGATGAGTTTCAAAAGAAAATTAAAATTGTGAATGATGGGAGTTTATTTGACTATATATATGAAGACGGATTTCTGAAATTTTGGAAGAGGATTCATGTTTCAGATAAATGAGATCTAAAAAGATAATTGTTGGAAGATGCTCATAGCTAAAATTTCCCAATACACCCTTTAGTACCAAGCTGTATAGACATTTTAAGGAACATTTTTTGTGGGAAAAAATGAAGAGGGAGAATTCAGATTATGTGTCAAGAGGTATTATATCTTAATAGGTGAAGGCAGAAAGACAACACCTTAAATGAGTCATGCAACCCCTTCCAATACCAGAAATAAAATATAATGATATTATTATGGACTTTGTCATGAGGATAGAAAAGACTCCTAGATGGAATGATTCAATATGGGTCATTTTTGACAACCTTACCAAGTTAGAAAATTTTCATGATATAAGAGAAGATTTACCGCTTGAAAATTTAGCAAGGCTATATATTGATGATGTTTCAAGACATCATGGTGTACACATATCAATTGTTTCTGATCATGATCCCTGTTTTACATCAAGATTAAAGAAAAGTATTCAAAAATCCATAGATATTGAACATAATTTGAGCACTGCCTACCTCACTCAAAATGATGGAATCTTACAATGAACTATTCAAACATTAAAATTCATGTTGATATCTTTCTCACGTGACATTCATGGTATGTAAGATCATTATTTAGATCCGATAGAATTTTCCTATAACAATATCTACAATACAAGTATATAGATGGAACTATATGAAGTGTTATATGGAATGAGTTGTCATTCACCAACTTGTTGGGATGATGTTGGTGAAAGAAAACTCATAGGACTAGAACAAGTTGATGAAACAATGGTAAAGGTGAATATTATCCACACCCACATCAGTGAAGCTAAAATTAAGAAAAATTGCTATTCTAATAACATAAAGAGGGATATGGAATTTAAAGTAGGAGATAATGTTTTTAATGGTATCTCCTTGGAAGGGTGTTATATGATTTGGTAAGAATGGTAAATTAAGTCTTCGGTACTTCAGACCTTTCAAAATTATGGAACGAATTGGAGTTGTAGCTTACCGTTTGGCAATGCCACTATGTATTTTCAAAGTTCATGGTGAATATCACATATCAATGTTGATAAAATAAAAACATAACCCAATGCATTTACTCACCTATGATAAAATAAAACTATAACTAGATCATTGTCATTGTGAAGAGAATATCATAATTCTTGATACTAGAGAACAAGTGTTGAGAAATCGGACGACTTGTCTGGTAACAGTTCCTTGGAGAGACCATAAAATGGAAGAGGCAACGTTGGAACATAAGTAACATATGATTAAGAACCACCCAAATCAATTTATGTAGTAATATTATATAAATATTGAGTAAAACATTATATGATAGAGGTAAGAATGTAACACCCCAAGATTCCAGGGAACACTTCCCCTTGATTAATACTATAGGTTGTGTTGTACGCAAATTCGAGTTCTAGAACACCATTACCAATCAAACTAACCATTAAAAAATTTATGAATAGGAATACCACATTTTTTAAATTTTAGTATTTTTATTTCACAAATTTGTTATCATTTTTGGATTCTAAATATCAAAATTATCTTACAGTGAATTTTTGTATTTTTTCTGAAAACATGCAATTGTTGAGGAATTGTGATGAACACTAGGTTATTATTTTAAAAAAAAATTATTTAAATAGTTATTTATAATTTAAATTTATTTTAATGTCAAAATAGATACATAATACATATACATGTCCAATTTTATTCATTGGAGTCATTTTGAAATAATATTAGATATATAAAATTTTATTGATCTTTTAAACGTATTTTACCCTCCTTCTTGGAACATTTAAAAACATGCATAAATCCTAATTTTAACACTTATGTGTACTGAATTTAAAAAATCAAATAGACACGGTTGTCATAAGTAAGTAAAATTTGGTTCAATATGATGTTTTTTTGGTGAATAGTTATTTATGATTTTTATTTAAAATGGTTAAAAGTAAATAGACAAATTAAAGGAACAAATGTTACTATAATTACCCAAACACATATCCTAAATCTATTAGATAAGTTTATTTCAATTAAAATAAACCTTAGAAAAAAAACATGATCCTTTATTTATCCACTTTGATTAGATTAGGTCATTTATTATATTTTATTTAATGAAGTGTTAAATCTGTTAAATAAATTTTTATTAACTAAACCATTTTTTAATACTGATTTATACATAAGATGAATTAAAAATTAAATATTAATTGAAAATATACAATTATTTCCTACATCATGTTATTTTATTTTTAATTTTTAGAGATTAAATAATAAAATATATTTATGACAATGATGATGCATTAATAATTTTTTTAATGAAAAATTAAAATGAATGATGTTATAAATATTAAAATAAATGTTAATGGAAACATTTGATTTCATTAAAGAATTCAATATTTAAATATGACGTATTAGGGTTTATTAAATGTATTTTATTTGAAGTAATCATTCTGTTATGACTTACAATAAAACAAAATACTAAATAGTGTCAAAATTTACATAAATGAGTTTTTAAAAAAAATACTATATTATTAAATGATATAATATTCCAAAAAATCTAATATTAGGAAAATGACTTATATAATGCTATATATGTCACTAGGTAACCAATTTAGGTTCTCTATTCATTTTATATTTATTATGTTAACCATGTAGTACAAAATTAAAAGAAGATATGGTAATAGTTGAACTATTTAACTAAGAGTTAAATCTAAAAGAAATTGATAACATAGTGACATAAAGTAGTATAAAACATATTGGTTGATATAATATAGATATATACCTTCCTTATACTCTAAATAAATCAATTTTTAGCTATTAGAAACTAGGTATACTTTTATATTAAATTAATACTTCATGTTTTTCCAAAATAGCCCTGCTACTCTCTAATAAAGAGGCCCTCCCCCGATCATAAATTCAAAACTCCAATTCCTTTTGGATAGGCCAAATCATAATCAAATATAATCCCAAATACCATTATTTAATCCTAATATAATTTCAATAATCATAATTCTATCCTATGGAGCGCTTTTGTTTCAATCAAAAGGAATCACCAAAAAAGAGGTAATTATTTCATCACCTCATTCAAAGATCTTTTCTTCTTCTTTATCCACTTTTTTTGTTGTTTCCAAAACAAAATAATAATTACAGTACCTTATATATAATGTGAGGTTATTGTAAATATTTTATAACCATATTCATTATTCTATCTTTCCTATGAATGAGAAAGCCACCATTTATGCGTTCATACATCTCATAGTATCCATGTCTGGGTGTAGTTTGTTATTCAACAATTCATTATTTGGATGGGTATAAGAATTAGTATAATTGATTCAAATAATAAATACAACAATTTAATGATCATGTTTATATAATATACCATCCAATTACATACAATTTTACCCATAATAGAATGATATTTTTCTTGTGCATACGTACATCTTACCGTCTACACAACGCGATGAGATTTCGATCCCCATCATAACCATTCAAGAATAATTTTCATTTGATGATTAAAAATATTTTTTGAGAACATAATATAATTCTAGATATTAATCAAATAAATCCTATCAATAAATACATGACATACATAACAAAACATATAAAGGAAAATGAATTAGTTAACACTCAAAACAATTGTACTACTGAAATATATATAAAAAATCAATATTAGAGGATCATATATGATATCATATTTAGTTATGTGGTTCTTGTATCATTTAATAACTATCAATTTACTATTTTAAGGGATGTTAAAATAACGTCATCTAAGGAAAAGTACAATGTAAGGGTCACTTTTATAATCTCTTTGTTATTCAAGATTTTTTTATAAGAATCTACTAGGACTTCTTTATTATACACATATGTGTTTCCTAAAAATGTATTTCAAAACATTTTTATTATTTCTTAGACTGTGGGTTAAAGTCATGTATAACATAGTTTTACTTTTTATAAATTTTTTTGAAAGGAGCCTTTATATCGTATTCCAAAAAGTGTACTTTATGAACATTTTGAAAACATAAGGAAAGAATGTTTTTAAAATAAATGGCGGGTGCAACTATTTCTCACCATTTTAACACCTTATAAATATCACTTACATGATTATAAGAATATTTTGGAAATAAATGTTTCCTTTTTAATTTTGAGTCTTTTAAATTATTTCAAAGTTGAAAGAGAAACCTCTCTCTAATAGTTTCCTTATTGATTTGATTTTTGTCAACATCTATTGTTGGATTTTATGTTTAATTGATTCTTATTTAGTATCATACAATATTCCATATTTTATTTATAGTTTTATGAAATTTTGGACTGTGAATGTGCTATTTTTAGGTCATTCATGGTTTATTGTTATGGAATTAATATTTTATATATTATTTTAATAAAAATGTTTTTGTAATGTTTCACCCTTTTCATAAGAGAAATTCCATTGATGTAGTAAGTGATGACCATGAACTGTTATAACCACCCGATGCATCAGTAAGTCTCACGAGACAAACTAGTGTTTAGCAGAAGTCCTTGACAATAATTTTATTTATAGACATGGAATGAGGCCTTGAAATTATGGTTATGATGTACTACATTATGAATTCAATCATTATGACATTAACAATTGATATTACAAGTGATTATTTTTCAACTAGAATATCTGTGAGAATATGTAAATTCAATTATTGGATTTATCATTGCCATATTATGGTGATTTTTATGTATAAAAGATTTGCGTTTTAGTATTATACATTGCCTTAATTGTGTATGCTTTTTTATATTAGCTTCTTATATATATTCGTTCCTTACCAAGCATCAGAGCTCCCCCCATTCTTATTATTAGTTTTTCCTAGGATGCAATGAATTATTATGACTGACCTTCTACGATAGGGTAAGAGATATGTATTTGTTCAAATGAGACACAATGTTGTTTCATCATTTCATAATGTAATATAAAACTTATTTATTTATCTAGTACTTCAAATGATATTAAACTGATTGGTATTTTATGAGATGATCTATTGTGATCATGAGAGTTTTATGTAATAATGGACTGACTCTCAGTAACTAGGTTTGGGGTGTTACACTTCCAAATAGATATAGATACCATGGGTATCAGTTTATACCAGATAAATGTGGGCCTTTCATGTGTCTTTATGAGAAAATGGAGTTTAGTATCCTCCAACAATTGTGAAGTTCCCTAAATGGGTCCACATAATGAAATGATGTGGGATAAATATTTTAGTAGGTTGCCCATCCCATTGAAGGGTGAGAAGGAAGGATTTACGATTCATGGGATTTATAGCATATAATCCAACCATGTATAATATGTATTTCCATATAGTGGGATCACTATCTATTGGGTTTCATGGGCCTCAAGGAAAATAATGATATTAAAACTTATATCATCTTGATGATCATTTCTATCTAGATGAGGATTCTTGACTACTAGAGAATTGAAAGGTTCTTCAACGTTTTAGGGCAGTTAGGTGGATCACAAAGTGACTTGATAAATGACTTGAGGGGAAATATGGGGAACATGCGGAGTGTCAAGTGGAACCAGCAGAGATATCAGTGGGGCATGATCTAGGTCCTTAGGAAGGTTTTTTCATAGCTCGAGTGGTTTTAGTGATGCATACTAAGGTATTTTTCAATAATAACCGGTCTCTCACTTGTTTAGATGGGGTGGGTTATCAAGATCACCTGAGGGAAATTCTACAAGGGGGATGTTGTAGCTGTCCTTGCTGTCCTGGAGAAGGACGGTTGGGCTCATACAGAATATCGCATTAATCCATCCACTATTCTACGACATGCATAACGATGATCTCATCGATGATCCAACTATGTTCCATGAGCTATTGATGTAGCACAAATTTTTTGATATCCTCTTCATTCTTTTCCACTGAACCTGATGAGTTAGAAGGATTAATAGTTCCAGTGTTTTCTTTTCCCCTATTAGGATCTCGACCAGATGATAATGAATCAAATGTTTCAGGAAGGCCAAGCATCTGTCATTGTTGGCTAGCGTAGACACCTTAAGAGTCTTCTGGTTGTTGTGTTTCCCTATAGGGATGTTCATCTTCTCCCATCATTGTTCCAATTCCCCCTTCCAGGTATATCTTAGAAACGACCATGTTAATTGTGATGATGCCTGAAGGCATATCCTCATCATTACCATGCGTACCTGGTTGGTATAAGATAGAACTAAACTGTAGTGTACCATAATTCCCCTAGAAAAAAATCGGAACATATGGGGAAGCCTAAATTATATCTTTATTAGGCATAATGAAGCTCTATACACATCGTAGCTGCAGGGTCCTTTGATAACCAGGTGATGCAAGGTGTTGAGAGACCAGAAGTGCAGACAACTCAACTAGGTTAAACTTCTATACAATATTATTGAAGTGTTCCAGAATTTTTGGAAAAGTGATCCATAAATAACATAGGTTGAAATACCTTGTCCCCATGTTTTGGGAGAAGCACGCAACATTTTCTTGTGTAAGGGACCCCAAAATACTGTAGCTCATAATTAAAACATGCTGTAACATCACAGTGTTATTTTCAACTGTCGGAATTTCCCAAAACCTCTTCATCCAAGACTCAAGATCTAGTCTATGGTTGCATCTATTCATCAAATGGTAGATGATAAATCCTTCTAATGGTACTCATTTAGAATATTGTAGTGGTAGGATGGTTGGGGGGGAGTACAGTTCTTGAGATAACGAACCCCAGCATCCTGGGCTATCATCCAGATAATGTACTAACTATATCACTACAACCCTATAGAACAGGGTACTGACCACTACTTCTTTTATAATAGGGGAGTTCATTTATGGTGGATCATGCTAGTGATTGTCATCGACTAGTCCCCAGAACTAGTCTTCGTGATCTCTGGTCGAAGTATAGAATAATCATGGTGATTATAGAACAGATTTCACATTAAGACATTGGAAAAGATCCAAATCATCGTCCTCATTAATGTAACTATGGAAGGATTCATGGATCTAGTTTTCCACTATTTCATGGAGGGAAAAGCAGATATTCCAGGTTCTTACACGATTCCTCGACACAATGGATTGGGGTGAAGGTTCCCTCATCGAATCTCAATCCACTTCAGAGATTTAAATGAGAATGAGTTTTACTATAATATAGAATTTTTCAATATAATTTGTAGGTTGTGATGACCTTCACTCATTCGCTGAGAAGGTTCATTAGGATTTGGTAGATCTTCTACATGATGATGACTACCTTGAGTGTTGTTTTTGGAGTGGGGAGTAACTCTTATTAGATGAGCTGGGGTACAGGTGGAACCTGAAAAAATGTTTAATGGAACTTGGGGAGGAATTCCATGCCCATGAGGGAAAGGATGACCTTCACACTGGTTACTGTTACCATGGGGAGGTCCCCTGTATGAACTAGTGATGATGCAAGGATCTTCATATTGACTACTTGAGATATTTGGAATCCTCCATACCTTGGATCATTAACACATGAATGAACTCTATTATGTCCGGTAATGGTGTCATTGGAAAGAGCTTCATGTTGAATGTAAGAGGTGGGAGGAACTTCACTCTGGCTAGTGATAGTACAAGCTGGGTCTCAGTACTGAATCTAATCATCGTGGGTCGACCCATGATAACTGATTCGTCAACCAACCACCAGGAGAGTCCACACAGCCTACCTGTGGGGTAGATGAGGTCTACATCCCGATCATGAGTAGAGGTGCCACTATTCTGTTATAATATAGAGGTGATACCACATGTCAGTGGTGGATCGAGACATTAAATCCATAGAAGATGATTCCTCATAATGAGAATCTTCTAGAGCTTATTCCTGATATTGGCATTGGGTTAGCCTAGCCTGGATTAATTTTATAGGGGTATGGGTCACTTGCTCCTCAGCCTTTCAGACTAGTTGGAAGCCTTTTCGTGGCCTGATGGGATCCCTCTTTAGTAAACCCATAGTCGGAGTTACATTTTGGTGATCTCGGATCCCCCATACTTCATAGGTTTAAGGGAATGAGTCATAAGAGCATTTATGGGATAGGCTCCTGAAATGACTGAAGATCGGAGTGTGGAGCAGTAGATCCCGGCATGACCCTTAGGGGCAATTGAAATGGTGGGTCATTGAGGCCTCCAAATCATGACAGGCCATATGACTCATCAGGATGACACCATCTTCTTTGCATCATTGAACAAGTGTATAGATCACCCACCATTGAATAATTTTAGAGTGTAAGATAGGGCATGGGATCCTAGTAACCATGGTCATGGGAGTTATTGTAGAATAGCTGAAGCTACGCGAGATTTAAAAATTTGTATTTCCCCGACCAATAGGATAGTGGGTAAGAAGTGTTTGGTTTGATATAGCTATAGATTCGTTCATGCAAAGTAGGAATATTCATTCCTCATTATAGATTGTAGGAAATTTATTCGTAGTTCCCCATATCCATTCCACCTTCCAAGGATGGACAGAAAGATCAATGATGATCACATCGCAGACCGGGTTACCCAATGATTGACAACACAAAATCCTATAGTGTTTAACAATAGTCCTACTATTTTAATGGTGGGATCTAGTTCCAGATAGATGGATACGATGACACTCTCATCTGGTGATTCCCTGAACTCTACTAATACTCGTATTGAGGAGAATAATTTTACCTCGGGTTCACCATTTTTTGGTCCGATGATTTAGTCGTGGTGCACATCATCTGTGGGGAAGTACAAATTATTTCCCCACATTCATTATTTCTAATGGTAGGAAATATTCATCACTTCTTCAGGGTTGTTTACTCCATGATTGAAACGGGATGATGGAATTTTAGTCTCCCTATCCATGGCTTCCTCCATGAAATTCATCTCTTAGTCTGGGTACCTCTTAAAGATTAATATGTTGTTAGTGTAACTCTTCTTAGTTACGTATATTTATGCATTATGGTTAATTACACTTGTTCTATTATAACATTCCCAAGGGTTTCAAATCTTGTTATAACCCTTCAGTTAGGAGAGTAGTCACGTTGAGGCATCACATTCAGGAATGGACAATAAAACACTAGTACACCTGGATTTTACCTTATCAGCGGGCTTCAGAAGGGTGTATAATCCCAATAAATCCCACATTTAATGTGGTGAATTATATGCTAGAGACATGTCTCCAAGTTATTCATCAGCTATCATTATTTAACTCGGGTTTGGATGTGAGTTTCGCATCTCGAAGCGATGGATTGGTCTTATGAGAAGACTTATGGAAGTGGATATGATGCGTACATCTCTAGGTGGGTGCACCTATACATTTTATTGGTTGGATGTTCCAGAAGCGACCAATAAATATGGACATAGGATGGTGTGTCCAATAACTGTGAAGGTATCACCCCGTGATGACTGATTTGGACACCATGAAGGGTTGATCATAGAGGATGATGACTCCTCCCAAAGGGGACACCACATATTACCATTTTTGGGGATTGAGTCTCTAAGAGGCTTCCTATGTACATTGTTTAGATGGCTGTGATCAAAACCCATGTAGTTCCGATGGGCGAGGCTTGAAATATATGTGTACACAGTGGTCAATGACATGAGTATATTTTGGGGATTTCCCTGGTTTAGTTTCCCATACTGATTCCATGATTTTATTGGGATGTGGTGTCCCAGCTAAGATTAGGATGAATATCGATTGATTATTGATGGGCGGAATGAATGGGGATGGAACTGAGAACCATTATGATGGTGGTGGTATTAGGCTTTAACCTCAAAGAGCTTTCCTATGTATCCACCTGGGTGGGAATTAATGTCTATGTAGTAATAGAATTAGGGTGATGAGTTACCTGAAGAGGTGGATCGTGAGAATGGACACATGGACGGGGGCCAGAATGAAGTGGAACAAACTACTTAATTAATGATCATCCCATGATAGAATGTCTCAAGGGAACTATCAGGATGGGATATAAAAGATTGGCTTGAGCCTATTGGTGGTTTCATATGTACCTTACTCAAAAAGGTCAATGGTCAAAGTCCACGTTGTTCAGATATAGGGAATCATTGGGGGTCCATGTTAGTGTAGCTATGTGAACAAGTAAAAGATGATAACATGCATATGATAAGAACCATGTTACATGAAAATGAATTTTGAATCACCAATTGGGGGACAATGAAATCACAAAAAAACTTTCTTAGAGGGTATCACAGAAGAGTGGTTCATAAATAAGAAGGCCTCATAGAGAGGGTATTCCTGAAGCTCTAGTAATTTTTGATGTTAAGGGGCTTCTCAAAGAGGGTACTTCCCAAAGCATACTGACCCAACCTAGGCATGGAGCCAACTTGTTCATGGAGGGTGCTTTGGGAAGATAGAGTGCTTCATAATTTTCTGAGTAACCAATGGGGACTCTTACCTTCACGATGGCCGAAAGGCATTACAAAGGCCATCCCATCTACAATTGGAGGTAAAATTGTTCAAATAGAAAGTCGGTTCACATTACTCAGATACCATAGATGATTCATTTTCATGAAGGGTCAAGGTGAAAATGATTTATTCTCAAATTGATAGTGCAGAAACAGAAAGGTCAGAGTGTAGATCCTTTGGAGTTGGTGTGGGATGAGTTTTTGTAGCTCTAGGAATCCCAATTATCTGTAGATGTGATGTAGTTAAAATTGCACTCCCCAATCAGAGGCAGTCCCATCATGTTTTTTTGAGTTGAAAAGTCTTCATTCACTACATTTGGGGGATTCATAGAGGCACTGTTCAAGTTCCTCAGAGTCGCGAAGGATTACATCATTGTCATTGTGGTGTTCTTGGAGGTTCCCGTAAAATTCAGTAGAGTTGCGAAGGTATCTAGAACTACCTTCTCAGTCATCACAAATAATTCTTTTTCAACGGTCATAGAGAATCCTTCTTGGGGGCATTGTGGTTGTCATAATGTTGGAGGTATTGTGAAGGCACTTCATGATGAATAACCGTTTACGTTTAATTCCCTTTCCCAATATATTCCATGGAATTGAATTTTGGTGCCAATAATACACACACCACTGGGTGTACCTGATCACACTTTGTCCCTTCCTATGACATACTATCTTGCAAATCTTCTGATCCTACAATTTCATTAGAGGCACCAAGGATATTTAAGCTGCCTATTTTTTTTCCATCATTTTCTCCTCATCCTCACAAATCTTTCCATTATAAGATTATTTCTCCATCTCCCCATCTATATTATGAATTTCCATATACTTATATTTCATTTTAATTCCCTTATACTTCCTTATCCCCATGATTCTACATTTGATCTCATCCAACTTCTACTATGACACATTCTAAGACTAAAAAGTTGACATTGTGTCGCACTCCATCTATATATGTAGACATTCCTTCAGAGCCTAGATATCCAACAACACATAGCCGTACAGTCACATCATACATATTTATTAATCCGTAGTAATTATTTTTTAATAATATATTTTCATTATAATATGTTTTGATATAAGATACGTTTTTTTCTTTAATAGATATATCTTCTGAGAGGCATCATGGGAATGAATGAATGAATGTAGTGTGGAATCTCCACACATAGCTAATGGTGGAGTACAATGAAGAAAATCAAATGATTGAAAAATATGGTGAAAACACATGAGTTTTTTGGTAATTCTTTCAAAATACTCTGACACCATTCCTGCCAGAAAGCTACCCTAGAGACACCTAAAAATGATGTAAAGGATAATTCAAGGGTAGAAATGTGGGTAAGAAAATTACTTGTATTTAATCTAATATTATATTTTATATACATGATGTAATATTTTGGTTCTATCTTCATTATAATATTCTGGATAGTGAGGCTATAATTTTAGCATGTCTATTCGAATTAGGTGACTTGTGGAGAGAATACAATCATGAGTTTTATAGTGGTTGGTGTGATAGAGTTGGCATGGATTTTGATGAAACACCTTTCATGAATGATGAATTGGTAGAATATTCTCATGAAATGATATCTTATTGGATAAGTATCACGTTCAATGTATTAATCAAATTTAAGGGCTTTAAATTAAAATTACAATGATTTTCATTAATACTTTGGTTTTTTTATTGAAAACTATTTTTAAGGAAGCATCAAGAAGAAATAATAAAAATATATGCTATGAAAACCACTACACTTTGGGGTTGGACTATGATGTATGACCATTATATGAACATGTTATAACACTTGTTCAAATTTTTTTTAGGACATTCACTTTCTTTTTTCCCCTCTATATTTCACTCCATTTATAATTGGTCTAGACAAATGATAATATACAATTTAGTTTATTACTGAATGAACTTAGAGTTTACTGAAATTATAGATTTAGTATTTTTATGTTCGTGATATTGTAATGAACCAATACAAAACTGATCATTTTATTAAATTCCACCCTTTTAATAAAGAATGATACTGTTACAGTTGAATGAATAATCATATGTATTTTTTGAGACCATGTTGATTTATATAGAGGTCGCATACCCATGTGACATATATATTGAATGGATTCAATCATATGATGAACATATTGTGTCGGGATGAGATGAATTATCATGATATGTGAGAATAATAATAGTGTGTAGTGAAAATAGGATAATTTTTTAATCACACCCAATTAAGTACAAAATATTATAACATTAAATGAGAAAAATAAAAGTAAACAAAGATTTTCAAAACTCAAGCACAAGACACTCATTTATTCCCTCCAGATCTACACCAAAATTATTTCTCTATGATGGCATATAAATAATTATTTCTGATGAAAAAAAATTAAATGAAAGATAAAATAGAAAACAAACACTACTGTTATATTAATATTCATTTTAGGTATTAGAAAATAAAAAATGAATGCATGATGGTTTCTCTATCTCAACACATTTCAGTCCCTTATCATTTGGAATACCTTTTCCACATCATGACCATTAAGGTTGAGTATTCATTTTTTCAATAACATTTTATCTTTAATAAATTTATAGTTGTAAAATTATCCTTATATGGTATGATATATAATTTTAAAAGTATACTAATTTAGTTTTTAGAAGTATATTTTTAAAAGTATCCTCATATAGTATGAAAATTACCGTCATGTGGTTTCAATAATATCCTTATATAGTTTGATATATCTTTTGACTTTTTTAACTAAAACCATTATCATTGAATTCGTATTCAATTTTTTGAAACATATCAGATATAATGCAATGACTTGGAAATATAAAGGAATTTTTTTTAAAAAAATACTTTGGGATTTTTCATGTCTGTGGATTCTAACGGTGCTTGATTCTGAGGCCTGCTATGCCCGAAATCAATTCTCAATGTTTAGCTCGGGTACGTTCAGTGAACGAACGAGTGGGTTTTCCTAACTTTTGAACTAGTGCTCGAAATTAAAATTTGAGGGCACTGATGAACTCGTAATGCCGGTAATTTCCTAAGGGGTCACATACCGTAGTTGCGTTCAAAAAAGGGGAGAAGTTAATTTCTGGGGATTTGTTTAAGAAATAAATAAAAATTGTCAGATCAATTTTTATTACTATGGGGGTTACACTCGCCCATGGGTATTTAAGTGTGGGGCCCACAACCACTTAATTACCCAAGAAAGGATGATATAGATGAGGGGCCCACATGAGCCCCACCATTTAATTTCATCTTACCCCATTTATTCCCCTATTGTATCCTTGTCCTTTCCTCTATTAATATCCCTTGATTAATTTTTTTGGTAACACCTTGTTTTGATTAATGAGGAACCTTCCTTTTCCCCCTTTTAATTTAAACCGAAAATGCGTTTAATTATGGGGAACCTTCACTCTCATATCATTAATTAAATGTCAACACATTTTAATTAGTGTGGTGATTTAATTACGAGAGAGTTTCTTTGCGTGGATAATAAAATAATAGGGGAACCTATTATTTTACTAAGAAGGAGAGCTTCGTTGTGAGAGGAAGAATGCCAACCTCTAACGAAGAACGACGAAGAATGCTGGCCACCGACGAAGAATGAATAAGAACAATGATTCCTCGGAGATCGAAGAGGCACCAAGAAACCTCTTCCCCGTGACAAGAGAAGAAACACCGCTTCCTCCTCGACGTTTTCTATCGATGCCAACAAAACCCCTTTTTCTACAATTCCGTCTACCGCAAAACCATCTACCATGACGCCGTCTACCGCGACGCCGACGAATGCCTTCTTTGTTGAGGTAGGGGTTTTGGGTTTATTTTCAATACGTGAATTCTACCCTCTGCATGACGTATAATTTTCAGGTGTTGTTAAACCACTAATGCGGTGGGTGCGGACCAACAAACAAGCCCGAACCCACCATTTTTCTGTTCTTGAGGAGCGGAACATTGGGAGATGATGAAACGGGACCTCGACAACGTTTGATATCCATCAGAGTGAATAGAGGGTCCCAAGACGACCGCAGGCGCGGACGAGAGCAAGAACAGACCACCTGAATGACTCTGGTGGCCCGTAGACATCACAGGCAGTGCGGGTTGCCGCCGCGGCGGCTGGAGGCGGTGGCGCCCCGGTGCGCCGCCGGAAAAGGCCGTTGCAACTAAAGCCACCGCGGCAGGGGACCATATCCTGTGGCCTTGCAGGATCCGGAGGAGTCGCGGTGCCCACCGTGTCTGAGGAGCGCAAAGTGGGGAGGGACCGTGTCCCACCCTGCTCGGCCGTTGGCCGAGCCAGCACCCTCCCCGGCCGGGCCGATCCAGGGCGCGCGGACTGGGCTGGGTCGTGCCCTCCCGGTCCGGACCCAGACCCGGGTCGGGTCGACCCTATTCGGGCCGACCCAGGGGGGTTGGGCCTTGTCGGACCGGGCCGAGACCCCCCATTTCGAACCACTTTAGGTCTTTTTCCCATAACTTGTACTACAGACATCCGATCAACGCACTTTTAGTTGAGTATGAATCCATGGATCGATACGGTCGCTTCATTATGTTACAATCGAGGTTTCGGGAATGTTTGGGTATGTTCGGGTTGGTTCGAACACGAAACCAACCGGGCCTTTGGTTTGGAAATGATTATATCTCAAGGACTGGATATCCGATTGACGTGCCGTCAATTGTGTTGGGATAATTTTGTCGAGACGGTCCTTTTTACTTACTCCTCTTGATGTTTAGATGTAGCTGGAGTACGGTCGGGTTGGTTTTAGCTTAGAAACCAACAGGGCCACTAGAACGAAATAGCCAATAACTCTCAGACTGGGCGTTCGATTGACGCACCGTCTGTCGCGTTGGGTTTCATTTGACTTGGCGGAACATTGGGATACATTAAATCTGGACTTCATGAAAGTTGATGTATCTGCTCTCTTTTTCTCGAGGAGCGTACCCACTCAAAATCGAGCATGTTGTGTGCGGGAACCCTAAAGCTGGTTGTACTTTATTGACTACTATACTTGGATCCTTCGTGGGTCTGGTAGAGAGGATTACTATACCTGGATCCTCCATGGGTTCGGTAGGGAGGATAACTATAGCTAGATCCTCCATGGGTTTGGCAGTGAGGACGAATATACGTGGATCCTCCATGGGTTTGGCATCGAGGACGACAGTACGTGGATCCTCCGTGGGTTCGGTGGTGAGGATGACTGTACGTGTATCCTCTGTGGGTTCGGCAGTGAGGAAGACTATACCTGGATCCTCCATGGGTTCAGAAGTGAGGATGAATGCACCTGTATCCTCTATGGGTTCGACAGCAAGGACGACTGTATGTGGATCCTACGTGTGTTCGGCAGCGGTGATTAATGTTCTTTTATCCTACGTGGGTTCGGCGGCGAGGATGATTGTACATGGATCCTCTGTGGGTTCGGAAGTGAGGACGACTGTAGGTGGATCCTCTGTGGGTTCGGCAGTAAGGACGACTGTACGTGGATCCTCTGTGGGTTCGACAGCGAGGATGACTATAACTGGATCCTATGTGGGTTCGGCAGCGAGGAACACTATACCTGGATCCTCCGTGGGTTCGGCAGCGAGGACGACTGTACGTCGATCCTTCGTGGGTTCGGCAGCGAGGACGACTGTACGTGGATCCTTTGTGGGTTTGGTAGTGAGGACGATTGTATCTGGATCCTCCGTGGGTTCGACAGTGATGATTAATGTTCTTGTATCCTACATGGGTCTAGCAGTATGACCTCTGTACTTGTATCCTGAGTGGGTCCGACAAAGAAGCTGGTCTTGTATCCTATGTGGGTCTAACGATTGAGATGAATCAGTGGCTTCTTTTGATTACCCGTAACATCTTACGATGTGTATACCTGTGTGAGCTGAGTCTTGATTCTCAATCATTATCATTGATGTAGTTGACTTGTTTTTCCTGTGTGGAATGAGTTGTGCTATCCTTGTGGACTGGGTTGTGCTTTCCTTTGTGGACAACATGGTTCTTGAGAGTTGGATACGAACTACAACTAATGACTTAGGTATATGTATGAGCATATACCTAAGTAGTGTTTTTGATACGTCGTGATTGAATATTTCCATTGTGGTTTATCCTTCGTGGATTCTGAGAGACCTTCGAGGGCCTTGGTGTCCCTACTGAGTATTGTATACTAACACATGCACGGGCTATGCCCGCACTACGTTTTTTTGGATGCAGATGACATACAACATTGGTCGAGGTGGAGGCTTGTAGAGCTGGATGGTACCCGGAGGTGGACCACTTGGAGGGATGAACACAGAGCAGACGGTCAGACCCGAGGAGCTGAGGGGACCATCTGTACCCACCCTTGAGGTGGGATTTCTGGAGGACGACTCGGTGCTGCTGTTTTTACTTACTGTTGTTGTACTTTCAGTTGGGTAGGTATACTGGCCCACTTACTTTTTCCGCACTTACCTTGTAATTAGTTTTACTTAGTGTTGAATTCACTTGTGTTCTCTGTGGTGTTTGTTTACTTTTTAAAGTCAATCCCTTCCCTTATTTGGAATTTATGCCTTTGTTGCTAGTCGCCAGCCCCTGGCCTATGGAAGGCAGGCTTGGGGTGGACATGGCACGTGCCTTGATGACGGGTGGTGACAAATTTGTATCAGAGGAGTCGGTTCTACCATAGAACTCGGGACTCTGATAATTTCTTATGTGTGAAGAAATAGTGTTTAAGGTAATGAGTGTGGTTATCAGTCCAGGGAGTCTAGTGTTGGTTCGGTGGCCAACGTATCCATACACTAGGACCCTGACTTCTAATTTTGGACTCAGTGCACGATAACATTATTTGCATGTGTGTTTCAAAAGTATTCTTTGTGATTACTTAGTGTCAGCTCACCAGGTATACTGTATTAATCGTGGCAGACCTGTTTCTTTTTAGGATGGCCCCACGATGTTAGCCAGCTAGGGTTCTGAGCGTTATATGAGACATAATCCCACCGAGTGATAGGGCCTCGGTGCCGGGCCCCATTACAGAAGAGTCACCGACGATACCTATACCCACCGAGCTACATATTCCCCTAACCCTAGCAGATGAGAGAGTATGTCGCCTGAGTGCACTGCACAAGTTTCAGTGTCAGAGGCTACCCAGGTTCCACAGAGAGACGGATCCTCAGGCAGCCGATGATTTCATGGAGGCTATTGTCCGAGTTTTTAGATTGGTAGGGACACCAACTGACCTCATGGTGATCTTTGTAGAAAGTCCCTTACATACAACAATAGGTAGATGGTGGAGCCTGTTACTCTATGTGCACAACACATAATCTCTTCTTTGGACAGACTTCGAGAGCCTCTTCTTCTCGGAGTTCGTTCTAGCCACCCTCCTTCCGGGGTGCATTCAGGATTTACTGCAACTGCGACAGGGAAACATGATAGTAGCCAAGTACACAGAGAGATTTACCAACCTCTAATGTTATTCTACAGACATGGTACAAGACCCATTATTTCAAGACCTAACCTTTGAGAAGGGACTCTGACATGAGATAGGGGATTCAATGATCTCCCTCAACATCCGGACGCAACCAGGGGTGCTGGAAAGAGCCCTTCTATTGAAGAGATTTCTCGCTGAGCAATCACCAACAGCGAGGCATTCCACATGACATCATGTAGCGGAGTATTCTGCATCTGGAAGTAGACAGCAGACGCAGGGGTCCAAGTGGACCAAGCCTTCAGGTGGGTGACCTCAAGATACAGGTTTGGCTATGTGGGGAACATTGCACAGATCCAGCCATACGAAGAGCAGGTAGTTCTATGCATGTGGCGGGCAGGGTCACATGGCTCGAGATTTCCCGTCCCGCCAATCAGATGAGAAGTAGACGATTGAGGGACCTCCCAAGAAGAGGTTCGACCGTGGTGGTCCACCGGGAGTAGGCAGACGTGGTAGAGGGGTTGGCCAAGCAGTAGACGGTTGACGACGTTTTGAGGTCCTACTATTACCACCACTAGGGGGACCACCTCGATCACAGGGAATCGTTGTACAAGGGGGAGATCAGCTTCAGGCATTTGAGGCCTAAGACCATAGAGCTCCAGGAGCAGATGGGGAGGAGATATAGTAGCTCCAGTCATGGATACTTTTGTTCATGTTGCTTCTAGATTTGTTAATGTCGTTGTTTGTGGATTCATTGTGTCTTGTACTTGAGCTGCAGTAATAAAAGACACTTGTTCATTGTGACTTTTACCTTCTCTTCCACTTGTATGGTTGATACTAAGAGGTTCTAGTTTAAAACTATTGACATGATCCTCACATTTGAGAAACCTACAGGGGGAAACCCAGTGACCACACACTACTGCTGACAGTGTGACTTGACACTTGGAGATGAGAGTAATGGTTGAATCTCTTGGTAGTATCATCAAGGCTTTACGACGTCGTCCATGGCATGAAATAGTACCTTTCATGTCAGGATTGACTGTATTAGGAAAATAACGTGGTTTATCTAGGGGATGAGACCTGATTTCTCTTATCGATAGAGGATAAATCTTAACAGCTCTTTGGTGGAACATAGACGAAGAAGGGTGGAGACGAGTTCTAACAATTGGAATGTTTCACTCATTGTTTATTGAGCGAACGGTTTGCGGTTATCTCCAACTCAATAGTGTCAGGTTTATCTTCTATCAGAAGGGCCTTAACCAGAGACAATGATGATGGCCTATTTTCCTCCCAGACTATAATGTCGACAATGTTTATACTCATGGAGAGGGGGAACGTTGTAGCAGATACTCTTAGTAGGAGATCGTGCTTTCAGATATTAGGAGTGGGGAGACATCATCTGGACATGTTTCAAATATCATTTGTGGATAGTGATGGAGTCAGCACATGCAGAACTAGAGTTGGTTTAGGATATGATGAAGAAGGTACAGATCATCCTGGAGTAGATGAAGACTGCACATAGTAGGCTGAAATCCTATGATGATAGGATATGGATACTACTGAAGTTAGAGTATGGTGACCACGTTTTTCTTACGGGTCTCACCTAGACGAGGTTTATAGAGATTTGGGCGGGTTTTCATGTTATCTCTGCACTTCATCGGACAATTCCAGGTTCTCAATAGTGTAGGTGAGGTGGATTACCGCCTGACCCTTCCACCTTAGTTGCACTAGGTACACGACGTCTTCCACGTATCTATGCTGAGGAGATACTTGCAAGACCCGACGCATATCATCGACTACGGGGAGCTGGAAATCGATGACGGGATGACTTTTGTGGAAGTCCCGGTGGAAATAAAGGTTCGATAGGATCGGGTCCTACGTGGATGGTCGATACCTCTAGTGCGCATTCACTGGCAGCATGGGAACCTCCAGGAGATCACATGGGAGCGGGAGGCTCAGATGCGTGCTCTGTACCCTCATTTGTTTTCCTAGTTTAAGTAGTATCTTTACAGGGACGTAAATCCTTGAGGTGGGAGTAATTTAATGACCTGGAAATTTCAAGGATATTTTTTAAAAAAATAATTTTAAATTTTACGAGTCTTTGGCTTCTAACGACGCTTGATATTGAGGCCCGGTGTGACCGGAATAAATTTTCAAAGCTTATCATGGGTACGTTCAGTGAACGAATGAGCGATTTTTCCTATATTTTGAACAGTTGATGGGAATTAAAATCCGAGGGCACCGATGAACTCGCAGCACAAGTAATTGCATAAAGGGACACTTACCATAGTTGCGTTCTCAAAGGAGGAGATGTTAATTTTTGGGGGATTGTTTAAGAAATAAATACAATTTGTCAGAACAATTTTTATTACTAAGGGGGGTTACTCCCTCCGATGGGTAGTTAAGGGTGGGGCCCACAGCCACATAATTACACAAGTGAGGATGATAAAGAGGAGGGGCCCACACAAGCCCCGCCATTTAATCTCTTCTTACCCCATTTATTCCCCTAATGTTTCCTTGACCTTTCCTCCATTAATATCCCCTGTTTAATTTTTTGGATAACTCCTTGATTTGATTAATGAGAAACCTTCATTTTCCCCTTTTTAATTTAAACAGCCAACGCATTTAATTATGGGGAGCTTTCTCTCTCCTTTATTTAATTAAATGTCAACACATTTTAATTAGTGTGGTGATTTAATTACGAGTGAGTTTATTTTCATGGATAATAAAATAATAGGGGAACCTATTATTTTTCAAAGAAGGAGAGCTTCGTTGTGCGAGGAAGAAAGCCAGCCTTTAACAAAGAATGACAAAGAATTCCGCCCTCCGACAAAGAACGATGAAGTACACCAGTTCCTCGGAGATCGATGATGCGCCACCAAACCCTTTCATCGTGAAAAGATAGGAGACGCCGCTTCCTCCTCGGTGTTTTCTGTCGACGCCTACAAACCAATTTTTTCGCAACACCATCCACTGTGACCTCGTCTACCGCGACGTTGTCTCCCGCAACACCAACGAACACCTTCTTTTTTGAGGTTGGGGTTTTGGGTTTATTTTCTTTACGTGAATTATACCCTCTGCATGATGTATAATTGTTGGGAGTTGTTAAACCACTCTCGCGGAGGGTGCGGACAAACGAACAAGTCTAAAACCACTGCTTTTCTGTTCAAGATTCGCAGAACATTGGGAAATGATGAAACGGGACCACAACGGCGTTTGAAAGCCATCACAGTGAAGAGAGGGTCCTGAGATGACCACAGGCACAGATGGGAGCAAGAACAGACCATTAGAATGACTCTGGTGGCCTGCAGACATCACTGTCGGCGCGAGGTGCCAGAGGCGGTAGCCAGCAACGTCCGGATGCTCAGAGGCGGCAGTGCCCTGGCAGGAGCCACTGCAGCTGAAGCCTCCGCGCAAGGGGTCCAGATCCCATGGCCACGCGGGATCTAGAGGAGAGGCGGTGCCCGCCGCCTTCGCGGAGCGCAAAGGGAGGGGGGACCGAGTTTCCCCCTACTCGGCCACTGACCGAGCCAGCGCACCCCCCCAGACCGGGCCGGGGCGGGTCCCGCGGACTGGTCCAGCCCGGACCCGGACCCGGTTCGGGTCGGCCTGGTTCGGGCCGACCCATGGGGGTTGGGCCGTGTCGGACTGGGCCCATACCCCCCATTTCGGACCACTTTTTTATTTTTACCACAACATGTGCTACAGACCTCTGATCGATGTACCATCAGTTGCATATGAATCCTTGGATCGAGAAGGTCATTTTGGTATGTTACACTCGAGGTTTCTGCAATGTTTTTGTATGGCCAGATTGGTTCGAACCCGAAACTAACCAGGCCCTTGTAGTGGAAACCCTTATATCTCAAGGACCGAACATCTGATTGACGTGCCATCAATTGCGTTGGGATACTTTTATCGAGACGGTCCTTTTGTATTATTCCTCTAGAGGTTTAGATGTATCTGGAGTACGGTCGGGTTCGTTTTAGCTTAAAACCCAACCTGGCCCCCAGAAAGAAATAGCCAATAACTCTCAGACTGGGCGTCCGATTGACGCACCATCTGTCGTGTTGGGTTTCTTTTGACGAGGCGGAAATTTGGGATACATCAACTCTGGACTTCGTGATAGTTGATGTATCGTCTCTCTTTCTCTAAAGGAGTGGACCCTTCTAGAATCGAGCATGATGTGTGTGGGAACCCTAGAGCTAGCTGTGACTATGTTGACTACTGTACTTGGATCCTTCATGGGTCCGGCAGTGAGGACGACTGTACAAGGATCCTCTGTGGGTTCGGTAGGGAGGACGACTGTACCTGGATCCTCCATGGGTTTTGTAGTGTGGACGACTGTATGTGGATCCTCCGTGGGTTCGGAAACGATGATGACTGTAAGTGGATCCTCGGTGGGTACAACAACGAGGAAGACTTTACGTGGATCCTCTGTGGGTTCGGCAGTGAGGACGACTGTACTTGGATCCTCCATGGGTTCGGCAATGAGGATGACTTTACCTGAATCCTCCATGGGTTTGACAATGATGATGACTGTATGTGGATCCTCCATGGGTTCAGCAGTGAGGACGATTGTACGTCGATCCTCCATGGGTTCGGCAGCACGGACGACTACACCTGGATCCACTGTGGGTTTGGCAGCGATGATTACTGTTCTTTTATCCTACGTGGGTCCGGCAATATAACCTCTGTACTTGTATCCAGAGTGGGTCTGGCAGAGAAGCTGGTCTTCTATCCTATGTGGGTCCGACAAATTAGATGAATCTGTTGTTTCTTTTGATTACCTCTATCACTTTACGAAGTGTATACCTGTTTGAGCTGAGTCTTGATTCTCAATAATTATCATCTATGTGGTTGACTTGTTTTTACTATGTGGACTGAGTTGTTCTATCCTTGTGGACTGGGTTGTTCATTTCTTTGTGGACTGTGTGGTGCTTGCGAATTGGATACAAACTCTAACTGATGACTTAGGTATATGTATGGAAATATACCTATGTAGTGTTGTTGATACTTTGTTATTGTATCTTTCCATTGTGATTTATCCTTCGTGGATTTTGAGAGACCTTCGGGGGTCTCGAGGTCACTACTGAGTATCATATACTCACCCCTACATGGGCTATGGTTGCACTACGTTATGTTGGTTACAGACGACGGACAACACTGATCGAGGTGGAGGCTTGTGGAGTTGGATAGTACCCAGAGGTGGACCACTTGGCGGGACATACACAGAGCAGACAGTCGGACCCGAGGAGCTGAGGGGACCATCTGTACCCACCCTTCAGGTGGGATTTCCGGAGGATGACTCACTGATGCTGTTTTTACTTAATGTTGTTATACATTCAGTTGGGTTTGTATACTGGACCACTTTCTTTTTCAGCACTTACCTTGTACTGAGTTTTACTTAGTGTTAACTTCACTTTCATTCTCTGTGGTGTTTGTTTACTCTTTAAAGGCAATGCCTTCCCTTTATTGGAATTTACACCATTGGTGCTAGTCGTCAGCCCCTGGCCTATGGAAGGCGGGCTTGGTGTAGTCACGGCACGGGCCCTGAGGACAGTTCGTGACATATAAGATTAGCACCAACATCATTTTATTGATTTTAGTATTTTTACCAAAAAATAAGAATTTAAAATATTTTCATTTGAATGTTTTAGATATTAAATAGTGACCCATTTCCCAAATTTTCACTTATTCTTTCTAAAACATATCTTAGATCATGAATTCATATAAAATAATGATTTCTTAAAGATAATGCATCATTGAAATTTACCAATTTAATTTCATTTTTATATTTTAAATTCTAAGGCATAAATTTAATCCCTCAGAATTATTAAAATGTTTCTATGTTTAATGTCTTACATAGAATAGAATATCATAAGTGGGATACTTGGGAATTCAAATACATAGATATGAAAATACTACATCTCTCCTAAAAATCAACAAAATACATGGTACCTGAAATTATTACACCATTGTATGAAATTCAATTGTGATGCATCATTTCATGAGATATTTGAATAAATAATACAATGTTCTAGTCATAGTCTTATGTGGGATAAGTTGAAGTGATTCACCGGTTTTAATGTTTTAACACCAATATCGAAGTCTTATAGTCTTCCTATAAGACTATTGACACTTCACAAATTTAGATAACAATATATTCTTATATTGGATAAAATGTATGATGTTGGGACTTGAAAAGTCTTGTGGGTTGGGTATAATGTGAAAATCACTTCCATAAAGCCATTGTAAATTTCATGTTTTATGACATTTTATGAGATGAATATTCTTCAACATCAAACCCAAATTTTATTGAATTCCTAAAGTGAATCCAAGAATTCTTCATATCAACCATGGATTTATCCATCATATTCAAAACACAATATTTAGTATCCTTTATGTTTAAGAACATAATGAATTTTTTCTCCGTAGTCCTCATTCATTTTATCCCCCATTTAAATATATCTAGAAAAATTATTATAGGATAAGATTAATAGTCAGATTCTCCATTCATCCTTCCCAACACATGTTATAGATATTGATCCTTATGATCAAATCGACCCTTGTCATGTCTTTATAAAAGTCATATTCAAATTAATCGTATTTAAGGACTACTCATGTTGTAGATAGGTCCAATCTAATTTTCCCATAAAATATATTGTAAGATTATTATGATATTTATTGTGTGGATTCTCAAAGAATCATCCACCATTATCAATAACATATTGACATTCAAATTGAAAAATATAAAAAATCATCTTCACAAATCCTTATTGTTACCTCAATTGTATGTTGGAATTTTTTCAATTACCAATTTAAATAATAATTCAAGGTCTCTCTACTACCACATAATTGAAAAAAAACGTCAAGATTTGGATTTATCTCACTTATTGTGATGTCATTAATATAAGGGAAGGTCCTCCGGTAGAAATTGATTTGCCCCTACGGAATTTTAATGTCAAAAATCATCTTCTCCCCTTTTATTCTTCCACTATCACTATGAACATGTAATTCCATGAGGGAAGGGTGATAACCCATTATTCATATCAGATTTCCATTAATTAAAAATCCATTATTTGACATAGGATAAACCAGTGTAGATGAAAATAGATAATTTTTAATAATATTGATATTCATTAACAAATCATGATGTTATAAGAAGTATACCCTAAAATTTTATGTATTTTACTACTATATTTTTATGAAGATGTAAAAATACATACTACGCATGAATAAATATATAAAAAAATAATCTGTAATTGAATTTTTTATTCCATTTTTTTACAATAACTACCTGTTGATAACCAAATTAAATATATATATATATATATATGAAAATAAAAATATAAAATTGAATTTTATATCTCATCATTAGCTTCTCTAATGACTATTAAAAAATATATATTTTAAAAAAGATAAATCTTTGAAAATGTTAATTCATTGAAAGCTCACCCTCAAAGGTATTCCCTTCCAACATCATCACCACAAAAATTTTCTTCTAGATATAATATCATTGAAATATTGAAACCATTTAATTTTTTATACCAATTTAAAATTATTAAGAAATTTGTTATAAGGATACACCAAAATTTTAATAACAATATTCTCTATGATTTATATTATTTAAAAAAAATTAGAGTAAAACAACTAAAAAAATTTCTATTACATGATATATTAACATTTAATCCCCACATTTTCAGGATAAACTATCATATAAGAAAATATTGAGAGTCTCTAAGAACACATCAGTTTTCAATGGTAATCATAGTTAGTTGAGACACATGGATGGTTTCCACTAGTAATGTTTGAGATATGATATTTATTTATATATTTATTCATTATTATTGATATATTGTTGAGTTTTATAAGTAAAAAACATGTCCAAATTTTTCACTAGAATTCGTCTACGATAAGATTATATTTTTATATTAATTTAGAATTAATATCCATTTGATAATAGTTATTAAATTCATTATTAATATACTTTTTTCAATTATGGACTTTTATTTTCAATGTCATTGATGATGGTGTTCTGGATATTTAAGGATATGTTTAGTGAGATTTTATTCACAAAAGTAGAATGAAAAAAATTGGTATGTGGTAAATGAACTGAAAAAATAGAAAATTTTATGTTTAATTTTTTTTTGATTTAAAATTATAATATCTATTTTGTATCTTAATAATCCATCTAAATTTGTAAAAATGTGTTTTAGAGGCCCCATATGTACAGAAAGCTTACAGATTTTGGCCAAGAAAATCACTTACATAATGCACTTGAAGATGTGCGCTTTAGAAGAGTACATTGTTGACCATAGATGATTATTATCCCATAACGATATTGGTACACATAAGGTGTTAGTATTGGTTGCACTGAGTAGGAAAAAGATAATGTATGGAAATAACAATCCTAGTCTATGGTAGAAGAATCCAATAATGTGGTCATAACAGAGCATGAAATGAAATAAAGGACCAATGAAGAATTTGTTAAATATATCAAAGACTTATGTCTTTCACATCAACCGAATTCAACTCTAATTTGTGATGAATATATTTTGACACTGAAAATGTTATATAGTTCACCAGGAAGTGTTCCTAGTGATGTTTAGAATGATGAAATTCCTAGTGATGGCGATGGAAAAGGAGAAGGTATGGATGAGAGAATGGTGGAGGGAAATGAAGAGGGCGATGATGAAGATGAATAAGATGATGAGCACAAGGATAAGGTGAAGCATGAGGATGAGGATGAGAAAAATGGTGATGATAGGGAAGTTTATTATGTACATAATTATCCTTTTCATTTTTAGTGATATTTAAGACATTTTATGTTTGATTATTTTTTCTGAATGAATACAAGTTATGTTTTTAATGTGTGTTATCATTGGTTGAATTCCTAAACTATTTTCTTTTGTTATTATTATTATTTTTATATTGGTTGGTGATGTCTATTTATAAGTAATTGATTATGATGGGAATTTTTTGTTGCTTCTAGGGTCTGATTGAGTAGGTTATATTTATTTATTCAAGGTTCTATTTGATTTATTTATAGTTTTGCAGGTAATGTGGTGTTGTTGAGGGTCAGGGAACGTGTGGAGGGGGAAGGGTCTATTACCATATTTTCATAACCATTGGTATATCCCTATACCAATAGTTTACATCAAACCATTGGTATGACCTATGAATATGGTTCAATACCATTAGTATATACCTGTACCAATAATTCAATCCTTTTATATAGGTCAATACCTATAGTGCAGAACCCTTGGAATAGGATTATGCCAATGGTTCTTTTAGTCCCACAAGGAAAAATACCCTAAGGGGATGGGGGTCAATAAGGGTATGACATATTTAACCCTCTGCCCCTTTGGATCATGTTTTGCTGTTAAGAAAAAATCTCTTCTCTCTTTTTCCCATGAGAATGTAGAAACAGAAATTAAATCATTCACAGGGCACAACAATTTTTACTTCGGTCACCCTCACTGGGCTATGTCCAGAGATCATATGCTAGCGACATGCTGATGTACCAAATCCACTATATGTTCACCACTGTTTACAATGATCAAAGCAGAATCAATGTCCCTTCATGTTTACAGCCACTCACAATATGAAAGATCTTTACACTTTCAAGTAAAGGGTGCACACTATTTCATCAATAGATCCACCCATAGTTTCAATACATGCAGGTCCCTTCATTATCACAAATAAATGCATTTTTCTCTGTATATAGATGCTCTTTTTATGTCTAACATTAACCTACCAATGAATATCAATTTCTTCTTGAGGTAATAGGAAATTCACTAACATTCACGCATCCCTGGAGTAACTGGTACACTTCACTATGCTTGTCTCACTTCTCTAATGCCCGATACACATCTACTAGCATGGTGCTCTTCTCTAATTCTAGACGTGCTTCTCCATGCAGAGATCATAAGAGTCGCCTAAACACTTGTGCGAAACTCCATTCGGCAGCTCAAAACATGGGAGACTAACACCCTTTTCTTCCCATCAAATATGGGAGCGCAATAATCAATTGGAATGCTACTTCTAAATATCTTTGTACATGGGTGACCAAACCACCACTTGTGAGACCAACCCTACTAGCATGACTGAAGCTCAATTTTTCTCTTAGTATTGAACTCTGTCTAAAATGAGGTGGGGTGGATCTCTATTTATAGGCATTTTGGAAACCATGAGGGCTGTAGTGAAAGTCTCCACTCGCTGCGGAAGTCCAGATCGTGAATTTATTTTTCGAGGTTCTTCTATCAATAATGGATTGTTGATAACATCCCTCGAACTCCAAAACTCACCATGGAATCCCCCTTTTTGACAAATTTATCATTGTGGTCAGCTTTTTCAGTAAACACTACACGAAGGAAAACTTTTTCAACAAACACAATGACCTCAAAAACGATTCAATGATACATTATGAGATTTATGCCCAAGAGGTTCTTTGTAAACCATTAGGTAAAACAAATTTTTTTTGACGATATACCAATAGTTCAGTTGTAATAATTGGTATAAGCCTTTCCCAATAGGCATATAGCAATAGGTTTAGAGAACTATTGTTATAGGCTATACCAATACTTCTAATGTCAATACAAAAGTTTTTGAATTTTTGGTATAAGCTCTAATTCCAAAAGTGGATATTAGTTTTATGATTTTATAGAAACTATTGAAGATTGCTTTTATCCTCATTGAATGATAATAAAATTTTAAGGAATTAAAAATAATATTATTGTTAATTATATAACAAAATGTTTAAAAAATAATTTTGATCATATATTATCTTTGGTTAAATCACTATTAACTAAATAAAAGGTGTTACCCACCAATTTATATAACTTAAAGTGATTTTCTACTAACTTGGGTCTCAGTTATCAGATTATTCATTTATATTAAAGTAATTGCATGTTATATTATTGTGAAAAGGATCCATTAGTTTGTTTTACAACATGTTGAAAAAATAGGGTATAAGGAGCTCTAAATGGATGTCAATATTGGTTCTAATTAAATAGTTGATGTATTTCCTTCTTGTGTCTAGATTTCAGAATTTATTTATGTCTCACGTCATAGAGTCATTAATTTAATGGGAAAAAATATTTAAACTAGTAATAAATTAAATCATCTTTGTGATGGATGTCCAGGGAATCAATTTGATCATATACATTGTTATTTTTCTTCAGAATTCCTTAACATGTGATGGGGTCTTTCTACTGATAGTTTTGTTGATTTAGTTCTTATTTTAGTTAATATTTTTATTATCCCTTCTTTATAACTCTGTAAAACTAAAATCCATGGATGATGATGAATAAACCAGATATCCTTTTAACATAATTAATTCCAAAACATCCAAAAAATAATATTGATGATTATTATAATCCCTAGATGGATGATTTAAATTTATTATGGATTCATGGTGTTATGACATATGATGTTATCTGGAAATATAATTTATTAATGAAATATTCATTAATGTGGAAAATTAGTGATTTCAAAACATATGTAATGTTATTTTTATGGAGTACACATTGTAAAAAACATGTATGTACTTTATGTGTGATTGTAAATCAGTTATTCCTTTCAATGGGACATAACCATGTTCTTGTGACTTTCATCACAGATTTCCTCCTACTGATCATCCTTTTTGAAAACGTAAATCTTTTCAGAGAAGGTATAATTGAAATAGAAGTACCTCTAGTAATGATATGAGGTATCAGTCTACAATATATTGTCTCCTCAATACATCTCATTACATTTGGACCAATTTTTAACCACATAAATTTGATGGCATTAAGAATGATCTCAATTGGGTTAAATGAATTATTTTTTGGGATCTACCAAATTTGTCTGATTTTTTGTTCCTCTATATATTGAATGTCATGCATATTAGAATAACTATTTTGATATCAAATTTTACATAGTTTTGGACACACCTGGTAAGACCAATGATAGATTAAATTCATAATTAGTTCGTTCCAAACATTTTAGGTGAAATGAACATGAGTTTTCTGAATATGAATGATCACCAAAGATAAGGAATCCAAAACTATATTTTACACTATCAGGGAAAAAATCATTTATTGTGGATTTTGTATTTGAGGCTACCTGATGATTATGTTTTCAATTTTTCTATATGTGTTATAAGAAAATATATTTCATGATTAAAAATTCATTACTATCAGGTTACAATGGATGGAAAATTATCTATTGTAATTTATGGTTTGTTGAAATCATTCAATTGGGATGCACTAATAAAAATGTCATTTTTAGCCATTTTTTGGTTAAAAATATATGATGCACTTAGTGGACTATCAGACCATATTGTTTCAATTAAATATAAATTGGGGAAAAAGTTCATATATATTACTTTAATTAAACTAAACATTTGATAATACATTTTCAATATGAAAAAAGTGGTGAAGGGTCGGTATAACTACGATTGATGTACCAATATGACATATGCAAAAATAAATTAAATAATGAGAACTGTGATAAAGCATAAGATGAAGGATCAATATTAGAAGCTTATTTAAAGTAGGAAAATTATTTTTTATTCTCCCATTTTTTATAACATGAAAATTATTCAAAACATAAAAGAATGAGTCATAATAAGATAAATATTGAAGATGTATTGATTATTTAATTGTCAGTTTTTAATCATCCCAAACATGTATTTGGCAGTGTTCATGAACAATGGATTTCAGATGATAAACATCCTAGAGAACATACATATTCTCTTCTCAAAAATGATGTAATTTGTTTATCTACATTGAGTATTACTATCAATTATTGTTCATTTTTTATAAAAAATTAATTAATATTAATTTATTTGTAGTTTATAATATGATCATATCAAGAAGTAATTTTTATAAATTACACTAGATACCTTGTAAAACATTATAAATATTATTTTTCACATTGTTTTGAACGAATTATAGAGTAAATTTTTTATTTCATAGCATATTTAATCAGTTTATTATTTTGTATATTGATAATTTTTCATCAATTTTTTCTGTATCACAGCACACTGATAAAATTTAAAATAGATTTCATGTATTGAGTAACCCACATCCTATAATAATTAAATGTTATAATTCATATTTGACGACTCGTTTTTTATTTCATAAACATACATAATGTGAAGAAACAAATATTCAATGGTTATAGAATTTTTAAAGGATCCCATTATAGAAAAAAGTTTAATTTTATAGTATATTAAGAAAAAATAACTAAACTATGTTATATGAGAAAAAAATATGTTATGATGTCTAAAATCCATTGGTATGACACTAATAGAGTATTTTATGTTCATCTACGCCATAGAACCCCTGATTATAAATATTAAATAATTTTTTATTAATTGAACCATTTATATTCTCTCTTAAAGACCAAATTTTTTATTAATTGTATTGTTATGCTTCTAACACTGTTTTAATTGATTGATAGAGAATTATAAAAATGAAATCCAATGAAAAAAAATTATTAAATATTGATATGATTCTTTTTAAGTGAATGTATTTGAATATTTTCAAGACACAGGTCAAAATACATCTTTTAGACATAGAGAGAATGAATAACGATGATGAAAACTCATAGTTACCTATCGAAGGTGGTGATTATATTGATGATTTAACAAATTTGTTTTAATTAATAATATATGATGAACTATAAATTAATTGGGAAATTGATGGTAAAGAGGAAGATGAATATATTGAAATCGCAATATAGGAAGATGAGGAATGGAAAAATTAAATATTGGTTATAGACATAATAAATATCAGCATAATAATCATCTTCAATTATTTATGAACACCAATATCTTCATGTTTTAGATGGATGGTTAGACTTATAATGAGATGTTCTATGGCTTCATGGATTATCTTCCTCCGAGTGATAAGCATAAGGTTTCGTCATCTAACCATCATGCTTCAAGTGGTTCATTGACTCGAAGGTTCCATGGTCTTATGAGATTAATAATTCCTGACCATATTCGAGAGTTATGTCAACATATTTATCTTCATCCACACATGCAGATATGTGTTCAATTATTTCATTTATTTAATTTTCATTATTATTAATTTTATTACATTATTTATATATTGAATGTTTTATTATTTGTTATTTTTCCCAAATATATATTCATATAGAAATTCTATAGGGGAGTTATATTAAATAGAGCTGTTTTTCGTAGCATTGGTGGTGGAGTATCATATTCCAATTGATGTTCAGATTTTCATGTTTGATCATTGTATAGTATGTAATTTTTTAGTTATTTTTAAATTTTATTAATTATTGACAACATGTTATTATTTATATGTATGTTTTACTATATCCAATTAATGATTTTATGACTAACTCTATCTTGGAGGCATGGAAGGCATATTTTCATGGGCATTATCATCAATTTTATCACATTATGAGTAATAGGTCCATGAATAAGACTAAAGTAGTAGTTTTTTATAAGTCATGTTGCATCCATCGACCTGATTATATACCCTCTCATGCATGGGATGGATTGTTCTCATACAAGATGAGATATGGTTACAAGAGGAGATCATCATTAGGTCAGAAGAATAGAGGAAGGAAATATGTCAGATTGATAGATGGAAGTTGTTTGTTCAGTACTCATCAACGAAATATTTTAATTAATTTTTTATTATAATTTATGTAACTCTAAATTTTAACTATATATTTTATATAATTGATATTACTAGTAGAGTATATCAGTAATACAGAGTTTGATGTTTACAAGATGATGTATATTGATCCAATCACTAGATATATTACCTGTGGCCTATAGAGTTAGATTTTGGTCAGTTCAATATTTTTATTTTTAGGAAAAACTACAAATAATAATATGACTATTTTTATTTAATATTTCATTTGAAAGAGTTATACAGGGACATTAATTCAGAAACATATGATATGATTTATGCTAACACTGAGGTTCATGCCACTAGTGTAGTAGTATTTGATAGTGAAACATTATTGCTGGAGATTTAGTAAACCTTCAATATAGGATGATTTATTGATATCAGTTCTCTATTGAAGTCTGGTAGTTATTATAGTAATGTTGAATTATCATTATCCATCTCAGGGTGAGCTCACGAAGAGTCATCATCATCCGTTGTAGAGTATGATAAGAAATTTTGATCTTAGGACGAGGTTATATAGACCACGTGTAAAGGTCATGAAGAGTTTCATTGACAAAATGAGAAACAAGAGGAGGTGAAGCATCAAGTGCATGAGTAGTAGCTATAGATGATAGTGTATATACAATGCTTGGGCACAATAGAGGGATGGAGTTTCTTCCTCCACCTACCCATCTAGATGTCCCCCATCCTTAGTGATATATACACACACACACATTAATTAGGAAAACATTTGAATGAAAATATTTTTTTCTTATTTTATTAATTAAAATAGTTATATATTTTTATATTTTGATTATTTATTTTATTGTGATATTTTTAAAATTTATTTAAAAATTTATTTAATATTATTATTATTATTTTGATTATTTTGATTATAAATTTTTTATATATTATTTGCGACGGTAATGATCCCTTATCACAAATAATAACATATATATAACCAGAAAACATTTTTTTATGATGGGAGGGTCTACCATCACAATTGATTATTATTAGCACCCATCAAAAAAATGGTTTTTATGACATTATTTTTACCTATGTGTCATTTGCATTGGGCTCTTATCACAAATGAAACATCCCAAGTATTTAATTATATATTCATGGTAAAATATTTATATTCTACCATAACTAGAATATATTACTATATTTAGGTTACTTATATTACCATTTTTACGTGTATGGGGACTATATTGGGATGTTAGAAAAAGAATTAAATTTTAGTATATTTGTTGAGAATGTAAACTATTCATTTGATTTTCTTATCTTAAACTACCCCTAAAAGATCATTGAAATGGTATTTGAATGTGATCAAAATCACAATGACATGGGGGGAAATATTGGTAAGAAACCTAGGGAGAAATTTGTAATTCTCCATGGCTTATAAGTTTTTAGGTGAAGGGGTGGTATTTATAATGGGATGAGATGGATATTTTGGAATATTATATTCATTAGATATAATTTTTTTCTCATGAATATTAATAATATTGATTCTTATGTCTATATAACGTAAATGGAACATTTTATTTTGAATTTTAGGGTTCTTGACTTAGTTATTACTCAATAAACCACGATATTTAGCATATAATGTTCAATACCGTATATCAATATTAGTAAAAAATAAACGATTTTAGAAAAAAAATTCATTATCGTTTTTAAGGTTAGGTTCCAAAAATGAATTCCATTTTTTGAAAATATTATTTTATATATAAGAAAATAAATTTGTATATAAAATCCTTATTTATTTAAAAAATGTCAACTTTAATATTTTTACTAATTTTTTACCCTTTGAAAATTTACTTATGGCCTCACAAAAATTTATTTTCAATAAAATAAAACATAATTTTTACATATATATATATATATATATATATCGATTTTATGAATATAGTATTTCCAATAAGTCATTAAATATTTTATAAACCTGAATTATAAAAATTCATATTTTTCTAAAATTAAAAAACTAAATTAATCATTTTTTAAACATTTAATTAATTGTGTTTTCATTTAAATATATTATATTTCAATATGATAGGATACACTAAAATTATTTCAAACATATATAGGCAATTTTATTATTATAAAAGTCATATTACTATTCTTATTGGCTATATTACTATGGTATGTGCTAGGTTACTATTCCAACAATTAGATTACTACTCCAACAGTCAATTTTTTAACTGTACTATAGGTTTTATAATTTCTATAAATAACTCATATTCAATTAATTATTCATTGAAATATTTTTTTCTCATGTATATATATATATATATATTATTTTTCACAAAGAATATTTTATTACTAAAATTATACTTCATTTGTTCTTCTTTGTTCATGATTATAGTTATTCTATTGGATTGAGAAGATCCAAAGATTCATATTTTAGTTAACTTATTTTCTCATTATTATTCAATTTTAATAATTTCATTTCAAATAGAAATAATTATTTTCATAATGAAATGTTCAAATTTATATAATAACTTTTTATTGGATTCATCATATGGTACTACTGATTTATAAAATGTTAGTGAATATTATAGAATTAAATGAAGTGAAATTATATTGAAAAAATTATGGGTTGTTATATTCTTTGTCACATATGAAATTTCACCCTTGAAGTTTAATTTTACATATAATGATGAACAAATGTGAGGGTACTTATGATTTATATCTTCTTCCATATCCCATGATTCATCATGATACATATATTTTTCTATAATATATTTATTTGAGTTTTCTTGTTTTTTAGAACATTATCTATATATTCAAGGATCCTCATTAGCTTCTCCCATTAGATATATCATTTTAAAACCATATATTATATGAATTTAATACATATGGGGGATATTGTATATAAATTATCAATACAGATACATTGATTATATCATGTACTTGAGACATGGTTTATGGATGTTCTATTGAATAGTACACATCTCAGATGGAATCAAGAATATCAAAAGTTATGATGTACATTGGTATCAACATATCTTTTCCCCAAATATCACGAGACTATTCCATAGATATTTGACAAGAGACACCTTATCATCAACCTCAAAATATTGGCCTCATTTATGATGATCAACAAAGATCTTATTTCTACTCTGAGAATCCAATATGTTTTTTTGAATGGTTTTTTACTCTTCCTATCATTACCTTGACAATTTTAGGTCCCCACATGTCATGTTTACTGAATTTAACCTAACATATAGGTGTTCTAAATCTATTCCTATAATTTTATTCATATGAATTTAGTTGTATGTTTGATTAAATCCAATTATTTAATAAAAACCGACTAAAGGAAGTTGTTGATCTTATCCCCCTTGATATTCATAAAAAATTCTCTCAAAATTTCTCATGTGTTAAAATATTACACTAAAATTGGAAAACGTTTTTTTTATAAGTTATAGTGATGTTGAAATAAATTTTTAAATCACATTGGTGACAATTCTTAAACATGATGGTAAATAAAAGATATCTATCAGATACAATTGATAATGGAATTCCATAATATCTGACCAATATTATTTGGTATATAATTTCATCCTGATCATGTGATAATTTTTCTCAAAATTTAGTGAAGGGATCAATCTTTGTAAAAAGATCGGGTACAAAACATATTGAATTTTTTCCTGGTATGTAATAGGAATACAAGTAAAATATTATGTGGTGTCGTTTTATCATTTCTCTATTGGTATGGGTAGTGGTTTCATCATACCCATTAACCATTTCTATTCCAAAATCGCTTTCTAAAATAATACACACATTGATATTTACTCCATAAAAACAAGCATCATATTTTCCTACCAATAGTTCTCTTATAGATAATGACACATCTTCATGATATGTGGGTGGATGGAGAAGGTTGATATATGAAAATCCTTTAATATATCATTATTTTTTATCTTGATATTATGGTACACAAATTCTTGACCAAAATCATACAAATCCGTTATAAATTTGGATATATGAGTATTTAACTTTAATTATAGCTTCCACGTTCTTCGAAATTTCTATATCATATCTTTGACCAAGATATGTATTCTCCATAAGGGATGGTAGAGAAATCATTTGAGAATGTATTGATGATATTTCTTTAATTATTATATGCATTTCCATCCATTATTGTCTTGTAATATTGGATCTATCAAATTTATCATCACTTATATATTTTTTAGATATATTATACATAGATTATCTAATAAATTATTTATTTTCATAGAATGGTAGTGAATTTAGAAGTCTTAATTCGTGATCATATGTAACCATCTTCACTAGACCATATTAATATACATTCTATGTGAATATATATTTGATCCTCTTATGATATGTATCTATATATCTCCAAATTATCTACATAGATATAATACTGCCTTATTTTCAAAATGAATATTACTCTATCAAACTCCAAATAATTTTTTGGATACTAATGTTCAAGAATTTTCAATGTCCTTGAAGCCAAGTCTATAAAATACTTATTTCATATCAACAAACTGCAAAATACATTCTTTTAAGAATGATTTCTACCCAGAAAAAATGCCACATGAGGGATACAATAGGTATACTATAGTGATAAGACTCATTTTAAATCTCTAATAAATCATCATTTTAATTCTATTAGTCAAACATTTTTCCTTATTATTCACATTATACATAGGGTTTGAAAATTGTGACAATTATCAAAAACATATGAGTAATATACATATTTTCCAAGAAAACAATGGATATATATTAAATATGTTTGTCTGGGACACTCCTCAATTTAAATTTTCTTTGAAAAGTACACAATTATGCATTTATTGGTGATATTATTCCCTATAAATGATACATCACCCATAACAAACTCACATTTAATATACTTATCAAATTTCTTCTATATTTTAATTGTTTTTTGAACTATATGAAACTACCCATAATGATCCTCCCTTCTATTGAAGTATATTAGAAAATCACATATAAATAATATCAATTTTTTGAGGTAATCATTGAATAATCAATTCATTTTTTCAATAATTATTGTTGTAGAATTAATGAATTTGAATGGAATTAATATTAAATAATAGTGTCCATGCATCATTCACAATGTATTCTAGGTAAAAACATTCAATTTAACCATTAATTAGTGAAATAACAATAAAAGGTCCATTACGGATAAATATACGTCCCCACACTATTGATTGAACAATTCCTCCATCTATAAAGGGGGATATTTTTTCTTTATTTTTATTTTTTGATCACATGATAATCAATACAAAGGTGCATTGACCCACCCTTTTTCTCTTGGTAGAGGACTAAAGCACTACATAGTGAATCACTATTTAGTTATTCTAACTCTGGGGTGACCATTCTTTATATCATCCTGAATATGATTAGATATACAGGTATAAGTTCAATTGAGAACTCTATAACTCAATTAGAAGGAAGACCAAAAAACTCTCTAGGGAATAAATCAGTGTACGACATCATAATAAGAATGTCTCTAATAATAATTCACTAATTAGTCTAAATCATTTGATCTAAATTTTCATTCTCACAAGGAAATAATAAATATAATTGAGATGAAGATTCTTAAAGAGATTCTTCATCAACTATTCACATGTAAATAATTTGTAGTACACTAATGATTTGAAGAGTGATAACCCTATTTGAATATTTGATTTTGGATTTATACAATAAAAAATCTTATCCAAAGAGAGTATCAAACTACAATAAAAAAAATAATAATATATTGTTTGGAGGATTATTAGAGAAACATTGATGAGGGAGGACTAATACAGATATAAAGAAAAAATTTATCAATTTTATATTCTTATAGATAACTAATCCCCCATAGGTTGAAGAGGTTTTTAGATAGTTCTAATAACCATAAAAGGTATTAAATAATGTGTATCACGAGAATCAAAAGGTATGTTTGTTATTATTCAATGAATAACAAGTATACTTGTCACTACATAATTGTAGAGATCCACCTCATTAGTTTTGATATAATAATCCGTTTAATGCTCTCTAGGTATTATAGGTTTTTGTCATTGATTGTAACTAACAACACCAGTCTAAGGGAATTGTATTTCAAACAACTTGGGATTCGTACAATTGAAAAATCATTCCATATTATCTGCGTCAATTTTAACCATCTTTTCCTATGTCACATTAAGGGTATTTTTTATATCCATTTGGAATTTAATAGACTGATTTCATTACTTTCTACATTGTAAAAATATTTTATTTACATTAACAAAATTCCATGTAATCTTCTGATGTTTGAAGTTGGGTTTTAATTCTTAAATTATATTTAACTAGTGATCCTCCAGAAATAGCTCCATTTTATTATTTTTATCATCATACAAGTGAGACCATTTAGAATCACAAATCTCTATCTCAGCCTTGAGGGAACAATGAGAAATATATTTATAGCTATACAAATCTAGAAACACAAAATATTATTTATTATCATATTTAATCCAATAAATAAGTTTCCCTATTATGTTTTAATGATTACAAATAAATAGAAATCATATTGTGAAATCATGGTGAATTTTTTACCCAGACACCCCCATAGACACATCTAATTTTATTATTAATACTATGGAACTTTGTATCTTTATAAATATGTATATTTTGGGAAAATATTTAATGAAATATATTTTCATTAATCTTTACCATTCATGGAATCAATTTCTATGTTTTGATTTGTGCTCTTGATCAGTTTTCACCAGTCATTGGATCCACCTTTAAGATGACAGATAGAATTTACAAATTTATTTTAATCAAAGCATTGGAGGAAAAAAAATATTTTCTCAATGGAGTTAATAAATTTTTATATCAAGGGGAGATCATTAGATCTAGTAATGGATGGTTTTATTGGAAGTATAAATTACTCAAACATGATGTGTTATTTCATTAGAGAAGGTGGGGGATTTATTAAATTCTAGTTGTTAATCATAAAATTGTATTATTGTGATAGTAATTTATGGATTTAAATAGTTATTTATAACATATTTTTATGAAAATCATTTGTGAAATCATCACATTGACATTAACATTGGTTGTTTCCATGTTTCCCACAATTTACCAGTATATAAAAAAAGTTAAATAAGGGATGATAATTTATAAACTATAAATAATATAAAATGTGAAACTATGAACATAGAGGGAATATCATATAAATGACACTTAAAATCTATCTCATGAGTCTCTAGTTTTTAATATAGGTTATATACAAGAATTTATCATCATTGGTTTCCTAAAAAAATAATCTATTCAAATAATAATACCCAACTAAAACAAAACTTTTACTATGATGCCAACTACTAAAATCTAATAATTTAACACACATTATTACATGATTTTACACAAAAATATTATGTAAATACAAACTGAGGATTGAATGTACCGGTGTCTTTGAAATAATATGTTATAAAATGTCAAAGGGGAAATGAAATAAAACAACTTTACTTTTATCTTATTAATGAGATCCTAACTCCAATTGAGATTATAAAACTATATAGGATAACATGTCGAATTCATAAACAAAATGTTTTATCTATAAAGACTGGTAAGGGAAAAACATGTTAATGAAACAAAATATGGGGGAGAATGGATTAAATGATATAATAAAAGAGTATGATCATTAATAATTTCATAGGAGAATAACCTAAATAACATGGTTTTATAAAATACAGAAATCATAAGAATACTGTAGAATTATAAAACTTGAAATAAACAAAATTCATTATCTTCCAAAACAAAATTACATGGTCGACAATGTCCAATTAGGGATGAGGTTTACTACCTAATCTTCGACATATTGTATCATGAGAAAAAATAGCCCAATTAATTGAATAAATATTTATGTGTTCCCATAACTACATGTATAATATTATATTTTAATAGTAAAAAATAAATCATGAGCCATAAACATATGATTTACCTATGTATATATGTGGGTTTCATAATGATGTTCTATACAATAACCAGTGTGAATATCAAAATGGATTCTGTGAAATAAGGTGTTACACCCCAAAATATTAAAATATTATATTTTATTAATGAGTGTGTGAAACAATATATACAGAGTTATTTTTGGGTATATGTAATAATGAGTTTCTAGAATAGAATCTATCATACGGAAGACCGATTTTTACAGAATAAAAATTTACAATTAATATTGTTACATGATATTTATCTCATAGATATTTTAATTGAACTTTTAATAGTAATATATAAATAAATAAAATAAATATTTTACACATTTTTTTAAATTATATAATTAATATAAATAAAAAATTATCATTTAATAAAAAAAAAGTTTCTAATTTTTTTTTTATAAAATATGGTATCGTCGAACTTCAAGTACATGATTTAAAATTAATTTTTAAAATTTTTATAAATTATATTTATGAAAATAAAACAAAATTTTCAAATAATAATACCAATATTTTCTTACAGTGAGTTTTTGATATTTTTATAAAAATGTTTCATTTCATGATGAGTAGTAAGTAATACATTATTTTAATAGAAAATACCCCTTTATTTTAAATAATTTTTAATGTTAAATTATATTTTAAAGTAATGTTAATGTAAGAAATATTTAAATTTTAAACAATGTAGTCAAATTTATGTCAATATAATCATTTTTTAATTGATGTTATATATGAAATAATTTTAAACTTTTGACCATTTTCACTTTAATAAATCTCTTCCTCATCATGTTTGTTGTTATAATTTTAAATTATAAAATTCCACTCATATAAATTTAATTATTAATTATGGATTACAAATTTTTAATAATAATAATTTATAATATATAATATGGTAATCTAAATTTTTGACCAAAATTAATATTGAATGAAGAAGAAATGAATTTTTGTGGTTATGGTAAAAACATATTTACTAGGGGTTATTCTAGCATGATAAGATTCAAAATGAACTAAAATATTATCATAATTATATTAAATTATTTTATTTATTCTATGCATGTCAAATTCTCTAAAATATTTCAACTCTTTGCTACATTCAATTGATTAGGACCTAAATAATATTGTGAGTAAATAAAAATATAGAAAAGATAATTTTCTTACTTTTAATATCTATAAAGTATAGTGATGGGGAAAAATATTGGTTATATATATTATTTTTAAATTTAAATGATTTTTTATGATAATTAATTTAATTTGTTGATACAATATAAAAAAATTAAATTCATAAGAAATGGAAACATAATAATTTTTAAGTAAGTAATAAAAATAAATAAATGATAAAATAGTAGTTAAAGTGAGGTAAATTGAATGACATATTATCTTAACATTATTATATAAAATAATATATCATGTTATATAAGTGATAAATTAATATATTATAAATCCATTAACTTTTGGATATTTTTAAATTAAAAATTACTGAATAATGTGAAAATTTACATTAATGTTATTTAATAGTAAATAATATTATATTAAATGATTTAAAATAAAAAAATTAAATTTGACCAATTTATTTTTAAAAGATATTTAATATCAACTATTTTACATTCATGTAAAAAATTGTCTATTACAATAACTATATTCACCATTTAATATTAAACAACCCAATTAGCATAGTAAAGGTTAAAACTATGTTTTGGAACATACATGCACTTGTTTTAAAATAAATTTTCAAAAAAAAGGAATTTTAATTTATAAATTACATATATTGCTAATAATAGTTAGTTCAAAATGATATAATCGTCTTCTCTTTAATTTATTCATAACAGATAAATTTCATTGTTTAAGAAAACATGTTACCATAATGAAAAACCCAAATGGTAAAAATAAAGAAATAAATGAGTTAAGGAAAAAAATTTAAAAAATGAATTGTTGGGTTTTTTAGGTATTTATCAACCATATAATCCTTTCCCCAAATTAATTATCAATATTGGTTCCACTTTTATTACAAATAACCTCCAAATAGTGAATACCTTGGTATATTTACAAAAACAACAATCCTCTTTGACAGTAAAAATGCACCCACTCCCCTCACATCATCAAACCTCTCAATGAAATTTATCTCAGAAAAAAATCTTCCAAAATAACTTCAAAAATTCTATAAAATAATTTTTGAATCCTTATTTTGAGAATAAATCCAACCTAGTAATGCTTTATGGAAAACCTAATAACAATACTCAAAAAAGAGGTAATGTTTTTCAAAGTGCCTCTTTATTTAAATTCATTATACAACTCATTCAATTTTTATTAAAACATGGTGATATAATAATAATATTATATTTAATATAAATGGATGTTTTCATAATTAATTCATTACCTAAAACCATCTCTATATCTATTAAATGTGTTATAAAATCATCATTTGTGTATACAGTGGACTACCGCCCCGCAGACCAATGTTGTTAATTTTTTCATTTACAACCCTCAATAAGGGATTTAAAAATCTAATTTAAGAATATATATTATATTTAGAAACAATTTATTCATAACTTTCCACTATATAATATATATCGTTTTAAATTCCATTCCTTAGGATATATGATAACATTGCTCTTGTGTTTGTTATACAACGACGCCAAGAAGAAATCTAATTCGCATTTCACTAATGCATCTCATGGAAGTGGAAAAATATAATGTTAATAAATATATGTGATATAAATGAAATAATTTTTATATTCATGCAATATTTATTAATCTTAAAATACTATATATATCATATTATTCATTTCCTATAACTATTGTAAAGATGATGACATCATTCGTGTACATGTGGACTACTATCTTCACGAAGTAATGTGATTATATATTCATCACGAAAACACATGGATGATATATATAAGTATATTATATGTTATACATTATATTATTATCATTATGTAATGTTAAAACATTACTTACCTCTTATACATTATGATATTTCAAAAAATTGGAGTGTCACTCATGCGTATGTATTACCTACTATCTCGATGATCATAGCACACTTTGTTTTTTACAAAACCATATTTCAAAATTTTATTAAAATTATAATTCATTTATAACATGATAAGTATTTTCTTATTATTAATTTTATGATTGTGGAACTGTATAATATAAATAAGAACTAGGTCTTTTGTAATAATACATGAATGAGAAAACAAGCCCACTAGCACATGAATCAGTGATCTTAATGAAATAATATTAATGAATAGGTAATAATAAGATATTAATGGATAAAATATATCATTATAAAAAAATATTGGTCTATAATAATTTAATAACTTTTTAAAAACCACTATATTATAGATTAATTCATTTTAATCCATAATGAATCATGAGGTAAAAGATTTCATCTCAATTTACATTCAAATGATACTTAATTATTATTATGATTTAATTGTATTTTATGTAGGTTATATACTTCCCCATTTACATTTAATATAATTAATACTAAATTATTCATGGTATATTATGTTTCAATTTTAATTATTTCATCCATGGTGATTTTACATGAAAATTACAAAAAGGTATGAGTTATAGTGAAATCTCACTTTCTTTTGTGTTTTTTAACATTATCAAGAAACAATCACTTTATTATAATTATTTTTCATTGTGTATTAGATTTATATTAAATATTAACTTAGTATGGTAATGGATATGATTATTACAAAAACATGATAACATTTTTTCATAAAGTAGTTACTTGGAAATTTATATGATTAATTGGGGAAATATTGATAAACTCACATCCTTTAATTAATAAATAAATTTTATAAGGAAAACAATTTGTGAATTAAATTGATTATTATATATATGTGAAATGGTTTGGACATGTCATAATGAGTTTTAAGACCAGTTTACGTATGCCCCGCAATACGTCGGCAGCCTCAAGAGACAAAATAAGATGGAAAAAACATATGATTTTGCAACCAATATGATTTAAATTTTATTTTTAATAGTATAGATATTATTAGACTATAAAAAATACTATGAAAGTTCATGATGGTGACATTTTCATGTTCTAAGGAACATAATGTCAATAATTGAAAATTTCATTCCTTGAGAGGTAATTTTTTAGTATCCATAATATTTTAACTATTATATTATCTTTGGATCAATTTAATTTATTTATCATTGATTAAATGGAATGAGTATTAAGTTATATAAATTTCCCTATTTATTTTTACTTATCTAGATATTTAAAAGGCATGTGCCATCATTTATTTTCCTTCACATGTTTATTTATTATAGATCCCACTGTACTTTACCATTAAGGATCATTTGAGATCACCCTTATTTTATTTTTTCCACAAGATATGAAGATGAATTCCTAGAATTAGTATATTGTATATAGAGATTTTACATTTGTTATGATTTTTTTCTATTCCTAATGTAAAATTGGAATCTTGTGTGTATCAAGTTTTCCCAAAATACTAAAATGGCTAGTCCTTTGGTATTTAACCTATTATATCTATGGAAACTCAATAAAGTAAGACACTAACATTGTGATACTAGGTTCAAGGATTCTATAGTTGTTATCATTGGAATTTAATTTCAATCATTGGGAACTTGATTTAATAAAATTAATATTAGTAAATGTTACCTTATGTTAGACCTTATATTCATGTATAGAATAATATTATAATGTTTGGTTAATGAAGTGATTATATGGGTAATCCTAGTAATACACCTCATTCTGGATACTCTAAGTGGATTTGATTATGAAACATATGTACCTAAAGGTAATATCTCTAAATATGGTGTATTGGTATTGACCGAATAATCACTTGGTGCACAAAAATGGGCCTTACTACACACTTGGAATGATAATCTCATGTGATATTCATTTTATAATTCAAATTTTCTTTACAGATCAATATTAAGGATTTTAAAGTAATGATATTGTTAATGAAACCAATGTTTATGATTCTATTATTTACAATGAATAAAATTTTCATTTATGTAGAGTGTTTCACTATATTTAGAAGTATAAATTATGATTTGAAATTAATAATTTTATGAGCTAATATAGTATAAAAAATTATTTATAATGGGAAAATGTAAGGAATATAGGTATCAATTCAAGTAGATAATATAGGGGTTTCACTACTATAGAATCCAATAAAAATGTTATTGGTACTGCGAAAATTGTGTCTTTATTTTGGAAGCATAGTCAGGTTATAGAAAATAAAATTTCATATATGGATAATCTAATTCCATAGTGATATTATCTGTTTTTGTATAAATTTATTCGATATAAACCCCCATAAAATAGTGGGACTACTAATTAAATTGTTTTTTAGTATTTTATTAAGTCTTCAGATAATATCCTTATGGCAATGGGAAGTGGTGAAAATGAAAAGGTTACAATTTTAGGTTGTTGTCTCAAAGGGGATGCTGATAAACAATGTTTGTTGATCTAGAATACTAGGGAGGAAGTGGAAATTGAACTCAGGAAATGAAAATATCTTAAGGAAAAATTATTTAAAAAATATTTCCCTCATGAGAAAAATACTAAGATAAATATAAAATTTCCTAGATTGTAGAAAAATGATATAGAAAGTGTTGTAGAGTATGAAGATAACTTTTTTTGGATATCTAGGTATGATACAGATTAGTTACTGAACATGGAGTAAAATATTGAACATATTTTTGAAGGGATTATGCCAATTCACTAAAGGGCACTGGTCTCTCAAACTTATTTATTGTATGATGAAATAGTCTTATGTGATATCATGTCAGGGAGATAATTCTCTAAGTATTTTGTCTTTGACGGGAAGCAAGAGAAGATGGGGTAAAGATAAAATAATGGATAAGGGGTACAATATGATGAATATTTTTTTCTTGTATGTGATACTTTAGGAAAGAAACACCATGATTCTTACATTTAGGGAATCAATGATTTCTACAAGAATGGAGATAAAGGCCACCATGCATATGATAGAAAGGGAAATAAAAAAGTTTCCAATTCTCAATTCATTCACTTTAAGAAGATAATACACTATGAAAATTAATTCCACAAGTATAAATCTAATATTCCTTTGAAGAATATAAGGTACCAAGACCAAGATTATGAAATCCATACAACTGAAGTGGGATGATTACTGTTCTTGTGTCCTTGGACCCAAAAAAATATGTTTCAAACGAATTTAAATTGTAATATTATCATTATAATAATTATAATATTTATAAGGATATTACTAAAATACTGTTTCATTAAGGATTTGAGAGAATATGTTTGATGGTACAAATTACCAAGAAAAATGATTCAGTAGAATGTCAAGCTTCTGGAAAAAATCATGATTGATAAAATTATAACCATTTATAGGTTCTTGATTTTGTGATAATAATGATGGGATCATATGATCATTGATTTCGATAAAGTACATTAGATAGTACTGACTCCATTTGATCTTATTAATGATTTGTTGGAAAATTGGTTTATGTTATCATTGATAGATTTCATAAGATTTTTGGATATAAGTTATAAATAAAAAATTATTTGTATTATTTATGGAATAAGGAAGAATGCATGTTTTAAATATTGTTTTATAGTAACTATAGTTATTACAATTTTTTATGATAACACATGATGATGTTTTCCACATGTATGGTATTTGATGATTAAGAGATACTATTTTTTTCCATGAACTATAATATTGATTTAGTAACCATAATTCTATATTATGGAAGACGTACATTCGAAATGCTTTAATGTTTAATATTTACGGAATGGATTAACATGAACATAATGTCTTAATAGATAATGTTTTCTACCCATTTTGGCTTTATAAATTATAGGAGGAATATCTTGTTGCTATTTTATAGATCATATGATATGTTAAAGGGTAATTTGAGCGATTCTAGCTTAAAAATAATTTTTGGATATTCATTTCTTGGAGTAAGGGAGTACTAAAAATTGATCAAAGGACAATGAAACGATAAATTTTTATTATTAAGTATAAAATTTTCAAGTAAGTAATTCCATTATATTCACAGATATTACAATTATTCTTCATCTCTAGGAAAATAAACTTGAGATATTTTTTTTCTAGTTAACATAATTTATGATTATATCAACAACCTTTTTGATTCATATTTGTCTTATAATTTTATGATTTTTAACCTTATATATATTGACCATTTTATTATGACCAATTTTTACTATCACTATACATTAGTATTTGGTTGTTATTTTACTATTCCATGCCCATGTTTTCATTTCCCACAATTTTACTCTTTCTCGGAGGCCTAGTTATTTGATTGTTATGGATGAAAAATTTATTTCCCTTTTTCTCTTATTAATTGGATATTTTATTAACCATTTTATTATACAAGGTTTTAATCTATATATTTTTCATATATCAGAACTTGGATTTCTGAGATGAAGTTTGAATTTTGAGGAAACATTTTATTTATAGTAGGGAGAATATTACACCATAAAATAATAAATCTTTAAAATTGTACTCTATATAATAAACAAGACACAACACTGAATTTATCTTGGGAAACACACAATATTGTGTTTTTTCAATAGCTTGTGGTACATGGAGGACCAATTTTTAATGAAAAAAATATATAATTAATATTTTTATATTTCATTTATCACCTTGCCGTTAGAATATAGAGTATTAATAATATTAATTTAAATATGAAATTTAATATCTTATACATATTTTTTAATTATCTATTTATCATAAATATAAAAAATAATATTTAAATAAAGAAACATTTTCTATAAAATTGTATGTTTTTCTAAAATATTGTTTAGTCTCACTTTTTGAACATTATTTAAAATTATTTTCCCCCATTTTATAATATTTATTATAAAAATATACTTTTTTTTAATCTTAATACACAAAATATCTTATGGTGATTTTTTTAGGATCTTTTTAAAATGTGACATTTTTAGATGAATATCAAAAATGCTATATTTCAATTGAAAACAACCTTTTCATTTATATAATTTATGAAATTACATTTTATTTTTAATTGGATTTAAATTATAATTAGTTAAATTTAATATCAATTTATACAATTTATATTATTAGAATAATTTTCATATTGAATATGAATACTTTGTAAACGTTGGAACTTTTTCACATTAAAAACATTTTTCCTCATCATGAATCCAGGATTCATTTAAATAAAAATTTACCACTACTAAGAAATTTATTTTTAAAAATGGATTTAATATTCTTAAAAAAATTAATTTATAAAATATAATATGGTCAACATATGTTTTGAAAAAATGATGGGGGAATGTAGTTATAATTTATTACCACGGTTACGATATAAAAAAATTTCCAAGAGATTAGCATTTAATGATAACAGTGAAAATAAATTAAAATATAACTCCACTATATTTACTGGTACACATTTTCCTGAATCAATTCAATATAATTAATAACTTACATTTTATGCAACATAGATCTTAAATGAACTGTTATATACAATTAAATATTAACAAGATTGTTGGAATAGTATTGAAGCTATTTGGAAAAGTAATTTGGCCATTAGAATAATAAAATCATCGATTGAAGTATACATAAATATTTAGATATCCCATTAATGAAAATTTGATATATTTATATCATGGAGTAAGGAAATAAATGTTTAAAAATAATAAATAAAATATTGCTATTTTTGTGAATCTTCAATGTATATTTATAATTTTATAATTGAAGTAATGATTTAAAATAATATTGACTTCCATTAAATTTATTTATATACTAATATTTTTGTTTAATTATAATTATAATATAATTTATGATATCATAATTAATATTTTAAAGTGTCATTTAATCAATTATAATATTTAAATCGTTATTTTTCAAAAAAATGATGATTTTAATTAGAAATAAAATCCATCATATTTATAAAATTATTTGAATGAAATAAATTATAAATTTTATATCTACATTTTATAAAATTGTAAGGGTAATTTTTTTAATTTTTCTAAAATATGTCTTTTTTTGGTGAATAGTGAAATATGATAATTTATGGTATTTAACATTTTATGAAAGATACATGAATGTTTGATTCTTATATGATGTAACATAAAATTATTTGAGACTAAAATTCAATATTTAATTTAGTCATTCACATGAATAATCATTATTGATAGAGTTGATACAAAATATTATACAAATGAAAAATAATAAAAAAACACCGCTCTCCTCCCACTATAAATACCACCCCTCACCACCCTTTCTACACAATCATTATAATCCTTTAATATTATATAAATTTTATCAAAATAACATCCCAAGCCTCTTCCCTATATCGACGAATTTATTGTCTTACCAGAAGTCTAATGCCAATTGTCATGAGGAGCTTCCCAAGGGGACGATATTCGAGAGGTAAAATCCTCTTTCTTTCCCATTTAGTTTATTTTATTTTCCAATCCTCTCATGACTTCTCATATCCAAATTAGAATGGTAAATATGTTATCTTATATATAAGATAAATTTATTTTTTTCATTTAATATTAACAATCAATTCTATTCATATATTCTTTTAATTCAAAAAAAGAATATATCGTCGGTAAGCTGTCGATTCACCTCAATCATGGATGATGAATTTCCATTTTTTTTCATTATCACCATAAAAAGACACTAAAAAACCATTTTATTGTTAAAAAATATTATCATATGTTTATTACAACATATTAAATATTCTATAATGAGTATATAAACATAATATTGAATAAATTGATACTTGAATGTGATGGTCTTAAAAACTGCCTAAATAAACTAATCATTTTTCTCTAACATTTTATCTAATGAATCATAATCCACCATATAGAAAATGATATATAATTAATTTCTTAAATAATATCAATATATTAATATCAATTCATTCCACTTATACTGTTTTTCTACTATTTGATATGAACTCCAATAATTATACAAAAGGGAACTGCCCATAAAAACATGAAATGAATGCTCCAAGAACAACGAAATTAAACATTATTTCTAATTGGAATGATCATAAATGAAAGTAATAACTTTATATAATAATTAAATATTTGTTTAATAGTTTCTTTATTATGTAATTAATTAGTATAATAAAATTATCTATGACATTAATTACATTTAGATAACACTTTCACACTTAATGTTAGAGGTTTCTCATCTCAATTTTATTTCTCTGAGATATATTTTATTCACCACATACTTATTATGTGTGATGTACATATACTTACCATTTTATTTATATTCATAATTCTTTGAATATTTTATTATATATAAAAATTTATTGTATCATTGATGTGATTATTGACATATCTATATACCATTTTTATATATAATGTTTACATTGAATGTTTTTTATTTGGGGAAATATTGATAAATCTACAAACTCTAATCAATACAGATATTTTGATAAGTAATATTATTCAAAGATTTAATTTATATATGAATAAGTCATTGGACTTGTAGTTAAGGTCCTAGCATGACATTATATATCCCATCGATGAATCGATATGTCTCACAAGTCAAAATAATTGGATACAAACCCTTGAAGTTTGTGTTAAAGAAGAATCATATGGGTTTCTAAACTAATACTAAAACCATATTTTGACATGTCTTGGAAGTTGTGGTTCATATTATAGATACATCAAATATAATAATGAAAAATGTTCTTTATTAATATTTTAGTCAATACTGAACATTAAATTTTCATAATGAAAATAATATGTGGATGCATTTTCATTCCTAGTTTATTGATGAAATGTGATGTATTTTTCATTTATTTACCATTATATTATTATTAATTATTATTTATTTTTCATCAATTATTTTTGATTATTTTTCTACAATATTTAACATTTAATAAAAATTTGATCCGACACTTCTATTGGTTCTCATTCCCCGTGTTATAAATAATAAACCTTTGAATAAGTGCCAAAGAATTAGTTTACATTAATTTTTTATTTCCGTTATTTAATTAAAAATGAAATAAGTTTATCCTTTTTTTATGTAGTTATTCAATACATCAAAACTGACCACTCCTTTGTGAAGTGATCTCTTATATCTATACCATTTTAATAAAATAACCACCGACTCTGGGATATTGGGGGCAGAGTTATTCCATAAAATATTATCTCAATTTTATTTAGTGATTTTATTTCTACCATTCAAATAAAATTATCTAATATATGAAAATTCTTATCCATATTCCTTCAAATATGACCTATATAATAAGCATGGGAAAACAAAAAATGCATTTTTATTACTTGTAATATCTATAATGATTTAGAATAGGTATAAAAAACATATGTTCTGTTATAAATATTATATAGAAATATAAATTAGTTTTTTCATGAAAATTTATTATAATAGATTGATATGTCTTAATAACATTTAATTCTTAGTAAATTCCAAAATAGTAAATTTTTATTTACCATTGTAATAAAATAAATGATACTAAAAATATTAAAAGTGAATTAAATTGAATGTGCTATTATCATCCGTTAAATTTTTAGATGAATATATCATTATATATTTATTTTAAATCAATATATTCTAATTCCATAATTTTCATGAACCTTTTAAATTAATAGTAAATGAATAATGTGAAAATGGACATGAAATTTATGTCATAACAAATTAAATTTTATTAAATGATTTAACATTACTAAAAATTTTATATTTTTCAATAAATTTATAATTTTGAAAAAAAATAAACTATATTACATTCATAGACTAATTATTCTCTTATAATATATATATTTACCCCAAAATATTAAAAAACTATGTTATCGTTGTTAAGGTTGAAATTTATATTTTCACATACATGTGCCCATGTAAAAATAAAATGTCAAAAAAATAGGATTTTTAATTGATAAATTATATTAAATAATAATAATATATGGTAGAGGATCATTTAATATTTATAAATTTAATATAGTAATAATGGATAAATTACTTATGTTAGAAAATTAATTACCTTATAGAGAAACCCAAATGGTAAAAATAAAGAAACATTGAAGTTGAGGAATTTTTTTTAAAACATTTGATTTATTTGATGGATTAAATATGTATCTACCATATCATACAAATACCACATTATTTATCAATATTGGATAAACTTGAGTAATTATTGACCTCTCATTAGTGAATACATTTGGGTATTTTCAAATGTGCCACTCTTTTGCAACTATGAAATTGTATTTACTACCATCACGTATCCTGATATCTCATGAAATTTATATCATCAAAAACCAACCAAAATCAAATCCAAAATTCCATATACTCATATTAAAATCTTTATATGGTAATAAAGGAATACTATTAATTCATTACTAAAGACATAATGTGGATAACCAAAGAAGATGTAATGATTTTTAAAGGGCATCTTATTTTATGTCTTTCCCCATCTACATAGATTTTTATTAATAATGATGATATAATATCCTAAATATCATAATTATAATAGGTAGATTTTATTAAATGTTAATAACCTAAAACCATCTCCACATAAATCAAATGGTTTATGAAATCATAATTCATTTGTACTCCGGACTACCGCCTCATGAACTGATGTCCTTACTTTTTCCATTTCCACCACTAAAAGATAGTTACGATGATGTATATAAAGTATATATATGTTATTTATAACATATTTAATCTTATTTTGTAACTCTGTCATATAAGTTTTTTTACCTTCCATTTCATAGGAGATATGATAATTTTGGTCATGTGTACGGAGGACTAACGCCTCATGAATCTATGTGATTCTTCATTCAGTAATGGTTAAAATGAAGGGTGATAAAGATAATGTTAATGAAAATACATGATATAAATGAAATAATAATGATATTTATAAAATATTTATCATTCTATAAATATAATTAGTAATAATTTATTTCTTTCCCTTTCACTCATGTAACGATGATATAACCATTCATGTATGTGTGGGCTACCGCCTTCATGAAGCGACATGAATCTATTTTCATCACTAAACCACATGGATGATACATATATGAATATAATTTTTAATATATTATATTAATTATTTATTTAAAAACAAAAAATAATATTTACATTCAATCCAAAATGATCTTTGAAAAATAAAATCATTACTCATTATTATGTACGACCAACCATCTCATGATCGTAACACAGTTCTTTTTTCATAAACATCATTCAATATTGGGTATAAAAGTTATATTTATGTATATATATTATAATTTTATTAAGATTATTTTTATGAATTTTATGTAACTATAAAATATGTTGAAGAACCAGAACATTCATAATAATTCTTAAATGGGAAAATAAGTCAATTATCACCCCAAACAAGAAATAATAATGAAATATCAATAATAAATGGGTAATAATATGTTATAAAAGGATAATGTATGATATTAAAGATATTAATATGGTACTCGAAAAAGTTAATAACATATATATAACCACTATTCAAGAGTATACGGAGCATTCAGCCAAATGGAAGGGCACGATAATGAATTTCATCTCAATTAATATTCTGTTGGGGATTATTTGTTATTATGAACTATTCCAATTTTATGTGGTACATATAATACCCATTTTAAATTTAATATAGTGAATAATTATGTATTCAGGGTATTTTAGGTATCAATTTTTATTATATAAACTAAGTGGATTTTACTTTAAAATAACTAAAAGGTAAGAATTATTGGGCAATATCCTTTATTTGTTCATTATTAACATTATATTGAATTAATTGCATTCTTGAAATAATTTTCCATTTGAAATTAAATTTATATTAAATATAAATTCTCTATGGAAATAATTATTTCTTAATCAATATACCATTTCTGCAAAGGGTGTTTACTTTGAATGATATTTTATTAATAGTTAAAATATTTATTAATCCTCATCCTTTACTCAATATGAATATTTGATGAGGCATGTTGTTTATAAATTAAATTGATTATTATATATAACATGAATTATTTTTAAATTCAATAAATGTGTTGAGAAATGTTTAATATGACCCCCTCGAGGCTTCTATAGTCTCATAAGTGAAAAATTATTTAAATAAACCCTATCCGTTTGCTACCAGTATGTTATAAACTGTTTTTTGAAAGGTCATGAAATTACCATGTTCTAATCCATCATATACAATGTAATTACGGTAAATAAACAATGTTCTATGAAACATATTTTCTAAAAAATATTAATTTACCTCATTAAGATATCAGTTATATTTACCTTGAATATTTTCATTATGATATTATCTCTTGAGGAATTTAATTTTTAGTTTGTTGATATAATTGAATTATTTTTTAGTAATTTTACTTTATATATTTATTTTTTACTTATCCATTTATTTAAATGGAAATTGTTATTCATTATTAAATTTTCAATTTTGACTATTTTTATTGATTGATGATATATTATTCTATTTGTAACCCTTGTTGATCATATAAGATCACCCATATTCTGTCTCCATTACCATTGACATGAAGATATATTCTTGGAACGAGTTTCAAGGATGATGATATTTTAAATTATTATGCTTCATTTTGATTTATCAATTTTTAATTGCTATCATTTATGTATTTAATTTTATTAGACCACTGAACTGATTGGTCCTTTAGGATTTGACCCATTATATCTATTCTAATGTAAAAATGCCAGACACTGGAATTGGGAAACTATAATTATGGTTAATATAGAATGGATTAAATAATTTTTGGATGTTATCAGGATAAAAATAAGTGTGTTATATAAAAATAAAAAAAAAATTAATATATATAAATAATAATTGATATGTTATTTTAGAAATATTGTATTTAAGTGTCATTTTAGGAAAAATGTTTAAAATTAATTAAATAATGTAGAATCATAATAGTTTTATAAAACCATAAGTGAAATTATATGTTCTTACATATAAATTTATGTGTTTTATAAACCATGGATGTTTTAAGACAATTAATCAAGTGGTAATTTTATCAAGGAAATGAAAATGGAGATATAACCTTTAATCATCATTTTGAATGAAAATTAAAATGAAACCCTTAAATAATTAAACCCTAATAAAGGAAAGAGTAATTAAACTAGTTATATATATTTTAGACATATATATTCAGAATAAAAATGGTAAAATAAATACAATATATTTATTATGTGAGGTGATGAAAGGGAAATCAAAACCAAAATTAATAAAATGGAAGTTTAGATGGTTCCTGTACTATATGCTTCACATCCATTATACACCTGCACACAATATGATGAAAAATAAAATAAAATAAATAACTTATATAATAGAGATCCAATTTAACAAACTTTTTTATTTATTATAATTTTACAATTTTCATTTAAAACTATTTTAAAGAGATATAAAGTATAATTGTATTATTTTTAGGGTTTTCATTTCATGGTTCCATGGTTAGATCTCGTGTGAACAATTGTAAATTTTCATATCAAATGGGAATACAACTCCAAAAGTGAAATAAAATGGATTTAATAAAAATATATAAACCAAAATAGTAATATGTATCATTTTTTCTAACATATGGTAAAATGTTGAGTAATGACGTAAATGTTATATGGCTAGTTCATTTAGGATTCTTTACTGACCATTATAAAATAAATTCCTATTATATAATATTATAGCCATATATTCATTTTGTAAAATTAAATAATTTATATTATAGATATTATCATCCAATTTAAACATGATATTATTTTTATTACAAGTATTAAAGGTGGAGGTGAAAGTGAAATACGTTGTTCAAAGAGGTGGTGTACCAACTATATTATAAAAAACATTTCTGTATAATACAATAATAAATGGTATAAGAGGGATATAAAACTAATATAATAACATATAATTATATTTTGAAAACTAATGATACATTGTATTTTTGTATTGGTGGTGAGGAATGGTATTTATAAGGGGAAGAGAGAGGCATTTTTTAATATTATTGTCACTAGTTTATTGAGTTTTCAAACAAAAATAAATAGTATAAATTATTATGAATATATAACCTAAATGGTTCTTTTAATTTTTAAATAATGAATTCTTAAATCAGTTATGAATCATAAATCTGTGTATTTAGTTTAGAATGGAAAATACAATATTTTACATTTTCAATTATTCACCAAAAAATTAACAGTTTTAGAAACATAAAAAAATTCCCCCTGACAACGTTTTGATGTATATATATGAAATTAAATTCTTTTTAAGGAAATAATTTGTTATATATGTAAAATTTTGTTTGTAAATAAAATACTCATTTATTTATAAAATGAAAATTCTAATATTATGATTAACATTATGACCGTATGAAAATATTCTTTTGGACTAATAAAAAACATCAATAATTATAAAAAAATTAATTTAAATTTGTAATTATATTTTTTGAAAATAGAAATTTAATTAAATAATTATCTTTATTATAAATTTTTAATTATGATATTTATGTTGTACAAAAAATTAAACATTGAATTTTTCAGTTTGACAATATTTATTTAATTTCATCATGGTTTAAATATATCATATTTTAATTTTGTAGGATACTTAAATATTATTCTAAACATCAATAGTTGGGTTTACTATTCTAAAAACAATATAACTATTCCTATTGTTAATATTACTATTCTATTGATCATGTTAGTATTCCAATGTTCATATTAACATTACAAAGATAAAAATTTTAATAGTCATATGGGTTCCCTAAATTCTTCAAATACCAAATATTCCATTCATTATTTCATAATTTATATATTGATATATTGATATATACATTTAAAATTTCAATATTAATGTTTCATTACTAATATTATGCTTCATTTTTGTAGACTTCTTCGTGATTGTGGTTATTTTGGGGGATGGATCATATCTATTTTTTCCTTTTCTAGTTATATTATTATATATATATATATATCCCACTATAATATTTCAAATTCATATTGTAATATTTATTCAATAAATTATATTTTAATCTAATATATTAAAATTTTAGGATTTTTATCATGTGTTTCAGGTGATTTTTACTAACTCTATAAATATGACATAATTATAAGTAGATGAATTCCATTGATAAATGTCTATGTTGTTTAACACGTCACTGAACCTCACCCACAACTAGGCCTAAATGGAGTTCCCATTCCTAATGGACTATAAACTAGTTCTATGATATTAACAATACACACATGGTAATGGTTACAACCATTTATAGTAGTAATTATTATTAATGAGTAGAAACTATTGATAATCTAGTGTATCCTATCCATATATTCTTCATATTGAATCCTAAAATAAATTGGTACATATTATTTCATTAACCAAATGTGACACAAATGACATAATCATAAAAAGGTCATAAAAATTATTCAGGCTATTCTCATTTGAAAAATGATGAATTTAAATAAATTAAAATAACATGTAATACTCAGCATAAAAAGACATCAGATAAACCTAAACCATGATAGAAGCCTAAAATAATAGAAAAAATGGCTACATTTCATGATAATTAAGCATATGAATGAAATGATTTCATGTAAAATTAAAATTAAAACTCTATGTAAGCCATGCTCAATACCACATCCTAACTAATACTTCCAAAAAATAATATCAAAGTCAATAAGTGGAATAAATAACTCTGTTACATAGGGAAATTTGAATTTTTCATACACATACACCTTTGTATTTGTAAGGTGTTAACTAAATTTTCCTAGAATGATTTCACCAAAGAATCTATGAAATTTATTATATTAAATATCTCAAAAATTCAACTTTGAAAAACAATTTTATATTATATTTTTATCTCATTAATGAATTTAGGTAAAAAAATCCCATACATTACTATTTTTATTAATCATTTACTATTTTTGCATAAAGAAATGGTTGAAAAAGGAAATTTAATGAAAAACCTAAAAATAATGAAATGAGGACATTTGAAATTCTTTATGAAAAAATAAAATATTTTATTTTTCAAAACAAATTTCTCAATCATTTTTATAGAGATACATTAATTTTTCCTTTAAAATCATGATTTCAATATAATATTTTATATAAGTCACAGTTAAATAAAAACTATAACCAAAATTAAAATAAGAAAAATATGAAAAATATATCATTGTAATGTAGTGATGTTATAAAAATAATAAAATTGTGTTACATAACCAAATATAGTGTCTGGGGAACCAAATTAGCCATAAAACATGTATAACCACCACAACTATAGTATCTCAGCATAAGTGTAAACATTTTTAAATTGGAACATGATAAAATTGATAAAATCCCAACTTAATGAATAGTTTTTTATTTTTAGTAATCATGATAAATACAATATTCCTATCTTATTATGGATTTAAAATACAATACATAGTAAAAATTATATTTTCTACACTTGAACTAACTCAAAGATTTATCTTCATATCATGGGGAAATGAAACAATGTTATTTTTAGCTCAAATTGTCAGTAAAGATTTTTTACAGTTTAATTTATCCCTATAAAAAGATTCATAATCAATAATGAATGTAAGATTAAAATAACATCCCATTTAATCAATAACACGGGCATGAAATTAATCCACGGGTAATATTAATACAATATTCTCATGGATAATAATAAGTGAATTCTAAATGAAGAAAATTATTATATTTTATTTGTAATAATCCAAAACATCGTAATATCTTTACAGCCATGAGCTTTGTTTAGGACAATAAAATAGATGGGTCAGTATATACCAAAACCCCATTAAATAAGCTTGTCTATCTAGTTTGTCTCAAGAGATCTATCTATTACTTAGAGAGCAATATTATTTTAATCCCCACCCTTCACTAAATATAAAATTCATTATTTATTTATTTAATGATTAGATTAATTTATAATCAACATTCTAAATAAATTTTTTTATATTGATTAAATAATAATAAATATCAATATTTACACAATAAAAAAAATAATTATCAATTTAAAATAAATCATATTGAAATGGTAAATGATTTAAGAAATTTGAATATCCATGATGCAATTAATATATATATTTAATAGAAATGTATTATTAAAATAGAATATTAACATTGAAAAGTGATTGTTTTAGGATAAATTAAATAACAACAAAATTAAATACATATAAAATTTTACCTAGAGTTCATCGAAAATATATGTGTTAAAATAAATTAATATAATTTTCATTTGAAATAATATGGAAGATAAAAAATAAAATCATCATTAATGGTTGTTTATTTATTATAGAACCATTTAAATCATTCATATGAATCTAAAATGTGTAAGACTATTTTGGTGGTGGTAAATTATGTTAATCCTATATAATTTTATAAAAATATTTCTTTTGGTTTTTATAAAGAATGTTAAAAATTATAATTTTGTAAAACATTAAAAATATACAGTTAAAAAAATGAAAAAGTCAATTATAACAGAAATTTCCCTTTATAAGTGATTTATTTAAAAAAATGCCTTTTATAAAATAATTTTGATAAATATGGAAATGGATGAGAAATATTTCCATTTAAAAAGTTAAATAATATTCTCATTAAATTGAAATTTTACAATTCATGATTCAAGATCAAAATAGATGAAAAGTTGGAAAAAAATATGGAAAATAATTATATATCAAAAGTATAATATAATACATGGATTTTTTTGATGGAAATATTATAATACTTCATCAATGAAATTAAAATTATTCACAATCAAATTAGATTGTAAAATAAATTCTTCCCACATTATTAAAATTATAATTATATCCCCTTGAGAAAATAAACAATAATTAAAAATTAAATCATCATTAATAAATTTATATTTTTTTTAAATACATAAAAAGTGAAGTATATAGATCATATAAAAATACATTGCTTATAAATCCAAATACATCTCAATAGAGTGGATGTTGATATGAAAACCCTTACAATGATAATACCATTAATGTGAAAATTAATCAATGAATTTATCATGTGTAAAACATTTAAATCCCAAAAATAATTTGGAAATAAAACATAACAAAATTATATTTCATTTCATGCATAATCAGATCATAACATTCACAATGATGTATAAGTATCACCCAATGAATGGATATTGAGTTAAGAAACCCCTTAAACATGTGTACACTTTAATGAGAGATATTTACACTAATGTAAAATGGTTATAAAATAATCATTATTTTATATAAAAATTATATTAGAATTTATAATATCATATATTATCCCTATATAATATATTATCCCCCTTTAATCAACAACCACCCTTTATTATCATTCTTCCGAGTGTTAAATTACTAATCTTCTCACATATGTTTATTCATAGATGTTATAGTAATTTTGAATAGGGTATTGTTTCATAATATATATTATTATATTAATGTTACAAATATAATTGTATCAATTATATACATTTTTTTGAAACATTCATTAATAGCATGGAACAAAAAATAAATATATTGTTCATGGAGAATGTAGGATGTATTTATACATGGATTTTTTCCCTTATCGAAGGATGGATAAAAAAGGATAATAATAATTCAACATTATAGAATAGTTGTCATATCATATATATAATATATATCAATATAATATATCCATATGACCATCCATGTTAACTATAAATGAAAAATGTATCACATCCCATTGTGGAGGTAGTAATCCATAAGTAAACACATGCAACATTATCATTATAAAAAAAATTAAATAAATAAAGATATATCTTATATCTTATTTTATAAACCATATTAATTTCAAAAATATTATATATAATAATTATATCCATAACTATGACCATCCTTATAAAACGGAGATGAAAAAAATTACAGTCTTACATAGAGATAATAAGACATATGCACTCACAACCAAAGTCTTTTCCTTACATATGAATTATAAAATTTTGAAATTGGGAGTACCATAATAATAAGAACATATAAAATTTATTTTTGATAATGTTTTAATTATTTAAATATGTGTAAAATATATTTAGAGTATGTAGAAGAATAAATACATTTGAAAGAGTCTTTAAAGACAATTACCTCTTCTTCAGTAGACCTCTTCACCTCCTTTATTAAGGACACAAGGAATGGTTATTTAAGAGGAATATAAAATATAAATAATGTATATGGATTTTTAGAAGAAAATTTTGTCGTGTTTTTATGATCTATATGGTGTAAGGTGGTGTAATGAAGATAGGGGAGGGGTGTCCATTTATAATCGAATCGAGAGGAACACTGGTCATTATTCAATGTTTTAATATATTTTTAAGCCGCATTCCAAAAAATATGGATCCAAAAAAGACTTGTATTCTAATTTATAATGGATATTATCAATGAAAACCATCCGATGAGGTTTTTATATATTTCTAGGTTATTTTAATCATTATATTCTTGTTTCGCACCTTCATTTGACGTTTTACCTTAACCTTTGTAAATAAAATTTAATTTTTTAATGGGTTATAATATTACATGTAATGTAAAAATTGGATTATGAAAGAATAATAAATTAAATTTTATATCATATTACATTATAAACAACCTATTATAATATTTTTATGATAGTTAATATTTTAATAAAATATCATTATTGTCATTTTTGATGTTATTAATTTAATATTACATCAATGAGATTTATAAAAAAATTATTTAGAGTATAAAATATTTAATAACAAATTATACATTATTATAAACTATAAAATTCATTTTACACAAAATTTTATCCTATAAATATTGGGTTTTTATGTTTTTTAAATGAATGACTTTCATTTTTCTAAAATATGCAAACACACGATGTTAGCATTATATACGCTTTTAATGTTTCTATACCAATACTAAAATTTAAAAATAAAATATATTTATTAAAATAAATTAGTATTTTTTTTATAATTATAATTTTGCATAACATTTTCTTTTCTCCAATTAATCACATGAAATAAATTAAATTTAAATAGACATTTTGTAATTTTCATTACTGAAAATATTATTAAGGTCATTATTAAAGAGAAATAGCATAAAAATGACATATATTTGAATTTGAGATGTCTATGGTATAATATATATCTTCTAAATAGATAAGTGATGTGTTGGGTTTATTTTGATACCTTATATAATATGTTTAACCTTGTTTTACCAATTTTGTCCTTATCGAAGTGGAAAATATTTACAACATTTACAATTTGTAATGAAAAAAATAAGAGGTAACAATTTTAATGGTTTGAACGTCATAATTAAAATAATTGTACCATTTTTCATGATTCTCTATCAATTCGTTTTATAAATAAATTTTAATATAAATTTATAAAATACAATGAAAAACTATTTTAAGAAAAAACACCCTTTAAGAATAGAAATTAATTTTTTTTTAATTTGAATATTTATTATAAAATGGAATTAATAAAACTTATATAAATAATATTTATTATATATTACATAATAATAATTTTTATAAAAGTTTTTTGATTTTAAATTACATTATATATCGAATGTAATTGAGAGTATTTAAGAAATCAGTATTTTTCACAATTTACTAAAAAAGTTATCATTTCTAAGAAATTATATAATTGTTACTAAATGTTAATAATATTTTTATTATTCAGAAAATATATTTTATAAAATAAAATTTATTTTTGTTTAATGAAATATTTATAATTTCAATGAAGGAAATTCAATTTTTTGATGAAAATGTATTTTTAAAGTATAAAATAACTTCACTAAAAATATTGTCCTTATTTAATTATATTTAATCAATATATTTATATTGGGTAGGGTTATCATACATATATTTCATAATTTGGTTACTCATATTCATCCCCACCAGTTTAATAGTTAGGTATCAATTAAATATTAATATTATTATAAAATATTTTAAGTCTCTTAAAAATCGATGCTGCATTTGAAGCAATCTATATAGATTATTATTATTTAAAAATAAATTTTAATGGTGTAAAATTATGAATCCCTCACACGTATGATTAAATTTATCATTTATATTTTTATCTTGATCATCATATGATCAATATTTAAAAATACCATTATTTAAAATTGACAGCATACGAGGATAAAATATAACTTATTTTATAAATAAGAATTTGTAATGGTAATGGTTATATATTTAGGTTACTAGATATGGAGAACAATCATGTGAAATTAAAATATTAATATAGAGGAGAAAAGTTCAAACTTGGGAGAAATAGAAAGTCATAGATAGATAAGTCATTAAAATGTTAATAACCAAGTAACCATAAATCAATGAGGGTCAAAAAGATCATCATTTCATCAAAAAATAAATGTAAATGGATACAAAAATTTATTTCTATATCCTTTTCCAAAATTTGAGATATTTATTACTAGAATGAAAGTATATATAAGAAAAATTTATCACTTGTTTTATTTTAGTTCCATAAGATATGTTTCATCCTATGGTTGTGGTTTTATGAATTTACAGATTATATCTTATTCCAATAAATGAAGATTGATGATGAATTTTCGTCAATAATGCACTAAAAATAACCCTTAAAAGATCATATAACCCTAAAAATAATTAAATTTTATTACTACAATCTATAAAAATTAATCCAAACAAAAATTTATTGGACAAGATAACTAATATAATATGTTAATGACTAATACCTAAAAATTAACCCCAACGTTTTTTTTCAATCCATTACTAAAATATATGCATTTAAGAATCATCTAAAATATACTTGATTGAATTCAAAATCCCAAAATTTAATAAAAAATTAAAATATTTTTTTATCAAACCAACTATTTTCTCCAAATAATATAAAAATATGATAACTCCATATACAATATATTTATACACCACAATCATATAATCCCCAAAATATGCTAATCATTTATATATATATATCATGAATCACTATAAATCCACAGCATATTCTTATATTCTCCCATAAATTAACACATTATTCATTAATAAAATAAGGGTTACCTTAATCATTTAATTTTCCAAATATAGTTCACTTCCTCAAATGTAAGAACAATCTATTTGTCATGAAATAAATTTTCATTCCATGTTAATCTAAATGATATAATTATATTCCCATAATCTAATTACACATTTAACCCAATCAACGATAATTACATCACTTTTCAAAATAACCCTAATGGTTATCAATAACATTAATCTTATGTCAACAAAATACAAAATTATTTTTATTTAACAAAACCATTAACTAAAAAATATAATAAACCAAAGGGTTGTATACCAATAGGTATCTATGAAAACAAATTTAATCATATTAAACATTAATAAAATGAATCCTTAAAAGGGGTATCTATGATATTAAAGATATGATCAACTATAGGCTGATCAACCTGTGGAAAATTGGGTTTATCCCAAATTACTATTGAATATGATAGGTTTCCATAGGTTCAACATTCTCATTCATCATAATTGATTATTAATAAAATGTGAATTAACCCATAATATCCCTCAAGAGTATCAATATCGTATTTAATAAATGGTACACACTCCATGTACTATAATGATTGTCGAGATACATTTAACCAACACTTTTAGGGTTTTTACCCTAAGATGCATATGTGGAAAATCCCCATTGATTTGTAGTTTCAAGAAAATGATGTATTTTAATGGAAAATATCAAAAAAAATTACGAGTTTATCCTATATGAACACATATACTTATTGTATATCATAGAATAAGGTTACCTAATATATTTTTAAATATATCTATTTTCTAATGTCTCTAATAAATGTTTTCTGATACAACCTATAAAAACTCCAAATCTAGTTATCAAGTGTGAGTCTCTTCATTATTCTATTGGTAATAGATATAAGAGATCACATCCAAGGGTATGGTATAGTTTAATAGTATTTTTAAACAAGATATAAACATTATTCACAATTTATATTAAAAATAAAATATCAATCACAGTGAAATTAAACATTATGCATCGTTAAAATCATTCAAATATTCCTTCTTTAGATCTCAGTGATTGGAAAAAAAATAAGTGTTAGCTAAAATCCTCTTTATGGGTTATTTATAAAGGGAGACATCTTGATTATTTATGACATTACAAATATGGAATGTATATCACTCAAAATAAATAATATTTTATCAATATGTTGAGAATTAAATCCACATATGGATAATATAAATTCCGAAATTCCATAGATAATAATAACAATTGAATTATAAATATTGGTGGTGATTACTATCTTGACATCATGATATCAAACATCTTGATATTTAAACCATCAAGGCATTATTCCATGACAGTTTATTCGATGGGTAGGTATATACTAAACCCCATTTAATATGTTATGCCAGTTGGATTGTCTCATGAGCCATATCAATGCATCAAAAGTCTACGTATTCTAGGACCCAGCTTTCGCTTAATGTCCAATTCTATTAACATATATTTAATTATCAATTTAATTTATCAACAACCCGACTTATAAATATTTTATTTATATAGTAAAGAATAAAAAATTTTAATTTTACCCCATTTGTAAATTAATAATCAATGTAAGATAATGTGTGAAGAAATTGCATATGAATTACGTAATACGAATATCCATGATAAAAGGGCAACATATCTTTAATTGAAATTTAATTTCTAATGAAATATAATAACAAGAATGTAAATTTTACATGAGAATGTTATTAACCAAAATATTTAATAATTTATAAGTGATAATATAAAATCATAAAATAATTAGAAATTTTGGTTTTGAAAAAAATTAATTTTCCACAGAATACAATGTAATAGTAATAATAAATATTTTTTAATTAAAAAAAAATATGAAAAAATATGTTAGACCTATAGAATAATCTAAATATAAAAAAATGGTTATATAGATGGAAAAATATGATGATGTTGTAATCATTATAATGAATAATAAATTGTAATTTCTAAATAATTTCCAAAATATCCCACTCCAAAATTATTATAAATAGTATGTCAGAACCATAAAATAGTTCATGCTCGACCTAAAATGTCCTTAATAAATTATCTATGTATGTAAAAAATAATTTATTAAGAAAATTTAATAAAATATGGAAATTGACAAAAAAAATATACCAAATCAAAAAGATAAATAATGGAAAATTTTCATTTAAATATTAAATTTCATAAATAAATTTCCAAATAAAGAAAAATCTGGTAATACCTTAAATAAAAATTGGTTAACTAAATTCATGATATATATAATGTATGGATTATAATATTCATTTAATGAAAATAATATCATCCTCACAAAAATATATTGGAAAAATAATTATTACCTCTTCGGTAACATTAAAATTATTACCACCAGAGGGAATAAAATTTAATTGTTTTAAATATACATTTATGTTAAAGAAATCATAAATGATATATGTAGATAAAAAAATTAAATAGATTCACAATACAAATTATGACTCAATAGAGTGTATGTTGAGATTAAATCACTTATAAAGATCTTAACGTTGAAGTGAGAAATGATCAAGGAATTAAATATGTGGGATAATTATAAATATAAAACATTGAAAAATAAAATTTAGTAAAATTAAGGGTCATTTCATACATAACATTATAAAAACATTTACATTTATGTATAAGTATAAGTATATGAATTGAAATTGATTTCTAAAACCACTGACATCATAATTCCACATTGTTGATCCTATATTAAATTCATATATAATTGTTCACACATGTTATAAATTTATATCAAATACATTTTTTATTTATAATATACTCGATTTTCAAATTATTATATTTAATGACCGATTATTCAATAATTTTTCAATGTTATCCTTTCTACGGGTTTAATTTCATAGTCCTCCCATGTATGTTTAATCATTGATATTCCCATTATTATCAATAGGTTATAGTTAAATTATATCTATGACCCTATTAATGTAACAAATAGAATATTTTTCAGTTATAATGATTTATTTTCTTTCTTGATAGGTGGATATAAAAGAATCACACCTTTTCATGAGATTGTATGTGATATGTATGAATGAATGTTGTTTTTACGCTTCAACAGATTGAATGAAAGAACAGTAAATAATAATTAACCATTAAAGAATAATTTTTATAAAATTTATGTCATATATATTTGTTAAATATGTACATATTAATGTTTATTTAAATAAAAAAACTCATCACATCGTAATGTGGTAGACCACATATACGCATGATCGACAATATCATTTTCTAAAAGAAGGATAAATAAGATGTTAAATGATATATTATATTTCATTGTCCACAAGTATGTAAAATAAATCAAATATAATAATAATAGAAATAATTATAACCAATGATGTAAAATGGGGATGAAAAATGAATTTCACTCTTACATGGAGATGGTAAGTCGTACGTACATGTGTGCGATGTTTTTTCACCTTGAATGATGAAAAATATGTTAAAATTAGTTTTACCATAACCATTATAACATATTATTATATTTATGATATTTTATTTATTGTTTAATGATGGGTAAAATAGATTTAGATAATGTAGATGAATAAATAAACCTGAAAGAGTCTAGAATAATGATTAAATATTCTTTAGTAGGCAACTTTTAGATCCTTCATTTAGGACCCTTTAAATAATATATCATGAATAACTGAAAATATAATACATATATAGGAATGTTTATAATATAATTTTTAATGATTTTATTGAGAAAAGTATCTCAATGTTGTGTAATGACATAGGGGAGGTGTCTGATTTTATAATTGAGGTGAATAGAACTGTAGCAATGTCTCTATGTTTTAAAATATTTTCAAGTCGCATTCTAGAAAACATGGACCGAAAATGACTCTTAATATCGTTTTATATATAATATGTCTAAATTAAACAATAAAATTGTATATATTAATTTTTTAGGAAATTTTACCCCATATCAATAGGTTTAACCCTTTAATTACCCATATGCATCCTTAACCTAAATAAAAATATTTTCAGACATATAGGGTTGAAATTTTACATATAGGGTAAAAAAACATTCCTAAAATGATGAGGTGGAAAATGTAAAACACTTTCTCAGTCTGTGCAACTCATTTAAACAGATTTTTTTATGTTCTAATTTTTAAATAATTTAATAAGATATTATGTTCCATAATGTATCATTAATTTAAATTTTGACATTAATCAATTAATTTGAATTTAAATCCATCAAGATAAAAAATTAATTAGAAAAAAATTATTTAACCATAAATTATATATTTTTAGGATCAATAAAATTCGTTTCATGCCATAATTAATTTAATATATTTAATTTTTTATGATTTTTAATAATTGTTTTTGATTTTTCTACTTCTTACCCAAGTATTATGTCAGCATCGTGTAAGATCTTAAGGCAATTATACTATTAGTATCAAATAAAAATTAATTAAAATCATGAAAATAAATTAATTTATTTCTTAATAAAATTTCATATTCATTAATAATATATACATTTCCTTATTTTAAAAAATAAACTATGTTAAAAAATTAAATAGTGACATTTTGTTATTTTCTTTTCCTAAAAAATAATAATTCCATTATTAAGAGATATTGGAACCAAATTCCCATATATTAAAATTTAAGATGGATATAGTTGAATTTAACCCATACACTAAAATAAATTAAATAATTTTTATTAATTTTTAGACCTTATATCATAATTTTAACCATGTTTTAATCATTTTACCTTTACTGAGAAAATAAATATTTACCAAGATTAATATTCACAATGAAAAAAATTAAAGGTTATATTATTAAAAATTTAAACTTTAAAATTGGAAATATGGCATAAATTTATCAATATTATGTCTTTATATTTTTTATATATAATTGTTAATACAAATTCATAAAAAGAAAAAAATCAATAAAAAAAGAAAGTATTTTTTTTTCAAAAATACAAATTAATTTATATCAAAATAATGACTATTATCAATTAAAATAGAATAAATAGGAGTATTACAAAGGGAATGAATTATATATCACTTTATTACAAGATAAATAATATAAGAGGACTTTTAAATTATTATATTTGATGTCAATAAATGAGTTTAATTGAAAAATTAGAATTTTCACAATTCACTTAGTAATTAGTCATTTAATAAAAATCAAAAAAAAATTCTAGTTTAATTAATTTTGATATAATGATTTCCAAATATATTTCATTTAAAAAAAATATTCTAAAATTGTTAGAAATTATTTAATCTTTTCACACATGACTGAAATAATATGATTTTTTTGGAATAAAATACATTTTGAAGCCTACAATAATTTTACTAAACATTGAGTTTTTAATGGTTAAAAAGTAATATCTAAATTTTTATTCTATAAGAAAATAATTAAAATATTTTATAATAATGTTACCCATATTTATAGATTTAAATTCAGTGGATTGGTCACATTTAAATAATAATATGTTTATAATATATCTTAATTTTCTGAAATCTCGGGGACAGGTGTATAGAAAGATATAATGTTTATTATTATTTTAAAATAAATTATCGATATTTTAATACAATATACCATAAAAATTCCTCAATATGAAAATACATATCATGGGTAACAAACTAAGACTCAATTATATATGATCTTGTAACTGGTATCATGGGGCACTTTGATGGTTATATGAACCTAATGATTCTTCAAGCGGTGTTGGTCTCACTATGTCAAAAGTCCAATCTTAGAGATTGATATGTATCACTTGGTCACAATACCATAGCTATAAAAATATAAATTAGGGAAAAACACTACATAATCCCTTCCATATTTACCAACGATTCGGAATATATTTACTAGTATAGGTGAGTAGACAAACAAATCACACAGTTATATCAGTTATTAAGAGGATATATTAAATAAATCTCACCTATTTTCAAATTCCCTATAAATAAATAAATTCTTTCAAAAATCAAGAAATAAACTCATAATAATAATTAACATTACACATTTTAGAAAAGATCATAATATCCTACTCAATACATTACTCAATACTAACACATTAATAGTGTCAGAAATATTTATTTTAGTATCTTTTAAAAGGGGAATTTAAAACAAACATGGGATTCCATGTTATAAATCCACCGATAAATGAACTCAAATTTCATGACCCCTATAGCCAATATTTTCTGGTTATTATGTTACATTGTCACAATATATAATGAAATTTCATTTGAAATGTAAAGACTGAGAATTTCAATGATTTTTTTAAAATAAATGTGAATTTTTGAGTCCGCGAAATCTAACGGTGCGTGATTGTGACGCTCGAAGTGCCCAGAATGATCCATCGTATTTTTGTTAAACTTATGTTAACCAATGTAAGAATTTTTCCTGAAATAGTTGAATAACTCATAAACAGTTACTTGGATCAGAAATACGAGGGCACCATTGCGCTCATGATAGTAGATTTACCCTAGGCGCGACTTAAGATTAGTCGGCGCGGGCCTCCTGTGAGAAAACCCAAAAATGGAATAAACTGAAAAAAAATAATTAAATAAATTATTCTATTTTTCAAATGCTTGTAATTCATAAATGGTAACTCAGATTAAAAATCAGAGAACACCAATAAACTTGTGAGGGTATGCTTTCTTTAAGAAGATACTAACATTGGTCGGTGAGGGCCTCTTGAAAAAGTTAGTTTTTTGATATAAATAATATAACTAAGTGACAATTATTTTATTATAAAATTCATATCTTCTAAACGGTAACTCGTATTGAAAATATGACAGTACGGTTGGGTTTTTTGTGGTTTGTTTTACATAGGCAGAGCCTAACCTCAATAGGCACGGGATAAGGGTGTCTGATAATAATTTTCCAAAAAAATTTCCAGTATGTTCAGTAAACGCACGAGTGACATTTTATAACTTTTAAAATGGTGCTCTGAATTGAAACTTAATGGTACCATTGAACTCACAACGCGGATATTTTCTTAAGGTGAAATTCACCTCCATGATATATTGACGAGTGTGAAGGTTAGTTTTTGGGTTTTTTGTGAAAATAATAAAATAAAATAAGCTTCATTTTATTCTATTTTGAGATTCCATGAGGATATTTCATCTGGGGTCCATCAGAGCTAAACCTCCACATGGATGTTGAAATTGGGGTCCACCGCACCTTAACCTCCCATGAGAGGTTATAGTGTTGGGGTCCACCCAAACCATAACATCCCAAGAGTGGTTATAGTGGTGGGGACCACCTGAGTTTTTAAACCCTTTGAAACCTCCAATTAATTGTGAGAAACCTCTCAATTCCCTATTAAATTTTGGGAAAACCTCTTCGTATCATCCCAATAATTAAAGGCAAAACCCCTATTAAATTGTGCCTTAAAAATTTAATTAGTTTTCTCCTTTTAAATTTAAATAACAGTGTCGTTGGAATTTAGGATGGTTCCTAATAAATGAACCATCATAAATACCAGTGATTGTTACCAACCTCCCTCCATCTCCCATATATTGGAAGCTTGGGAGGAGTCATTGGGACTGCTTCACCAAGCGAAGATGCGCTGGTAAAGTGACGTGATTCCCAACACTTGGAGGAATACACTTCCTCCACGAAGAAAAAATTATTTCAATGAAGAATGATGACGAGGAGAGACATCGAATTCCTTCCTCGGAAACTACTCTGATGTAGGATGTCTTTGACTAAGATGAGGCGGTGCACAAACCGACAATCGAGGAAAATTCCGATGATACCGACGTCCGTTTTTTCCCAACAGATTGTCTTCTTCCTCGTGCCAACATCGACAGACATCAATCAAATGTAGGGGTTAATTTCATTTATGTGCCATGTTTTTCCTTTCTTTCAAAACAAAGAACAATGATTTTTCCAAATTAAGGGTGGGTCGTTGTGCTTCGTTCTTCTGAAATGATTGCTATCACAATAAATACAGAGGGTGCCGACCAAACTAACACGGCCCGACTCCCTCTCCCAATCTCTCTTGTGATGTTCTTTGGTAAGGCGATGAAGTCGATAGGCAATTAATGTTCTACCTACGGTCTCTGCAACCAGCGCCGCCCCTCTTGGCGCTCCGGCCTTCCAGTTCCCGACGGCCTGCCGACCACCCAGCTCTCGGGTGCTCACCCGCCTCCCGTGAACCTCGGCCGAACCGCACCAACCTTCCGGCTCCTAGCCACCCGCTTGCCACCCGGCTCTTGGCCGCTCACTGGCCTCACATGCACCATGGCCGAACCACGTCGGCACGCACCACTCGGCACTCGACTGCCTATCGGCCTTCCCACGATACCTCTAGCCTGGCCGAATGCCACTCGGCCGCCCTCCGGCCTCCCGGGTCTCGGCCATCAAAGACCTCTCATGTGCCCCGGCCACACCGCGTCAGCTCGTTCCTCTCGGATATCAGGTGCCGGTCGGCTTGCCCACGTCGCCGTGGGCCTTCCCGACAGCCCACCCTCCAGCAAGCTCTTGGCCGCCTCTGGTCTCCCCTACACCCTGGCCGTATCATGCTGGCCCGTGCCTACCGGCTCTCGGCTACCTGCCAGCATACCCGTGCGGCCGCTGGCCATCCCTAACCACCTCCTAGCCGCCTACCATCATTCCAATCAACCTGCCCGGAAGCCTCACTGTCTGCTAGGCCATCTCTTGAGTTCCCTGGCCGAACCGCACCACCCGCTATCCCGGCCGCACCGCACCCTGGCCGAACCGGCCCCAGCCGACCCGCGACTTCCCGATCAAACCGACCTCAACTACGCCACCTCGTCCTTCGATTTGATCCACCCTGAACCACTCCCTCGCAGTGCCCTTTGGGACGAGCCACCCTCAAATGGAACCATAGCTGGTCAATGCCCTCGCGGCCGGTCTATGCCATAGCGGCCCTCCACATCCCCTCCCGGCCTACTGGGCAGGGCCCACTAGGCGGGGCCGAAGCCACCTTGCAGGCCCTCAAACGGGTCATCCTATACCCAATGGTTCAGGAAGGTATGACCCAAATAGGATCGGCCCAGACATATTTGGGTCAGGTCGGACCGGACCTCGGCTCACTATGGACCCTTTACATTCTTTTGGTCATCTCTTTTTCAATAGATGTTTGTTTGACTAAACATCCGCGGTGGTAGAAAACACGGTGTATGAAGGTCCCTTTGAGTTTACCCCACCGTTGTTTTTGGTATTGTTGAGATATAGCCAGGTTTGGTCAAGCACAAATCCAACTGGGCCCCCAGGTCTAAAATGCCAATAATTCTCAGACCGGACGTCAAATTGATGCATCGTTTGTCATGTTGGGTTCCTTTTGGAATAATAGATATTTTGGATACATCAACTTGGGAATTCATGGACGTTGATGTATAGACACTTGGCTTGGGGAGAGGACCCACCCTTAATCAAGTGTTCTTTGTGCAAACCCTATGATTGGCTACTCTCTGACTACTATTCCAGGATCCTATATGGGTTCGACAGCTCTGACTACTATTAATGGATCCTATGTTGGTTCGACAGTTATGAAAATTCTTTCTAGATTATGTGTGGTTTCGACAGCTCTAACATATATTCCTGGATCCTGTGTGGGTTTGACAGTTCTGACCACTGATCCTGGATCATGTGTGGGTTCGAGAACTCTGATTACTGTTCCTAGATCCTATGTGGGTTCGACAGTTTTGATTGTTGTTCCTAGATCCTGTGTGGGTTGGACAGCTCTGACTACTGTTCCTTGATCCTTAGTAGGTTTCACAGTTCTGACCGTAGTTCCTAGATCCTATCTGGGTCCAACAACTCTTCCTGATGTTCCTGGATCCTGTGTGGCTTGGGTAGTTCTTACCATTGTTCCTGGATCTAGTGCGGGTTCGAAAGATCTAACTACTATTCTTGGATCTTATGTGTGTTCGACAGCTCTGAATACAGTTCATGGATCTTGTGTGGGTACAAGAGTTCTGATTTCTGTTCATGGATCCTGTGTGGGTTGGACAAAATAGATGATTTAGTGGAAACATCTAATCATCTCTAACGCTCTTCTAAAGTTGTATGCATGTATGAGCTGAGTCGGTAACTTTTGTGTTTACCTCATGATTGATATGGATAACTTGATAACTTGGGTATATATACGGTCATATACCTATATGGGGTTATCTGTTGATTTCATTCTTGTGGTTTATCCTTGTTGTATTTGTGAGACCTTGAGGGTGGCAGGGTCCCTACTATATATCATTATAATCACCCCTACATGAGCTATGCCCTCACATAGTTCTGTTGGATGCAGAAGACGAACATCGCTGACTGAGGCTGAGAGTACCATGACTAGAAGGTACATGAAGGTGGACCATATGAAGAGTCATTACATGGAGGATACTGACGGATGTGGAGTGATGAGGAGGCGATCTCTACCTACCCTTTAGGTAGGAATCCCGAAGGATGACACAACAACTATTTTTATTTTTGTTCAGTTGTACTTGTGTTTCATGTTTCTTGTACTTTTCAGTTGGGCTTGTATTTCCAGCCTCTTTTACTGTTCAACACACTTTTGTTATATAGTTACCTAGTGTTTTGCATCCATTTGTGTGCTCTGTTGTGTGCGTTTATAGCTTATAATGTCAATTCCTTCCCATTTTTTGGACATTATTCCTTTGGTGCTAGACACCAGCCCTGGGCCTATGGATGGCAGGCATGGGGTAGTCCTGACACAGGCCTTGGGGGACGGGTAATGACAAATTGGTATCAGAGGAGTCAGTTATACCGCATAACATAGGACTCTAATTTCTTTTTGTGAAGAAGTAGTGTTATGTGTAGTGGGTGTGGTTTTTAGTTCAAGGAGTCCAGTGTTTGTGCCGCAGATGAAGTATCCATACACCATGATCCGGAAATCTTATTTCCGACTCAGTGCACGGAAACACTGATGGTGTGTGTGTTTTCATTGTGATTTCCTAAATAATCTCACCAGGTCAACTCACCTAGTATAATATTTTGACTATGTCACTCTGTTTCTTTCCTGGTGCCTCTACATAGATGACCACTAAGAGTTCTGAGAGTTGTACAGACTAACAGCCCCCCATGCGATGAGGCTCCGATGCAGAGCCCTCTTACTATTTTGGAACTTTTAGGAGGTGTACAAGAATCACCACTACCCATTGGGTAGAAGATACCCCCAGTCACACTAGAAGACGGTGCACACTAACTGAGCATGTTACATGAGTTCCAGAAGTATAGGCTTATGAGGTTTTGAGGTGAGACAGATTCCCACGTAGATGAGGTCGGGCTTGAGGTGATTGCTAGAGTATACCGTCTAGTTGAGACAGCAGTAGAGCATACAGTGATCATAGCTGACAGTAATTTTTAGTGAGTGACCATGAGGATGGTCCACTTAGTGATGAGGCTTCTGTATGTGGACCGTATCCCAAGATAGTACCTTCGAGTAGTGTTCCAGCTATATCACTTCTTGTTGGTCAGCTGTTACAACTGGCGGTACCAGTAGAGGACACATATTGGCCTAATGCCATACACATGTTTCAATATCGGATACCCCTCAGGTTCCAAGGTGATCCTGACTCAAAGGCGGTTGAGGTTTAGCTTTAAGAGGTGGCTAAGAGTTCACTAGAACTTCTACAGCTTCTCCAGGATGACATGTCAGTATCTGAGTATTCATCGAGGTGTACCGATCATTCCTTGTACTCGATGAATATGATATGATCAGTGCTTTAGGGATATAACATCTAATCAAGGTGTGTTTAAAGGACATCTGAGCCATCACTATTACTCTATGAATTCCAACATATGCTAGGGTTTTAGAGAGAACCTTTTTGATAGAATGTTCTTTGGCTGAACGGATACAACCAGTGAATGTAAATAGTAGGAAAGAAGGGAACTGGTGCCAGTCTTAGAGACTCGGGCATGTAAAATGTTTCAGGAAGAGGATGTGATAGTGACTAATGAATCTGCAGGTTAGAAGGCGTGGAAGGAGATCTAGGATAGCAGAAAGTGGTGGAGTAATTTTTGACATGTTAGAACCAACCCCTTTTACGGACCCCTCCAGGCTCAGGGAGCTGCAAAACATGGGAAGAGAGTCGAGGCATATGATCAAGGAATGCGACCAAATTTTGTTAGGAATTATTCAAGGTATGGTATATGTCTACTAATAGATACCATATCAATAGAAATATGTAACAATCATTCCTTCCTTCAAAAAATCTTGTCCAGGACCTAGAGTTTTCAGCTAAACCGTTGACTTGACCCCCACGTCTGGAGATACCTTTGTGAGGAGACTCGATAATCACACATACACTGAAAGTGTGATATGACCCTTGAGTTGATAGTTTTGTTTGGAAAATCTTGGAGGAAGCATCACGGACTTACGATGATATTTTGGGTTTGGACTTGACATCCACAGTTCACACTCATATTAACAATATTAGGAAAAGAGATTGTGGTTTATCTACAATGTTGAGATGGGGTTTTCCATGGTCAGCGAAAAAGGAAACCCTGGAAGCACAGGATAAACTCATGCATATAATGGTGCAACCAATCACTTGTGAGTCATCCAACATATCCCTTGTGGAAACAGATGTTAACTTTGAGATAGTCTATACTCCTAAGAAGGGGAACATGGTAGCAGACGCACTTAGCAGGAGGTCATACCAACATCTGCTGTGTTAGGAGACATAGTACCTGGTATCTTTATAGATATTCTTTGTGTATAGTAATAGAGAAGTCTTACATTAGTCCCTTACAGAAACTCCCACACTTCTTCAGCGAGTTAGAGGGCATAACAAGGGGACGCTGACTGCGAGACATGACATGCTATGATATCCACAGGGCAGGCACCTGATGGATTTTCTGGAGGTGGGGAGAATGTCATCCTTATCAGAGGATGTACAATAGTACCCGTTTAACTTCTAGAGTATGTGTTGAGGGTGTTCCACACATCCCATATAGTGGTACATCAAGAATTGGTGAAGATGTACCAGGATCTTCGATGAAAACACTAGTGGGACCAGAGATGGTATGGGCTACAACAGAGAAGGAGCAGTACCTCCAGTACCAGATGAAGACTGCAAAGAGCTGGCAGAAGTCATATACCGACAGGAGAAGGAGACCTCTAGAGTTCGAGGATGGTGACCACGTCTTTCTACGGGTCTCATCTCAACGAGGTTTGTATAGATATGGCCGAGGCAGAAATTTATCTCTGAGGATCATCAGACCTTTCCAGGACCGCAGAAATGTTGGTGAGGTGGCATAACACATAGCTCTTTCACCTCAGTTATACCGGTTACATGACATTTTCAACGTAACCCAGTTGAGGAGATACGTGAATGACCCTTCTCACATCATCGACCATGGCGAGCTGGACTTCGATGATGGGGAAACATTTATGGAGGTTCTAGTTGAGATTGAGGAACGACAGGACTGGGCCCTTCGTGAACAGTTGATACATCGGGTGCACATTCATTGGCAGCACATGAACCACTAGGAGAGAACATGGGAGCGGGAGGCTCATATGTGTGCTCAATAACCCCACTCATTTAACTAGATTTGTTGTGGCTAATGGGGACATAGAGCAATGAGGTGGGGAGAATGTAATGACCGAGAATTTCCAGGATTATTTTTTAAATAAATGGAAAATATATGAGCCCTCGAAATTTGACAGCACATAAATCTGTGGCTCAGAGTGCCCAGAATGATCTGTTAATGTTTTTTTAAAATTATAGTAATGCACATAGGTGTGACATTACATTATTTGGCACGGGCCTCCTATGAGAAAACAAAAAATGGAATATTCATAAATAAAATAATTAAATAAATTATTTTATTTTTCAAATGCTTATATCACACAAACTGTATCTTAGATTAAAAATTAAGGAGCATCGCTGAATTGGCGAGGGTATGATTTATTTAAGAAGATAATAACTTTTGGTGAGTTAGGGCGAAAAGAAAAATTTAGTTTTTGGCCGCAAAATAAAATAATTAGGTAAAAATTATTTTATTATAAAATTTATAACATCTAAATGGTAACTCAGATTAAAAATATGAAAGTATCATTGTGTTTTTAAGGTGTGATTTACCTAGGAAGATCCTAATGTCGACCGGTGTGGGTCGAGTGTCTCTGATAAATATTTTCCAAACTATTTTTTTGGTACATTCAATAAATGCGTGAGTAGGATTTTATAATGTTGGAACCAGTGCTCGAAATTGAAATATGAGGGCACCATTAAACTCACAGTGCTTGTATTTGCTTATGGAGACATTCACCTCGATGATAGATTGACGAGGGTGAAAGGTAGTATTTGTGTTTTCTAAGGAAATAATAAAATAAAATAAGCTTCAATTTATTTTATTGTGAGCTTCCTTTAAAATATTTCTGGTGGGGTCCTTAAGAGTTAAACCTCCACATATATGTTGGAAGTGCGGACCTCCACACCTTAACCTCACATGCGAGGTTATGGTGGTGGAAACCACCTAGGTTTTTTAAACCGCTTGAAACCTCCCATTAATTGGGGGAAACCTCTCAAGTCCCAATTAAACGTGGGGGAAGCGTCTTGGTATATTCCCAATAATTATATCAAATGGACCTCTTGAATTTTGCAAACATAATTTAATTAGATTTATCGTTTTAAATTTAAATAAATGCGTTGTTGGAAATTAGGAAGGTTTTTAATAAATGAACCATCATAAATTTTAATGACAGTTACCTACCACTTTCCCTCTCATATATATAGGATGCTTGGGAAGAGGTTTTGGGATGGTTTCACAAAGCGACGACGCGCTGGAAAAGTGACATGATGCCCAACACTATGAGAAATACACTTCTACCATGAAGAACACATTCTTCCAAAGAAGAATGCCGATGAGGAGTGACATCGACTTCCTTCTTTAGAACCTACTCTGACGTAGGAAGTCCATGACTATGATGAGCTGGGGAAAAAATTGACGATCGAGGAAAACACCAATGATACCGATCTATTTCTTTTCCCAACAGTATCTCTTCTTCCCTGCTCCAACGTCGACAAACATTGAATAAAGGTAGGGGTTATTTTTTTTATGTTCCATGTTCTTCCTTTCTTTAAAAACAAAGAACAAAGAATTTTTCCATTTTGCTGGTGGGTTTTAGTTCTTCGTTCTTATGAACCGATTGGTATCCCCCTAAATGTGGAGGGTGCCAACCAAACTAACATTGCCTGACTCCCTCCGTCAATCTCTCTTATGATGTTCTACAACATGGTGATGAAATGACTAGGTGACGAAGGTGAAAGGAAATGACCACACTACCCACGGTCTCTGCAACCCGCGCTGCCCCACGCGGCTTTTCGGCCTTCCGGCTCCCGGCCACCCGCCGGCCACCCAGCTCCCGGCCGGCCACCGGCATCCTTGCTCCTAGCAGAAATGTACCAGCCCGTGCCGCTGGACTCTCGGCTGCCTTCCGACCTGCTTGCGGCACCACTGGCCTACAAACCGCCTCTCGGGCGCCCGCTGGCTTGCCCGCAGGACTGACCGAACACGTCCTGGCCTCTCGACTCCTGGTAGCCACCGACCTCCCATGTTCCTTGGCCAAACTACGCTGGTCGGTGCCTCCCAGCTCTCGACTACCATCTGGCGAGCCCGCACCTCCGCCGGCCTGCCTGACTGACACCCGGCCGCCCAACGGCCTCCCAACTCCCAGCCGCCGCCGACCTCCCGTGCGCCCTGGCCGAACAGTTCCAGCCTGTCCCGCCTAGCTCTTGGCCATCATCGGCCTCCTGTGCGCCCTGACGGAACTACGCCGACCCGCACCTCCCAGCTCTCGTCTGCCCACTGTACTACCCACACCACCGCCGGCCAGCTCAACCGCCTCCCCGCCGCCCACCGGTTTGCCCGTCGGCATGCCTGGCTGCCTCCTGGTCTGCCCGGCAGCCTCCTCGGTGCCCTGGCCGAACCACGCCACCCGCCGGCCCAGCCACGATGTGCCCTGGCCGAACCAGCTCTCAGTTGACCAACGACTTCCCGGCCGAACCGGCCTCGGCGACGCCACCTTGGCCTTCGGGCCGAGCCGCCCCGAACCACGCCCTCGTGGTGCTCTCTAGGCATAGCCGGCCTCACACGAAACCACTAACAGTCCACACCCTCATAGCCGGTCGGTGCCCTCACGGCCTATCCACGCCCTCACGACCGGTCTACGCCCCCGCGGCTGGTCTGCACCCTAGCAGCCCTCCGCGGTCCCTCGCGGACGGCTGGGTTGGGCTGAGCAGGCGGGGATGAACCCCACAGGCCAGGCCAGACCCAACAGGTCAGGATGGGTTGACCGAAACCCAGTCAACCCAGACTAAGTTGGGTCAGGTCAGTCCGACTGGGTCAGACCGGACCCAGACCCACTACCGACCCTTTACTGTCTTTTGGCTATATCTTTGGAACCGAACGTCTGTTTGAAAAACCGTCAGTGGCACTGGAAAAAATTGAGTGTGACGGTCTCTTTGAGTTTACCCCAACATATTGTTGGGTTTATTTGAGATATGGAATGGTTTAACCGGGCACGAATCCAACTGGGCCCCTGGAAATAAAATGCCAATATCTCTCAGACGAGGCATCCAATTGACGCACCGTCTGTCACATTGGGTTCCTTTTGGAAAGACATATCTTTTGGATACATCAATTTGGAACTTCGTGTTATTAGATGTATAAACACTTGGCTTGAGGTTCGGACCCTCTCAGATTCATGCGTTATTTGTGTGGAACCCTGTGGTTGGCTGCTCTCTGACTGTTGTTCCTAGATCCTAGGTGGGTTCGACAGCTCTGACTATTGTTCCTGAATCCTGGGTGGGTTTGAAATTTTTGACTACTGTCCCAAAATCTTGTGTGGGTTCATCATCTCTGACTACTATTCCTGTATCCTGTGTGGGTTCGACAGTTCTGGCCGTTATTCCTGGATCCTGTGTGGGTTCGACAGCTCTGACTGTTGTTCCTCGATCCTGTGTGGGTTTGATAGTTCTAAATGCTATTCTTGGATCCTATGTGGGTTCTTTAGATACCCCAAGAATGATGTACATGAAAATTACATTACTTTTTTGTAATACCTAATAAATAAAAATACACACACCAAAAAACTGTAATAGTTTAGTGTTTTGGAAACTCAGAATATAATCTTCTAATCTTGGGGAAAGATCTTCAACATCTCCCATAAATATCATCCCTTTTTTTCTTACCTAAAAACTTTCTTTATATCACGGGGAAAAGAAAAAATATAATGGGTGAGATCGAATTCTCATTATGGTTATGCATGGATAATATAAAACAATCCATATACATTTTAAATTCAAAACATGAACATAAAGTTTTCACCTCAAAATTTTGAGTTGTGAAATAAATCTTGTTAGTATGTAAGGAATAGGTCATAAAGGGTCATCAATCATGATAAAATAGAATGGGAATAAAACATTTAATTTTGGAAGACCATTAAGAACATGATATGATTTCCATAGTAGCCAAGGAATTGATTCCAAGACCATCTTAGTGGAAAAATCCCCATTCTGAATAGAGTGCACTCCACTTTCTAGTCTTGTATCACTGAACCAGATTAACTTACTGTTCTGGCCATGTATATCCCATGAGATATAAATATTTAACCAATGCATTGGAGGTAGATATAGGTCCCACCCATCTTATAATGAAATCCTTCTTACTTGTGCCACAAAATAAACATAAATAATTAATCATAACCCAAATAATAAAATGGATCTCATAAACATCATCACATCAATATATAATCCATATAAAAAATGTATATCATTTCATCATAAAAAGAAGAAAACTATTTAAATAATAGAGACATTATACTTGAAACATGATAATACTAAATAATGTCATCTTAGATAGAAAATAGTTTTGAAAAAACACTTTAAATGAATTCTTGAGGAAAATATCCTTTCTTCTTTAAAATTATTTTCTTTTCACAAAATTCCATTCAATTTTAAAAGAAAAGGATTTTGTTGAGAATAATCCTTAAATATGGTAGAGTAATCTTCATGAAAATAAGGATTTATGAAACCATAAAAATATATTCCTGTCGTATATGTTAAAAGAACATTCTCCTTTAACTTTTAACTGAAAAGTCAAAAAGTTCCTCATGTGGTAAATAAAAGTCAGATTACATCCATAACGTGAGGTAAAATTCCAAAATGGAAAAAAAGGAATTGAAACATATATGATTTTTTTTATAAAACATGGTCATGTATGATAACAATATACCCATTAAATAATTACAAACAAACAATCTCAGATAAAAATGAGAATGGAAAAGTTATCCCTTACCTTAGGTCTGATATGCTTCGTACGTATCCAAAACTCATTTATAATGATTTAAATAACGTCATTGAATTAATACAAGAACATATTCATTGTTATGATATCATATATGGTTCACTTATGACTTTATATTACCCATTCTTTTGTAAATTCCATGTTAAAGCAACGTTTTGGGTAAAATCGTTTTATTTATCGTACGTGTTTGGACTTGTTTTTCTTGATATTATTATTACTTATATCATGTATTACAAACTTCCAGAATGTAAATAATGATTTATATATAGTATATATTCATTATATATATATATAATATATAGATAAATTAAATGAAATACATCGTTAATGGAGACGGTAGGCCGTACGTACGCATTAACGTTGTTTTCCTTTCCTTATTTACTTGAATTGAAATATGTAGATGAAATATATATATATATATAAATAAATAAAGTAGATTTATCATGTCATATATATCATTATTATTCATTATATATACTTTATAATCATTCATGATTTGTTAACATGGAGAATGAATCTCATCGCGTCGTGGAGATACTAATCCGTACGTATGCACAAGCGATGATATCATTCCCATATTTATTGAAATGAATTGAATTGGATGATATAATATCTCAGAATCATTATGATGTTATAATTACTATATAATGTTATTATTTACACCGTTATACCCATCCAAGTAAGGTGGTGGTGGAAAAACAGATTAGACGATGGCGTGGAGACGGTATTCCGTACGTACGCACGTGCGGTGATTTCGTTTTCCATAAGATGGATAGAAGGTGAAATTGGTTTGTTTCATATTTACAATAACATATCAAAATATTATTGATACTTAAGTTATTACTTTATTATGAAACAACTAAAGAAGAAGATGTTGAAGAAAAAAGAAATATGAATGAATCGGTAGAAGAGATTACCTCTTCTTCGACGCGCCTCTTGTAATCTTCCTATTAAGGCACCAGAGTTAGTCTTTTGAGGAGACCAGAACCTCAATAATGTTTCTTGGGAAGTTGAGAAGGGAAATGGGTAGGGTTTTTTTGATATTAAAGGCTCAATATTGTGAAAAAAGGAAGAGGGAGGAGGTTCCCTTTTATAAGGGGGCGAGGGGCACCATAGAAAAAACATTAAATATTATTTTTTAATAAAGTCATATTCAGTTTATAATAGCTCTAAATTGATTTATTTCGATGATTAAGTGGTTATGGGTCCAAATACTCTCAACCAAAGATTTTTAGACAAGTTTAGGTTACTATTTAACCTTGTCATTTAGATTTAACTCTAAGTTAAATTGTTTAACTTTTACCTTGTCTTCTTGTTTTCTTACACTATATGGTTAATAAAAATACTATAACAAGAAAAAATAACCCCAAGGGGTTAATTATTAATATATATAACATTATCTAAGTCATTTTGCCAAACCATAGATTTTTAGGATTTTAATAACAATTAATAATGTAATATATTTATTTAAACTATTTTATGTCAATTTTGACAGTATTTGGTTATTGATTTTTGTGAAAATCATAACAGCATTATAATGTAAACCATAATTAATTAATTAAATAATAATAAGTCATATTAACCTATATAATTTGTTGAGTTCATAAAAAGTGTCAAATTTCATTTATTTATGTATTTATAACATCAATTATTTTAATATTTCATTAATAATATAATTAGTGCATCATCATTGTGTCATAAATAAATAAAATTATATAATGTCTAAATATTTTAAATAAAAAACTATTATTTAAGAAATATTTTTATCTTTATAATTAATATTACAATCGAATTTATCTTATGTATAACTCTATATTAAAAATGTTTTAGTTATTAAAATTTGATTTTAACTATTTTAAATATTTTTTAAAATAAAATAATGATAAATGTCTTAATCATAACCAAATGGACATAAAGGGTAATATTTTATTCCTAATATTGTTTCTGGTTGAATTACACTTATCAAAAATAATTAGGACATGTGTTAGGATAATAATAATATCATTTTTACCCTTAATTACCCTATTTACTTTTAACTGTGGTAAATAAAAGTAAAAAGTTACTATTTCCAAAAAATTATTTTTTTCTTATTTAACTACATTTTACTCCTAGATATTAACAGTGTCTCTCAAATTTTTGAACTTCCACTCACAGAAGCAGTAAAATTATGTTTTATGTAAATTTTCAAATTCTCCTAAATGGTGGGTAAAAGATGTTGAAATGTTCCACAAAATTTTTATATATATAAAATTATTATAAAATTACTCCAATGAATTACGTTGAACATATATAGGTATTATATATAAATATTGACCTAAAATAAATTTAAATAAAATTAATAATTATTAAAATAAAAATTCATTTTTTAAATAGTAACCCATTGTTTCCACTATTCATCAATAATTGAACGTTTTTAGAAAAATACCAAAAATTATACCTAGGATAATTTCGATATTCCGAATTCAAAAATGAATTCTATTTTGAATGATTAATTTTATAAAATTTCAAAATGTGGGTATTACTATTCATAGAATCTAGTTTATATAATTTTTTTATAACATATCGTTGTTTAGTGAAACTCGGTATTGTGTACAACAAACCCTATCATGGAAGTTTGTGATTGCGTGTAATGAAAGCCTAGTCAGGGTTGTGTGTAGTGAAAGATTCATTTGTTGTTGCATATAATAAAATCCAACCATATTTCATTTATACATTGAATATATATATTTATATACAGTCAATTTTTCATAAAATAACTTTTATCAAAAGAACTTGAAATTATGTGTAACACGTTACAAGATTAGTGTTGTGTATACTGAAAGTTAATACGGTGTTGCGTATAGCGCAAGATAATCATGGTGTACAATACAACACAATAAATAAAATAAATTAAAAATAATTCTTCTCATAAAATCTCAGGGTGTTACATTCTACCCCCCTTAAAATGAATTTCACCCTCAAAATTCGCCGGGCTTATAAATCATTTACTACTTGAATGTTTCTTTCATAGAAACCCACATTGTAAAAAAGGAATACTAAAACATAATTTTAAAAACTAATGTATGAAATGTAACTGTTACCCAAATTAACTCATCACTGGGTTTCCACATAGGAGAACATAAGTGAAAATATGGATATGGAAGAGAAATATAACCATTATCTTCTAATGTAGAGTGTTAGAGGACATAGATATTAAAAAGACAACACTAACAAAGCCATTAATTTGTGATGATCTAAGGTACCATCTGATTCATCAGATATGTGGAACTAGGAAAACATTTTTGGTTTTTAAGATCATTTTCCTAATGGTGATGAAATTTTACATAAAGAGAAATACTTACTTGATTTCAGTGTAATATCATCTTTGGTCATTCCATGAACAATTTCCACTTCATCTCTATTTAATGAAATGAAGCTGAATTTTTCATTCATGATGTGTTATCAGATCATGTGATAGAATAATAATTCATCCCATCTATTTCTATCAAAAAAAGGTTATCATAAGTTTTTAAATATCATAAGTCCATCTATGGTGAGATTTATTGTATATGATTCCAACAATGGACTTATACTTCATCTATCATACCGTTTAATAAAATAAAACTAGTTTCTACTAACCAAGACTTCCTGTAGGAAAGTGGTAGGTGATTAAGGCCTGTCGCACTTTGGTTGAGGATTCGATTCCCACATCCTTGTTCGACGCGATGGGTTATCGCCCACCCTGCAGGTAGTCCATTTTTCTAAGAATACACTATTATAACATTATAGAAATGATATCAAAAAAGGTTCTAGCCTTAAACAATATTATTTTCTGTCTAACATAATCCATTCCAATCTTTAGACTTATTCAAAATACATATGTATAATGTCATAGTATAAAAAAATGATTACTAGAATGGTCATCTACCAAGCATGTGAATACCATCATTTATCCCATATATATCATAAGATATGTATTTTTGGTCACATTCCAAAAATTTGAATACCTTAATCATGTATTCTCTTGAAAGAAATGAATACCCATTGAACCATAGTGAAAAACATGAATTCTGTCAAAAGATAACTCTTTCCACATACAAACCAAAATTTATATATACAAAAACCATGAAATCAATTTTTCCTTATATCAGTCATGAGCTCATTAATAATATCCAAAATATTATTTCTCCTTATCCATTAATTATGCACATATCATCTTCTTTCCAAAAATATTTGAATAACCTTTCAAGGTTACCGGTACCATTCAACATATACTTTAAAATACTTTAGGAAAAAAATAGTGTAACAATACTTATATGTGTCTTTATTCCATAGTACCATTACCTATACAACATAACTCTTGATAAACATAAATCATTCTACTACCTTCATAAACCATTGACTGAGCTTGAACAATTATTTCATCTCACATATCATTCGTAGTCTCTTCATCATCATCAATATAAATAATATCCATAAGACCACGATGATTCTCTTGATGAGACTTTACTTTAGGGCATTGGTTTGCATAATTCCTATACATTACACATTTAAAACATTTAACCATTGTTTATGTCTTAGAAATACCATTATCCTTGTCCATGGTGTTAACTGAATATTTTCCATTTCAATTACTGGCTTTGTGTACTTCTTTTCCACACCGAAAGAATATTATAGTTCCTTTGAAACATTCTCCTTGATTCCTCTTCCCACATGATTTTCATGGGGGAAATTGAACTCTCTTTCCACTATGATCATCATGAAACTCCATCTTTCTCTTATTAGCTGAGTCAGGAGACTTATCAAAGTTGTGATTATTGATCATATTATGAGATTTCTGATTAGTCAAAATAATGATATGTGGACTTCCATATCCAATTTCATTTGGATTCTCATGAAGAATATCCTTCCATTGTCCATCATATCCTCTATTACCATGAATCTTCTTGTTTCTAGACATTTTCTAAAACCAAAAAAGAATACTGTGAGAGGAAAAAATCATACTAGGAAAACAACATAATAATGGGGGAGTACCTTCAATATATAAAATCTTAGGTTTAAATCTATGATCTCTGCCGTAATTCTAGGATTATAACCTATACTTATACTTAACCTTAGGGACATCCCAAGGCATACCTTAGAAATATCTTTGGATCTCACTAATGTTTTCCCATCCTAGTTTCCAAAATTTAACTAAACCTTTCCTCTAATACCAACTGTAGATACCCTAAGCTTGACATACATGGTTATTAAATTACTTTTGCGTAGTACCTAATACATAACAAAAATAGACACCAAAGGATTTTAATAGTTTAGTGTCATTGGAAACTCAGAATATAATCTTCTAATCTTGGTGAAAGGTATTCAACATCTCCCATAAAGATCTTCCCTTTTTTCATACCTGAAACCTTTCTTTATATCTTGGGGAAATGAGAACATATAAAGGGTGAGCTCAAATTCCCAGTAAGGGTATGCATTGAGAAAATAAATAAAACTATATACATTTGAACTTCAGAACACGAACATAAGGTTTACACATCAAAATCTTGAGTTGTGAAATAAGTATTGGCATTATGTAAGGCATAGGTCATAAAGGAACATCAATCATGATAAAATAGCATGGGAATAAAACATTTAATCGTGGCAGAACATTAATTATATGATATGATTTCCATAGTATCCAAGTCACTGCCTCCAAGACCATCTTAGTGGAAAATGTCCCTTTCTGAATCGAGTTCACTACTCATTCAAGTCCTGTATCACTGAACCTGATTAACTTACCATTCCAGACATGTCTATCTCATGAGATATAAATCTCTAACCAATGAATTATAGGGAGATATAGGTCCTACCCATCTCATAATGAAATCATTCTTACTTGTGCCACAAAATAAACATAAATCCATCATCATAACCCAAAAAATAAAATGGGTTTCATAAACATCATTCCATCAATACAGAATACATATAAAACAAATGGATATCATTTTATCATAAAAATAATCAAACTATTTAAATAATATATACATTATACTTGAAACATAATTATACTAAATAATGTCATCTTAGATAGAAAAGAGTTTTAAAAAAACAATGGAAATGAATTCATAAGGAAAATATCCTTTCTTCTTTAAAATTATTTTATTTTCACAAAATGCCATTTAATTTTAAAAGAAAAGGATTTTTTGAAAATAATCATGAAATATTGTAGAGTAATATTCATGAAAAAAAGGAGTTATGAGACCGTAAAAATCCATTCATGCTGTATAAGTTTAAAAAAACCTTCTCCTCATACTTTTACCGAAAAAGTCAAAAAGATCCTCATGTGGTAAACAAAAGTAATAATCCATTAATAACATGTGGTAAAATTAAAATATGGTCAAAATGGACATTAATAATAAATGTTTTTTTTTGAAAACAGGGTCATCGATGATAACAATAGCCCCAGTAAATACTTACGAATAAACAATCTCGGATAAAAATGAGATTGGAAAAGTTATCCCTTACCTTAGGTATGATATGCTTCTTACATATCCTAACCTCCTGTAAAATGATTTAGATAATGTCATTGACTTATTAAAGAATCATATTCATTGTTATGATATCATATAAGGTTCACTTATGTCTTTATATTAACCGTTCTTTTGTAAATTCAATGTTAAAGCTGCGTTTTGGGTAAAATCGTTTTATTAATCGTATGTGTTTGGACTTGTTGTTCATGATATTATTATTACTTATTTCATGTTTTAGTTAATAAAAGTATGTAAATCATTATTTATATATCATATTTATTAAGTATATATATATATATAATAGAAATATTAATGAAATGAAATTCATCATTCATGGAGACGGTAGGTCATACGTACGCATGAATGCTGCTTTCCTTTTCTTGTTGACTTGAATTGAAGTAAGTAAATGATATATATATATATATACATAAATATATTAGCTTTATCATGTCATATATTTCATTATAATTCATTATATATACTTTTTAATCATTGTTGAATGGTTTACAGGGAGAAAGAATCTCATCGCGTCGTGGAGATAGTAATCCGTACGTACCCACGAGCGATGATATCATTCCCATAATTATGGAATTGAATTGTATTGGATGATATAATATCTCAGAATAAGTATGATGTTATAATAACTTTATATTTTTATTCTTTACACCATTATACCCATCCAAGTAAGGTGGTGGTGGAAAAACAGATTACACCACGGCGTGGATACGGTATTCCATACGTACGCAAGCGCGATGATTTTTTTCCATAGGATGGATAGAAGGTGAAATGGGTTTCATTAATATTAATACTAACATATCAGTATATAATTGATAATGATTTAATTAGATTATAATGTAACAACTAATGAATAATATTTTGAAGATGAAATAAACTTGAAACAATCAGTAGAAGAGATTATCTCTTCTTCGACGCACCTCTTGTAAAATTCCTCTCAAGGCACTAGAATTGTCCTTTTGAAGAGACTAGAACCTCTATAATGTTTATAGGGAGGTTAAGAAGGGAAATATTTAGGGGATGGACGATCTTGAAGGCTCAAAATTGCGTAAAGAGAAGAGGGAGGAGGTTCCCTTTTATAAGGGGGGAGATGGGCACCTTAGGACAAACTTAAAATATTATTCTGTTATAAAGTCTTATTCGGTTTATAATAGCATCAAATTAATTTATTTAGAAGATAATGTGGGTAATGGTCGAAATCCTCTTATAGAATTTGTTTCAGACATGTTTTGGTTACTATTTTTACATTATCCTAGATCCAGTGTGGGATTCGATAGTTTTGACTAATGTTCCTGGATCCTGTGTGGTTTTGACAACTCTAACTTCTATTCCTGGATCCTCTGTGGGTTCGACAGCTCTAAATACAATTCCTAGATCCTGTGTGGGTTCGACAGTTCTGATTTCTGTTCCTGGATCCTATGTGGGTTTGACAAAATAGATGATTTAGTGGCTACATCTAATCATCTCCAACTCTCTACAAAGTTGTATACCTTTGTGATTTGAGTTAGTAAATTTTATTTTTACCTCACAATTGTGATGGAATACTTGATAACATAGGTATATTCATGGGCATATACCTAAGTGGGGTTATCTGTTAATTTTATTTTTTTTGTTTATCCTTGTTGGATTTTGTGAGACCTTGAGGGTCTCAGGGTCCCTATTGAGTATCTTTATAGTCAACCCTACACAGGCTATGCTAGCACCTCATTGTGTTTGATGCAGACGGCGGACAACACTGACTGAGGCTAAGAGTACTCGGACGTGATGGTACCCGAAGGTGGACCTTACGACGAGTCGGTACACGGAGGAGACTGACAGACGTGGATTGATGAGGAGGCTATATGTACCTACCCTTCAGGTAGGAGTCCCTAAGAATGACTCATCAGCTATTTTTTCCTTTCCTTCAGTTGTACTTGTTCTTCCAGTTCCTTGTACTTTACAGTTGGGCTCGTATTTTCTGCCCCTTTTACTTTTCAACACTCTTTTTTATACAGTTTACCATGTGTTTTGTATCCAACTGTGTGATTTTTTGTGTGGTTTTATATGTTATAACGGCAATGCCTTCCTAGTTTTAGGGAATTACGTCGTTTGTGCTATACACCAGCCCCTGGCCTATGGAAGGCGGGCGTGGGGTAGTCACGACATGGGCCAAAGGGGACGGGTCGTGACACATAAGGACTGAATATTTACTAGTTTTGGGAGATAAGATACATATTTAAATATTATTTTAAATATTATAACATAAATTATAACAAAATAATTTATTTTATTACATAATTATTACCATTATAATATCCCTACAAATCAATCAAAAAACGTTTCTTGGTATCATGGGAGAGAGAAACATAAGACAATGGTGATCTGTAATGCTTAACGAGGGTAAGTGTACATATGATGATATAAATAATAAAAAAGTAATAATTAATATTGAAATGAAAATAACTAAATCACATTCCATTTAGTGATTAACATAAACATGAATAATAATATGGAAATCATAAATTATGATCAAATAATTTTATATAAATAATAAAATGTTCTTAACCATATATGCAGATATTCTAACTTATCGAATAGTCACATGGATATCAGTAACTAATCTCATAATGAGGGAATGAATTATTTTATACATAATAACCATAAAATCATATAGTTATTCAAATAAATAATAAATTAATGAGTAAGGCCTCATCTATAAAACCATGCTCATTTGTCCATGATACCTACCTATGCATCAAGGGTTTATTGTAGTCCCCAAACGCCAGTTATTATGCTTAATTTATTACTAATATTAAAAGGTAGAAACATAATCAATGTAAAAAATCATATTGAGATGCTAGAATATGAGATTTTAATAATTTTACAAATTAATAAATATTATCAACATAAGAATTTTTATTTTAAAACTAGTATATGTCTATTAATACATTCAGAAAACAATAAATATAACCCTAAACCATCCAAAGTACTATGTAGAATGGTAGTAAAATCATAAATCCCAAAAAAATGTATCATTAACCATTTGTATAAATAATATGGATGAAGTCATTACAATATATCTGACATTTTTTAATGAGATAGAAAGAGGGATATTTTCATTGAAGAATATAAATACTAGAGGATAGAATTAAAAACATTAATGGGAAAAATATATTTTCAACATTTTATGACAATAAAAATGATTAAGAATAAAATATTTGTATAAAATAATATTGTTAACTTATAAATAAATCTTTAAAATAATTATTTTCCATGATAGTGGGTAATTGTTTTCATGTATTATTAGATAAGAACATTACTTTCATATTATTTTAAAATTGATAAAAAGAACCTAATTTGGATAAGAAAAAAAAGATTAATTTTGACACATTATTTTCAAATTAGACAATGAGTAAAAATATTTTTTATAAATAATTTTAAGAATCTTGAAAATATTTTGAGAAAACATGTATATGGAAAAAAGTATTTTCAACCAAAGGGTGAAATAAAATTATTATTTCTTAAAATTATTTTATTAATAATTTTAAGTAAAAATAGTCTATAATAGAGTTATTAGATGAAAATTACATTAATAAATAGGAGATTATTAAATTCCTAAGTTTATATATATATATATATAATAATATTTCATCATTAGAAACGCATCCATAAACAATACTTACATACAATGATATTTTAAAATAAACCCTTACCATATTGGAAACATCTAAATAATAAATACCATTACATTGGAAGGAAACAATGAATTTCATGAATAAAAATATATTAATTATAAAACATATCAAATTATTAGTATATACAACACACTGAAGAATTTAGTCGTGATTATAGCATATGTCTAACAGAAGTAAAAGTGAGGCAAGAAACCCTTACCTCGGGTCTAATTTTATTCATACATGTACAAACATATGATATGACTGATATATATTTGTTATAAACCTATTATACAACCTTAATGATAGATATAATACAATATATGATTTCATTATAAATTTTATTTCCAGTTTATTAGCAATTCATTATTGAAAATGGTATTCTGGGTGATAAAGTCATCGTCTTTCGCATATGTTTTTGTTCGGTAGTTTCTATCCATATACAATAATTATAGGTTCATCTTAACGAGAATGTTTCCAATTATATAAATATCAAATTTATAAATTTTATAAGAATTCATAATATAATATAAATTTTATATGTTTAATAATATGTTACACCGTTCTTGGAGACGGTAAGTCATATGTAGGCATGATTTTTTTTATTTTTTTGACGGATAGAATAAAAAGAAAGGAAATAACAATTTTAATCAAAATAAAAATTGTTGTATCATATATGAAATTTGAATTTTTTTAAAATCAATCCAAATTACTATCCATTTTAAAATAATATAAAAATTGTTTCACATTGCTTCGCAGAAGTGGTAGTCCACACATACGCCCGAGTGACATTATCAACTTCTGTCGAATTGGAAGGAAATAAGGTAAATGTTACTTTATAATTATAGAAGTTTTATTCTATCATATTATATATATATATAAATTAAATTCATCATTATATCATGTTGTGATAGGTTGTGATTGAATTCAAATTACATCGTTTCATGAGGTGGTAGTACACGGTATGGATGATTGAAAATTTAATTTCCAATTTGACATAATAAAATATTATTATGAGTCATATACCAATTTTATTAATCTAAAATAGTTAATGGATATTTTCTGGAGTTAAAGGAATGAGAAAAATGAAAATTCTTTGTTAATAATTGTACAACGTCTTTATATTTATTCCTATATCCTTCCTAGAATAGATTTCTGATCAAACTCTCAACTTTAGAAAATATTGAGGGATAAAAGTAAGTAATTTCAGAAATTATTCTATGAAAATTGGTATAATTGTATTTATAAAGGATTATAGAATAAATTTCAGTTTATTTTTGGTTTTGGGGATATTTTTGGAAATTACATAGAAATGTTCCAAAATAATGTAAAATCATAAAGTCATTTTTTAGGGAAAAGAACCCAAATAAACATAGATTCATATACCAGATAAGATATGGTTGAAATATATCAATAACATATTATTTTAAAGATATGAATTTGAAATTATACCCTTATGTGTTTGCTTCACCCCCCCTGCATACCTATTTATTACTCTACCGTGGTAATTAGTATTTACCGTTTTCAATATTGATTATGACAGAAAAATATGTTGAACATATTAACTAATATTAAATATTTGAGATTCCAAATACATAATAAAATTTTCTTATCTAAAATAAAATAATTGGTAGAGTTTAATTTAATATTAAACCCACATATTTAGTGATATATAATATTTTCCAAAGAAATAATATTTTTAAAAATGTTTGTATATCAATTTTTAACATATAATTGATTAAAATGACTAAATATTATTCATTATAATTTAAGTGATATAAAATTAAATTAATGTAAATTTTGAATTAACATTTACTTTTAAAAATATATATATGAAAAGGAAGTTCCCAATATGAAACTATATTTTAAAACAATTCAAAAAATATATAACATATTAACAATTATATATAATAAATTAATGAAATAAATCATTTAAATTGTTATTTAAATAAATTTAATTGTTTTTTTTTTCAAATAAATTTAATAAAAGTGGAATAAATTAACATTATTTTTTTTGTGGAAATTATGTCAAAACCATTTTACAAAAAAAATACAGTAATTAAGGAAGACATTTCTTTTCATTAATTTTTTTTATTATTATCTTATTTCTAATAAATAAATATCATATTGTCTATGAGTGACATTTATTCCCCCATTATAAAATTAATCCTAAACATTTATATAATTCTAATTCATGAAAACATTTGTGTAATTTGTTCATCATAACTTCTTATGGTTCCCACTTCACAAATTTTATCTTATAATTTATCCAATGTAAATTTTCAAGTCACGTGATAAAATTCCAGAAAATTTGTTTTATATTACCTATAAAATGGATATTATATTAAAATTAAGATATATATAGTACCAATTATATTTCTTCAATGGTGGTCATGGTAATTGGGTATTAAATATATCTTCTTAATTATGATATAGAAAACACATTGTGTTTATAACAGGGACATTGTGGAACTACGAAATTATATAACATGGGACCAATTAATTCAATGAATTAAAATGATTTAATGTGGCTGGGAAATAGATTTATTTCTTAATAAACATTATAAAACCCTTCCATTATGGTACATTCAATATAACCTGATCTACCACTAGAAATTTCAAATCTTTTTTATTGTTAATCTCATTTTTATTTATCATGATTTGTGAATCTTTTATGTGGGTTTAAATAATATTTAAATTTTTCATTGTCTCCTCCCCATGTTATTGGTATAAAAGAATACTTACACAAACAACATCCTTAAATGATAGATCATGACCTCACATTCAATATAATGCAAAAAATTCTTCCATTTTAACACATGAATGGATGCATTTGTTATACGAAAACTCCACTAAAGGTAAATTATAATCCTACATTCCTTGAATGAAAAGTGGTAATGAAATCAACATTTCCTATTTAATTTTAAAAGTGATTTTAGAATATCAATTTGTTTGAAGGTGATATGAAGTGGCCAAAATACTCTCAGAATTAAGATACTTCTAACGACACTTCTAGACATTCAATGTAAATTTTGGACCATGATTAGAAGAAATTGAAAGTGGTGGGACATTATTTCCTAAAGGAAAATTAATATATATATATTTAGGGGATAAAATGTTAATCCATCTCTTATAGTAAATAAATAAATATATATTTACTAAGGCTCTACCAAAAAAACATACTCAATCATTATTTATATGAGACTTTGATAATATGGTGAAAATTACAAAATAATTTATCCCATTTATACTAAGAAATCTTAAGAGGTTACATTACTCATTTTGGATGATATCGTTCTGCCCTCACCTATTAAAAAACCAAACATCATGACACATAATTATAAATTTCCCAATTCATATTATCCCACCAAAACTTTCCATTTAATATATATACTTCAGGGTACTACCATGGCATATAGAGAAAGCTGGACTATGTGCATCATCCAATACTTCATTCTTCAGCTCAGGAATAGATTAAAAACATAGAATCTTTAAAATATTTCTAGTGTTATTTTCATAAAATATATTTGTGAATTTTTATTCATTCATAGTGTTAATTTTATTTATAATATTCTCATCACCTGATTGATAAATTTTTATATTTTTTAAAAATATGATTTGGAAATCATTTAAAAATAAATGATTTCTAGCCTACCATAATAAATCCTATATCTATATTTACGAAATCCAAGAACATATGGTCAATTAAAATGCCCATTTAGGTTATGACACCATCGTGTTTTCTAATAGATGCATTGGATACAATATTTATTTTACCTCAGTGGTGGAGTATTGTGAAATCATAGTCCTTGAGTAAAATGAGCCATCAACTTTTCCTCATGTTGATCAAAATCTATAGAAATATGTATTTTAAGCTATTATAATATGTATATATTTCACAATTTACTATAGATATAAAATCTATATATATATGATTAAATGATTACAGATAGAAACTCTAGATCATGGTTTGGATAATTTTGTTCATGAAAATTTTACTACATTGATGCATAGTAAATAACATTATCATTATTCTTAAAGAAATTACTACATCACTTATTTTATGGAAAACTGTATATTATAAACCCTTTTTTTAATTGTGGATTCAAAATCATATCCTTCAACAGTCACCTATTCAATTCTTCAAAATATTCATCCCCTTCATTTTTCCTTATGATCATTACCCATTTTCAAGTAACCTTCGTTAACCGGATAACAATCATCCAAAATTGTGATCAAATCACATATAATAACCATAAAAACCAACAAAATTACATACCTAAATTATGTTGTTTTGGTTTAGGGATTTCATGGAATTTCGTTTTCATTATATGATAGATTTTGATTCCAACCATCAAGATAATATAAAAATGATTATAAATTTTCTGAATCCCGAACTCGCACATCATAAATTTTCCATATAACCATTTTAATGAAAAAGTCTAATGAAATATCCTAAATTTATTATCATGTTCCTTTTACAAATTAGATTAAAGAAATATAAAATCAAAAAATACCCCAATGAAATCAAGATATTCCAAGAATACATTATTCATTAGATCCATGATGATAGAGGCTTCATTAGTTAAACCAAATGGCATTACTATGAACCTGTATTGTCCCTTAATCATATGATATGTTGTATTCAAAATATCATCCTTCATTACTCATAACAAATGACTCCCTAAAAAATGGCCAATATTTTAAAAATAATGAGCATTTTAAATTAGATCAAATAATACATTGATGATAGGAAGAAGATGTTATTTTATTACTAAATTAAAAATAATTTCCTTATATTCAATGAAGATACTCTTAGATCCATAATTTTTCATATTAAATTGTTCATGTATACAACAAGATGAAATAATTGGGTTTCTAAATAAATTACTTTAGAAACTTCTATGGTTTTTTATTTATCTGCACTAATTCTATAGTGGGAATTATATATGGAGTCTTTAATATAGATCTTGTATATGGAATTAAATCAATTACTTTTTCAAATTCATGCTCTGGTGGATGCCCATGTAATTACTTTGAAAATAATTATCCTTATTCCTATATAATTGTTACATTGTTAATTTAAATATTATATTTTCCATCCAAACATTGTGTTTTATCAGCATTTTCAATAATATAATTCCTAAGACCTACAGGGGGTGGATTCATATATCATTGAGATGATGAAGTATCCCCAATTCCACATCTTCATTATGAATCATAATATTCTTCTCCTTCTAATAAATTATTTTACCAATTTTTTATAGCCATATAATACCTAATATTATGTAAGCAATAGACATAGGTATAATAACGATGTAAAAAAATATGGAATTCTTATATGTCATAGTGGGAACTGACTAACACATCCTTATTGTGGTGAGAATTAAATTTTGATAATTATTTAATAACTATCTTTTAAGGGTTCTATGTAAGTATCTAATTTTCTGGGAAAACATGGACAATATAAAATATTATTAATTAAAATATTCAAATTCTTCCTTAACTAAATGTTAGGATAAATTTAATTTACATCGAACCATATATTTTGAAAATTTATCCTTGGATTTCAGGATTTCATAATTCTTTACATTCTCAGTTGTCCTTTTCATGGGAACATTCCCCTGAAGAATGGGTCAATAATTTTGATATTGTCCCATCTTCTTACAACTGAATCTTTTCACACTGTAATCTACATTCATTACCATATAATCATGAAAATTATTAAATTTATCAAAAAAATGTGTAGTAAAATCGCATTCCCTACAAGCATGTTCAACGGTGTGTCATTCCACATTTATTACATGAGGAGATTTCCACTGTTTCCATCATCCATTTTTCATTTTTCTTTTTCCAGTGTGCTCAAGTACCCTATTCTTTCCTTACATTACATTGAATCTATAAGAATAGATGAATTATATCCTTATCTTTATATCTCATGATACAATGTAATAGTTTTACAAGAATGTTTGGGAGACTATTTCCATTCAAGGGATTTAATTATTACAAAAATAGAAATGTCCATTCTTTCTCTTAGGATTATATAAAATGTCTAGATAATTCATTTATAAATATGAATAACTTTGATTCATAAATAGAAGAGTTTTACTATTCTATTTTTCTCAAACTTGTGACATATCTATCTGTATTTTCACTTATCAGTAGAGGAAAATATTTTTCCAACAAGTGTACATTAAAATCCTTCCACTCCATGTTTTATAATTATTATTTACACTTAGTTATGTGAATCAATTACCACCTTTGATCTTATCCCTTAAGAGATGAAAAAATACCATGAAAACATTCACCAATTCATTAATTCCAAAAGTAAAACATATCTTCTCTAACAAAATTATCAATTACAAAACTACAAATTGATTTATATCCCAATTAAATAATGAATTTTACTAATGCATAATTTGATCTAACATTTTTATAACAAGTTTTTAATCCTTATGATTATCTATATTAGCATTATTATTTGATAAAAACGAATTCAAATGCCCCAATTTAGTTATTATCTGTTTTATTCACATTTCATCTCCCCACAAAACATCATTATATTACCTATTAGGGAAATCCATTCATGGATTTCACACATTTATAATGTTTCCATTTTATTCACTATAAGTCATATTAAAATATCAAGACAAACAAGATTATATTATAACATTAATATATATTTTTAGAAGTCATGATACACTTAACATATATTGAAAAAGTGATTAATTTGTAAATTCAAAAACATAAAATGGTTATCAATGGTTATATTATCATTTCATTAAAGTATATTTCAATCATTCATAATTTGTTGTAAATGAATTATGAATTTTCCCAATCATATCAACCAAGAGTGTGAAAACAAGTGTACAACAAGGACCATTTCGATGCACTAGGTGACGTTATATTCATAGCACAATTCACATTTTTTAAAGTTATTAACCCTATGTAAATCATTAAAATATACATATCCAATTTCACTATCTAGACAATAAGATATTTCTATGAAATCTATATAATATTTACTTTACAAAAACATTAGGGTATTATCCTATAATTGCAGTTATCCATAACATAAATAATTAGATCATGTTATTAAATAAATGATTTCATTAATTTATTTCATGTCATTTCTATTAAAATTATGTTGATACTAGAAATAACTTCCCAAACCCTATTATTACAATGTTTATAGTTACTTTATTACATTGGTACAAGACACACGAAATCATTTCATAATGGAATAATTTTTTAAGTAGTCTTGGGCTACATGATACATACATCAATAATAAATTAAATTCAGAAAAATCAAATAAAATAACATATTTTTAAGAACACCGCCATTACAATTATGATATCTATACATACAAATAATAATGAAAATCATTGATTCCTAGTTAAAGTAAATATAAAAATGGGTGTGATTTAATTCTCACTAAGTGTATGTTTACAGTGGAATATATCATGAATAAATAAAGTATAATCAATATGTGAAGGTAAATAACTAAATTACAAGAAATTTAGTAAATAACTTTTACGTTAAGAATAATATAGAATGTATAAATTATGATAAAATAATGACATATAAATAATCAGACGATCATGAAAATTATCCATGGATATTCTAACTAACAGAATAATAAAATTGAAATCAGTAACTAATACCATTAATATGGAATTCATAATGATGGACATCATAATCATATCATCAATGCATCATGTTCAGACATATTACATAAATGGGTAAGTAATCAACAAGAAAACCAAAGCTACTATATATCATTAGAACTGTCATGGCATCATGAGGATAATATAGGCCTTACACATCACATACTACATCCAATAAATTCATAATATAAAAGGAAGAACCATAATAAATGTTTTAATAATATGGATATATATGAAAAAATGTTAATTATTTATCTAATCAATAAACATAATCAACATAAATATTCATATTGGAAATCATGTATAGAAATGTTAATATTGTCCCCGATCAATAAACATAATCCTAATCCATTAAGAGTACGATGGATAATTGTATTAAAATAATATACCCCATTTAAACATATCATAGACAATATAGATAAATAATAAAGAAAGTATCTTTAAGACATATTTTCCAGTGGAGAATAAAGTACAATAAGGGTCCCTATCATTGATTAATAGAAATACCATAAAAATTACATTAAATGGTTTTTGAGGATAATCAACTTTTCACATTGAAAATAACATTAAAATTCTATTTATAAAAAAACATATGAAAAAATTACCTTCATAAATTTTTAGACCAATCATCAAAACAATGAGTCGTTATGATCGTTGGTAATTTCATACATGATGTATAAGGTGAAAAATTCCTTTCACACTGTTGTTAAAATGATAATAAGTAACTCATTAGAAAAATGATATGATGATTACTTTTAAAACATTATCTTAAAATGTCAAACATTTATAAATATATCTAAAATAAAACATTTTTTTTAATTTTGAAAACATATTTGTATATATTTTAAAAAACATGGATATGGAAGAAATATGATTTTTGTCTGCAGAGATAAAAAATAAAAAATAAAATAATGATTCTTAATTATATTAATTAATAATGGTAGGAAAATGGAACTATTACTTGAAAATTTCATGAATAATCATAGGATAATAAAATCCATTAATTTCATGTGAGAGAGATCCCAGTATTTCAATTTTTGAAACATAACCATAAACAGTACTGATGAAATATGATATTTTAATATAATACCTTAACACTAATGTATTTTTTGAATCATATCACCCATAAAACAAATTTAAATTTAAATATAATTAATGAAAATAGATTCATTATATAAGATATCATTGTGGAAGTATATTCATTCATAATTGGTTACCTATAACCAACTTATATATACTTTTTGTTAACCTATATTCATAGTTTTTAATATTAATAATGTTCTTATCACATCAAGATTGTTTTTCTACAATACAATGTATGTGATAATGTCCCTAAAACCTCTAAGTGTTACGTCTCTATTCTAAAATATATGTTCTATAAGTATATTTTATCATTAAATGAATCAAATGATAAAAGATATCATTGGTGGAGACTTAATGGGCATTAAAAAACCCTCAAATGTTTTACATCCTTCATAATATCCAACATAGGATATTATGAGAATGAGAACCTCCAGAATGAAATCTAAAATTATATGTGTTATTGGATGTTCCTATATTCAGATGTATGTATTGATCCTTATTTATTATTATTATTATTAATGATTATTATGAGTCATGTAATTTCATATATTTATGAAAACCATGAAAATTTATTTTCATAACCATGTCGGATACATTGAGAGCGTCATGAGTAATATTTTATTATAGAATAATTCGAGAAATGATTTTTCCCTTATAATATTTTATTGATGATGATATCTCAAGCCCATTGATAAAACTTATAGATCCAAAATAAATCCATTTCTACGGTGTTCTAATGGTAAACTCAATATCTAGGAAGTAAAAGAAAGGGGCATCAAGAACATAGGTTGATGGAACCAACATGAAAACATCTTGATTAGTGATTTAATGATAAAAGGAATATATTTTACATCAAGTATTTGTATGAGGTATTATGTCATTTCTTCATTTACATTTTTCTATATGGGTGCCTTTTCATGTTACTAGACATGATCATTGGACTTTAGGTTGTATCATCTAATTCTATTGAGAAAGAGGCCTAGAGGGTGACACAGTTAGTGTATCTATAATCATAGTTAAATAATATATTATCATTTATTATTTAACAAGATTAATAAATATTATTTCATCATGTGGTTTAATAATTATCCATGTTTAAATCATTACATATATTCATTCATTATTTATTCGAGTGAATATATTATGGGAAAATATTTAACATATATTTATTTTATATTTAGTGAATATAATATTTATTTATTTATTAGAAAATAATTTAGTGATACTTATTTATTAAATAAATATTCATTCATCATGGCCTGATAAATATTTTTGATGAATGAAATATCTAGTTTAATTTTCGAAATAGAAATAATATATATTAAATATTATTTTAATAAAAAATATTTAATTTCATCATATATTGGGAAATAATAATATTATTATTAGTTTATACATGGGGTTCAAGAATCGAATAAATAAATAATAAAGTGCAATTGAGAAATTATTTATTTCTAACCCTAGTGACATTAGAACAAATTATATTATTTTCTATGTGATTTAATTCATTTTTTTGTTGTAAAAATCAAATTTGGACAATCCTCCCAGGACATTGGGAGCCCTCTTATCTAAGAATTCTCCCATGAACGGAGAGTGATCTTACAACCTCATTCTCCCTAATGTCAATAGAGATTATGGAGAATGATCTTTGAATCAATTATCATGATTATCAATGAGAAATGACGTATGTAATAGTATCTTTCACACATGTACATGAATATTCCTACAATGTCATTCATAGATTGATGGAGAACATGTAGATCACTACTAGAGGGAATTTAATCTTCATCCCTACAAACTCTATGATGGTAAAATCTAGATCTTTTTATAGACTCTTAAATTATGAATGAATTCCAATAAAGTAATTATTTAATTGATTAAATTAATATTTAATAATATTTAATGATCCTCTATCTAGTTATGGAGTTTTATCTATGGTCTATTTCCATTGGTTCAATTCTGTTGATCACAATTTTTATCATTGTGTAAATCACATATTGATCCCCGACCATAGAAAAATGAAAAGTTTGGAATAACCTATTTCATGATTCTATTGATGCGTGAACCTTCAATTGGTATCATAGTAGTCCCAAAATTATTTATAATAATATAAATTTCATTTATTGACTTATGCATTAATTATTTAGTTTTCAATTAATGGTTATTAATTTCTCTATCAAAATTGTGATATATCTCCCTTCAAATTTAATTATTCATATATCTAATCAAAACAATTAATTTTTTGAATGAAATACCATCTATGATCTCATCAATTGGTTCCATTGAATCTGGACAGATAACATAGGAGTACATGTTGTGTAACTGGTGTTACACTCTATTTATATGTGTTCAATACACTAGGGATTAGTTCAAACGATGTGAATTGATTACACATGGTTCATTGAATATGTTACACCATGTGTTTAGTGGGCCATCCTGGAACAAAATCAGTCAGCCTAGAGACTATGTATCCCACAAACATGGTGTTTTTTCATTTTAAGCCATCGAAGAGATTTGTATTTCCATAAATGACCTACCTGACCAGTTAACATGTAACTTAGAGAACACGTGTCAGGATATTCCTAATATATGAAATGTAATACATTTTTTTGAGGAACAGTTCATATACAGAGTATCTAAGCATGTTCCTCAGATAGACTGTTAGGGAAGTACACAAAATTTACTTATACTATATTACACATAATTAAAACATATATATTATACTGTGCAATACTTATCAAAATATAATTTCCTGTTTTCATTATGTAGACAGGACATTCCATGTGATTGGTTTATTAATATATATATATATATATATAAATGTTTAATTAATTTCTATATAACGTTCAGATCTGCATATCATTTAATATTCATATAATGGATATTACAGAATGTGCACATATATATTACTTTTTATATATAATCGTTTGATTCATGTAATCATTAATTTGATATTACAAGATATAATTTTATGTCATAAGTTATGTGTGCCATATATAATAAGAGTAAATTTTATACACATATAATACATATTTGGTAGATTCTAAATAGTATTCTCTGTGTTTTCTCCATGCTAAATATATGTCATTAGTTAATATTAATCAAATTTATATAATTTTTTTATAATCAGGATGGATTATAAACTCAAGGAAAATTATATGTGAATTATGATAAAATATTTTACTATTTAAATATGATAATTAATTTATTTGAGTAAAATTTATATTAAATTAGAATGATTATGAATTTAATGCTAGTTTTATTAAATTTATAACACATTTCATGAATTTGGATTATCATTTTCAAAGACGAGACATTTTTAATTGACTTCTTTCACATATTTATTTTTTAATATAAATTTATGGGTTGTGTGTGTTACCTCCTTTTATTATGTAAGGGCTGATATTCCCATGGTTTATTTTACATAAACCCCTTTACCCTCACCTTCATCGAAGTAAAAGCTTATGTAATGGGTAGGGAACCCAAACTAGTGGAGTCGGTTCCTATTTGGATCTACGGTGAAACCATCCCAGAGAGATACATTTTCAAGGATCTTCATCTCCAATGGATACTACAACATAGTCATAAAATTCATATAGTATAGGGCTCTAGCCACATGCCTCAAGATTGATGATTTTTCACATAGTAGATGAGTGTCTAAGAGATGATGACGTAGGTCTAGTAGTAGTGAGAATTATTATATTTATTACTTCTTCAGAGGTTATTTTTCTAATTTGATAATGGTGCCTCCCACTCATTTATATCATCATTTGTTTTATGTTCTTAACCTTCTTATGAATCTTATTTCCTTTAAAATTGACTTACCAACACCTCTTGGTATGAGGAAGAAGTAAGTGTTCAGGTTTCATTGTTATTCTTTATTGAAAGTTAATATAGGGTCGGTCTGATATTTTCTCAGTCTTGATATAGATCAATTTGAATTCATCCTCATGATAGATTTTATTGTCACTCACTGAGATGGGATATATTTTTATCATTGACGTGTTTCATTTCTTTCATTCCATGTGATATTTTGTGTGTTTCAGAGGGAATGGGATCCGAGGTTTGGTTGTGCAGGACCTTCCTACGTAGGTAAAAAGATTTGTTTTAGTTGTTGTCTCATTTGAACAATGTGATTTTTATTCTGGTTATAATCTTCCCATTATTATATAACAATTTATTGATGTCTTCCAAGATTATTTCATCAATCATCCTCTGGAGAGGGAGGTAGAGTTTATATAGATTCCGAAATACTTTGAAGGCCTCAGATCAACATTTTGGAAATATTGATGGAATATTTCACCTGAGCGAACCATCATAGGATATGAATAATGGTCATGGAGAAAGTCCAAGGAGTACATGCAATGTTATTAGAATGGAACACATGTTTCCACGGCATGCGGAAAGTTCCATGCGGCCAACTAAGCCTCTGGGTTTTTAGCACAATCCAAATTTCACATCCCCCCCCCCCCGCAGCTCCTGATCACATATAATTATAAGGCCACCCCCTCTATTCTAGGATGAATAATTCAAACTATTTCCCCTGAGATAAATACACACATTCTATAATAAAAAAGATGAATTTCATGTAAAAAACTTTCGACTAAAGGTCTCTCAGTGGTCCACCTTCATGAGAAACAGTGAGGGACTGAAGCTCACCTATGTCCTCTATTATTTTTCTAGTTGCGTGCATGTCTATTTACATGCATGTAATCCTCATAAGGTTGTGCACAAAAACTCATCCAATTACATGCACATCCCTTTTATCCATGCAACCAAGCTATTTGCATGCACCAGTTCCCATTTTTTACTGATTGTGTGCTGGAACCCTCTTTTGTGTGTAATCCTCACAACATGTGTGCTCCATGATTCATCTTTACACAATGGAACCATGTATGATCCCCTCTTATGTGCAACACACTTTTCTCATGCATACTTATCTCGTACAACCCTGTAGGTTTATATGTAGGGATTTCAAAGTCCCTTGGGCGGTGCCCCATGTTGTGTTGCTTAGTTGTATTATTCATTGCATATGAATTATAAAGGATATTTCTTCTTTGAATATCCATGATAACATGGGAACATTCAGTGGATCACTCCACGACACCCCTCACAATGGAATTTCCAGTGCCTTCCCTTCACCAAGGGTTAAAATGTACAAGTTATGTAGGTCAAAGGTGTTGAGAGTGAACCCACCTCATCTGAGATGGAGGATGTCAAACTGCAAAGATCCATCTCTCCCATTACAAGACATTAAAATGTGGCCACACCTCATGCATTATACACAGGGTTCCTTATCATGGAAATTCACTATGCCCTCTCATCTCTATTGGAGTGCGGTCATCCTTACATGGAATGAGATACTCTCTATCGGATTGATGCTTGTATGTGAGGAAGGGAATCCATCATTTGGTAATCCCGTAGGATTTCTTTTAGGATGTATCACCCCTTATACTCCTCTATTACTCTATGGAAAAGACCTTAGGAATTATTGGCACAAATACATTATATATTTTGTCCCTCACCCTCTATGATTTGGCCCCATTGGGCTTCCATCCATGAGTATGTCCCAATATCGATATCATTAGGTTGCCAACAACACGTAAGCCCTTGTTTACCCTTTCAATCCCAAATCACATATAAGCCCCACTCCTCCTCCCATGGACACACCTTTTTTTATGTGATTGTTAGGTCTCTACTACCTCTTGTTTCTCACAATAAGGATGACTCACGTTGGCTTAGAGTAAGTATCGGAAATGAAATCCTTTATGGAACACCTTAGAATGTATGTCTCAAACCCTTCCAAACTATGTTGGCCTTTATCATTTCCATGGAAAGGTACGTAGGAAGCCTCCTTGAGGTTCAAGCCCAACAACTACTTGTCCAGACACCTTCAAATCAGTTCGCCTTCGTCTCACATGATGTTAAACTATATCTACCCTTAAAAACTATGTGGACTTTGATCCATAAAATGTTATAGAATGTGGGAATCCTACATGAGTTTCAAGACCTGCACACCACAGTCCTAAACACTTCACACTGGTCCATCCTCATCCTACATAATGAAAAACTATACGCCCCCTTTTTGTCCCCCAAGAATTTAAACTATACCCAATCGAACTTCGTGGGATTTTACCCTTGTCTTCTAGATAAGGTACGCAGGAAGCCTCCCCGAGGTCCAACCCCTATAAATGGAAATCCAATTTGAACCCTGATCGATGGAATGTTGTTTTGTACCCTGATCAATGGCGATTCATTGTGTACCCCAAAAAGAGGAAATCCATTGTGTAACCTGATCGACAGTAAACTATCGTGTACCCCAATCAGTGGTAAGATGTTTTCAACCCCATACAGTGGTATGTTGTTGTATGTTGAACAACATGGGTTTGATCCCTATCTCTAAGACAAGGAATGTAGGAAGCCTCTCTAAGGTCCAATCTCAAACACTGTTAAACATTGTTGTCCCCAATTGGGACCCTCATCTCAGGTCCACAGTTTGAGTGTTAGACCAACCCTGAGCTACTAACCACGCGTGAGCCGTAGTATATTGTAGGGTCTTTTTATTATGTGTACTCTCTGATTCTATACCCACTCCCATCATGAACTATGTGGACCTTGATTTCCCGCCTCATGGATACAAATAAAGCATCCCTAAGGTTCAAGCCCATCACACATGTCTGATTCTTATCTATCCCTCGTGCCTATTTGTCTTGGGAAGGTCATGTCCCAAACCGGAGGTTCCACATCCTCTAGGTCCAATCAACACTTCCATTCCTGGGGGTCGTCTCCTTAGGTGCCCCATCACCCCAAAAAACAATGTGGACTTTGATTACATACCACATGGATATGCAAGAAGTCTTTTAAAGTCTCATGCATAACATTACGGTCGCCCTCACGTCGACTAAATCTCATTAATAATCCATTCTCAACCATCCATATTCATTCTGATTCTTACCTAGTCCACCATATCCTCGTGAGATCATGTCACCCACCATATCACTGTTCCTAGCAGTAATCGGGCTACTAACCACCCATTTTCCACAACATCAGTGTTCCCTCCAGGGGTTGCACCAATCTAATACACTCATGTTAGTGTTCCGATCAGTCTAATCCATCTCCACTAGATGTTAAACTCGCGACATATCCTATGGTAAACATGGTATGTTGAGGAAAACCTCCAATACATGCATATGGAATATAAACCGAGCATTCGTTGTGGTGGGCCTTGGGATTACGCACACTAGGGGAGCCCTCTCCTAAGGGGAAAACCTAGACAAGTCAGTGTTTCAATGTCCATACATAGCAGCGATGTCCAATATGGCTACTTCCATGACCGAAGGTTGCCTCCCTGACTGAACACCATGGATTGTCCTGACCGAATAAGTGAAATTAACCAGTGTCCATAAAGACATGGCACATGGATGAATTTCACAAACAAAATCTTAATTCTATGAAGGAGACATAGACAAGGAAACATGTTCTGAGGAGGATTCCATGGAAGGAGGAACTGACATCCCATCATCCTATTTTGATCAAGGAGAAAACATCCCTAAATAAGAGAGGGATATCACCCATCTTTGGAATGTGCAAATGTGGGTCAACAGTTGTGCGTCCTTCTCTAAAAGAGATGGATGTGCACCCTAGAGAATGTGTCAAAAACAAAAATGGTGAACTTGAAGTGAAATTAATTTCTCAATATAGATATTGGTATCATTTGAGACATCAGGGGATTGAAATGTCACCATATCAATGCATCTGGTGCCAGGTCCCACCATGAAAATAGTGGGCCTAGTGTGAAACTGACCAGAAATTTGGGTAGTTGAGTGTTGGGAATCCTGGTCTGTGATGTTGTCAGCATGGATAATTCTTACCAACAATGGAAGATGGAATGGCATTGGGGTATTGTATGTTTCTTTCCTTTATTTAGCACTATTCATTAAATCTACCTTCTTTCTAAGACCCAAGATGATATGATATGGAACCGATCACCACCCACAAACGGAATTTTGGGAAGGGTAAATTTCAATGAAAAAATCCTATATAGCCTCATCTCTTTACATCGAGACCTCATTTTACCTGGCTTCTAGGCGACCATTCTCCATCTACCCTTTTAAAATCATTCAGAGAAGGGTGAAAAATGTCATCATTCAATGATATGAGTAAGAGGGGATTATCTCATCCTAGGAAATCCACTTTCCCTTTATGTGGCCTCCCTGGAACGTTCTCACGGTTCCCTTCATGCCCAAAAGAATAATTATGGAATGGAAAACAACCTCTACTATCTCATCCGCTTACTCCTCGATAAAAAACTCGATACTCCCCTATAGAAAAGAACTTCATGCACTGTTATTTTCTGTACAGAAATTGCAACATTCCTAAATGCACTATGAGGTCAGTTGGTTTCTAGATTGGATCCACTGAAGTACATCCTGAACTTCACTTTGTTGGCAGGCCATATAGATTTGTGGGTAGTGATCCTCTATCCATTCGACATCAGGATTTTACCTCATAAGGATATTAAAAGGAAAGAGTTGTCTATCTTTCTTGCCACCCATATAGCCCCCATGGACTAGTCTCTGTACATTTAATTTCTTGATGAGTCAATCCTCTTGGTAGAACATGTAATTTTGTGTTGGAAAATACACATTGATGGTGCTTCCCAAAGCCCTACCGGCAGAAGGCTCAATGACCCAAGACTCAATAAAGTTGGCCTAGGTGTCGTGATCATCTCTCCAATAGAATATATTTTTCCTTATTCATTCTGGATATTAGAAGGTTGTACCAATAATTAGAAAGAGTACCTAACTCTCAACACTGGCCTCAAAATTTCCCTCAAGATTGGTGTTCCCCACCTACATGTGAATGTGGAATCCAAACTAGTCATCATGAAAATAAATTCATACTATGTCGTTAGAAAGCCAGATCTCATATCACTATGGGAACATACACACTAATTGATGGCCCAATTCCAATCTTGGATAAAGGTTACTCATGCCCCTTATCCACATAACGGTTGAGCTTACACAATGTTTAGAATAACTGCATCTCTTATAGAGCCTGATCAAGATACATAAATTATTCATGAGGCACAACGATTAGTCATTGACCATGTCATTCCAGACGATGATGATTGACAGAAGCCACCTTATAGCTGGTGCCCCAGAATCAGGACCCTTAGGTACCCCTGAGGTTGTAATACCCCGAGCTTCCATAATACGCTTCTCTTTCAATAATGAAATAGCTTGCATTGTACACAAATTCGAGATTCTAACACACTACGACCAATCAAAATAGAAATTATGAATAGTAATACCCACTTTTTTAAATTGTATATATTTTATATTTTAAAATGCACTTCATTTTTGGATTCGGAATATCGAAATTAGCCTATGTTGAATTTTTGGTATTTTTCTGAGAACTTCCAATTTTTTATGAATAGTGAAAAATACATAAAAAAACATTTTTAATAAAAATAATTTATAGTGATAAATTATACTATTATGTGGTTTTAAAGTCTAAGTAGAATATATTTTAACCATTTTATACAATGGTGGTCATTAGAATTAATTTCACTTTGAAATTGGACATAAACAATTGTCAATCTTTTGATATATATTGTTTCTTAAAAACATGCTATTTGTTGTGACATCGGGAATTAATTATAAAATAAATTAATGCAACTTATATGTTTGGAATTTTTTAAAATAGACATAATTTTTTAATTTGGAATATCAATTATAGCTTATGGTGAAATTTTGGCATTGTTCTGAAAAACTTCAATTTTTGATGAATAGTGAAACCACTAACTGGTAGTTAAAAACATATTTTTTCATTTAAATGAAACAATACCACTTCTGTGATTTGATTTTCAAAAATCTGACATACATGGTTGTCCTTAGGAAGTAAAATTTTGTTCAATAGGATTAAAATAATTTTTTTGTGAATGGTAACTTTTAAGTTTAATTAATCGCGATTAAAGGTAAGTAGTGTAATTTAATGTAAAGATAATGTAATAATAATATTAAATGACCTTTACACTTGTCCTACCCCCATTGGATGAGTCATGGCCGACCAAGACAATCCATGGGTCAACTTGGGGTCCCCATGGATCAACTTTGGTGGAAAAATGTCATTAAAAACATTTTATTTAATGTTAAAATAAAAATTTCACAAACATGAGTTGTTTTACTAAAACAATATTTAAATTGGGTTATACAAGTCATATTTTTTACTATAAACATTAATTAGAAAGATAAAGAGATTTCCTACATCATGATTTTTTTTATAATTTATAGACACTAAATAAGTTAAATTATTTATGACACCATGATGATGCAGCGATTACCTCATTAATTAACGATTTTAATAAAATTGAAGGATAATGTGAAATATAAGAATTACAATTGTCCAAAGCCTATTGGATGACTATATTTAGAACCCTTATCACCTTATACTAGAAATATATAAGTTTGGGTCCTTTAAAATCTGAAACTCATTATATAATAATGTAACATTTCATTACTTTCCAAGAGTGCCCTCCTCTCCTCGTATAAAAGGCCCCCACCACTACCACCTTATTTACACATTCCAAGCCATTTGGCTCGGCCAAAATCTGACCAAATACTCTCTCAACATCCCTCTCTTACTCCTAGAAGCCTCAATTTGGGCATAATTCTTTCCAAGGAAGCCTTTGATCTCATATAAATAAGAGTTACCTGTTTTAAAGTTACTGTTTTCTCTTGTGTTCTTATGTTTTATTTTTCTTCTCCAAACCCCTAAACTCTTCTTATTCATTTATTTTTTTAACAAAAACAGTATCATAAATATACAAGGATGTTTTTATAAGAAGTAATCTAGATACAATTACACACACCTACATCAAATGGTAAAATAACATACTGTTTCTGTGGATGGTGAATTTCTGCCTCACGAAACGATGATTGTTCAACACTCATATAACACCTTCAAATGTGGCCATTAAGATGTAACTATATTTATATATGATATATAATATTTTTATGTTTTACTTAAGATTATGTATTTTTAATTTATGTCATACCATTATGGTTTCCATTATGGGTAAACACGATAATTTCATTTTAGGAAGTGCGGACTACCGCCCCCTCAATGTGATTTGAATCATTAATGACATATGCGGGATGTATAAAGGATGGAGTAAATGATATTATATATTATATTATACTGGAATTATAATGAAACTTTATATAATTATGATTTCATTCCATTAAAAATGAAATAGAATTGAAAGTAGGATTCATGCGTACGTACAGCTTACCGTCTCCATGAACGGTGCATTTCATTTCTTACCTCTAAATGTTACATAATATTATGAATTAATTTATATACTGGATATATATGATATATATGATATATAAATCATTAATATAATTCAGGATATAATGGATATTTCACCCCATGAACAACTTTTAATTATTATAAGTTTACTTTTGACTCAAGTACCAAAGATCACCAAAATGATCGTTATTAACTTAGATAATTACATAATGTTCATAATATGGTAATAAGTGATATAAAAGGATTAATGAACATGAAAAAGGTTCTTAACAAATTATAAATTAAATATTTCTTATTATTCAGGAGATTAAAGAATGATCGAGTCAAGTCGGACACGAGGTAATGGAACTTCTTAACCCAATTTCCATTCTTCGGGTTAATCTCCTACTTTCAAATTATGTCATGATATTATTTTTTACTATCTTGTATTTTTAAATTATTTATGTGTACTAATAGTGAATATACCTAATAGATCTATTTTATTTAAAAAATGATCATTGTAAGGGACTTCGTCTCAATCTCATTTCATTGAGGCATACTTTTGTTTATACACAACATACGTTTATTCTTTGTATAAACCCATTTGACATTTACTTTTATTCAAAAGGTATATTTTTATACGAAGAATTTTCACTAAACTACAAAAGGAATTTTTTGTCTTACGTATGTGGAGACAATGAATTCTTCTCCGCCGTGACCATTATTTGAGTTTCGACTTCCTCTACAAGCCATTGTTTTTTTAAATGAAAAATAAAAACCACGTTTTACTATTCTTTTATTTTGGTACTAAAAATAGTTTTGAAAGTGTTTTTATTATATCAATGTGTCGTATTCATATATTGTTATTGAAATGTGGAAATATTATGATTTTTATGCATGTTTTATGTGATATGATTATGTTATGGTTTATGATAATTTTAAACCTTTTCATATAAGGAATGCATTGGGCTTAATAAGTGACGGGTGGAGCCCGATATAGCTCCTCGATGCATCTGCAGGTCTCATGAGACAAAATAGTGTCTTGGCACGAGGCCTTGAGAGAATATTATTTGTAGTATTGGCACGAGGCATTGGCTATGTGGTTATGATAGTCTCGCATTATGCATTGCATCATTATGAATGTGGTTATTGATATTGCATATGATTATTCGACCAGTAGAATATCCATGTGAATAAGTAAATGGAATTATTTTATTTTACTTTTTCCATATTATGTTGAAGTTCATGTTTAAAATTATTTTGTTTAGTTATAAATTGCATTAAATGTTTATGTTTATTTATGAATGCTTCCGCTATATTGTTATCCTTACTAAGCATCTGAGCTGACCCCTTTCAATGTTTACATTTTTCTAGGATGTGAAGATGTATTTTTGGAATGACCTACAAGGATAGTCTGAAAGGGATATGAGTATTAAAAATGGAGACTATGTTATTTTAGATTTTCAATTTATGATTTAATGTATCATTTATGAATGTATCTAGTGTTTCCAAGGCTACTAAACTAATCGGTCTTTAGAAACATGATCTTTTGTGATCATGCCAATGTTACGCAATAATCCACTGACCCTTGGTAACTAGGGTCGGGGCGTTACAGTTGGTATCAGAGGCAGTTTAGTACTAACCTTGGAAGATAGATTTAGATAAACTCTGATTAGAGCACATAGCCCGAATATAGACTTTGAGGATTAGTATAGAAGAACTTCATAGAATATTGGTATTATAGTGATTTTGTGAGTTTTCCGAGCAATACATCTTTGTCTGGATACAAGCAGGTAGAGGCAGCTCTGGCACAAATGTACCTATGGGTGAAACCTGAAAACATAGAATTGAGCTAAGATCGAATGGGAACTGGTGCATGACAATGGGTCAGGCTGCCCTCTTGGTTACGACACTCCCGGGGGATATTCTTAGGATAATTCTCGTTTTATTTACAAACCACTATGAAGGGTTATGAGTATATACTTCCTCAAAGAAAACATTTTTATAATTATGGATTATATCCATAAATAGTTCAATTTATGTTAAGTGTTTTACAAGTATGGAGTTATGTATTTTAATTCATAAACTGGCCACGTTTATGCCATTGTATAGAAATGGCACCCAATAGAAGGATTGTAAACACCAGAAATATGTATGATCCAAAGAGTAAGAAGGATCATATCTTTAATGGTATTAAGCCAACAATTAGAAGGGAAATAGTCTCCCATGTATTCTCAACATAGGAAGAAATAGTATCATGTGTTAATAAGATAGGTAAAGAATTCTCTGAGTCCTATGGATTTGAAGGGAAGAAAGAGAAGAAAGGGATGATGAATAAAGGGAAGAGGGAAAAGAAGATTTTTCCAATATGTGATAACTGTTGGAAGAAACACCTTGGGACATGCCTGAAGGGAATGGGAGTTTTTTTATAAGTTTGGCGAAATAGGAGACCAAGTGTGTGGATGCAAGGGTAAGAAAAAGTTTTCAAATGTACAATTCTTCATCTGTAAGGAGTGGGGACACTACGCAAACCAATGTCCAAATCATCAGAGTATTCCCAAAATGATGTTATTGGATAATAAAAAAGTTATGATGCTACCAAAGATGAGGAGGAATGATTATAGTTCTTATGTTGTTATTAAATTATTTTCTCATTTGAGTGTTATATCAATGATGTACTGGTTATAATAATTATGGAGTATAGAAGGATTGTACTGCAGTACTATTTCATCAAGGACTTGAGATTGTGTGGAACCAAGAATAGTGACTCCACAACAGGTTAATTTTTTGGAAAATATATGGTTCAGAGAAAGATAAACCTTAATATGGTTATGATACTGAGATAGTGATTTTGGAATAATACATGATTTATTTGGATAAATTATATTGGATATTCTTAACATCCTTGAAACTGATTAATGATTTGTAAAAAATTTTGGATAGAAGGAGTATATCTAGTATTCTATAAGTAATAAGGGATCATGAATGTAATCAATAAGGATTTATGGTAATTCAGGATGTTGCATTGTTTTAAAATAATACATGATGAAGATGTTCACATGTTGTTACATGAAAAAAAGGAACTTCATTATCTTTACCTTCCTTATAAAATTTCTATTGTGTATTGGATAGAAGTATTTTGGATAACTATAAAGGATGGAATGGATTAAGTTGAAACTTGGATAGTATTGTTTAAGGTTAAAACATTTCTGAATAATATTTTTGGAATATTATAATACTATAGTTCTAAAAAAGGGAAACCTGTAGGTTGGGGGATAACCCATCACGTCGGAAAAAGATGTAGGAATAGAACCCACAGCCATAGTATGACTTGCCTTTATAACCTACCACTAGCCTACAGGAAGTCCGTGGTTATTACAAAATAGTTTTCCTAATCTAAATGGTATGTGTTAATATTTGGAACCTTATACAATTAGGATAAATAGAATATTTTTGAGTTCTATTAACTTTTTAGAGTGAAAGATGGGCTTGTGGTAAAAATTTATTAAAGAATGAAAGTCTACATGACAAGTATGTATATTCCCTTACGTTCATAGTAAAATTTCTAAATAAATTCCTCAACTTTATAAATGGTGACATAAAACAAAAACGTTTCCGGTTAACTTTTCCAACTGGGGATTCAATGACCGTTTAACTAATCACAAGTTTGTGATTTTCATGTGGTTAATGTTCTCCTAATCCTGTTTTCTACAACTCTCCATCAGACCTCAATGGTTTTTATTTCTTCAATATCCATATTTTTATAGGATCCTAGTATGGGATATCTCGGGTGACCTTTGTACTTATCTTTCTACCTTTTAAAGATATATTTTTATTAACCTTATTTCCGATGTGGGTTTTCCACAATGGTATTTCCTATCTTCAATATTTTATTTTCAAAAAAAAATTTCAAATTGCGAGGACACAATTTATTGATGGTGGGGAGAATGTAACACCTCGAGCTTCCATGATACGCTTCTCTTTCAATAATGCAATATCATGCATTGTACGGAAGTTCGAGATTCTAACACATCGCGACCAATCAAAATGGCCATTATGAATAGTAATACCCACTTTTAGAAATTATATTTACTTTATATTTCAAAATAGACTTCATTTTTGGATTCAAAATATCGAAATTAGCATATTTTGAATTTTTTGTATCTTTCTGAGAACTTCCAATTTTTTATGAATAGTCAAAAATACTTTAAAACAACTTTTTTAATAAAAATAATTTATAGTGATAAATTATACAATTGTGTGGTTTTAAAGTGTAATTAGAATATATTTTTACCATTTTATCCAATGGTGGTCATTATAATTAATTTCACTTTGAAATTGGACACAAACAATTGCCAATCTTTTGATATATATTGTTTTATAAAAACACGCTATTTGTTGTGACAGCGAGAATTAATTATAAAATTAATTAATGAAAAATATATGTTTAGAATTTTGTAAAATAGAAATCATTTTTTAATTCAGAATATCAATTATAGCTTAGGGTGAAATTTTGGCATTGTTAGGAAAAACATCAATTTTTGATGAATAGTGAAACCACTAAGTGGTAGTTAAAAAACTGATTTTTCGTTTTAATGAAACATTACCACTTCTGTGATTTGATTTTAAAAAATCCGACATACATGGTTGTCATTAGGAAGTAAAATGTGGTTTAATGGGATTAAAATAATTTTTTGGTGAATAGTAACTTTTATGTTTAATTAATCGCGATTAAAGGTAATTAGTGTAATTTAAGGTAAAGATAATGTTATAATAATATGAAATGACCTTTACACTTGTCCTACCCCTATTGGATGAGTCATGGCCGAACAATACAATCCATGGGTCAACTAGCATAATTCTTTCCAAGGAAGCCTTTGAGCTCAAATAAAAAAGAGTTTCCCGTTTTAAAGGTAGTGTTTTCTTCTGTGTTCTTATGTTTTTATTTTGCTTCTCCAACCCCATAAACTCTTTTTATTAATTTCTTTTGTAACAAAAAAAGTATCCTTAATATACTAGGATGTTGTTATAATATGGATTCGAGATACACTTACACACACATAAATCTAATGGTTAAAGAACATACTGTTTCTGTCGATGGCGAATTTCTGCCTCACGAAATGATGATTGTTCAACATTCATATAACACCTTCAAAGGTGGCCATTAAGATGTAACTATATTTATATATGATATATAATATGTTTATGTTTTACCTAAGCTTCTGTATTTTTCATTTATGGCATACCTTTATGGTTTCCATTATGGGTAAACATGAAAATTTCATTTTAGGAAGTGCGGACTACCACCCCCTTAAAGTGATTTGAATCGTTAATGCCATATGTGGGATGTATAAATGATGGATTAAATGATATTATATATTATATTATACTGTAATTATTATTTAAATTTATATCATTATGATTTCATTCCATTAAATATGAAATAGAAATGAAAGTAGCGTGCATGCATACGTACGGCTTACCGTCTCCATGAACGGTGCATTTCATTTCTTACCACTAAATTTTACGTAATATTATGAATGAATGTGTATACTGGATATATATGATATCTACGTTATGAATATATTTCGGGATATAATGGATATTTTACCACATGAACAACTTGTAATTATAAGAAGTTTATTTTTGACTCAAGTACCAAAGATCGACAAAATGACCGTTATTAACTTAAATAATTACATAATGTTCATAACATGGTAATAAGTGATATAAAAGGATTACTTAACATGAAAAAGGTTCTTAAGAAAATAGAAAATAACTCTAGTTTATTATTCCAGAGATTAAAGAATGATCTAGTCAAGTCGGACACGAGGCAAGGGAACTTCTTAACCCAATTTCCATTCTTTTGGTTAATCTCCTACTTTCATATTATGTCCTGTTATTATTTTGTCCTATCATGAATTTGTACATTCATTATGTGTACTTATAGTTAATACACCTAATAGATCTATTTTATTAAAAAAAATGATCTTTGTAAGGGACTTTGTCTCAATCTCCTTTCATTGAGGCATACTTTTTTTATACACAACTTACTTTTATACGGTGTATAAACACATTTGACATTTATGTTTATTCAAAAGGTATATTTTTATATGAATCATTTTCACTAAACGAAAAAATGAATGTTTTGTCTTATGTATGCGGCGACAACGAATTCTCCACCGCCATGACCATTATTTGAGTTCTGGCTTCCTCTACAATCCACAACTTTTTTTTAAATGAAAAATAAATACCATGATTTACTATCCTTTTATTTTGGTATTAAAAATTGGTTTTAAAGTGTTTTTATTATATAAATTTGTTGTATTGATATCTTTTGATTGAAATGTGGAAATGTTATGTTTTTATGCATGTTTTATGTGATACGATTATGTTATGGTTTATGATAATTTTAAACCTTTTCATATAAGGAATGAATTGGACTTAATAAGTGACGGGTGGAGCCCGCTATAGCTCCTCGATGAATCGGAAGGTCTCATGAGACAAAATAGTGTCTTGGCACGAGGCCTTGACAAAATTTTATTTTTATTCTTAGCACGAGGCCTTGGCTACATTGTTATAATAGTCTGGCATTATTCATTCCATCATTATAAAAGTGTTTATTGATATTGCATGTAATTATTCGACCAGTAGAATATCCATGTGAATAAGTAAATGACATTATTTCATTTTACTTTTTCCATATTATGTTGAAGTTCATGTTTAAAAGTATTTTGTTTAGTTATACATTGCCATAAATTTTTATATTTATTTTGAAAGATTCTACTATATTTTTATCCTTACTGAGCATCTGAGCTCACCCCTTTCAATGTTTTAATTTTTCCAGGATGTGAAGAAGTATTTTACGAATGACCTACAGGGATAGCCTGAAGGGGATATGAGTGTGGAAAATGGAGACTATGTTATTGTAGTTTTTCACTTTATGATGTAATGTAACATTTATGAATGTATCTAGTGTTTAC